>CM060928.1:460673663-461298663 GCA_030765085.1 Allium cepa
TTAAAATCAATATCTAAATAAAACCATATATCTCCTTTCAAATGGAAATCATTTTCAAATTTTTTACATATATAGACCAATGGTGTCTGTATATAATTTCCTATCCTATGGTCAAGTGATACGGATATTTATGATTTCAATCCGTAATTTAAATATCTATGGGTACATATCATTTCAACCCGTAATCCCAAATTCAATTCAATTGCAAATTGCTTGGCTTTATCATTTCAACGCATAATGATTTTCTCCTATTCTACAGATCGTATCATTTCAACCCATATGGAATTCTATACTAACATGAAACTTGTAGAGTGATAACAGATATGATAATAATATAACAGGCATATATCATCAATATAAATAACAGATAATGGTGTCAGATGTCACAGGTGAACAGATAAAGATAATAGCATATATATAGCAATGTAAATAACTAACAGCAGCATATTTCAATTGTCGTTTCAATTGAAATCAAATTTAATAAATATAAGAATGTTAATCGTGAATGATTACTCACCTTTCGAGGCTAGATAGATTTGACAAAGAAACCAGCTACGAATCCAAGCATGAATCTCAAAGCAAGGCAAGATTAAACTCGAATCGACGAACGAAGCTGATAAATAGAAATTGATGAGAACATATCAAATTAACTTGACGTAAATGATATATATTATCATTATTTCCATGAAATCAATATTTAATTTAAAACAAATATTAAAGTAATATATATATATATATATATAATTAAAATCATGTTTTAATTAATCACACATATTAAAATCAATATATATACATTATATATTTTGAAATAACTACTTATATATACACACTTTGAAATCAACAATATATATATATAGCTAATTATATGTTATTTATCATACAACATATCAATATAAATTTATATAATCGCATATATGTAGCACTATTATAACTTATATGTGAAACAACTATATACAAACCCCTTTAAACATATTATACCACATATAACTCATACATACAATCATGGAGAAGCCAGAAAAACATATACAACAAATAAATCAAAATATATATACAGTATATGTATGCAGATCGCAAAACAAACAAAACAGGCAAACATGTTAAACAAATTGTATGCAGACTATATATGTAGATTATACATATCAAAAAATATCAATGCAGCTTATAAACTTTATGTAAAATATATATATTCACATTTAAATAAAAGCATACAACAAAGTTCAATCATACGCAAACATATTATATACAACAGAATAAAACTTTGATATTGGAAACACTTAACAACATATATATTGTAGATAGGTAATAATATAATTTAAATTTATACCTTACATTATAACCGACATGTACATATAAATAGCACAGCTGCAATAGATAAATTATAAACTAGTATATGTAACGTACATAAAAACAGAGATGCTGCAAGCCGTTCTTTATAGACGAAATCCAATATCTATATATATATAATGTAAACTTCGTATATACCTTTATATTTTACCCATGTACCATAAACAGTAAATATATATACCTATAACTTTGAACCACAATATATACTTTATAACTTTGAACCACGATAAAAATTTGTTTTATATATAAAATCAAAAAGCAATCTTGAGCACATATAGTTTTTTTGAAGTAAATATCAAATTTGACATACACAGCAAAAAAATGATACAGATATAAACAATGTATAGACTAACTTATAACTAATATATATTGTAAACACAAAATATATATATATACCCTTTATATAAACAAGAGGAGCAAGGCTAGGATGAGCTAGGGAAGGTAATCGGCGAGAGATAAGTGCGGGATCCGGGAGTTGCCTGTGTGCCTGGAGCTTGGTGTCTTTTGCACTGTTGGCCGTGGAGGCGGAAATCAAGGACGAGGCTACGGGATGGAAGGGGAGGTGCGGGTTGTTAGGCGAAGGTGATGCAGGGTGGCGAAGTGGTGAGGTGGAAGGGACGAGCAGGCCGAGGTAGTACACGGACTTGGTGCAATTAGGTGAAGGTCGATCGAAGAAAGTGGTGGCCGAGAGGTATTGGGTGGAGGGAAGGAAAAGTTAACAGGCAAGCTTTGCGTGAAAAAGAGAGGTGAAGGCAAAGGTCGGTGAGATGGAAATGCAGCTATTGGAAAAGATGAGCAAGTTTATATATATATATATATATATATATATATATATATGGAAAATAAATTTTCGAACCGAATGTGAACAAATCAAAAATGAAAAGGTCAAAAGTTGTAAAAAGAGGGAATTGCAAAAGCTTGATATTCATATCTGGGAATACGAAATGTAAACGACAATTGGCTTAAACGGTGGAATATGAAATGGTGTAAGAGACCAAAAGACGCAAACTGGTTACCGATATGGTTACTATTTACACGGATTCCGCTTCGTACCAAACTTCAAAACACAGAATTGAATATACTGTAGAGATCAGCACGACGAGATGATCAAAACGGTATACAGATATTGATGATATGATCGAACTATCAAAAGTTGATAATCGGTACCGAAAATGCTGCTAAAATGTCAGAAATAAGATAAACGAAGCAATAAAAGTCCAAATTTGACGAAATGAAATATAACATCTCACTCAGAAGATGATTTGTAAATTTATTGTATAAAAATATTCAGGTTTAGAAAATATTTTATAACCATCAAATTCTAACTGATTTGAATTGAAATTATATTACACAAGAAAATAAACTTCAAATTATAGGTGGAAATTTGCGATTTTCTATGCTTAAATATAGTATTCCAAATATAAAAAAATTTATTTCAAAATTCAATTATTTAAAATTTCACAAAAAATTCAATTAATTAAATTACTAGAACCACTAAATTCTACGGGTCCTTACAATCACAGTTGTAAGCATGACCCTTCTACAAGAACATGAAATTTATGGTTAACTACAAGGATAATTTTTTTTAAAAATGAATAAAATTTCATGTGTGATTCAAAAAAAAATTCACATGCAGATAACATAACCATAAGTTCTACGCTCTTCTTAATTACAAATTTGTAAAAAATAACTCTTCTTAATTTTAACTTTTTTTTTACATTTAAACTGCTTATATTTAATTAGTTATGTCGATCATTAATTCAAATTATTCAAATAAATTCAATTTGTTTAATGTTCATCAATCCATTTATAAATCATTAACAAAGATAATAGTTCAATATACATACAACAATCATACTAACAAAATAGTGAAGTTACGTATTCGCTTATATATATATGTCACATAACATAAATTATTTATATATACGGTATTAACAATTTTAATTTCAATTTTTTTGAGTTGGGACATTAAGTTTTACAAAGATATATAGTTAGCGAGTATTGAACCATCAATTTTATGTCTGAATGTCACAAACCACTTTAGTTTATGATTAATATATAACAACGAATTTATCTTATATTGCATAATAAAAATATATTTTAGCAATAATTTAAATTTAAATAATATTTGTCAACAACATTACCGTATGCGACGCATAGTTACACATTAGTTTAAATAAAGTCAGAACTTGAAAATTTTAACTGGACATTATGATTTTTTTAACAACCAAAGATTATAATAGCATGTAGTTGCTATATCCACATTAGTTAGTAAGTTAAAATGAGAAATAACTTGCAGTGAAATCAAATTGAATGCAGAAAAATGGTATACATCCAAATTGACTGAGCAAAAATGATTTACAACAGATAAATTATTACTAAGCTAAAGGTAAATAATTTGTAATGAAATCAAATCAATAGTAGAAAAATGGTGCAAACTGAAGGTTTAGGAACTAAGTAAGCAGAAATAATTACTAGGTAAACCAAACTAAGAATACCTAATTTTGTTTTGTTCAAATTTAAGTAGAAGTAAAATGAGATTAACTAGGAGAGAGAAAAATATCAACGTTGCGCCATGTGGGTGAGAATTGAAAATCAGACCGATCATTAGAAGTGTTCCAATGAGGGAGACGGCGATATACAAATTAAGATTACCTGAAAATGAATCGATCAATGACTGTGCTTTGGCAAGAGATGCAGCGATGTCAGAATCAGGGTTGGACAGAATTCGACCAATCAACATGTGTGCTTTTGTCGAAGAGTCTATGCATTAGCGAGTTTCGTGGAGTTGTTGAATTTCACGAAAAAACCAATGGCAGTTGAGATCAGTTTAAATTTGTTTGATACAAGTTTCAATTTGTTTGGAGAGAAATAGAAATTACAGTGGGTTGGCAGTAGTTAACGGAATGTTGCGAAAATAACAGATGATGAACTTCATTTTTACATGATGGAAGACAATTGGCCCGATAGCAATATTTGTTTCATGTTTTCTGATTGTTAGGACATAAAAATTAGTGATTTGTTCGGTTGAAAAAATAACCATCATGCATTCAGGTATGACTCTTTCACTTTTATATGTCTGGTTCAAACCGATCTTGTGGCAGCTCAACTTAATAGAGAACTGGTCCTTAAACGGTGAAGCTTTCACCATTATAAACTTATAACGCCGAAGACTTCGCTGTCATAAAATGTTGTCGCTGAGACAAAAACGGCTACAATCTCCCCTCTATATACTGCTCCCCTCCTCATCCTCCTTCCATACTACCTCTTACTTACTTTTTTATCCTCTAATCACACAAATTTTGCATATGTATTCCTCATCCTAACGTTCCAAAAAAAGTCATGAGTAAAAAACTCATACTCATGTCCACATACTCTTTTACCGGCTTTTCTGACCAGCATCCATCAAATCAACAACAAAAGCTTCGTCCGTTGCACGAATATGACTATACGTCGTATTCAAACGTTCTCTATAGCCAACCTTATCAACCACATGCTCCTCCTAGCTTTTTTGTTGAACAACCACCTTAATTTCATTCTATTGCTCCATAACTGTATTACCAACAATGTCCTCCTTTTAGGGGCATATGAAGATCATTCTTCGTATATGTCATTGACGATGGAAAACGACCAACTACAACACCATCATCTTAGTGTGAAACACTTAGAGACTCGTGATCAAGAAGCAATGTAGAATCTTTCAAGGTAATATTCATATGCATGCAAGGCTCCTATTAATGAAAAAATTATTAGCGATTTGGAGGAGGAGGAGGAAGAGGAAGATCAAGAAGGCGATGCAGAAAATACGGATTTCTACAGAAAAAGGCAACGATGAAGCCGATGAAGAGATGACTGCCCACAGACCCTGGAATATAACAAGAAGAAGTGGAAATCCTTGAACGACATGTTTAGCAATCTACGTAGAGATTCAACTACAGCTGAATTGGATGTTGGCATAGCAGACATTGACTCGGAAAATGCCTAATTAACTGACAACAAAAAAAGTAAGTTAATTAAATTTACTTCTCGACAATATGTTTCACTTGCTAAATCATGGGTACGAATATCACAAGATAGTATTACCGGCAATAATATGAAAGGCCAAAATTTTTAGGAAAGAGTTGCAAATTATTATAACACCTTGGAGCCGTTGGAGGGAACCTGAAGTTTGCTTAGAGGAGGATATCGAGTTATGAACCGTGCATGTCAAAACTATCTGCCACTTACAAGGTTGTAGAATAGACAGCAAAGCGGTGTCGCTCCTTATGATGTTGTAAGATTTATTTCTGTTTTACTGCATATTTTTTTGAAATAGAATAGTTTTTAATATTATTTTATATTCATACACTTTTTGCTTTGCACAATAGATAGAAGAAGCGCGTAAGGCTTATCAAATGCAATATCACCATCCATTCAAGTTTCAAGAATGCTTTAAGCTTCTCTCCTCTCTACCAAAATGGAAGAACCCTAATAACTTCATGTTTGAGTGGCAAAATAAGGACAGAAGAATGAACTACTTGGCTTCAAGTCTAGGGAACGATCCTAGTTCTCAGGAAAGATCATCACTATTTGGAAACGTTAATGGATGACCTCTTGGTAGAAACAAGTCAATTCAGTTAGAGCAGCGGAGTGCGGAATTTTCAAGATTTGTAGGAACTTTAGAGACGTCTATTAGAGAAATAAGAAAGCATATTACAAACTTTTCAACACAAAGAAGTCGCCACGGAATGGAGTTTCAGAGGCCATTAGGGAAGATCGGGAGCTTAAGAGACAAGCCCAAGAGCAGAAGGAAGCTTTGATGTGAGAGAATAACTATATTAGACTAATGACCTGTGATTTCAGTAAGCTTTCTCCTCTGCAGCAAGAACTTGTAACCATGCAGTTGGAAACTTATAAGAAAGTGAGAGACAGTGGAAGCAAAAGATGAAGTGGCATGTCTAGGGATGAGTTTTAGATGTGTATTTGTATTATACTTGTTTAGTGTTGTTTTGTGTCTTTTGTTTTAGGTATGTATTTGGTGTTTGTTGTAATGTATTATCTTATCATTTTGTATTTCCAACTAATATCATACAACATTTTAGTAAACAAGTTCCATATTAATATTACGAAACGCTCAATAGACAAACTTTAAAACATAGTACAATAAGCACACTAGTAAACATACAACTTCATCAACAATCCCATAAATAACTATCATATGCATGACAAAGAATTCTTACTGCTCCTTCCTCTGTGCACACATAAATGCTTCACCAATTGGCCACACAATTGATGTGCTGCTTGATCTTCAATACATTAGACCATAGAAACATCGAATTAATATTTCTCATGGGTCTTTTATTAGAACCCTTAAATATGTCTAGTAATTATTATTTTTTTATTTTTATACCCACCTCTTTTGGACTCTACAATCATGTTATGAATTATTATACAAGCATATATAATTTTAGCTAGAACTCTTGCATCATGAAATTGGATAGGGTTTCGTAAAATCTGAAACCTTGCTTGTACGGCACCAAATGTATGTTCGACGTCCTTTCTGCAACGTGTTGATTTTTCAGTGAAATAGCTCTCTTGGCATTTGTTGGGACCCTATAGCCTTGCATTAAAGTTCTCTACTTTGGATAAATTTCATCCACCAGGTAATATCCAGTTCGATGCATGGTTTTACCAACTTGTATGTAACATCCGTTGATAGTCTGTTAGACGGTTTGGGGAACAAGTATGATTGCTTTAATACATTTATATCATTTAAGGAACCTAGAACTCCAAAGAAAACATGTCAAATCCATAAATCATTGGAAGGTACTATTTCTGAAATCATTATTGGAACTTTTTTGTCTGGTGAACATTCATTTCCAACCAGTCAGACAAATTTTTCAAGCCAACTGTGTGCATTTCAAACTACCAAGCCTACTTGGAAAATCTCTAGCTTCTCCTCTAGACAGCGTTCTTTCTACATCATTTGGTCCTAGTGTTCATACGTATTCCTCGCCGCACTGTTCAATCACTGTGTTGCGGAATTCCTTCATGCACTCTACCGTTGTTGAAGATGCAATTATGAAATATTCTTCTAATTGATCACCAGATGCTCCATAGCTTAACATACATAAAGCAACCGAGATTTTGATGTGGAGTGAAATTCCAGGTTCTAATGCTCCATTTAACCTGTAAGTGAAATATCGGTTGTTTTCATGAAGTTTGAGATAAATTAATTAGAAAACATCCAGGCCTATGTGAAATTAATGACGGAACAAACTTATATCATAGGTTAGACTATCAAAAAAGTAGTCCTTAAGCAGTCTTTCATGTCCCTCTTTATAGTTCCTCTTATATCGACAGTCAATCCATCCAACCATACTACCACGGTGGTTGCTCATAGATCCTTCGCCAAAAAAGTACGAATATCCCGCTATAGCTTGTTGGATTTGAAAACCTACAATTTCATCATCAACTTCTTGTTCATTGTCGAAGCTTTGGTTCATGACATTATTGTACTGTTAGTAAAGGTAAGGATACATTGTTGTTGAGAGCAGTAAGTAATTTTATTTTTTGCTTCGCGTTAGCTTTCTGCAGTTGTGTGTTGGAGTAGCTTAAAACGAGAGTATATATAAATGTGGGAGGTAAAAGGATATGGATTAGACAAGGCAATGAATAGCTATAGTGTATGTATAGCTATAGTGTAGGATATGACATAATATTGAATGGTTGCGGTTTGCTCCACGTGGCTAGGATAGGTCAAGGCATTAATGGCTACAGTGTACGTTTGAAGAGGTCATTGATTGGTTATGGATTCACAGTGTGGCTACAGAGTGTGGGATATGATAAGGTATTAATTTCTACAGTGTATGTTTGGACAAGGCAATGAATGGTTATGAAATGCACAGCGTGGCTACAATTGCACTCCTCATGACTATATTTGTAATGTAAGTATTTGTATGAGCAGTTCATAGGATTCTAAATGGAAAAATAGACATGGACTCCCCATGATTATTTAGTGTTAATTAAAGCTTATATTCAGGCTGATCAGAGACATGAAAGAGGAGGTTGATGAAGATTTTCAGGTAACCGTCAACAAAGCTAACAATAGTCATTCAGAATGTAGGTTAAGAGGATGAAATTTGGATACTAGAAGTACATTTTCTACGTTTACTAGAGCTTGCTGAAGGTATTGGAAAATTATAACCGAGGTGGAAGTAGAAAATGTTTTCCAAATGACTCGGTCAACTTTTGACTCGTTGTATTTTATGGATCATCAAACACACTATATTGGTCATGTTGCGTATGATCTGTGTGTGAGTGATAATAGATAGTTTGAATGAATTCTATGATTTGTGGGTGACGCTCTCGTATTTTATGCGTCTATAACTATGTCAGGCATTTCTATGAGTTGTGCTTGTTCTCATGACACTATTATATGAGTTATATCAGTTTATTGTATGTCTATGTGTACTAATATGAGTTGCATATGTTCTATGTAATTTAGGGATTGTACTATGTATTTCTTGAACATAAAACATACATAATCAAAAAAAATTCTTGAACATACATAACCAAGTAAAATGCTTAAATAGACAACATAATTAAACATCCACATACTTAAACATATGATATACTTGAACATACCACATACTTAAAAAAAGAACCTAGATAAGCATCCACATACTTAAACATACATCAGATAAACATAGCTTAGTCATGCCCACCACTACGCTGAAACTCCAGTGAACTTAGCCTATTCCGAAGCGCGGTAAGTTCTTATTCTAGTTCGGTTGCATATTCCACTACGAGGTAAGGGAATGGATCATCAAGCCATTCCCACAACCCACAACCATTTGGAAAAATTTGGCATCTATAGTTGCGTCGTCCAATGTCATTTCCACTTCGTACAATGGAATATGTAAATGAAACTCCACAAACACAAAATATTGGAGGACAGTCAACCTCTTGCTCCATCTCAATCCGTTGATTACGGACTTACCGACGTTCTTTTCTGTTCCTACGGTAGAGTCTACGTTCATCTGCAAGTCTTCTTCTCTCCTCTCTAACCTAATGCTTATGTTCCTCTCTTTCATGCTCCCTTAGATCCTCATAGCGCCTTTGTAGCATTTCCACATACAATTCCGTCGGTGGTTGTGGAGAGGAAGGATTTGGAGGGAGTTCGTGACTCAATGGACCTTCGTATGAGTATGAAGAAGGCAACGATATGCAATTGTAGTCCATGATTATGAGATACTATATGGAAAATTGGATGAAGAGTGTGTGTATCTCAATCAATGGTACAAGGATATCATTTATAATGAAAGAAGTGCGTGATTAGTAAGTAAATGTTACCGTTGGACAGAAAATTCACAATGCATTGTACACGACAACAACGTGGCTATAGTATTGATAAGACTTCTCACTGAACGTTACCTGACAAAAGGTATACAGTCATGTAACTGATAAAGGAGTATATAAATTGTACTATTGAAATGAAAATTCACAAGTCGTGGCTGTAGTATATGTATGGCTACAGTGTCGGATAGGACACAGCATTGAGTGGTTATAGATTGCTCTACATGGCTATAGTGTACATAAGCACAAGAGAATGAATGATTATGAGTTGATCAACATGGCTGCACT
Organism: Allium cepa; assembly: GCA_030765085.1. Taxonomy (NCBI): domain Eukaryota; kingdom Viridiplantae; phylum Streptophyta; class Magnoliopsida; order Asparagales; family Amaryllidaceae; genus Allium; species Allium cepa. The sequence continues at coordinate 460,683,633 of CM060928.1, forward strand.
TGCCTTTACTGAGAACTGATTCAAGTAATTATTAAAGCTTTGGAAAGTGGGTAGATAATATTTAAATTTATTTTTATTGACTGGGCGAAAAAGTACCGATCGAGTTTTTTCTCCAGTTAACGCAGTCTTCCATTAGATCTTTCTTTTCATTCTTAATTTTATTTTCTTTTTTGCTTTTTTCTTGTCATTGAATATTTTTATTATGGAATTCTTTAAACAATTAGTGTCTATTTATGCAAGTTTATGGCACTTTCATTCCACAATTGCTAAGTTTTATGTAATTTCTAAGTTACAACCAATTACGAATTTGACCATTTGGAATTATGTGTTCATGGGTGTATACATTGCGTATATTTTAATTGTCACTATGATATGGTTCGTTTCATGCTTTTCGATACATAGTAGAAAAGAGAATGATTACGGATTTGACCATTTGCACACAACAATAACGTGGCTATAGTATTGATAAAACTTGTCACTGAATGATATCTGGAAAAACATATACAGTCATGTACTAATAAGGGAAAAATACATAATTAATACATACTAAAAAATGAAAAGCAATTAGACATAGAAAATAAAAAGTAATGACATCGATGTAGAAAATGAACACGGTAGATATACCATATGTTATAATATATGAATAATAACATCAATGACAACATAAATAGTAGACAATACATAAGGTCATTCATCCGTATGTGGACATGTATGATGACGGCAAAGTGTCTCGTCTTCACCTTCTTTGCCATCGCTCATGCAAGTTATCTGGTCATAATACAAACCGAAGTCAGCAAATCTATGACGCTCTGCCTCTACCTGTGCCTGCAGTCATGCCACCTCCTCTATCTGTCAGTGTATCCTCATAATAGTCAATGCTATGTCTATGCTATATAAATCTTGTATGTCGAATTCCCATCTATATGTTGTATAGATCAACATATGATATCTGGTGACATCCGAATACTGATCGTTTGATGGAGGATGAAATGCAGCAACATAGCGGTTTTCTCCAATAGATGTCAGCACTGCCATGGTCCAACCAAAGTGAGAAGCAGTTGACATGTGATCTGGTACACGGTACCTCTAACTAGGCTGAGTAAGATCGTCAACAACTGTTGGAGCTATACCATGACATATAGCAAATGGACCCACCAAATCTATCCACACTGCATGGGTAATGGTATCATCAGATGCAGTGTAAAATCTATGTTAGAACTCGGTGTATGATGGATCAGTAATAACAATGCTCTCTGATATCTACCAACTTGCTGCACTCGGCTAGTCTAACTGATCCGTAGGATAAATCATATATCGGTATGTATGAGGATGTGGATCATTAAGAATGACATGGAAGTCATAAAACTGTCTCCAACTCCTCTCACAAAGGTACTAATATGCACCAAGCTCCGAGAGATATGATGTTAGCGGAAATCTCTTTCCATTAAGCATCCTAACTATCTATATAAAATCAAGATCGACCGATGCGATAGAATGAAATGGATGTCATATAATATGCCCTGTGTACATCCCCAAGTCAATCTTATTGTGGGCAACCAAATACACATGGCGGGATTCATTATCCTAAGGCCCCATGTTGTTCGTGCACCAAAATAGCAAACGAGGGAGGAAGCTGGATGCGTCCGTAGTCAATGTAACAAAATGAAAGTTCTTGGAATACTCAAATACTAGTACTGTAATAACTCAAAAAGCCATACAAAGAAACCCGTGACCCTAAGATGGTGCATTGTGTGTCCAAACATCTGTAAAAGTACGCAAGAATAGGAGTTTTCTAATCATATATAACAGCATCATCAAAATCCAAATGAGATATGACCTCAACAAAGTTGATCGATAAACAACTGCTATTGGTGCTAAAAAACAAGTTTCCTATGAGGTATAAAACAAACAATCCAGCAAGCTCGAAATCGTGCTTTGGGGAATACTCATTCAATATGTTGTCCATGTCGACAGTAATCGCTGACTCTAATAGCACCCGCGGTCTAATATGATGTAGGAGAAATGTCAAAAATGTGGAAGAAGACCATGAATAAGTGCAGGATCACACCATGGAACTTCCTATGGGATCGACGGAAAAGCGGTCATGCCTACGCTAATTCCGGTAAGCATAGAAAAATCGAGCGGTGTAATTTCTAGCTCACCGCAAGGGAAATGAAATATATTTGTGTTTTTATATCACCATAAAGCAATAGCAGTATACAATTACTCAAATCCTTTAATAATATTACTGATGCCTAGAATTTTAAACTACATAACAAGTTAAACTAAACTACAATAAATTAACGGGTTTTTTAAAGCAAAAGATTCATTAAATTACCTAAGAAATGATGGAACACAAACTCATGTAGAAGTGCTATGACTCTAGGAATGCTTACCAAATTCTTATGAAAATATCTCAGGGTGTTCACTAAAGAACCTCGAGAATGAATATTCCACGACTGTTTAAGTTAAATGAATTCGTAATTATAAATTTAAATTTGATAATTTACTTTAACTATTTTAAATATAAATAAAATATTTACAGCCAAGCTCGTCTGTGTGCTGACATGCACTTTCCCTTTTAGAAGCGCTTGAAAGTTAGTAAGCGTAAGAGCCTTCGTCGCGCTCACGTTCAGATCCAGAAAACCACTAAGCTCAGCAATTCTAGCGGAAGCTTACCCCACTCCCCTGCGCGTCCTGCTCGTTCGACGACCCCTATGGCCTCCGCGACCCTTGCGACTGCCTTTGCCTCCATCCTGATTCTTGAGATATTCGACGGTCTCGAGCAGATCTTCTATTCCATGCTCTTGACCATACTGCACATTAATCTAACATCCGCTGCCGCTGCCGCTGCTTTCACCGTGCATTAACTTTTTTGCAACATTTTTTAGTAATCTAGACATTTCTACTTGTGTAGATCTCAAAAACAAGCTTTAATTTGTGTATTGATGTGACGACCCGCCCTTCTCGACCCTCGAAGATCGACACAATATACCCCACAGTACGATATGCCGACGATCGAGTGCCGGAAAAGACAGATTGTTAAGGAAAAAGAAAGAAGGTAGAAGAAAGAAGGAACTAAACAATATCAGAATCTCACAATCGCAGCGGAATAAAATATAATCTATAATATCAAATCTTTACACAAAATGAAAACTATATTTGTTTTATACAATGTATCATCAGAGTATCTCAAACAAACAACAACAACCAGTTTGACAATCTCAACAATCACAGCAGCGGATATAAACAAGTACGGATAATACGTCTCGGACTCCAACTCCTCTCCTGAGCTCCATAGCATCCTATCCTGAACATATAATACTCGGTATGACCCGAGCATTAATGAAATAACACCCGAGTCAGTCTGGAATGCCAGCTGATAAAAATACATCCAAATTGATTATTAGAGTTTCAAAAATCATTTTTAAAACAAAAGCATCTCATAAGACCACGCCACAAATAAACATGTTGGGTTTTTACCTTACGATAGCTAAAACACTTTTTATAAAAATCCTTTGGTATTATAATAGGGTCTATATACAAATACTTATAAAATAGCCGAAATTGTTACATGATTAAATTCCAGCTACTAGCCACAATCGTGGGTAATACAAACAAAACTCGTAAAAGGTGCGTAGGGAGAATGGATTTCCAACTAATGACTAGGCACTGGGGTACCACCTGTCATAGTACCTGGTCTAGATCAGCGTACCGAGGACCACTCCCGATCCCTTGCAACACAAGGCCGGGACTACCCTTTAATGGATAATCCCGAGTAAGACCACCCCACGGTTGTGATCAGCAACCGCACCACTAAGCCGAAATAAAAGAGACATCTAGACAGGGTTGACCTCACCCGAAATGGGTACTACCCACCAGCCTTGCTGCATAACCCCTGATTTTCAGTCATTCCTGGTTGATGAGGCTTGAGGCTAAGCGTTACCTTTTAGAACGTTTCACTTAGAATGCTCATCGCCCACCTGACGATGTTCCGAAAGCATTCATCCATACAAGTCCGTTCCGGGTTCGAACGGAACCAAAGGCACTACTCCTACTACATCCTTTTTGGAAATATCCTCAGGATTAGTAGCGACTAGCCCTTGCACTTCACTGCTCCATCTTCGACTCCGAACTCTTTTTTTTCTCACGAAAACGTACAAACCGGATCGAAATGGTTTTCGAGAAATTAATCCCGATCCCGGTCTCTTTAAAACGATCAACGCATTGGCCAATATTGATAGTCAGTGATTTAACTATCAATTAACATTCACAAACATCCATCACACAATAAATAATTTCCCACATTATTTATTTCCCCCAAAATATCCTTGCAAGATATGTTTTCATTTTCCAGTCCTTTTTAAACAGTTTTCAATCCCAACTCTTCTCATGGGTAAATTCCCAAATCTTTACTTCCTCTGAATATATCCAAGTACCAATATTTAGATTTAAAATAATTTAAATACTTAATTCTTGAAATACATTAAAACATTTATATTACCACTACTTACATACTTAAATTAATATATATATATATATATATATACACACCTTTAAAAATATTTCGAATAAAACTGCTTTATAAAATATAAACTATTTTCTTCAAAATAAAGTTAAGTCATACTAAATTTTAAAATAAAGCTATGAAATCCTATACAAGTTTTCAAATAAACTTTAATTAATTATCTTTAAAATAAAACCATTTTATAAAGTATAAATATTAATAATATTCTTTAAAATAATTACTTCAATAACTAATTGGATAAATGTTCACTTTTAAAATTCTTACAACTTAAATAATTTCTTGAAACCATTCTTTGATACAACTTCTAACCTTTCAAAAACCTGCTTTAAAAAGTACTTGGCTTTTAAGGGAAATACACTTCCATTTTATGATAACCCAAAGAATTTTTTTTTATCAATCCAACACAATTTAACCCAATTCAATTTTACATTTATTTCGTAAATTCCTTTCTATATTCTAAAAATAAAATCCTCATATTGCTATTTCCTGGAAATCATTTTCAAAACATGTGTTTAAAATATTTAAAATAAAGCTTCTAGAAATTTCTTCATTGAAAATAATATTAAGAAATATATAGAGGTTTTCTAAGTAATTTAAGCCAAATTTAATTTTTTTTTTTAGTAAAGTTATTAAATCAAATATTTATATTATAACTCCCTTTGAAACTTAATACTACTTTACTTTTAAAAATAATTAAATACCATAATTACTTAATCAAATGTTTGCTTTCACTTGAAAACAATTAATAATAATAATAATTTCCTAAAATATTTTAAAAACAACTTTACAATAATTTTCAGTTTATACTTCGAAAATCTTTCTTTGAAACATGCTTAGTTTCCAAGAAAATACACTTCCCATCCTTTAAAAATAAATCTCGCTATTAATTTAAAACAATTTACATTTCCTTTATAAATCACAATTTCAAACACTTCAAATTTTCAACCAATTTCTTGAATTTAATTCCTTTAACTCCATTACTTAAGAATTTCTTTTATTTCCTTTTAAACCCAATTTATTTTATTTATATTTGAATTCCCAAATTGTATTCACCCAATCATGGCACAACACAATTTAATTTTCAATTTAATCTATCACAGTATATAAATAGAGCACAGCATAACAAGATCTAAATTAGTTTATCACAAGATATCAATGACATACATCACAGAATGTAAATAAAATTTCTATTTGTGAGGAATCCGATTGGATCCCTCCAACCTGTTTTCCTGCATCCACAGATATTAGCACAACCAATAAATATTGATTCAATCTGATAATAATTATCATATTTAGCTAAACAACCAATCAATCATTTAAATGTTACTTATTTAAATTAACTGGTATCCAGATGTGAGTGAGATTAACTCACCTTGAATTTCCGACGAGCGTTCAAATTTAAATTAAATTGAACGGCGTTCGATTTAACCTAAATTTTTACTTGCTCAGAATGAACCCAGAATTGCTCCACTGCGTAGTACTCGTCGCTGCGATTCCGACATTTCTCGTTTCGTTGAAATCTGACAACGATTGCATTAGATATGAATTTTTAAAGATTTATAATATAATTATAAATAATTTCTTTTATTTCTTTTTTTTATTTTACCCAACAAGAATCGGCCGTACAAAATCCCATAAAATCAAGGTCGAATAACACCCCTTCTTCCTGCTCGATACACAGAAATCACGAACCCATTGTCGCCACGATTTTGAACTGCCGCGCCCACCACGAGCTTGCCGATGTTCGATCGAACACCCTCGAACGACGCGCCATCGCTCACCCTACCCACGCCTGAAACCCATCGAAACTCGGTCGCCTCTATCACCTCAAAATCGAGCACGAACGCGCGACGAACGGAACCAAATTGCCTCTCCAAATGACGATTAAAATCAAGATCCACCTATGGATAGGTAGAGCTCGGTGAGCTCTACACTTCTATGTTGAGAGTTTTCAAAATAAACGCGTGGATCAAGAGGAAAAGAGGAAGAAAGCTCAGGAAATATTGGCCATTAAAACTAAAAGTGGCGGCCGAAAGAAAATAATTAGGGTTCGACCCATTAGATGTATATATATACATATAACCCGATTATATTATTATTTAATTCACTTTCAAGCAACTTTCTCAAACGATCTCCAAACAACGTGTGCCGACAGGTGTTAATAAGGTTTTACCTGCATTCCGAACACAATGGAACTTGTTTCGAAGGCTAATTCGACCATATGCGTGAGTTACGGAAATAAACACTCAATTTTAAATTAAATCGATTAAAATAGTTTCAATGCGTTTTGAGCTGCCACGGTCAAACAATAACTCCGATTGCTACGAAAATTGAAATCCGATAATAACTAACTATTATGGATCCAATGGAACTAGTTTCGTCGAATTCCGAGACTGTGCCTCGGAAGGCTATTTTAACTCGTCGATTAATTCGAGCGATTTCCAAAATCGTCGAAATCACATAAAATTTCACCTTTAAAATTTTATTAACTCTATTATAAATCGTATAGAATTTATATTCACATTAGAAATCATTCTGATTCATTTCGAACCAAACTCTGATTATTTGCATTATTATATTATTAAATTCCATTATTAAATAAATATAAAATTCCAAATTTGACTTATCGACTTTTGATTCCATCTAAAAATCCAACATCACTATTTAAATCCAAATGAACTTAAAATAAAGTTTAGAATCTATTTTTATATCTATTTACACCCAGAATCACCAATTATCCCAATTCTAATATTAAATTATTATTATTCAAATTTCAATTAAACTGTCATATTTGAAATTTAACCAATCTTATTAATTTAACTAAACTCTTTTTACTTCAAAAATCAAATTATAATCCACATCCAACATTTAAAATGAATTAATGTTCAGAATTAACGACCAGAAATTCTGCGTCGTGACAATTGACATATGAATTTCGACGTTTAGGGTGAAAATTGATTAAAAGGAGTGGAAGGTGGAGCTCTAGGGTTGGAGTGTTGAAGAAGGAGGATGATTGAAGTTTTGTGGCGGCTGGGAGGAAGGGAGGAGGGTTAGGTTATAAGTTTATATCAGTGAAGCTTTCGTTGTTATAAACCCTAGCTATTTTTCCACACAGTCCGTAACTGGTTCCGCAGTTCTCTGAGTGCGCAGTCCGTTTGTTCAGTCCAAAAGCATGAGGAAGAGTGAAATGAACATATCGGATTATTGATAATGGTGCATTCTGCATCTTTATTTTATAACAATTATACGCGCCAAGGCAATGGAGAAAGTCTATTGATTTTTTATGTTACCTTTTTTTCAGTGGAGCTGAATGTGAAAGTTAAAAAGGTAGCAGGAGAAAAAAAAAAGTTGCTTCGTTTTATCATCTTTTAGTAGTACTTAGGTCCATCAGTTTTTACCACTCTTTATCTCTTATGGTAGGTAGGACGTAAGAGATATTTCGTGCAAATAAATTAAGACCGTTCTCTAGATCATAGAATATAATATGGATTCAATTTTCATATACAAAACATTTCATGATATAGAAAATGATTATTTGCCCTGATAAGTACCTTCCTGGTTCAACAGCTACCGCAAATTTTTTATGGAACCGTCTGACTTTATGAGCTGCGTCGAATTCATAGCATGTGTTTATAAACTTATTATATGCATCCTTTGCCTGCTATAAATGAGTAGCTAATGAACCAAGTTAACTCCATCAGTTTTACAAGCTAGCTATACTCGTGCTACTTTTTCTAATGGCTTCTCCATTCACCCTGCTTTTCTTCTGCATCTTTTCCTTCTTATCTTCCTTCTCAATGGCCAAATCCAATAGCTTAGTCCTACCTATCAAAAAGGACAAAAGCACCCTCCAGTATGTAACCCGCATCCAAACCCGCACTCCACTCATACCCGTAAACCTAGTTATTGACTTAGGGGGTCAGTACATCTGGATCGACTGTGAATCCACCTACATATCGTCTTCGTACAAACCAGTGCACTGCAACACACCTCAGTGCAGCCTGATCACAACTGGTTTAGGTTGCGGCGAATGCTATCAACCACCACGGCCCGGATGCAGTAACAGTTCTTGCGGCGTAATGCCCGAGAACCCAAACCTCGGCAGCATTGGAGATCTTGGACAAGACGTCTTCACCTTTCCGTCCACCGACGGTTCAAGTCTGGGCCCATCGGTCAGCACTCGTGACTACATCTTTTCATGTGCGCCAAGTCTCCTTCTAAAAGGCTTGGCCAAAGGGGTCCAAGGCATGGCGGGTTTGGGCCGCAACCGGATCGCAATGCCCATCCAACTGGCTGTGGAATTCCGTCTGCGCCCCAAGTTTGCAATTTGCCTGCCTTCCTCAGCATCCTCTGATGGTGCACTGTTTTTCGGAGATGGTAAACCTTACGAATCTTTGCCCAATGTGGGTGTACCGATGAATCTGGCATACACCCCTTTGTTTATTAATAATGTGAGCACTGCTGGATCGTCCACCGCAGGAGAGAGGTCGGTAGAGCACTTTATAGGAGTGAGCTCGATTAAAGTTAACGACGAAAGTGTGCCTGATATTGACATGAAATTGCTATCCTTTGATAAAAACGGAGTTGGTGGAACAAAGGTGAGTACTGTAGCTCCTTACACTGTGATGGAGAGGTCCATATACAAGGCAGTGACCAAAGCGTTTACTTTATCGATGGGAAAGATTAAAGCAGCTGCACCTGTTAGTCCTTTCAAATTATGCTATAACAAAGGAGATATAGCGAGCACACGAGCAGGTCCTAGTGTTCCTGCTATCGATCTTGTGCTGCAGAATGAGACTGTTTACTGGAGAATGTTTGGGGCTAATTCGATGGTGGAAGCCAAGGGTGGAGTTCTGTGCCTTGGTTTTGTGGATGGAGGTGCTAATCCTAGAACTTCTATTGTTGTCGGAGGACATCAATTGGAGGATAATCTACTGGAGTTTGATTTGAAGAATAAGATGCTAGGCTTCAGCTCTTCCTTATTGTACGGATCCAGGCAGACCAGCTGTGCTAACTTCAATACCTTCATACATAAAACAACGCCAGAGGTAAAGGATATTAGCAAAAGTTAATCATTTGCTTCCTTATGCATTGAGTAATGTCATGAGCAAGTTCTTTAAATAATATGCAATTTGGATTTTTAATACAATGCTTGTTTTCTTCTTCATCATCTCGTTTTATTTCTCTGTTATATCTTTCAAGTTTATGAGAAACACGGACCTGATTTAAAACTTGGGACATTTGACAGCTACCTCACCTTCATTCTCAACAACCATCCAGAAAAGTCGAATAAATTAGCCCTTTCTTTTCTTTTTCATATTACTTTTGTTACACCAAATTTAATTCAACAAAAAATATATAATGTAGTAATGTAAACGTTTTAATCGGTCGAGCTTACACGTCCATAAACATGGGATACTACGGATTTACTATCAGACAGCATACTTCTGAAACCACAGACCCGATATTCCAAGAATAACACGCCCTTAAAAATGTACAAAGTTATACCTTGCTGCATTTTGTATACAAACAGCATCAGTTATCAACCCAAACTATAGAACATGCACGTCGAATAAGAACCAACAGGAGAACAAGAAAGATAAATAGAACCATCATGCAAATATGAGAATACCTCTTCCACTCTCAAAAGTTCAACTTCTCTCTGATTTTACCAATACTTAAAGCATGTCCGCTGACATGTTCCCTACATTACCGATCCCTACATTACTAACACAAAGCCCATGCATAACAACTACATACCGAGCCCTCAAGTAGACATGTTGACATGTTCTCTACCGACCCTTCCCATCTCTAATACACAAACCCTAATTAACTACCTCACACCGATCATGTTAGAAATGAATGAGTTAGTGGAGAGATTTGGAAAGAAGAAAGCATTATACAAAGTCCCACGTCGAGGAATATTTATACCAATTGTTCTATATATACTACAATCCAACATTGTATCAAACAAAATGACAATGAGGACTAAATGTGGAAGGGATGAGGCAATGTGGCATGTAGTTGTTCATATTAATATTAATGTGTTAAAAGATAGGGCTTGGATCTCTTGGGAGTCTCATGATTAAATCGGTCATAGACTGCCGTGTGGTTCTACATGCCACACAACGGTCATTGCCTTTGGTTTAAGGGTTGCAACCTTTCCACCAGTCACGACCACTTCGAATAGACGGCCAGAATTTGAGAATTTTTTCATTTTCAGTCAATTCTCAATTTCTGTTCCTTCTTTCTGCAAGATCTCTGTTCTAGTTCCTGTAATATCTTCAGTTCGTCGACGCTCCGTCTGCAACCATCACGCCGCGGGGCTGTTTCGCTTCAGCCTGAGAAACAAATTGTTAACACCCGTGAACTATGTACGGCGGTAATATTGTTTCAAAAAAACAGTTTCTACTGAACTCGAACGCTTTAATCGGTAATACCTTTCATACTGATCTATTTATGCATTTTGGTGTTATAATTTCTCAAAATTAATAGACAAATTAGTGACAATTTTTGTCATTGCCATTTCTGCATTATTTCGTAACTGTTACTGAAGTTACAATTGGTTTCATTACACTCTCCGGTAGTTGCGGATAACATTTTTGAAACAATATTGCTTGTTGTAGACGACGATGTCTCAAAATAGCAACAACAGTAACGCTGCACCAACACAGACGGTGACGAATGCTCAGCCGGCACCTCTGCTTCTGACAATGGCACTGTCTCATGGAGAAAGGCCAGAAAAGTTCAACGAGACGGACTTCAAGCGTTGGCAACAGAAGATATTGTTTTATCTAACAATATTAGGCCTCGCCAAGTTTCTAACCGAAGATGCTCCTGAAGTTGGCGAACTCGAACCCGATGCAATCAAAGTGGAGGCCGCAAATGTCTGGAAAAATTCGAACTTTATGTATAAAAACTATATTCTGAATGGTCTGGATAATAGCCTCTACAATGTCTATTGTACTATTGCAACATCCAAGGAACTCTGGACGGCCTTGGACAGAAAGTACAAAACTGAAGATGCAGGCATGAAGAAGTTCATCGCCAGCAAATTTCTCGACTTCAAAATGGTAGATTCAAAGACTGTGATCAACCAAGCTCAAGAACTACAACTGATTATCCGTCAACTGCAAGATGAAGGGAAGATACTTAGCGAACCTTTCCAGGTTGCCGTAACCATTGAGAAACTTTCTCCATCATGGAAGGACTTCAAAAATTACCTTAAGCATAAGCGTAAGGAAATGACAATGGAAGAACTCATAGTTCGTCTGCGAATTGAGGAAGATAATATAAATTCCGTGAAAAGGATCTCTCAGAATATGGCTGCCAAAGAAAATGTTGTTGAGTCAGACAAATCTAACAAGAGAAAACGTGAGAATGCGCCTCAAAAGTCGAAGAAGAAATTTCAGGGTTATTGCCATAATTATGGAAAGAAGGGGCATAAGGCAGCCTAATGTCGCGCTCCCAAAAAGAAGAAATCAGAAGCAAATACGGCTGAAGTTACAAATGACATTTCTCATATGGATTTATGTGCAGTAATATTATAATGCAACCTTATTGGTAATTCAGAGGAATGGTTTGTAGACACAGGTGCCACTCGACACATATGTTCTAATAAGTGGATGTTTACAACCTATAAAACTGCAACCGATGATAAACAATTTTTCATGGGCAATTCATCCGCATCAAAGGTCGAAGGCAAGGGAAAAGTTGTGTTAAAACTAACTTCTGAAAAAGAGCTTACTTTGAGTGATGTTCTTCATGTTCCAGAAATAGGTGGCCGTGTGGTCCTGCATCCGCCAAAATGGTTATTTTCGATCGGATGTGTCTGTTCGTTTGAACGGTAACCAGATGCGGCCATTTCCTTCCAGACACGCGCACACAACGATCACTGCTGTTGGTTTAAGGGTCGCAATCTTTCCACCAGTCACGATCGCTCCGAACAGGCGGCCAAATCCGAGAATTTTTTTATTTTCACTTCATTCTCAATTTCTGTTCCTTCTTCCTTCAAGATCTCTGTTCTAGTTACTGTAATCTCTTCAGTTCGTTGACGCTCTGTCTGCAACCACCATGCTGCGGGGCTGATCCGTTTCATAAACAAATTGCTAACTCCCATGAACTACGTAGGGCGACAATATTGTTTCAAGAAAACAGTTTCTACTGAACTCGGACGCTTTAATCGGTAACATCTTTCATTTGATATAGTTACGCATTTTGGTGTTACAATTTCTCAAAATTAATTGACAAATTAGTGACAATTTTTGTCGTTGCTATTTCTGCATTATTTTGTAACTATTACGGAAGTTATCATTGGTTTCGTAACACTTTCCGGTAGTTGCAGATAACATTCTTGAAACAATATTGCTTGTTGTAGACGGCGAAGTCTCAAAACAGCAACAACAGTAACGCTGCACCAATACAGACGGTGACAAACGCTCATCCGGCACCTCTACTTCCGACAATGGCACTGTCTCATGGAGAAAGGCCAGAAAAGTTCAACGGGACGGACTTCAAGCATTGGCAACAGAAGATGTTGTTTTATTTAACAACATTAGGCCTCGCCAAGTTTCTAACCGAAAATGCTCCTGAAGTTGGCGAACTTGAACCCGATGCAATCAAGTGGAGGCCGCAAATGTCAGGAAAAATTCAGACTTTATGTGTAAAAAATATATTCTGAATGGTCTGGATAATAGCCTCTACAATGTCTATTGTACTATTGCAACATCCAAGGAATTCTGGATGGCCTTGGACAGAAAGTACAAAACTGAAGATGTAGGCATGAAGAAATTCATCCCTGGAAAATTTCTCGACTTCAAAATGGTAGATTCAAAGACTGTGATCAACCAAACTCAAGAACTACAACTGATCATCCATCAACTGCAAGATGAAGGGATGATACTTAGCGAATCTTTTTAGGTTGCCGCAACCATTGAGAAACTTCCTCCACCATGGAAGGACTTCAAAAATTAGCTCAAGCATAAGCGTAAGGAAATGACAATGGAAGAACTCATAGTTCGTCTGCGAATTGAGGAAGATAATAGAAATTCTGAGAAAAGATCTCTCAGAATATGGCTGCCAAAGCAAATGTTGTTGATTCAGACAAATCTAACAAGAGAAAACATGAGATTGCGCCTCAAAAGTCAAAGAATTTTTAGGGTTATTGCCATAACTGTGGAAAGAAGGGGCATAAAGCAGCCTAATGTTGCGCTACCAAAAAGAAGAAATCAGAAGCAAATACGGCTGAAGTTACAGATGGCATTTCTAGTATGGATTTATGTGCAGTAATATCAGAATGCAATCTTGTTGGTAATTCAAAGGAATGGTTTGTAGACACAGGTGCCACTCGGCACATATGTGCTAATAAGTGGATATTTACAACCTATAAAAATACAACCGATGATGAACAACTTTTCATGGGCAATTCATCTGCATCAAAGGTCGAAGGCAAGGGAAAAGTTGTGCTAAAACTAACCACTGGAAAAGAGCTTACTTTGAGTGATGTTCTTCACATTATAGAAATCCGCAAGAATTTGATATCAGGGTCCTTGCTTAGCAAGCATGGTTTTAAATTAACCTTTGTAGCCGATAAGTTTGTATTATCAAAGAATTGAGTGTATGTAGGAAGAGGATATGTATGTGATGGTTTATTCAAAGCAAATATAACAACTATTGTACCAAACACTGATATGAATAAATGTGAATCTTCTGCTTATATTGTTGATTCTTCTAACATATGACATTCTAGATTAGGGCATGTGAATTTTGATACACTGTGAAAAATGATTAATCTAGAATGTATACCAAAATGTAACATAGACTCCAACTATAAATGTCAAATTTGTGCAGAAGCAAAATTGACAAGAACCTCATTTCATCATGTTGAACGAGAAACTGAACCTTTAGACCTTATACACACTGATGTATGTGATTTGAAAATGTGTCAAACTAGAGGTGGAAAAAAGTATTTCATTACATTTATTGATGATAGTACTAGGTACTGTTATGTGTATCTCCTTAGAAGCAAGGACGAAGCATTCGACATGTTTAAATAGTATAAAGCATAAGTTGAGAATCAACTCAACAGGAAAATTAAAGATTTGAGAAATGATAGAGGAGGAGAATATGAATTTTCTTTTGAGGAATTTTGCGCTGAGCACGGCATTATACACCAAACTACAGCACTATATTCACCTCAATCCAACGGTATAGCCGAACGGAAAAATAAAACTCTTAAAGAAATGATGAGTGCTTTATTAATCAGTTCTGGCTTGCCAGATAACTTTAGGCGAGAAGCTATTCTTTTGGCAAACCATATTTTAAATAAAATACCACGAAAGAAAACATCCAAGTCTCCTCACGAACTTTGGAAAAATAGACCGGAATCCTACAAATACTTAAAAGTGTGGGGGTGTCTTACCAAAGTAGAGATACCTAAACCAAAGAAGGTCAAAATTGGACTAAAAACAATCGATTGTGTATTCATTGGATATGCACAAAACAGTGCCACTTATCGATTTCTAGTACACAAATCTGAAACTGACGATATTCATGAAAATACCATCATCGAATCGAGAAATGCAAGATTTTTCAAACACATATTCCCTTTAAAATAGGGTACTGATAATGATACTCAAAAGAGACCAAGAGAAGATGAATTTACTGATTCTCTGGAGAATACTGAACAAAATAAACTTCTGCAAACTAGTGCTGATCAACAAGTGGAGGAACGAAGAAGGAACAAAAGGTCAAGGACCTCTAGGACCTTTGGACCAGACTTCTACACTTTTATGTTGGAAGATGATCCATTGACATACAAACAAGCTATGTCCTCTAGTGATGCCCCTTACTGGAAAGAGGCTATTAACAATGAGATTGAATCCATTATGGCTAACCATACCTGGGAGTTAGTTGATTTACCTCAAGGATGCAAGACTTTAGGTAATAAATGGATATTTAAAAAGAAATTGAAACCTGATGGTTTAATAGACAAGTACAAAGCTCGTCTTGTAGTCCAAAGATTCATACAAATGGAAGACCTAGACTATTTTGATACATATTCACCAGTGATGAGAATAACATCAATTAGGATGCTTATTGCAATCGCGTCCATACTTGATTTAGAAATATATCAAATGGATGTAAAAACTGCATTTTTGAATGGTGAATTAGAGGAAGAAATATATATGAAGCAACCTGAAGGGTTTCTTAGCTCCGGAAATGAGAATAAAGTATGCAAATTAGTAAAGTCGCTTTACGGCCTTGAACAAGCTCCAAAACAATGGCATGAGAAATTTGATGAAACTATGTTATGAAATGGATTCACAATAAATGAATCAGATAAATGTGTCTACATAAAACACATACATGTTAGATATGTCATTGTTTGTCTTTATGTTGATGACTTACTAATCTTAGGCAATAACAAGGCCATAATAACATCTACAAAGAATATGTTACCCTCTAGATTCGATATGAAAAACCTAGGACTGGCTGATGTGATATTTGGTGTCAAAATTTTGAGAGCACCACAAGGATATGCATTATCCCAATCACATTACATTGGTAAGATACTTGAAATATTCAAACAATATAATATAACTATTGCAAAATCACCAGTAGATATGAACCAAAATTGGGTAAAGAACACTGGTGATGGTATCTACCAGCTTGAATACTCTCGTATACTAGGAAGAATCATGTATGTTATGAACTGCATTAGGCCAGATATCGCATACGTTATAAGTAAACTGAGTAGATTTACCAGCAATCCTGGTAAACGTCATTGGAAAGCGATAATTAGAGTTCTAAGATACCTAAAGTATACGCAGAACTATGGTCTACACTATACAAACTATCCTTCAACATTGGAAGGATACAGTGATGCCAATTGGATAACTGGTTCACAAGATACAAAATCTACAAGTGGATATGTGTTCACATTAGGAAATGGAGCAATATCATAGAAATCATCCAAACAGACTTGTATAGCTTGATCTACGATGGAATCAGAGTTTATTACACCAGATAAGACTGCAGAAGAAGCAGACTGGCTTCGAAGTTTCCCAAAAGACATTCCAAATATGAGCAAACCCGTGCCTCACATATATATACATTGTGATAGTCAGTCAGCAATTGGAAGAGCTAATAGTACACTATACAATGGTAAATCTAGGCATATTCGTCATAGACATAAAAAAATACGACAACTTCTCTCTAATGGAGTTATCACTATAGACTACATAAGGTATAAAGATAACATAGCGGATCCACTAACAAAAGGCTTGTCAAGAGAGAAAGTTCAAAACTTATCGATGGGAATGGGGTTAAGGCCCATAGAATAAAAGTTATTTTCAATGGAAACCCCACATAGTTGACTAGAGATCCCAAGATCTAGGTTCAAAGGGGCAACTAAGTTTAAGAGAAACTTGATGGCACTGTTACATACAAACCATTCCTATGATAAAGTCAGTGCTTTATTTGTTGGAAAATAGGATAAGTATTGATACTTTTAATGATGTCTGTACTTGAGGAATTGTAAATACCTTTTACAGAAGCACCTACGTAAGTGCGAAGGCGCCGCTTCAAAGAGAATTATGAGGCCAAATTCTCTAAGCACTTATGAGACCAGGCAGGTGTTCAAGGCGAAAATGAACACATACAGAGAATGAAGGATTATAAGAAACATTTGTCGTGTGTTATCTATTGTAGAATTACACAAAAGGCTTACAGTTTAAGGACATTCTATGTCTACTGATTCGCCTATAATTCAAATAGGTAAACACTAGAAAAGTTCAAAGCCCATATGCTACTTTAACCGATACGATAAATGGTTCGTGAAACTAAGAACAACTTCTCATTCATGTGGAGGATTGTTAGAAATGCATGAGTTAGTGAAGAGATTTGGAAAGAAGAAAGCATTATACAAAGTCCCATATTGGGGAATATTTGCACCAATTCCTCTATATATACTACAATCCAACATAATATATCAAACAAAAGGAGAATGAGGACAAAGTGTGGAAGCGATGAGGCAATGTGGCATGTAGGCCTTCATATTAATATTAATATGTCAAAGATAGGGCCTTGGGCCTTGGGGCTTTTGGGGGTCTCGTGATTAAATGGGCCACAGACTGCCGCGTGGGCCTGCATGCGTCAAAATGGCTATTTTCAATCGGATGTGTCTGTTCGTTTGAACGGTAACCAAATGCGGCAATTTTCTTCCAGACGTGCGCACACAACGGTCACTACTGTTGGTTTAAGGGTCTCAACCTTTCCAACTGTCACGACCACTCTGGATAGGCACCTCCTCCAGCCTATAAATATGCAGCCAGAATCCGAGATTTTTTTTATTTTCAATACATTCTCAATGTTCCCTCTTCCTGCAAGATCTCTGTTCTAGTTACTGTAGTTTCTTTAGTTCGTCGATGCTCCGTCTGCAACCATCACGCTATAGGGCTGGTCTATTTCATCTTGGAAAACAAATTGCTAACACCCGTGAACTAGTACAGCAGCAATATTGTTTCAAGGAAGCACTTTCTACTGAACTCGAACATATTAATCGGTAATACCTTTCATACTGATCTAGTTACGCATTTTGGTGTTACCATTTCTCAAAATTAATTGACAAATTAGTGATAATTTTTGCCGTTGCTATTTCTGCATTATTTTGTAACTGTTATTGAAGTTACAATTGGTTTCGTAACACTTTACGGTAGTTGCGGATAACAGATCTCTCGCCTGTTGTCACCCTTCTCTTTCGTTTCCCTTTTTTCCTTCCCTTCTTCTTCCCCTTCTTCTCCCTCCTTCTCCTACCGCTTTGCCTTTTCCACATTGATTGCATAAATAATCAACCCCACTAGATAATACAACTAACAAACATCTAAATGCATCTGAGCTCAAAGATTCATGGCCTAAACACACAAAAGAAGAAGAGATTATGCCTAATCGACTTGGATTACAAGGTTGAGAACTTGAAGTAGGAATGAATGGATGGTAATGGAGGTTGGAGATATGGTTTCGCACTTGAATTTGGTTTTGAAAGGGAGGTCTATTCTCTTTTAGGGCATTCGGCTATAATGAACGAGAAAATAAAAGGAGTTAAGTGTTGAAAATATAAAGCGAAGGAGAAGAAAAGGAGATGCAAGTTTGCATATGAGAGAAAGAAAAGGAAGAGGAACCAGTCACACCCTAGTGATCCGGTCATAAAAATAAGAGGGATCGGCCTTAAAGGTATGCCGATAACCCTAGTGACCAGGTCATAAAAATAAGAGGGATCGACCTTAAAGGTATGCCTATCCTTATCCATGCAGATTCATTAAGGGATCGACATATCAAATACCGACCCCTCTTACTAAAAAAAGAAAAGAAAAAAAGGGATGTGCATGAATGGTGGATGCGGGGATGTGCATGAATGGTGGATTCTAATGAAATAGAAAGAGGAACAGAAGGTAGTGGCAATTCTTTGAAAAGCCGAGTGGCAACGAATATTGTGGAGATTTGACTGTAAACGGAAACATACAGAATAAAGCATTTCAGCAAAGGTCGACGAATGTCTGAACATGTCTGAAAGTCAACAATGGAAACATGTGTATAAGCGTGCGTGGAAGGGATTCATTAATTTAGCTTTTTGAAAGGTTAAGTCAAGAAGAAACTTTAAGGCTTCATATAACCAAAATCTATGCATTCAAATGGAATGAAATGACAGATCTATCCCATCGAGGGTTAATAAAAGGGTAATGATAAACCAGTGATCCGGATAGGCCTGTTCCCAAGAACCTGGGTTTTTCCAATTCAAAGCACGTTATGTCATTCACAAGACGTACTTTTGGGGGAAAGTGTTATCTGGTACCTTGGCCTATGTAACAACCCTGCATTTTCTGATCAGTGCAATTATATATTTTAATTATTTTAATTTAAATTCCTAATTTAAATACTTTATTTTATTTATTAAAATGAATATAATTTGTTATTTTAAATATAATTGTTGATTTTGATATGGATTAGAATTTCAAACATGCATAAATTGAATATTTCCAGAAAATGTGAATTTTGGCCAATCTGGTCAAACGTTGACTTTTAAATTTAAATTTTAAAATTTTAAAATTTGAATTTTATCTTTTATTATGAAAGTAAATAAAATTTCAAGAACACTGCTTTTCGTTTCGTTGAAATCCGAATAATATTGTGAAAGTTATGCTTTTTACAAAATTGAGTGTAAATTATTTTATTTAACAATATTGTTTATTTTAAATTATATAAATAATCTTTTTAATTGTCATATCTTATTATAAATTGTATTATATGTTATGTTACATATATTTTTACCTTTTAAATATTTTTAAAGTGATGTTTGAATTTTTCCAAAGCTCATTGAATTTATTTTCTATTTTTAAAGGTTAGTTTCCATTTTTCTGCTATTTTCTTCATTTAAATTATATTTAATTAAAATTTATTTATTCATTTTTATGTATGCATTTTATTTTTATGCCTTTATCTTTATTTATAAATACTTTTCATGTACATACAACTTTTTCAAAGTTCATTTCATTTATTTTCAAATTTTCAAGCCTAGTTTACATTTTTCTTTGCTATTTTCTTAATTTAATTATATTTAATTAATATTTATTTATCTATTTTTGTTTATTTACTATGTTTTCGTTTTTTTATCTGTATTTATATATATTTTACATGTATTTAAAATTTAAAAAGAAATGGTGGAAATTTGAAAGGTTTGTGACTCTTTATTTGCTCAAGCCTTTTTGTATTCTGTCTTTTCATTTTTCAACCAACATCTCTTCAATTGGCTGCCTTAACTCCACTCTTCAGCTGACATTCCATTTTTCTTTTCACGTGAAAACTCTTTTTCATCTTCCCCCTAAAACTCACGGCTTCATGAAGAAAAAAAGGAAAAAAAACTTATGGCTTCATTCTTTCTTTCCTACTTCTTTTCAATGATTTCTACCTTGTTCCTCCTCTAGCATAGCTCGGCCTCTAGTCCACTCCAACTCCACGACCACCACCTCCACCATACTTGGCAGCTACTCCTCCTACTCCACTGACCATTACAGGCCATGGCCCTCCTAAGGTTGCAAATTCCTCAAATTAATACAAGCATCACTTGAAAACTAGCCGAGCCAAACCCTTAAGGCCATAACCTTCATTTTTCACTTAAACCACCTCCATGCCGCCGCCACCAGTCCCTCCACCACCTTTGGCCGCCACTCCAGCCACCACCTGACCATCCCCTTGCATGACCAAGCCCAAGCCATGGCAGGCCGAACCTATAGTTGCACCAAAAATCCACTTAATTGCATTGACTTTTGTATTTCTCATGTCACAACTTCTACTCCTTCATATCCAAGTTAGGCCGAGCCATATGAACCCATATTGACCCAAACTTGAGCCCTATTGGCATTTAGCCTGAGCCTAGTGTGATGAGAGCAAGCTCATTTGATCATGTGACAAGCTTATGTTGTCGTGTGCAGGTCTTTTGCTTCTAAGGTTTGGTCATCTCTCTTGTTTTGCAACTGTTTTGCAAACTAAAGTTGTTAATTATATTTGTATGTCATATCTATATTTGTGCTTATGTATGTTATATTTTGTGTTGTATACAAGGGTCTCCATCTATTCAAATCAAATCGTGCTTGTCGTGCCTTTGGAATCGCTCTTGTGTGTGTGTTGTTTGTCTCTAGCTTTGATAAAGGTGAGTCTTTCTCACTCTGACATTTATACTTATGAAATAGTGAATTGATGACAAGTGTTTAGTAATATAAAATGTTATGCAAGTTAATGTTGATCATATGATATGCTATGCCATGTTATTACCATGTTAAAACTGTTAATTATCACCTGACATCTAATATATGACATTATATTGTGACATTGACATTGTTTATATTGTTTATGCATATATTCACACTGCAAGTTCCCTGTTAGAATAGAATCACCATGGGTTGAAATGATACACACCCGAACGGACTTTAGAATAGGGAAAAATTGTTATGGGCTGAAATGATAGGCCTGAGCGATTTTTATTGTATTTTATTTGACTTGGGATTGCGGGTTTGAAATGATATATATCCATATCACTTGACCTAGGTTAGAAAATTTTATACAGACCCCGTGGTATATTTTTAAATGATTTTTTTTAATATGTATTTTCAAAATTATGAAATTTTGATTTAAAAATATATATATATTATGGTTTTAAGAAAGTTAAATATTAAATCTTGAAATTGTGAATTTAAGTGAATTCAAGTATGTAAATTTGGACTAAATGTGATGTTTGACTTTAAATTTTATTTTAAAATGTAAATAAATAATGGAAATTAAATTTAAAGTTTTGAAATGATATTTGAAGTAAAATTTTAAGTTTATTAAATTTATAAATTAATAAACAGTGAATTTTGACTTAATAAATGAATGGAGTTTGCAAAATTGAATATTTGATCTTAAAATTTTATTGTGTTAAATCATATGTTAAAATGATTTTAAATGTGAAATTTTAAAGTCTAGAAATATGATTTTTAAGTTCTAATAATAAAAATTTGGAGTTTTATTATTATTTTTTCGAAATGCTAAAATGAAACCTGGAATTTTATAGCATTTTCAAAATGCTATAGTCTTTTGACAGCATTTTTAAATGCTATCGTTTTGAATCTAACAATGTTTGAAATAATTAAATATCTATTACGACATTTTATAAATTTCGTTATTCTTGAACTAAACCATTTTGGAAAATATAAGCTACGATAGCACTTTATAAATGCTGTCGTTGCTATAATTTGACAATGTTTTGAAATGTTATAGATTTTAACACTGTTTGGGCTATATTTTAAAGTGTTAAATAATTTACTTTTGAAATGGATTATCTGTGAAATTTTAGAAGTTTTGAATATTTAAATTTGAATTTTTAAGGAATTTAATTTGAATTTGAATTTAAATAAAGTTTACTTGGTTATGTGTTAAACGGAATGAAATGTAATATAATAAATGAATTTTTGAATAGAATTTTGGAAGGTATTTTTGGTAATGATGTTTGAAATAATAAATGAATGAAATATTTGATTTTTAAATGATATTTAAATTTGAATATTTGGATTTGAATTCAAATAATGATTTGATTATGAAGTTTTGAAAGGATGTAATATTTTAATGGTTTTGAAATGGTTTGGAAATGATTTGATCTTTATTTTAATAAAGAATGTGAATGTTGAATGATATTTGATTTTTCTTTATTTGATAAAGGAATATTTGAAGTTTATATTTGTATGAAAAGATATTTGGTTTAATTGTAATTTAAGTTTATTTTAATAATATTGGATTTATGAAATGAATATTTCAAAACTACATAATAATGAAATTAGATTTGAGATATGAATATATGGAATTATAAAGTTTAGTTTTGAAATGTGGGATATTAAAGTTTGGAAACATATTAAATTTGGATAGCTTATTTTGTAGATCAAATCTATATTTGAAATTTATAAGATTTGAAATGTTTTTTTTAGAAAACTGAATTGAATTGAAATAGATGGTTTGATTTGAATTAAATTGGAAATTTGAAATTTTGAATTAAATTGGAAATAAATTTGTAAAATGTAAAGAATTAAATGAATGTTTCATGATTCCAAATGTATGATATCAGAATGTTATGATTTTCAAAGTGTAATGATTTCAAGTATTTTGGTTTCGAAAGAGTTATAACTTTGAAAGTATTATGATTTTTGGAAGTGAATATAGGTTTGAGATGGAAATGATAAAGTATAAACTATTTTGATTTGAATATAGTTTTGAAATAAAAATGATTTTGGTTTCGAAGTATAAACTATTTTGATTGAATAAATAGTTTTGAAATAAAAATGGTTTTGGTTTCGAGGCGTAAACTATTTTGAAAGGAATATAGTTTTGAAATGAAATGATTTTATCCTTTTGAAATATAAACTATTTTGAAATGACCACGGCGTTATAATAACGTTTGGTTGTTGAAGAGACCGGGATCGGAAGTTGTCATACTCTCTGCCAACTCCGAAAACCACTTTAACAACCGTGTACGCGGTGGAGATTCCAGAATGAAGTAGGATGGTGGCGACGTTCTTGAGGTATATTACGTGGACCCAACTCCCGTGAGTTGGCATAAGGTGGCTAAAACGGGAGCGATCTCGGGCCAAAGGAGGTAGCACCTCTGGTCGGACACATTCCTTCGATACTATACTCTTACTGGTGATTGATTAGATGGCCATCCTCCGATTTTGATTGGGAGTGTGTTCCGAGGTGGGCGTATGTGGCTGCTGCGTTACCACCAGCCCGTGTGCGTAATTGGTATATCTACCCTGGCATTGCCTTGTGTGCCGTGTCACCTACCATACCGAGCCTTTACTACGAGTTTGTTTTTCTCCCGTAGCCCGTGTGGTATCCTCTGACAGTCACCCAGAGTGGAGATGGCATGATATTGGATGGACTACTGGGACTATTATGTGTGAAGGGTGATATGGGTAGCCCGGAACGCTATTTAAAAGTATGTTTATTTTACTGTAGACATTATTATAGTAGCGCAATATTACTACATAGTAAATAGTTTAACGGATCCTTAAAGGATGGGCGATCCCAAGCATCCTTTAAGTTACTGATGCATTTTTGTTACTGTTCACTTGAGTTTATTTACAGTTCATAAGTATTTATGTCCTGACTCGAGTGTTTTGTATTTTGCTTTACGCTCGAGTCAGATTGAGTGAGTTAGCATTCAAGATTCACCTTCGGAGTTGGAGCTTTCCTTGAAGATTCGGCCATCTATTTTGCTTTCTGTATCCAGTGATTTCAGTGATGTATTCTGATTTGTACCTGATGTATCTTGTTACTTTTTGTTGTATCATGTTTAACTCTAATGTATCTTATTTTTATATAGTAGCTTCATGAACTACTATTTCTTTTAAATTCCGCTGCATTATTAAATACTCTGTGTCTGTGATCTGTGATTATGTATTTACTGTATATTCTGAGATTTGCCAAATTTTATTTACAACGCGGTATTTTGAGCAATTCAAGTCCGACATGTGCGGATGCGAATGGTTGAAAATACCGGGTCGTTACAGCCTAGCTATACAAGGGTGATTACAGATGCCAAACTCGACTGTTGATAGGAAGGATGGTTACGAGACGACATCCACGGGGCCATAATATAATGTCTGAACAGTTGTATCCAGCTTAAGGTAAGTAAAGTCAACAGATAGATAATGCAAAATGTCGGAATTTTGGAATTTATTTTGGTTGGAATAGGGATCGGCGTGGATGCTTGACGAATGGAGGGAGGTATGAATGTGGTCGGCATAACTTGTAAATCTGATGGGATTGGCATATTGAGGTTGGATCGGTATAAGGTATGGAGATAGTGGGATCGGTATAGGATATGGAAATGGTGGGATCGGTATATAGAGGTCGACATAAAGTGTTCAGGTTAGCAGAGTGCGGTCGGCTTGGCATAATATGGACGAAACATAGAGGGGTCAGCGTAGCACCTAGGCAATGAAGGGGTCGGCACAACAACACTCCAGAGTTATGGATCATCATAACGTATTTGGATAGGCATAGTATCTCCAAACTGACGGGTCGGCATAGGACATATGGAAGGATAGGTCGGCATAGTTTGATGGGTCGGCATCATCCTGTTAGTGTGATTCATGGAGGGATCAGCAAGGCCTAGCTCATGGAGGTTGGATCGACAGAGCACCCCTTTTTGAGCATGGGTCAGCATTACCTTGACCAAATTGAGGCTATAATTGAAACATGGTGAGAACCTTAGATTCACAAGTCCAAGTGCTATGATATTTGGAACAATATCAATATAGACTATAAGATAGCTATTATAGAGGTCGCTATTCCAAACTCAACCCATGAAGGGGTTGGTACTGACCCCTTTTTATTGAGAGTTAGGCCTAGCCCTCCGTATAGTGGGCCCTATGGTTGAAGGGATCTAGGTGCCGAAGTTTCAGTCAGATTGGTGGATGCCTTCATCTATAAATACAGGGACAGAAGGCCATTTTGAGGGACATTTGGGCTGATAAGTGAAACTCTGCCATTTTTGTAACCAATTCATTTCATTCTTCCCAGATCTCTTGTTATCTCGCTAATTGTAATGCAGTCGAGTGATTTGTGAAGAAATAAAGAAAGTATTCGATGTGGACGTAGGCAATCAACGCCGAACCACTATAAACCTTGTTGTTTTTTGTTCTCTGTTGCATTTTTCTTTGTATTCAGTGTTGTTCCCCAATTTTCATTTAATTTCTTCATTTATTTCACTACTTAAATCTATTCTCGGATATTTGTGACCAATTTAGTTACAAACATTTAACTTGGTTATTGTCTAGCTCATAGCATTCTTTGGGTTTTTTGTGTCATTTGGCTTCATATGAAGCTCAAGACGATTGCATATTACCTCTATATTGTTGAATATGCGCTTATATGATTTTTGTTTGATGATAATAAACATATATATATATTCATTTAAATGTATTTGTTAATGTACTAATTTATTTTTCATAGATTAAATAAATATTTGTTGAATAAAATAAATTACATAGAATTTGAATTCAAACAGAAATTTTATTCAAACAAATATTTATTACAATTTTGAATAGTATAAATTCAAGCTCTCACTATACATATACAATTTTGATTCTAATTACATCACAATACAATTTACATAAATTTCTCACTACATATCACTCACACTCGTAGTTTATCTTCAACTTCATTCCAGTTAGAATCCAGCATCTAAGCAATCTGCAAAAATATTCACTAACGCAGTAAAATTGAAAAAGAAATATTTTTGCAATAAATAGTGAATTTTGAAAATATTTGCCTCAGTTATTTGGTTGTTCGTCATCATTTACATTTGAATTCATCATACACGAACAATGTGACATGCACATTGTATCACTGTACATGCCACAAGGCCGTGCACACCGATATACACTTGATAATGTTACAGGGACAGGTGAGCACAAGGTCAAACCGAAAATAAAAGGACGGGTTCAACTCAGGTGCAATATAAATAAAATCACGACACGAGCACAAGGTCAAACCCGAGTTTTAAAACAGGGTTCAACACAAGGTCAATGCACAGACTGGAAATTCAAGAAGGCACCAAACAATAAACTGAATGCAAAGGTCAAGCCATAGTTGTCATGACTCAACTCAAATGCAAAACTTCAACAAATCAAAACAGCATCAAAGCTTATGTATGCAATGCCTCAAATGACTCAAGTAATGAAGCACTGAAATAATGCAAATGTCCAGACAACAACAGAACACAATGCACCAAGTAAGTAACAGCAAGCAACAGGGCCAGACCAAAGTAAGGGGTGTGCAGTCCGGTAAAGTTGGTCTGGTGATGGTCGAATGGTTGTGGGTGGAATGTTGTATAAAGTGAAGTGCTATTGTGCAATGGGAGAAACAATGTGCAGTGAAGTGCTGTTTTGGAGTTGAAGTAGTATAAGTGGTGTATAGAAGTAGTTGAAGTAGTAGAAGTTAGTGAATTTTGGTCATAGAGAAGTCTGGTAACAGAGATGAAGTCAGGAATTCTTAAATGCAAACATGAAGTGAATGCAACTATAGGGCCGAGCAACTGATATATGCAAACAAATGGAATGCAACTACAGTGATCAAATAGACTACAAGATGTATGCAAACATAAGGCATGAAACCACAGTGCATCAGGTCAAGGTTGTATACCAAACTGATACAAGCACTTACATTATCAAAGTTCAGGACAAGACTCAACAAAGGCTACAGACAAGTAGCAGTGTGCAAAATGAAGCAATCGTGAAACTGGACAGTTACACAAATGTGCCAGAGAAAGGAAGATCACAACGTAGCATCAATAATGCAAACAACATATATACAAGCTACAAATCCATGAAACAGATGTACAAACTAAAACTCCAGAAGGACCAGGTTATAAAACTACAAGTACAGGTGCAATATAATGCAGACCTGATTAAAACAAAGAAAGTGCATTTGAAGCACAACCAAGTTCAGTTGGAAGTTAAAAGATGAACCAGACAGTGATGCAAATAGTGAACTACAATATCGCAATGATAACAAAGTCAAAGCCTGCAGTAAATCAAGTTCGAATTCAATGCAGATGATAAACAACTCGAAGTCAAGTGATAAAATTCATGTTTAAAAAGTCAAGTGCCAAAGTCCAGGTGTAATGAAGTTGATGCCAGAGAAATAGAATTCGTGAACGTATACTGTATAAAAAAATCAAGTATGTATCTGTAATTTTTGAAAAAGTCAAAACAAATCAAAAGAGGAAAGTTTTTTTTTGCCGTATGACTCAAGGAAAAATCGAACGCTGCATAATCAAAGCCGTGCGCATCAAGTCGTAAAGATATCAGGAAAGCAAGAATTAGGAAAGTGTCGAATTCATATAAATACATCACCCAAGTTCATCATCGACGGTGTGTGGAGAAAACAAGGACAATAAATAAATCCAAATTAAATCCTGACAAAGAAAAGGTACGAACAACTTACCAAGGCAATTCACAATCTTGAGGCAAGCAGTCGATCAACAGAGAAGCAGCGAGCAACACACTCGGTCGAGCAAGGCAACACACAAACCAGAGAATCGAATCTGAGAAAGCCCTAATTTTGAGCAACAGAGACAAAGCCGACATTTGTCAGAACCCTAAATTGCATCAAATAACAAAAGAGTAAGTGGCCGTGTTTTTGTTGTGGGTCGGGTTGTTTTGTTTAAAGGGAAAAATTAGTACTCAAGCTTTTACTTATTTTTGCTCTTAATTTTTAAGTCTTTTTTTTTGAATCAAATCATGGTAAAATCACCACCTAGGATTTAGGTAGTATCGGATTGTCTAGTTAGAATTAGTTCAGTATGCAGGGTTTGCGAGTTTGCAAAACTCTATAGACGGTAACAGGGTTTGCGAGTCTGTTAGAGTGTTTGTAAGCGGGAGACTGTTTAATTCTAATAGAAATCTGGGAATGCAGCAGTAGGCAGGGGTTGCCGAAGCTGGGTAAATTTTGTGTGTGATTTACTGTTCAGCATATTTACTTTTCTGCAGTTTGTTTTTGTGTTTAATTCGAGAAAATTTGCTATAACCCTATTCACCCCCCCTCTAGAGTCAATCTAGATCCTACAAGTGGTATCAGAGCACGGTATTTTTCTTTAACTCTAGAGCCATTAATCCACCAAATAATGCTTTTTCTGAGGGGCAACCTATTGCTAGGCCACCCATGTTTAGTGAGAATGATTATGCTTATTGAAAAGTTAGGATGGATATTTATCTTAGTTCTGTTGATTATGATATTTGGGACATTATTGAAACTGGCTATAAATCTCCCACTATAACTGTTGGTGATACTGAGATTCCTAAACCTAAGGATAGGTGGGATGCTAACGATAAGAAATTAAAAACTACAAATGCTAAAGCCATGAATGCTTTGATCTGTGCTCTTGATAAGACTGAATTTAATAGAATTTCTCATTGTAAAACTGCACAGGACATTTGGCATACCTTGGAGGTGACACATGAAGGAACTTCTCAAGTCAAGGAGTCTTGTCTAGCCCTATTCAGCAATGAATACGAGAACATTGTGATGGACAAAGGCGAGAGCATAAAGGACATGTTTGGACGCTTTTCAACTTTGGTGTACAATGCTAGAGCGCTTGAGAAGGTATTCACTGAGGTAGAGCTTGTGAGGAAGGTGCTGCGAGTCTTACCGATGAGCTTTGAGGCAAAAGTCACGGCAATACAAGAATCAAAAGATCTGAGTAAACTAAGCATGGAGGAGTTGATCGACAACTTGATGACATATGAGCTTGAGCTAAAAACAAAGGAGGAACGCAACAACTCCGAATCAAAGAAGAAGACGATTGCCTTAAAGAGCAACGAAGAGAGTAATGAAGAAGAAGAAGTTCCAATTGAAGAGCTTACAATGGTTGTCAATAATCTTAGAAAATAGTCAAGATTCAGGCCATGCATGAAGAAAACAAGTGGTAATAGGCCAAAAGATTCTGACAATTCCGATAATGAACTGACGTGCTTTAACTACAAGAAACCTGGCCACTTCAAACAACAATGCCCACTTCTCAAAAACAACAAAGGAAAGAAAAAGAAGAAGAAGGCCTTTGCAGCGACTTGGGATGATGAAGAAGGAGAGGAAGATTCGAATAATAGCTCAGAGGAGGCTAATTTGTGTCTTATGGCAAAATCAGATTCAGAAGCAAACTCAGAGGAATCTAGTGAGGGAGGTGACTATTCTTATAAAGAACTTGCTTTGATGTGTTGTGATCTTACTAAAATAGTTGATACTCTTGAATCTAAAATTGAAAAACTGAAATCTGATAGGAGAGAACTTGTCCATGAAAATTCTAGGTTAGAAACTGAACTTGAAAATATTCAAAACCTAGACTGTAAAAAATGTAAAATTTTAGATTCAGAATTATCAAGACTTAAGAATAGCTTTGAGAATCTTGAAAAAGAAAACTTGAGTCTTAAGGAAACCATTGACCCTAGGAAAAAGGATTTTATAAATAGATGCACCTCACTTGTAACTGAAAACACAACACTAAAAACCAAAGTCCAAAATATTGAGAAATATCTGAATAACTTTTCAAGAGGAGAAAAATCATTCAACATGTTATTGGGAAATCAAATTTTTGCTAATAACAGAAAAGGACTAGGCTTTGGGAAAACACAAGTTGATGATAATGCAAAAGGTAAAAGTGTCTTTGCTAGATGTGAAATAATTGGACATCGTGTTGAAAATTGTAGTCATAGGAATAAGAACACAAAATTTATACAAGTTTGGGCTCCTAAGAATTCTACAAACAAATTTCATGTCTATTGGAACAAGAATAAAAGGACTAAACAAGTTTGGGTTCCAAAGGGATTGTTTATTCACAATGCTTCAGTCACTAGTATCATTAGACCTAAGAGTTTCTCTAGGTCATCCTTCTCTCTCTTCGTGTAGGTATGGTGGCAGGCTAAGGAATAACAACAGTGTTCTCTGGATTTTGGCTGTTCCAGAAACACAACGGGCAACAAAGCAAAGTTCCTTAGCCTAGTACAAAGGTGATAAAATCACAATGGGCAACCACGAAAAATTATCTTAAAGGTAAAACAGGTGAAGGTATATTTATTCGATCGATATATTAAATGTGATAATCTGCACCGTATTCTGAATTAAATCAGCCAATAATGTGATGATAAAGAGATGATGATTTTTTGATTCTGACTTGTTCAACATAGTTGGCCAATTGTATTTATGCCAAAAAACTCTATTCTTTGAATTACTTCATACATATACGTTTGGATTAAACATAGTGTTTTGTTGGATGATAATACATTAGGTTATAATACGGCTAACTCTATATTCATAGTTTCTGATTATTTACACGACTCCAATTCAAATTCAAGAATGCTGTTAAAAAATTGAGTTTGAGCTTTTATGCACACTTCATGGTCTGGTCTATCAAATTTAATTAGAGATGTTTTGAAGTGAAAGAGAAATTCCGATGCAGATCATACTGGTAATCTAGTTGACAGAAAATTTACTAGTTGAATGTGATTTATAGGTGAGACATTTAGTAACTGCATCGTTTTTCAAAGAAAATATCTGCATCTTTTTCATTACAAATAATTTTCAAATAGCAGAAATTTTTCTCATATAACCCCTTCGAGAAAATCATTTTTGACCATATTTTCAGATTAGTCATTTTGAAAAAAATTATTTGATTTTAAATGACAAATTTTGACTAATCCGACTCCCTACTAATTATCAAAAAGATAAATAGTGATTGAAAAGGTGATAAGTGTTGATATTTAACATACATTACTCAAGAAAGTATATTTGGAAAATTTCTTTAGGAATTCAAATAAGAGTTATAAAAACTTTTTGTTGGGCAAAGATTCCATGACCATTTCTATTTCTATCATATTTCTATCGACCATTGTTTATCAAAAATTCAATATAGTTTGTCGATATGTGGTACTATAATCAGGGATCATTCGTTTTTCATTTTACATTTTTAAGTAAAAATAAATAAATACCAAAGTATTCACTCTCATTTAAAAGTCCTCACGGTTATGCATAGGTGAATTACTTGGAATTTGTTATGTGCTTCCATGCTCATTTAAAAGTCCTTACGGTTATGCATGTATGGAAGGCATATCAAAATTGATTTACTAAATAAACAAGTTGATTCTAATCCCATTTAAAAGTCCTCACGGTCATGCGTGGTTAGAAGATACTTGAATTCATTTTTAAAATTAAATTCTACTAATCTCATTTAAAAGTCCTAATGGTTATGCATGATTAGTAGATATTCAAATTCCTGATATAAATGTACCACAAGTAGATACAACTGTATGATTTTATATGAGAACATCATTTCCATTATTTCTAAAAGTGGAAAATGTGCCTAACAAGGGTAGTTATGATTTTTGTTTGATTTTTATTGAAGTTTAATATTTATATTCAAATTGAGTTTTAATGTTGGATTAATATCGATCACTTTATCTCTATTTTTCTCTAACACTATTACTCTTTTGCTGATAACAAAAGGGGGAGAGAAAAGTAAAGATTTTGTCAAATAAAATCAAGCAAAGGTCAAATAATTTTCCATTTGCATCTAGGCTCATTTGTATATTTCTATTTGTATGCATATATGCAGGGGGAGCATCGTGTAGAGAGGAAGCATTTAAATAGGGGGAGCAATTAGAGTATTTCATTGATCAAATACATTTAACACAGTCAAAATCTTAAAATATATGTTTGTTATCATCAAAAGGGGGAGATTGTTGAATATGCGCTCATATGATTTTTGTTTGATGATAATAAATATATATATATATATATATTCATTTAAATGTATTTGTTAATGTACTATTTTATTTTTCATAGATTAAATAAATATTTGTTGAATAAAATAAATTACACAGAATTTGAATTCAATCAGAAATTTTATTCAAACAAATATTTATTACAATTTTGAGTAGTACAAATTCAAGCTCTCACTATACATATACAATTTTGATTCTAATTACATCACAATTCAATTTACATAAATTCCTCACTACATATCACTCACACTCGTAGTTTATCTTCAACTTCATTCCAGTTAGAATCCAGCATCTGAGCAATCTGCAAAAATATTCACTAACGCAGTAAAATTGAAAAAGAAATATTTTTGCAATAAATAGTGAATTTTGAAAATATTTGCCTCAGTTATTTGGGTTGTTCGTCATCATTTACACTTGAATTCATCATACACGAATAATGTGACATGCACAGTGTATCACTGTACATGCCACAAGGCCGTGCACACCGATATACACTTGATAATGTTACAGGGACAGGTGAGCACAAGGTCAAACCCAAAATAAAAGGACGGGTTCAACTCAGGTGCAATATAAATAAAATCACGACACGAGCACAAGGTCAAACCCGAGTTTTAAAACTGGGTTCAACACAAGGTCAATGCACAGACTGGAAATTCAAGAAGGCACCAAACAATAAACTGAATGAAAAGGTCAAGCCATAGTTGTCATGACTCAACTCAAATGCAAAACTTCAACAAATCAAAACAGCATCAAAGCTTATGTATGCAATGCCTCAAATGACTCAAGTAATGAAGCACTGAAATAATGCAAATGTCCAGACAACAACAGAGCACAATGCACCAAGTAAGTAACAGCAAGCAACAGGGCCAGACCAAAGTAAGGGGTGTGCAGTCCGGTGAAGTTGGTCTGGTGATGGTCGAATGGTTGTGGGTGGAATGTTGTATAAAGTGAAGTGCTATTGTGCAACGGGAGAAACAATGTG
Organism: Allium cepa; assembly: GCA_030765085.1. Lineage (NCBI taxonomy): Eukaryota > Viridiplantae > Streptophyta > Magnoliopsida > Asparagales > Amaryllidaceae > Allium > Allium cepa. Next base: position 460,717,006 of record CM060928.1, read on the forward strand.
CAGTGAAGTGCTGTTTTGGAGTTGAAGTAGTATAAGTGGTGCATAGAAGTAGTTGAAGTAGTAGAAGTTAGTGAATTTTGGTCATAGAGAAATCTGGTAACAGAGATGAAGTCAGGAATTCTTAAATGCAAACATGAAGTGAATGCAACTACAGGGCCGAGCAACTGATATATACAAACAAATGGAATGCAACTACAGTGATCAAATAGACTGCAAGATATATGCAAACATAAGGCATGAAACCACAGTGCATCAGGTCAAGTTTGTATACCAAGCTGATACAAGCACTTACATTATCAAAGTTCAGGACAAGACTCAACAAAGGCTACAGATAAGTAGCAGTGTGCAAAATGAAGCAATTGTGAAACTGGACAGTTACACTGATGTGCCAGAGAAAGGAAGATCACAACGTAGCATCAATAATGCAAACAACATATATACAAGCTACAAATCCATGAAACAGATGTACAAACTAAAACTCCAGAAGGACCAGGTTATAAAACTACAAGTACAAGTACAGGTGCAATATAATGCAGACCTAATTAAAACAAAGAAAGTGCATTTGAAGCACAACCAAGTTCAGTTGGAAGTTAAAAGATGAACCAGACAGTGATGCAAATAGTGAACTACAATATCGCAATGATAACAAAGTCAAAGCCTGCAGTAAATCAAGTTCGAATTCAATGCAGATGATAAACAACTCGAATTCAAGTGATAAAATTCATGTTTAAAAAGTCAAGTGCCAAAGTCCAGGTGTAATGAAGTTGATGCTAGAGAAATCGAATTCTTGAACATATACTGTATAAGAAAATCAAGTATGTATCTGCAATTTTTGAAAAAGTCAAAACAAATCAAAAGAGGAAAGTTTTTTTTTTGCCGTATGACTCAAGAAAAAAATCGAACGCTGCATAATCAAAGCCGTGCGCATCAAGTCGTAAAGATATCAGGAAAGCAAGAACTAGGAAAGTGTCGAATTCATATAAATACATCACCCAAGTTCATCATTGGTGGTGTGTGGAGAAAACAAGGACAATCAATAAATCCAAATTAAATCCTGACAAAGCAAAGGTAAGAACAACTTACCAAGGCAATTCGCAATCTTGAGGCAAGCAGTCGATCGACAGAGAAGCAGCAAGCAACACACTCGGTCGAGCAAGGCAACACACAAACCATAGAATCGAATCTGAGAAAGCCCAAATTTTGAGCAACAGAGACAAAGCCGACATTTTTCAGAACCCTAAATTGCATCAAATAACAAAAGAGGAAGTGACCATGTTTTTGTTGTGGGTCGGGTTGTTTTGTTTAAAGGGAAAAATTAGTACTCAAGCTTTTACTTATTTTTGCTCTTAATTTTTAAGTCTTTTTTTTTCGAATCAAATCTTGGTAAAATCACCACATAGGATTTAGGTAGTGTCGGATTGTCTAGTTAGAATTAGTTCAGTAAGCAGGGTTTGCGAGTTTGCAAAACTTTATAGGCGGTAGCAGGGTTTGCGAGTCTATTAGAGTGTTTGTAAGCGGGAGACTGTTTAATTCTAATAGAAATCTGGGAATGCAGTGTTAGGAACTGAGTTGATGATGTTTTGATGACAACAACCTTATATAGTTATTATACTTTATTTTATAAAATATATACTAACATTTCCATATAGATATATATATGTATGTATATAGGAAGTATATGTAGTTATCATCGAAGACTGATCAGTATAAAGACTCATGCATCAAGATGAAGATTAGAGATTCAAGATTCAAGACTCTAGAGAATCAAGATTTCAAGATCTCAAGATAAGTGTCTAGTATTTTGTTAAAACTTCATAATAGCACTCTCATCTTTCTTCCAATTTTCTTTTGGGATGGAACCCAATTTCTATCGAAACCAGTGGCTTACAAACCCACGACTAGTAGCTTACAAACCTACGACAAGTGGCTTACAAACCCACGAAAATCAAAATCATTTAAACCACTTTGTACAAGTTCTCGAGTCCTATGGAGGAGCTCTGTAGGAAGGTTCTTGCAATTTCAGTTTGAATAGATTTTTCAAAATGTTTTTAAATCTGTTTTCAAAATGTTTTAGCTTTCAAAATCATGTTTTCAAAAATATTTTCAAACTTTGTTTTAGCCTTGAAATATTCCTCTATTCTGATTTTAAAAAATTTCTATTTTTAAAACATCAAATCTTATTCTAATTTTAAATATTACTTATATAATTGACGGTCTATATCAATTATATATACATATTTAAAATAATGTTTTATATTCATTCTCTATCTCAAAATATTGTTTAAACACTTTACTTTGCTTCAGAGAAGTTTCAACTTGTTTTAAATTCAATTGTCTTTACAAAACAACATTTCTATAATTTTGAACCGAGGGATGTCGACATATGGGGATACCCCATGTCGACATGGTGACAGTTGGATTCAAAATTCAATTTTCAAAAGAAGTGTCCATTCGTTCGAAAACCTTTCGCCAATGGTTATGACTATTGTGCATCTATATAAAGGCTTCCAAAACGAATTTTTTTAACACTTACTTTCTTATTTTCTTCACTCTTTCTTCTCCACCATTCCATATCCATAAAACTTCATATTTTCAAGATCGTGCCATCATTCTGCCAAATTCTCAATAGGAAATCATTTAGATACTCTCTCTATTTGATTCTCCATCATTCTACTAAAGATCAAAGTGCTATTCAGAGTTATAGGATTAATTTGTATTCAAAAAGTCCATAGAGTCTATCCACTCAAAAGGATTGTTATTAAGAAGTATTAGGGTAATCTTGTGTCCCGTAAATCAAGAGAGTTTACCTCAGACTCGGAGATAGGAGGGTTCCTCAAGGCCTTAGAAATTGAGGGTTGTAATTTGGATATTGTCTTATAAAAATCTGTACAAGGATATTCCCTTGGTGCAGGACTGGATGTAGGAGGATTCCGAACCAGTATAAAATCCGGTGTGTTCTTTCCTTTTACTTGCTTTACTTTACTATTTGCATTTGTTATATGTTCTGTGACCATTCTGTGTTAGGATTCTGTTTCGATTTGTGTTGAAAGTTTTAATTTAGTCATATAGTTCATATATTCTTTAGAACACTATTCACCCCCCCTCTAGTGTTATTTCTGCCTTAAGATCCTTAATCCGCATCCCCAACAATTGGTATCAGAGCATTGGTTTTCATTATTTTCATAATCTGAAATTTTGAAAAGTTTTAATGGCACAACACACTAATAATGTCACTCCTGTCACCACTACTTCTGTCAACAGAAGCACTAACACTAGTTCATTTGTAGAAGGTCAGTCTACTGTCAAACCACCACTTTTTAATGGCAGTAATTATGCATATTGGGCATGTAGGATGAAAATTTATTTACAATCCATAAGTTTAGATACTTGGAATATGACACAAATTGAATATGTTGAACCAACTACTAATTTTGCCCAGTGGACTACTGAGCAAAAGACGGTTGCACAAAACAATTCTAAGGCTATGAATATACTATTTTGTTCACTAGATAGGAATGAGTTTAATAGAGTCTCTGTTTGTAAGTCTGCATTTGAAATCTGGAAAACTTTTCAAGTAACTCATGAAGGAACAAGAAAAGTTAAATAGACTAAAATTTCCATATTAACTAACCAGTTTCAATTGTTTAAAATGCATGAAAATGAGTCCATTTCCGACATGTATTGTCGATTTCAAGATATTGTACATTCATTGATTGCTTTAGGAAAGGGTTTCTCAGAAGAAGATCAAGTCAGAAAAATATTCAATTCACTCACTCTAGAATGGGATCAAAAGACACTTACTATTGAAGAGGCAAATGATGTTAGTCAAATGAAGATCGAAGAGTTAATCGGTAATCTAATGTCTTATGAAGTTCAACTACAAGGGAGAAAAGAATCTAAGGCAACGGAAAAGAAATCGATCGCATTCAAAGCAACAACTGGAGATTCAGAACAAGATAGCGATGAAGAAATTGCTTTCATGACCAGAAATTTCAGAAAGTTTCTGAAGTATAGAAAGATGAATAACTTTAAAAGAAATGATCAAAGGAATTCTAGAAATACTTCGGAGAACAACAAAAATTACAACAACAACAACAACAATGGTGATAGATGCTACAACTGCACAAAACATGGCACTACAAGATAGATTGTCCATATCCAGACAAACAGACATTTCAACCAAATAACGAACAACTAAGGAAAAGAAAGAAGGCATATGCAGCAACTCTTGACGATTCAGATTCATCCAGTGATGATGAGAAGAAAACTGATAATTCAAATCTGTGCTTCACTGCTATTCTCGAATCGAAAGACGATCGGAGTTTGGATCTAAAAATAGGTACACATTTATTTTAATTTTATTGGATGCTTGTTTGTTTTGATTTTGTTTGCAATTCCTTGAATTTTTAAATTCAAAATCACCCTTTGAAATTTGAATTTTTTAAATTCAAAATAATATTATTTTAATAATATTTTAAATATTAAAATATTTTAATATTATTATATTTAATATTATTACCGGAATTATATATAGATATAGAATATAGATTAGTTTTCTTAAGATTTTAGGAATTTCTTAGATTTTAGAAATAGACACCCCTTTTCAAATTCAACAGGCACATGTCGACATGCCAGGATACCCCATGTCGACATGTCTCTCAGAAATTTGATTTCAAAATTTGAATTCAAACTTTTGAATTTCCCTCCACCTTTTCACTTACTTCAAAATTATGAAAAGATACCTCTTGACCAGAGAACATGACTTTAGAGAATCTATTTAATATACTTCTCTTATCATCTCTTTTCACTTTATTCTCATAATTCAAACTTTCTTCATTATCTTCTACTCCTCTCAAACACTTATCAATGGCTTCCTCAAGTACCCCATCAACTATGAGGCTGACCAAATCCATAAAAGATGATCTTTTTAATGATCCGGAGGCTATCAAAGCTTACATAAGTTATGTAAACTATGGTAAAGTCAATACGGGAAAATTTGCTATTTTTGATGATTTTCCTTCTTATGAAATCGATCAACTTTTTGAAGAAAACTCCATTCTTAGCTTGATTGATAACAAGCAAAATGATTTCCTTTGTTATCCAAACCTTGTCAAAATGTTTTATGCAAACCTAAACCGTGAATTTTATAATGGAAATGAAGATCAAATTTGGAGTAGTGTTAAAGGAACACTTATTGTTTTGGATTCCGATATTTTGAGTACTATTTTGGGTTGCAAATCTACCGGTATGAATCTCTCACAATTTCAAATCAATGAAACCGATCGAGAGACTTTTCATTACATTTTTGAAAGCGATGACCACATGGATTTTAAGAATCGCTTTTTCCGCCCAAAAGCAAGAATTGTCAACCTTCTTATTCAACACACCATTATTCCTAGGTCGGGAAACTACAATAATCCCACCTCAAAAGTGTGTAAAGCTCCTTTTGCTATATTTAGAAAATATGATATTAATTGGGCACAAACTATTTTGGATGAGTTAAGACCCAAAAATTTTACTATGGGAGAAAACACTCTTTATCATGGAATTTATCTTACTCGGATTTTCAATTATTTTGGTGTGGATGTTAAAAAGGAAGAGTTTATAAGTAGGAAAGTGTTCAATCATGAGAACATTTCCCTTATGAAAATCCCACTTATGTTTCAACCGTATGAAACACTTACCGAAAAGGAAGAGAGACTTACTCATGAAGAGATGGAAGAAGAGGGAGAAGAAGAGGAAGAAGAAGGGGAAGGAATGGAAATTGAAGAAGAAGAGGAAGATGAAGAAACCTCTTTGGAAAGTATAGAGTATCCACATACACCCGCCAATCCGTCCAACAAAACCATGCTCAAGAACCAAAAGATACTTGCTCAAAACCAAAAGGTTCTTAAGAGATCTATTAGCAAGAAAATGGATAAAATCTCTACCAAGATCGACAAGTTCTTTGGAAAGATAGGCAGGAAACTTGGCTTGTCCTCATCATCATTTTCATCATACTAATCCTAGCTATTATCTCTCTAGCTATCGTTTATCTATCTTTGTATTTTCTTTTTTTGGTTAATATTATGTAATGTTAACTAATATAAGTAATGCTATCTTATTCTATGTTCTCCAGCTTTATATATCTCCGATATTTATTTATTTTAAGTTTATATAGGTCCACTAGTTTAAAAATAAACTTAGAAATAAAAAATAACTCAACTTGGTCATTCTGTCTAGACCATGTCGACATGCCCCATCCCCCCATGTCGACATATAACAGTCAGAAAGTAGTTACAATTTCTAAACTTCAAATTCTTGTAACTACCAAGTGACATTTCATTTTGAATGGCCAATAACTCCTATAAATACCTATTTCTTCCAGAAAAACTTCTCTACCTCCATTTCTATTCATCTCCTCTCATACTTCTACTTATTTCTTAAATTATGGCTTCTCCAATTAAGAATTTAAGTGAAAACCTTGAAGAAACTCTTACTTCTTTCAAGAATATTCTCTCTTTTATACTTAGAAATCAAAGGCACTTAGAATTAAACCAAATGCAGATGATCAAAGAGCAAGAGAAACACTTCGACGCACTTCGTTGGATGATCTCAAGCCTTAGCAAAGACGAACCCGAAGCAAATCAACCAGTCACTCTCGACAAAGATAATTGGGATGTTATCAAAACTAATCCTATCTTTGGAGAAGATGGATGGGTGGAAGTCCCAAGGAATGTCTGATCATTATGTATGTTTGTTTGTTTGATTTGATTTGATTTAGATTTGATTAGGATTTGATTGAATTGTTTACTTAAGTTTGATTTGGATTTGGTTTGTATATAACTTCATGATTGGTTTGCTATGTATGATATTGATTTGATTGCCAAGTTACACTTATATATATGCTCATACACTTGATCACATACACGTTCACTTTACACTTTTATTCTATATATACTTGATTATTTTAGAACAGGTAAATCTTTTATTCCTTTTTGCTGATGTCAAAGGGGGAGAAAGTTATAAAAATATATGTGCTTGGTGTAAGGGGGAGTCATGGAGTAAGGGGGAGTTGTAGTTTAAAGAAGAAATCACGGAGTAAGGGGGAGTTAAGGAGAGTTATGGTATGGTAAGAATATTTTATAAATAAAGGTTGTCATCATCAAAAAGGGGGAGATTGTTAGGAACTGAGTTGATGATGTTTTGATGACAACAACCTTATATAGTTATTATACTTTACTTTATAAAATATATATTAACATTTCCATATAGATATAGATATATATATATATATGTATGTATGTATGTATGTATGTATATAGGAAGTATATGCAGGTATCATCGAAGACTGATCAGTATAAAGACTCAAGCATCAAGATGAAGATTAGAGATTCAAGATTCAAGACTCTAGAGAATCAAGATTTCAAGATCGCAAGATAAGTGTCTAGTATTTTGTTAAAACTTCATAATAGAACTTCCATCTTTCTTCCAATTTTCTTTTGGGATGGAACCCAATTTCTATCAAAACCAGTGGCTTACAAACCCACGACAAGTAGCTTACAAACCTACGACAAGTGGCTTACAAACACACGAAAATCAAAATCATTTAAACCACTTTGTACAAGTTCTCGAGTCCTATGAAGGAGCTCTGTAGGAAGGTTCTTGCAATTTCAGTTTGAATAGATTTTTCAAAATGTTTTTAAATATGTTTTCAAAATGTTTTAACTTTCAAAATCATGTTTTCAAAAATATTTTCAAACTTTGTTTTAACCTTGAAATATTCCTCTATTCTGATTTTAAAAAACTTCTATTTTTAAAACATCAAAACTTATTCTAATTTTAAATATTACTTATATAATTGACGGTCTATATCAATTATATATACATATTTAAAATAATGTTTTATATTCATTCTCTATCTCAAAATATTGTTTAAACACTTTACTTTGCTTCAGAGAAGTTTCAACTTGTTTTAAATTCAATTGTCTTTACAAAACAACATTTCTATAATTTTGAACAGAGGGATGTCGACATATGGGGATACCCCATGTCGACATGGTGACAGTTGGATTCAAAATTCAATTTTCAAAAGAAGTGTCCATTCGTTCGAAAACCTTTCGCCAATGGTTATGACTGTTGTGCATCTATATAAAGGCTTCCAAAACGAATTTTTTTTAACAACTACTTTTTTATTTTCTTCACTCTTTCTTCTCGACCATTCCATATCCATAAAACTTCATATTTTCAAGATCGTGCCATCATTCTGCCAAATTCTCAATAGGAAATCATTTAGATACTCTCTCTATTTGATTCTCCATCATTCTACTAAAGATCAAAGTGCTATTCAGAGTTATAGGATTAATTTGTATTCAAAAAGTCCATAGAGTCTATCCATTCAAAAGGATTGTTATTACGAAGTATTAGGGTGATCTTGTGTCCCGTAAATCAAGAGAGCTTACCCCAGACTCGGAGATAGGAGGGTTCCTCAAGGCCTTAGAAATTGAGGGTTGTAATTTGGATATTGGCTTATAAAAATCTGTACAAGGATATTGCCTTGGTGCAGGACTGGATGTAGGAGGATTCCGAACCAGTATAAAATCCGGTGTGTTCTTTCCTTTTACTTGCTTTACTTTACTATTTGCATTTGTTATATGTTATGTGATCATTCTGTGTTAGGATTCTGTTTAGATTTGTGTTGAAAGTTTTAATCTAGTCATATAGTTCATATATTCTTTAAAACACTATTCACCCCCCCTCTAGTGTTATTTCTGCCCTAAGATCCTTAATCCGCATCCCCAACATGCAGCAGTAGGCAGGGGTTGCCGAAGCTGGGTAAATTTTATGTGTGATTTACTGTTCAGCATATTTACTTTTCTGCAGTTTGTTTTTGTGTTTAATTCGAGAAAATTTGCTATAACCCTATTCACCCCCCCTCTAGGGTTAATCTAGATCCTACATATATCACGTCTTGATTTCAAATCATCTTTAGTCTTTCATTTAACACTTAGAACTGTGTTAAATACATTATCGAAAACATTTTCGGATATCGAATATCTACATCCATGGATACAGACAGTTATCGGATAATTGTTCTATCTGCTAACAACTGATGAATCAAAAATTTAAAAAGAAAATTTTAGCTTAACATAAATATTTTTCAATCCCATTAATTATAAAAGTGTTTAAAATTAACAAGTATGATGAGAATAAATAGTTTCGAGCAGTTAAAAAGCATTAAGTGCATATAATATAAGCTACTAAATTAATAAAATGATAAACAAATATTTTTCACTACACTAAATACTCATAATTTGAACTATAATCTTGACGAAAACCAGACAGATAATTTTCAGATGCGGATGTCTTCGTATCCGCATCCATTTTTTCGGATACCGGATATTTATCCATTTTTCGGATGCGGCTGGGATGAATTTCAGATTTTTCGGGTATCCATTGACAGCCCAAATTTCAGCATCCACCTCCTCCGAATGTACAGGATTAGGTGCTATAAGTTATTCATGATGATCCAATACCAAATAATTCGGCACGAAACCATATTGGCGCAAATGAACTATTACTATATCTGGTATCAAATGCTTCAATAATTTGCACATATTACATGGGCAACGAATTTCTTCATCGTTCTTATTATTACTTAAAGCGAATTCAATAAATATGTGTACACTATTTTGAAAATGTTCACTTATTGAGCTTCCCATTTCTCTTCTTTGTTGGTACATTCAGCTCTGATCGATAAAGTAATTAACCTTTTTTCCTACTTTAAAACATAAAAACATACTAATCATTTACGTGTTGGCATTTTATTTTTCAATTAAATCATACATTTAAATTTTCTCAAATATATAATATTATTTTATTTAATTTTATTTTCAAACGGATTTACACAAATTATAATAGAATATAATCTACAATTTTTAGGTTATTGTTGTACACTTTGAAGATTGGTCATCCTACTTCTCATTACAGACACATTAGTAATTATATTTTGTAAATCATCTCATTTTACACGATTCTACAAAATTTCGGTAGCAATTCCCTTTTGTTCCTTGTATTTTACACATATGGGTGTACACAGGAAACAAAAAGAAAATGTTGTCGAAATTTTGTGAACCGTTTAGAATGAAATGATTTGCAAAATATAATTACTATTATTGTGTTTGTAACTTGTCCAATACAGGAACAAATCCGACAAATATTGTCTCGAATGAATATAAATTTCCGTTCTGTGATAAAAACGAATATTCATATAACGAAATTTAATTCCAGGTTTCTTCCAGGTTGTAACCTAGACTGCTGAGATAGTGAAAAAATAGACCATTGCAAACTCATTGGAACCGAAACTTTTTTCTTTCACCAAATTTTCTTCCTAGCTCCATCTTGTATTCTCGTCAAATATCACATCTCTACTAACCACCATTTTCTTCGAATTCAAAAGATAAACTCGGTATCCTTTAGACTGAGAACTATAACCAATTAAAATTCGTTTTTCTGCTTTAGGTTGTAACTCGTGCCTTAACCCCTTGAGTACATGAATGTAACAAATGCATCCAAAAATCTTTCCATGTGCAACTGATGGTTTTTGACCAGACCATGCCTCCAAAGGTGTTTTGTCCTCCAGAGACTTTGTAGGCAACCGGTTTTGCAAATAAAATGCTGTATAAGTTGCTTCTGCCCAAAATTTGTCTTCTAGCCCTTGTTCCTTGCAAGTTGGTGATGAACTCCATTCTCATCACAGAATGCTTGAAATTTCGTTGATACATATTCTCCAATATTATCCAACCTTTATGTTTTAATCTTGCAACCACTTTGATTTTCAACAAGGGTTTTGAATTTCTTAAAACATCCCAACACATCTTATTTTTGTTTTGTGAATTAAATCCAAGTCATACGAGAGAAATCATCAACAGTTAATAGAAGATACTTACTATTATCTAAAGATGATATTCTCATGGGGTGACAAACATCGGTGTGCACTAATTCCAATCTTTCGTTAGCTCTTGTCGCTTAATCACTTGGGAAACTTTTTCTTTGCATCTTACCAAATTGGCATCCTTCGCACACATAAGTCATATTGCATGTCGTAAGTATTTCATGAACCATCTCCTTTTGAGCCAAAATTTGAAGACTTTTATGTTGCAATGTCCCATCCTCTTATGCCATAGGCTGGTTTCATCTTCCATTTATGCATGATACACTATTTCTTTTGGATACTCACATCTTAAGGAGAAACTCTTCTTTTCCATAGGAACTTTAGCTACAAGAGCCTTGTTAGAATCATAACTGTAACAAGACTGGTTCTTAAAACTGACCTCATATCCATTTCTCTCCATTTAAGAAACACTCGACAAATTTTATCCAAGTCAGGAACAAAAAATTCATTCTTGATAACTCTTTCCCCTTTCTTTGTTTGCATAGTGATATCTCCTTTTCCCTTTGCTTGAATTACTCCTCCGTTGCAAATCCTTACTGAAGCTTGAAAGGTTGAATCAAGCTTTGTAAAACATTCTGGGTTTTTTGCCATGTGATTTGTACAACCGCTGTCGATAAGACAACTTTTTCCAGACCAGGTCGGAGTTAAGGTTGTAACATGAAAAACTGTGAAAATCTGCCATTTTTCTTCTTGAGTGATTTATGTTGCTGGACTGGTTTGGCCCTACAAAACTTCTCAATATGACCAAACTTTTTATAGTAATGACATTGGGGTTTGCCTTTCCAGTAGCAATCCCAATCGATATGATTGCTCTTCTTGCATATGCTGCAACTTGAAGTTTTTCTTTTTTGCTCAAAGCATTTTTGTCCATTGAACGCTTTTTTTCCTCAGAAATTAATCTTCCGGTCATTCTTAACATGTGGAGCATTCTTTCCTTTCCATTGGTTTTATGGCTTTCCTTTGATTCAGATATGAAATGCTCCTTTAGAGTTGGAGGTATCTCTGGTTGCAACTCATTGATCATGTGCTTGAAGAGAAGCAATTGTCTCGGTGAATGATAATGTCCCTAAATCTTTTGTTTCTTCTATTATCCCCACAATACTATCAAATTTTTCTATAAGGCTAATCAATACTTTTTTACCAATTTCTTATCTCGAATATATTCTCCATACAACCGCAGTTGATTGACGATATCTGAAAGTCTTGTGTAAAATCTTTGACCGTCTCATTGTGCATCATGTTCAAATTCTCGTGCTCCTTTTGCAACGCCTATAACTTTATCGTTTTAACCTTTTGAGATCCTTGAAACTCCAATTGTAAAATCTCCCATGTTTGCTTCGATAAAGTTGTTGGTGCAATTATTGGAAAAATAATGTCCCCTATCGCTGTTTGTAGAAGCTATAATGTAACCATGTCCTTCATCTTTGTTTCTTTGTAAGCTTTAAGCTGAACCTTGTCTTCAGCTGTGGTAGATGTCTCCATTGTAAGGTCCTTTTCTGTAGAGGATTTTTCTTTAGCTTGAGTTGAGGATTTTATTCCTCGCTGAGTTGTGACAGGAGGATGAGGTGGAATTCCATCTTCCATTACTTTCCATAAATCTCTAGACATCAAAATAGCTTTCATTTTGATCTTCCAAAAATCATATCCTTCGCCTTCAAATACATGATTCAACTGATGTGTTGAGTGAAGGTTGTAACTCGCCATCTTCAAAAATATTTCTATTCTGAGTTAAAGTTGTAATCTCAAGTTGGAAATCAAATTATGCAGAGCAAATCTTGTACAGATAGTGCTTGATCTAGTGTGTCTTGTGCAATCTTGATATTTTTGCGCAATAAAATAGTTCTAGCCCTTAAGACTTTAAGAGCTCTGAACCATGTTGAATCTTTTTAATTTGAAATAGATTATATTATATATATCAGATGATCTGCAGTTAATTTCTTCTTACATACTTATATATATATATATATATATATATATATATATATATATATATATATATTAGACTAATAAACCATTGAACTTCCCTAAGACTTACTTAATGACCGACTACATGAACCAATACATTTGACTGACTCTTACAAAGACGAGTAAAACTTTTCAACTTATTGGAACGTTCTGATAGCTTAACTTGTAAACTTCATTTTAACATTTATAACATTATTATAAATAGTTATTTGCATCAAAAGCTTGAGACAATAAACTAAATGATGTTTGTTAATTGAAGGAATAAATTATCTTTATGTTGCAAATTAGATGAAACTATATTAAGTATAGAATATAACATAGTGCAAAATTAGTATTTTACTAGTCTTTCACTGAATTAACTTAGATTAAAAAAATCACAATTTGTATTTCATCACCATTTAACTTAATAAAATTAGAGTGAATATTAAAACAAACAATCCCTTGTTAGCAATAGGACAAAAACCAAAAAATATTATATTAAACTACCGAAATAATAAGCTTTTAAACAAAATAAAACAAAGGGGGGATAGAGTCATAAAATAGAGGACAAAATCTTCCACATTCTATTTTGACCGTTGGATACTGTGTATAAATAAAGGGTTGAACCTAAGGAAAGATAATGTTTGAGATCTATCATGTCACCGATTTTTTTTCCATTAGACTTTCCACGATAAAAACATGTACACTTTAAACAGTTAAAATTTCATACATGTTAATTAGTTAATCATAAAATTATGTAATGAGTTTAAAATTCAAATTAAAAGATGAAAGAAGTACAATCATAACTAAGCGATAACCCAAAAACCCTAACTGAAAGAAGATTGTATCACAATCAATCAAGTATGTCAATTATAAAATCAAAGATGGATATTTAATTTTTGATGATTAAAATAAATAGGATCGAATCTCCAATAAGTTTGAACCATACAATTCCATCAACCAATCCCATCATAACTAACTTTCTACAATTCGCAGATTCAATTCGAATTTTAAACTGGAAATATTTCATCAAAGACCACTTACTCAAATGGCAAACGATATGACACTTTAGACTGAGATTCTAAAGATCATGGCATCAAACTCCTGAAACATCAAAATGGATGATCTATTTGAATAAAGTATCGCTCTTATTCTTACAAAAATGTATTAGTTTCGATCCTTTTTTTGGATTGGATTAGATTTGATCTATTGGATGACCGTCCCATGTACACTTCTATTTTATTTAAAAACTTCAATCTCTCTCACTCTTTTTAGAGTATTCAATCTTTTACTTAAAATTTTACTTTTTTCAATATCATTAAAAATTCAGCTTTTATTAGATGTAAAAAAGATTACTTCACTAAACATTAGTAAAAAAAAATATTTTTTTGTAAAAATATTGGAAAATTTGAAAATTTCAATCAAATATGATCCCTTCTCAGTGAAATCACCAAGATACGCTTTAATTTTTGATACAAACACTCAATTGTTTTACTATGGAGATTTTAGCGAATCCATTACTAAATTGATTTTCAAAACTAAATATGATAAAGATATTCAATATTAAAACAAATTAAATGGAATTGTAAAGAAAAGGAAAAACAAAAAAAAAAGATAGTATTTGTATAGTTGGTCAGGATAAGTTTAAACTACACGGACATTATCTTCATTCATTTTATTTTAATTTTGTATTACAAGATATGCATAAAAAATTTAATGGAAGAGATGAGAAATTAGTAGTTTCAGCTTGTTTATGTGGAGAATGACTTGATTCTCTTTTTTATCCTTTGACTTTTAATAAACTAAATAAAAATTAATTTATAAGCTAAATAACAAAATCAATTCATAAATTAATTAATACAGGTTGGTTATCAGGCGTCTACATAGGTTGGTATTTAACAGTCAGGCACTAATTAATAAGCACCAACACTAAGTGTCTGTTCAACATATGCCTAATTATATTAGCTATTGGGAAATTCTCGAGTATACAGGTTGTAATATTACTCATCTGTAGTATGTAATCCGTATTTTATTGGAGATGCTCGTAGATTTCTTTATTGTGGGCTACAAGTTTCAAAATATGATAATTATTTGACTAAATTATTTAAGAACTTATCTTTATAACATCGAATAAATCAAGAATTGATATTATCGTGTACTATTTATTAATTTATGTTCATAAGTAAATCAATGTTTATTATATAATCATGCCTAACTTAAAAATTAATAATCAAGGTCACAATCAATCAAATTTGGGATGACAATAACAAGTAACCCAAGACCATTGATCACTAACTCTAACCTAATCAATTAACCAAAGAAACATCAAAAACTACAAATTAAACTTAAAAGCATTAAAATATTATTTTACTATATTTTGTTAGATGAAAAGCATGATTATCAAAAATCAAATAATAAGGCATAGCGAAGTGATCACCGCAAAATGGCCCATTTCAAATGGGTCAGGATGTCAAGATCGGGGTAATGAGTAATGAAGATGGTTGTAGGTAGTTGGATTGTGAGTTATTGGAAGAGGGATGTTATGTATTTCTATGAATGAAATGAGGGGTATTGTTGTACACTATATTCTTATAGTTTGTTCAAGATTGATATATCTAATGAGATACTTTATTATAATAGTTATTTAATTTAAGCAAGTTGTGGAACCACTTATTTAAGATCTAAAATTATTATTTTTACATTTATTTTGAATGGGTAATTAAATTAGAATGATTATCATTTATATAATAATTATTTAATTTATTTGTTAATATATTATTATTTTGAATTATTTATTAATTAATTAGTTTCAAAAAACTAATTTAATGATTAATATATGTTGTTGCACTCATTTTCTCCTATGGTATGTCTAACGCAAGTTCAAATGCATGAAATTAATAAACTCTATGGGACAGTAAGATGATAAAATGGGCCGCATCTACGTTAGAAAGGAGCTGTGCACGTTTTAAAATATATCATGCAAAGCCTAACAAAAACCTTGTTGAGACTGCATGACCTGCAACTCGTGTACAACAACTAGCGCATCATGGTTCTAAACATGTATAGACTGCACCACCATAGCTTAAGTCATCAATTAGGCAGAGCATCGAATAGTCGCGCCTTCCTATAACATGATCGCAGACTTCGCACATAACAAATCTTTATAAAATAAACTCACAGTGGGAACTGGAAAGCCGACATAGCTCAACAAAGTTAAGTTCCACCACAATAGCTGGACAAGCCGCACCTCCATAATAAGGGAGGCAAAGTGCATAACCATGATAGTCATATCCTACCCAAACTGTGCTAACATAGCCAAGCTAGACTGCGTAGCATACCCAAAGCAGCAATGAGGCATGGCATCAGCTCAAATCACCATGTGTTGCACTAAATATCAAACGAGCACAAGTCAGCCTATAGCTCCAATATTAAGCACAACATTTTAAAGTTCAAAATTCCTACCCTACGTCAAATTCTCCCGCCCTAAGTCAATATGTGCACCTTCAACTAATCAAAGAAATCGATGACATGTGGCAGGATCCAACAAATGATGAAAAATATGAGGAAGATGACGTCATGAATCCACATGATGTCATTCCTGCTAGAAAAGGAAGACGCTAGTAGAAAAGGGATGGAAAAATATTGATTCCTCTGAATGATAAGACATCAAATTTGTACTTTCTGTCATTAAAATCCAAAACATGTACTAAAAATAAACTAACAAAAGAAAGAATTGACCCATGCACATGAGATTCTTTAACATAAGAACCACGTAAATTTTTATGTTTCTTTACTTTACAACATTTATTTCATTGTTTATGTGTTGGATGCTGTTTAGATTTGATTGAGTTTTAGTAAATTAAACTTGACAATATAACATACAGTTAAAGTGCTTCTTCATAATTGTATAAGCTTAAGCGACATAAGTGAAAGAACCATATATAGGGTGTTTTGATGATAACAATCATACGACAATGCTATTAATGTGTTTATTGAGTTATTTCGGGTCACAATGATGTTAAAAGGTTAAAAAAATAAATGGCTTAAATTATTCATGCAGGTTAGGGTTCGAATCTGGGCAAGCCGAGAACATAACACACACCTTTACCACTGCACCATACAAGACTTTATTTTGAAGTGCATTCAGTCGACTAAATGGGAGGACTGGTCGACTGAACCCAGTCGACTAAAAACCTATATAGTCTGTTGTTTTTGGCTATTTTTCTGGAATATTTTTACACTAGGCCAGCCGACTTAATGGAGATCTCCACCTACTGAACCCAGTTGACTAATTATATATTTAGTATTCTAAATATGACTATGGTCTCAGGCTTAAATTTTACAAAGATTTACTCGACTGAGCTACATCCCTCCAGTCGAACGAATTCATAGAAAACAGCTAGTTCATGAAAAGGTGTATTCAAAACTCTTCATACATGCAGTTTCTTCTCTTCATCAATGACAAATCTGACCCCTATTTTAGCATCCCTACAACACCTATATAGTCCCCTAACCGTCCCTAAATCACAATACAACAACATTCAACTTCAAGGTTTGATTTCCATGCCTAAAACTCTCAATCCCAAAAGCATAAGTCATGATTTCAAAAGATTCAATTGATTCAAAGAATATCAACTAGCATGCTTTATCCCCACATCTCATATTTTAGTAGAATAAACACCTTAGCCTCTACACCTCCACTCAATATCTATCGGTTATGTTACAGGAGTCATTGTACATCAAAGTGACAATCTGTATATTAAGATATGTTGTGTTAGAAAACAATATTTGGTACACTAGTTGTAAAAGTTGTTGAAATCATGTTGTAGTATCTTTAAGCGATATTGAAGTCAAGTTTAGTTGTTCAAACGAAGTATGAAAACCTATTCCTCTAAGTGATGTTGAGGGTGCTAATAGTGAAATTTTAGAAGGAATTTAGGGCTAGATATAGAAGAGGTGCTCCGAACCAATATAAAATCGACTGTGTGATCTATTATATTATTTTCGTTGCATTTATTACTGTTAGCCATCTTCGATCATGTGCATATCGATTAACAAGTAGTATCAGAGCCTGGTGTTCTACTGATCATAATATCTTAGAACAATGGCCAAAAAGAGAAGACCAGTCAGAGCTCAAAGACATTCGAGAAGAAAGAAATTTCTAGGAGCAAGTAACAGTCTATAGAATCAATGTACATGTATTGCGTGGCTAAGCTTAGAACAAATTTGGTACGCTCAGATTCTTTATATAGCGATCTTTTACAAATGCATGAGAACTTATTAAAAGATTTTAAAGCATTGCAAAAGGTCAATTCTATTGTTTTAGCTAAATTAGATGATTGTGAGCGTAAAATTAGTATTTTAAAGGAAGAAAATAATTTTTTTAGTAAAACAAACTAAAGTTTTTGAAAATACATTGGAAGTACTTGTTTTATAAAAGGATTTCCTACTAAATGATAATGAGCTTTTAAATGATAAAAATATTAATCATTTGAAGGAAATTGAAGTTTTGCAAAATATAAATACATTTCGAAAAATTCTTTAAAAGATTCTTATTTTAAACTTTTGCCTCTTAAAAAAAAGAATAGTATTTTAAAGGATAAGAATCTAGAACTAATTAAAAAGTGTGAATTTTTAAAAGATAATAATATTATGTTGCAAAAAGAAATTCATGATCTAAAGCTGTTTTTGATAAACTAAATGAGAAAATCATAAATTTTAACAGAAAAAATGATTTATCTTCCTTAATTGCGAGTATCAAAACACACAATGATAGAATTGGTTTAGGCTACAAACATTCATATGTAGAGATAATACTAGATATGCTTTCATGTAATACTACATGTTATATTATTTTTATCAACTTATCTATGATACTTCTCATCTCTTTTATAAAGGGGGAAAAAGTACATATATATTGAAAAAGTACATAGATATATTTCTTAAGAAAAATATCATATTTAGGGGGAGTTTATAACATACAATATGACTTTGCTTTCATCTTCTTTTTTAACGACAAAAAGAGTGAAAAACTTGTATTATACATCTTTTATATTGGCATTATATAGAGTTAAGGGATATAAACTTATTATATATATAACATATATTTAGGGATAGCTATTATTTTATACGAGCGTTACAGTACATGAGTTATTTTTCTACAAATTGCATATGTTTTAACACATTTAGAAAAAACATAAATATTATCATATTTTGCATAGAAATCATGTGTAATTTTTGAAACTTAACGGTCGGAGCAAAAAATCACGCTTCTATTTCAATTATTAATGAATATTATATCTAATAATTATATTTGCGTATGTGTGTACGTGTCTGTTAGTATATATATATATTTTGGCATATGCAATGCACGTGCATATAAGCACTTTATTAAATTATTAAATTTGAAAGTTTTATGTAGTTTGATAAAAAAAACTAAGAATCATAAATAAAAATGTAATTTTTTGTTGGAATAGGGTTTGGACTTGTAACGTTGTTTATATTAAAAATTTCCAATTGAAAATAGATGTTAATATTTGTTCATAGTGAGATTCGAATTCATGACCTCTTATTTGCATGGAAGAATATTTTCGAAATTTCAAGCTCAGACCCAAAAAATGTATTTTTATTTTAAAGATTAATAAATATTTATAGATTGGTTGATTTATGTAGAAAGATCTTACATTACATATTCTAATGCAGCCATATATATTTGACTCGTTCTCTGAAATCTACTTATAATTACATTTGAATATGTCTAAAGTAATTGTAGGTAGATTTTATCTCCTAATTTATTGAGAAGATCATATGAAATAACAATTTAATATTTCAAAAGGTATATATAATGGAAATTTTGGAAGTTCGCGGTAAGATCAAAAGTTTGCGCTTCCAAGCCAACTATCAATCAAGGTTATAAAGTTGTGTGATTATTATCATTAAAAGGGGAAGAATGAAAACACCATATATATGATGTTTTGATGATAAAACCATATGACATGTTACTAATATGTTTATTGAGTTTTTTCAGATCAAAACGATGATGAAAGTTGAAAAATAGACGTTAAAATTATACATACAAAGTAGGTTTCAAATCTAGGCAAACCCAGAACATAACACATGCCTTTGTTTCGAAGTGCATTCAGTCGACTAAATGGAAGGACCGATCGACTGAACCCAGTCGACTAAAAACCTATGTAGTCTACTGTTTTTTCTATGGTTACTGGAATATGTTTTACACTAGGTCAGTCAATTGAATGGAGATCTCAGTCGACTGAACCCAGTTGACTAATTATATATTTAGTGTTCTGAGTATGGCTATGGTCCCGAGCTTGAATTTTACAAAGATTTGGTAGACTGAACTTCATCCCATCAATCAATTGAATTTACAGAAAACGACTAGTTCAGGAAAAGGTGTCTTCAGAACTCTTCGCACATGCAATTGCTTCTCTTCATCAATGATGAATCTGAAAGGTTGTACCCTTATTTTAGCATCCCTACAACATATATATAATCCCCTAACCATCCTTGAATCACAATACAACATAAAACTTCATAATTTGATTTCCACATCTAAATCTCTCAATCCTGAAAGCAAGAGTCTGAACTTCAAGAGATTCAATTGATTCGGCACATTCTAATCGAATTAACTCCTTAACCTCTACACCTCCACTCAATACCATTTGGTTTGGTTATAGGAGTCATTATACATCAAAGAGACAATTTTGTATATCAGTATACGTTATGTCAAAAAGTAACATTTGTTACACTACTTGTAAAAGTTGTTGAAGTCTTGTCGTAGTATCTTTAGGCGGTGCTGAAGTCCTGTTCAGTTGTTTAGACGAAGGCTGTACACCTATTCCTCCGCATGAAGTGAGGGTCCTAATAGTTAAATTCCAAAAGGAATCTGAGACTGGATGTAAGAGAGGTGGTCCGAGCAGGTATAAAATCGACTGTGTGATTTACTATATTATTTCATCTGCATTTTTTATTGTTAGCCATCTTTGATCCTTTGCATATCGTCTAACAATAAATAATTCTTTCAAGACAACACTAATACTACTTAAACTTGTCAATTCTTAGTTACGAAAGCATTTCACATCGTAATTGCTTCAAAACTAAGTTGGTGTTATGACAACGAAAAATCTCACTAACTGTATATATGTGTGTGTATAATAATCTTATATGAAATAATCAATTTCAAAATTACATTTAAATTATGTGAAATTAATATACATTGATTATTAGAGACGTATTAGTATTAATTTTCAATATTATTTTCGATTGGAATGTATTTTACAAAACCAAAAGGACGAAAGGCAGAAGAAGAAGAATATGATATCTGTAGATTGGATGCAACATGTAAACCTTCAACAACATCGGGCTTTCAAGTTTCTAATACATTAATTCATTAATTGGAATTCATTTTATGTATTACGAGGATAGAATATTGTATCTATTCTTTTTATGTATTCGCGCCAGCTACATCAATTCATTAACTGTAAAACAATATTAATTAATATATTAACATACATTATTAATTTAAATGGGGGGTATAGATTTAACTCAGACATAAAGTGTTTGTACCAAAATTAGGCACAACACTCTTCGGACGTAGTTGAAGAGATTAAAGTGAAGAATATTAATGAAAAATGAGGTTAATCTAACAAACACGCCAATCGTGGAGGATATGCCATTTCTCATTCCTTTGTTCAAGAAGGATTCCTTATTGTAGATAATCTTTGATAGGAGTCATCCATGACTCCTTTTTTGGTTCCGTCTCTAAGATCTAGTCAATCTTCATCTATCAATGCTTGGAATAATAAGTATTTCAACCGAGACAAAGTCAATTTGTCGTGCATCCTCGGAACTGACTAGCTTGGCCACCGACTCGGCTTTTTCATTTTGTTATCTGAGGATGTGTGTAATGGTGTAATACTCAAAGTTTTCTGGTAGCTCTTAGATCCAGCTGAGATAAAGAGCAATATATTGTCCTCTAGTCAGATAGTCTTCTTTAACTTGGCATACCACTTACAAGAAATCACATAAGATATGTAAAGTTTCCATTTCCAGTTTTCTTGCAAGTTTAAGCATGGCGACCAAGGCTTCATACTTAGCTTTGTTATTTGTTGCAGGGAAGTTGAGTTTCAGGGCGTAGCAGATCAATCGTTCCTCAGGAGACATTAACGCAACTTCGACGTTAGAAAACTTATTATTGGAAGTTCCATCTATGTACATTTTCTATTAGTTGGACGGTTCTCCACTACTCTTCGGATAGTCATCTAATGCAGTGAATTCAAATACAAAGTATGCTAATGATTGACTATGGATAGCGCTTCGAGGGAGATAGGTGATATCAAATTGGCTTAGCTCGATATTCTATTTGAGTAACCTTTCGAACATCTAAGTTTTCTATAGGATCCATCGTAACGGCTGGTCGATATAGACGTTAACGGGGTGAGCTTGTGAATAGCTAGCTTCATTATATACTGAAATTTGGATTCGTTTCACTTCACATAGTATTGCGATGCTTATGGCATGTGTTGATACGGCCGAATTGATGTATAAATCTTCATGATACAATGACAAGGGTAAAAATGGTAGGTCTCTTTAAGCGATCTATAAGAGTTGGAATTGCATCAATGCAGTTGTTAGTCCATTCAAAAGCATTCTTCCCTCTCTTGGTCAAGTTGAAGAAGAGAATACGCTTGTTGATGGTCCTAGAGATGAATCAGCTTAGGACGGTAATCTTTTGACTTAGGCTCTGTACCTTCTTGGTTGTCATCGGTACGTGGATGTCACTAATTGTTGGAATTTTCTTGAAATTAGCCTCAATTCCACAAGAACTGATCATGAAACTCAAGAATTTTTTTGATGCAATGCGGAAAGTTTATCTCAAAGGATCTAGTTTCATTATGCATTTTTTGGCGAGCACTGACTATCTCTGCCAAGTCATCAATGTGGTCATTTGATAGTCGTGATCTCACGAGCATATTAACCACATATACTATCATAGATCGGCTGATCTGATTTTTGAATGATCTGTTAACCATCCTTTGGTAAGTAGCACCGGTGTTCTTAATTTTGAATCCAGGGATTGCAACATAGCACTAAAGGCCCAGGTCAGTAACGAAACCGTTGCATTCCCGGTCTAGGACATGCTTCCGTATCTGATTGTATCTGGAGTTTGCGTCTATGGAAGTGAGCAATTCATGTCTGATGGTCGTGTCCACCAGTTGGTTGATCCTTGGAAGTGGAAAGCTGTGCTTTTTCATGCCTCGTGCAAATCTGAGTAGTCGACGTATGTCTGCTACTCTTTGTTTGTTTTTCTCATAAGTAAAGGATTGGATACTCATTTTGGGTGGAGGCCATTGTGGATAAACCCATATGTTTTGAGTAGATTCGGCTCCTCTCTAAGTGTAGAAGATCTCTTCGAATCCACATTGCACCGTTTTTTGTTCACCGAGACATGCCTCAGACTGACATTTAACGCAGGGTTCTCAAATAGCTGGCGAGAGTCCATATATATATATATATATATATATATATATATATATATATATATATATATATATATATATATATATATATAAGTTGAGTCCAAGCGAACGTATCGAGATTCACTTGGAGTAAAATAGCTAACTTTTTCATCATCATTGCACACAGTTGTGATCTAATCGTTAGTACTCATGATGGATTGCACACACTTCATGTGCTTATTTGCAATGGTTAATGATCAGCCTTATAGGCATGTTGAATCAAAGGCTTAGTAGAGTTTAACCTTATATCGCGGGCTGCTGCAAAGCTGGCTCCAGCTATAATTTCGAATCTACTTGTGTTTTTGAGTGATGTGCTTTCCGTTCAATGTATTCACGATCCATTGCTCGTTGTAAGGGTCGGAATGATGATCAGTTGCCCATAAGTCCGAGCGTCGATCCAGTGATTCTATCTCTAAGCATCTGTTCGGCCGTAACTTCAAGTTGTTATAAATACTAGGCATGAGCCATAGGATCAAGTAGTCATATCCAGCTCTTGGATGATCACACTCATGCCTCCAGTCATGGGATGATGGACGTATTGTGTGAATGGTCTAGTCTAGCACCTGCTGTGGTTATACTATAGTCTAAGCTGTAAGAGCCAGAGTTGTTTTCTGAAAGATCAAATCGCATTCATCTTATTCCTCACGCGTGTCCCCAAGTTTGGGGAATATCTTGTTAAGTGGCAAGGTAGATCATGTCCGCTTCAATTTTGTATTCTATCCCATTGAACCATGGAATCGGGTTATCTATGGAAGGCTAAGTCGTGCATATCCTATAATATGTTCCAGTTCTTTCCTCTAGGCGGAATACTTTGTTGCTTCGCTGACATTCGGACATAAGCTAAATTTTGGACGATCAATGACATTTACTTCGCTACTTATGTCGGCATACTCTTGGAAGAAACCGAAGAGTGAATCATTTAGTCATATCCAATGCAGGATTGATGCTTCCCTTGTCGAATCCAAGGCAAGAATCGGTGTGCAGATGTTTAGGTTGCACCTGTTTTGAATTGCTCTTTTAGCCGGATCATGGTAAAAGTCAAAGAATGAATGGTCGCATTGCATTCTTTTGGAGTTGGGCGATTAATCACATCCATTTCGATTTACATTCTCCCGTTAGAACTAGGGATAAAGTCAACTCAAATGTAGTCAGGTCATGCCCATCCGGTTTTATGTTTTTTGGATGGATCGAAGGAAGGTGATGGAGGATGAATGGTCAAGTCACACTTATTCATGGTTTATTCTTCTATCCATGCTCTGGTGGTCAAAGGTATTCAATGGACGTTCTGGTCACATTGATTTGTAGTCAATGAGGATGATATTGACCGTCGATTCAGTAACACAATATAATAAGCTTGGATCACATTGCGTGTCGATCAAAGGTATGGCATGAAAGGTCCAGATCGATATTTCCCATCGATACGGCTGTACGATTTAACTGGTCACCCGTAACTTCGAACGTCATTCTGATTGGTTAGCATTAAGACCTCCTTGTAGTTGTTGCCTTAAGTTGTAAAGGACGCTAAGTTGGAGATGTAGCAGTCACTTTTGTCTTCTTTCAGTGATTTGTACCTCTGCCCCTAGTTTTGGATTAGTAGAGTTAGTTTACGGATGGTCTAATTGCATCAGTAGGGAGTTTATACTCCTCATGTTGAGTTTAGGTCATAGTCGGTAAATGAATGGTCGAATCATATTCATTCATTTGTCTATGCTTGTAGCCGTACTCTGGGGGATCAAAGTCAGTTGAAGGGCCATTAATCACACCTTTTTAATGTTTATACCCCTTTCCACACTCTGGGGACTAAGATTTTTTGTAGAAACTGGTCAGACCGCATTTTCCTCGGCTAATTCCTCTGTCCGCAGTCAAGAGAAAAAGTTAAAGTGTGGTCGGTCACATTACAAAAATTTAATTTGATGTTTCTCCCACTAAACTATAGGAAGGAATTGATTGACGGGCGATTGGGTCACATCTGTCCATGTTGCACGCACAACCCGTCAGATCATAGGCGAGAGTTAGCGGATGAACGATCATGTCACATTTATTTGCGGTTGGATGTTAGTCATATCCATTCAGAGTAGGACGTCCAGCTAGGCTCGTTTTGCAAATCTGCATTTCCTTGTCGAATCAAGAAAGAAATTTTATCTTATAGGGTTGGAGTGAATCCACATAAATTTATGTTATGGGTCCTGTGACGAGGACAAGAGTTGTTGCACGGATGGTCATGTTGCACTTACTTAGTGCTAGATGGTTGGACCGCATCCGATTTTGTGTGGTAAGTGTGCCTCCTAGTAAAGGAAAGAGTTGGAAATTGGACGGTCAAACCACATCTACTTTTTATACTACAGAACTTGTTGAAGAATCAGAGATGATAGATGGACGGTAGAATTGCATTCCTTCTAGTATATATATTACAATCCATGCTTTGAGGATTGGAGTTGGTTGACGGGTGGTCAGTCATACCCAGTTGGTGTTTATACTCCAATCCACGCTCTTAAGACCAGAGTTAGTTGATGGGTGGTCGGTCACACCCATTTAGAATTTTAGTATTATGTCCACACTGCGAGGAATTAAGTTGTTTTATGGGTGGTCGGTCACACCCATGTTAATGTTTATACTTCAGTTCGCACTCCAGGAATCTGGAGTTGGATGATGGGTGGTCAGTCACACCCATTTGGCATTTATACTCTGGCCCGCACTCTCGGGACCAGAGTTAGTTGATGTTTATACTCCAGTTCGCACTCTAGGAATCTGAAGTTGGTTGATGGGTGGTCAGTCACACCCGTTTAGCATTTATGCTCCAGTCCGTGTTCTCGGGATCGAAGTTAGTCGACGGGTGGTCAGTCACACTCGATTATGTTTATGCTCCAATTCGCAGTCTGGGAATCTGGAGTTGGCCGGCAGATGGTCAGTCACATCTGTTTAGACATTTGGATCTCGTTCGCACTCTGTGAACAAGAGGTCGATCATGATTGTGGATGGTCGGATCACATCAACCATGATTTAGCAAGCGAAGTCGTAGACGTACGGGTCCATCCTTCTCGAGCTTGGATTTGGCATTTGTACTCCAGCTCGCATTCTAGGAACTGAAGTTTGTTAGAGGATTGTCGTGTTTCAATCCTTTTTTATTTAAGCGTGTCAGCTCCCGAGCTCGGTTTCACTTAATGAGTGATTGGTTGGATCTCGGTCACTTTCCATTTATCCGCCATCAATGAAGGATGAGATTTAGTTGATGGACGGTCAAATCGTGTTAATGTTCATGTGGATTCCGCTTCTGCCAAGCCTAAGGAGTAAGATTAGTATTCTGGCAAGCTTTGAGCTCGAGGAGAGGAGAGGATGATCAAATTTCATCCACTTTGAGTTGTGTATTTTCCCCTAAGTCAGGGGCAAGACTTGGATAACAGACGGTCGAGTCATGTCTACTTTATGCTTTGCGCTCTTCCGATCGAGTTAAGGAATAGAGTTGAAATGATGGCTCATGAATGGTTAAATCACAAACGCAAGATAGAGAGTGAATGGTTAAATCATATCTACTTTAAAAATGCATTCTCAAATAACCCCAGGTGTCTAATGTAGGATTGGATGAATGGACGGTACTGTCACATCCACCCTTGGTGTGATTCTGATTTTACCGGGCATCAGAAGAAGCATATGTATTTTGACGAGCTTCAAGTACGAGATGGAGAGTGCATTGTTGGGACATATCACTCCAAGTCTTTCTTAGATCTCTAATTAGATTGCATAAGCGGATAAGTGGATGGTCAGCTGCATTGATTTTGTACTGGAGTCCAATAAGAAGAATCATGCTCGTCATGATGGTACCTCAATGACTTGATCATAGTTCGTAGAGGTTGTTTGGCACCCAACCTCGGGTGCTCGGTTACCTGTACCATTTAAAAGTAGTTTAATTCAAGTCGGACATATTTCGTAAGATAAATGAAATTGGAATAGAAATAATTCAAAAGAGATCGAATGAAATCTCATTGATAAGTGAAGCAGCGTCGTATGCTCACTATTGCACTTCTGTCCAGCCCTTCTCAGTTAGAAATCTAATGCAAATGGTTCAATTCAATAAAAACTCTTGATCCATAAGGGTCAGGGGTTCCCTGCACTTCATTTTATGGAGCTTGTACTATTGTCAAAGCTATCCTTTCCAAAGCAGCCTTACGGCGCTGGCATCCACGGTAGCCATCTAAAGAAGAGGAGTTTTCCAATCTATTGTATGTAGTAGGTTCCCTCCTTATCTAGCCATGTCGATCCTTCATCTGGTTCATCAACTCAATATTGGCCTGGATATGTTGGTGTAGTTGTTGGCGGCTATCCACCAGTTCTTTTATCAAAGTTTGGAAATAAGCTTTTGTGATAAATTCATTTATGAGTGTTGGCAGCAACGGGTTGTGGATTTTGATCAATTCGTTGGCTGCCAGCTTCTTTATTCCCTTCAGCAATATGAGAAGTAGAACTGGTATATCTAACCACGATTGACGGTCTTCTTTAAGGAATGGGGGAAGACATCTGCATTTGATGGCAGTCATCATTCTTGGTGGAATACATGCGCAATTCTCACTTCATGAGATAATATTGGTGGTTTTGTTTCCATAGCACACCGACATGGTCGACATGTTGAATTTTCACTGAAAATTTTGCATGTAGAATGGTTTCAATGAATGAATCTCAACTGAGAACGATACTCCAATCATCATTGTCAGGTCCATTTTCTATCTACATGGTCTTATAATACTGGTGAATGATCTATGCACGATTGTCCATTGTTCAAGTAGTTGGTAACGTCGATTGGATGGTGAGTTGGTAAAGATGGGCTCATAGATCGGTGATCGTCTCTAATTTTCATCTAGGTAGGAGGCCCATATAGGATAGTAAGGAAATCCTCTTGAGGTTGTATGCCATACTTCTAGTCATATGGAGACGGCATGATTAAGATACGGGCATTTGAAGATGGTTCAGAGTGACTAGCTATGATTTGAGTTGGCAGAGTAGACAGTTTAGGGCGGTCGTCACATTAGCCATCTTACCAAAATTGTAAACTCAGACATTTGAAAGCTATTCAACTGGGGGAAGTTGAGATTCACTTTGGAAGCATGATATAGTAACCAACTCTAGTTCTTGGCGTATTAGCTTGGTTCTCCAGCTTCTGGGAGCACCGTTTGAGTAGTAGCTACTTGCCCATTCCTTGATTGCAATTCAGCATCTGTTGTTGTAATCTCCTATGTCCTGTTCAGTCTTGGAACGATCAGGAGCGTGGATGGAATGTTCCTTCATTAAGTTGAGCTTTGGATCATACCAAACTTTTTTTTAATTTCATATCGTTCTCAGTAATGTTTGATCGATACAAATGTTGGTGAAATTGAACGATCTGAAAAATGGACGCTTGGATCGATACGAAAGGCGCACAACTGGATTGATATGAAGTAGTATTTGAGGATCGATATGAAGCGCACATAGTTGGATCGATACGAAGTGGTATCTGAGGATCGATACACAACACCACACAGCTGGATCGATACGAAAACTGATCGATACGAATGTTGATCGATATGAAAGTTGATCGATATGAAAACCATCGATACGAAAAGTGATCGATGCGAAATTTGATCGATATAAATGTGGATCGATACAAAAGTTGGTCAATCCGAAAACTGATCGATACGAAAACTGATCGATACGAAATTTGATCAATACAAAAGTTGTCATCTTCTCTAGATACGGAGACATGAGTACAAAAATCATCATATTTTCTGGATATGAAAAGATGGATATGAAATCATCATATTTTCTGAATACGAAGGCACGGATACGAAAATCATCATATTTTCTGGGTACGAAAATCTTCATATTTTCTCATTGAATGTGGTTCTTCTTAGATCTGGAACAATCTGAATAGAGTAGAAGAAACCACCGGAAGCTAAATCTAGATCTCTTCCTTAGATTTTAGCAATCCAACGAAGGCAGTAGATCCAATGAGCCGGAGATAAACAGAATTTTCTCAGTGAAAACACCAAAATGTTTGTACCAAAATTGGACACAACACTCTTTGGACATATTTGAAGAGATTAAAGTGAAGAATATAAATGAAAATGAGGTTAATCTAACAAACACGCCAAAAATAGACAAATAGAAGTATAAGAACACAGAGATTTAGAGTGGTTCGGCGTTGATCCTACATCCACTATAGAAATTTACTGTTTTTATTGATGATTCTCGCTGGTTACAACTTATTACAATAGTACATTCAAAATACAATGAAGATTTCGGCAGATTACCGGCGTAGGGGAACCAAAAAGTCCCTTTTCTGGAGGCATGTGGCTGCTATTTATAGGCGTAAGCTGAAAATATATGGCTCAAATCTCGGAAGACTTCTTCTCTCACGTGGGTTGACCGACCAAATCTATCCGAGGTAGTTTGGGATCGATCCATGATCGGTACGTGTATCATTCATATCGATCAAGATGAAGTCCTTTTGGACTGAGATCGATCACGTACATTCTTGAGATGATACGCAAGCTCCTGCGAAAATTTTGTGGCATTTGGGCTTGTAAATGTTGAGTTATGATCGATTCAAATTTGAATTTGCAAAAGGCTGAACAATGCATATCGATCCCTTCGTATCGATCATACTTGCCTCTGTTCGTATCGATGCTTGCATGCTACTTCGTATCGATTATTGGAGGCCGCCTTCGTATCGATGCTTTATATTGATGTCTTCGTATCGATCGGTAGTTGTTGCTCTTCGTATCAATGACGGGAGATCGATACGTGATGGATGGAGGGTGATCGATACGAAATGGACATTTGTTGATGGATGATGGATATGAAGGAAGGTTTTTGATGGATACGAAGAGGAGTGGTCCTTGATGGATACGAACTGACGCCTTCTCCATTGATCTTTGATCGATTCATATCTTGAGCATACAAATTCCGATTGACTTGAAATTTGAAATATTGGCTTTCATGGCTCTGTTTGTCGTATCATGTTAATTGTAGCTCGATCCGGACTCGGACCAAATTTGCCAATATCCATAATGAACCCGTATATAATCGATTTTCGAGACAGATTGTTCTTGGTTTCTAGTCAGTCTTTGGTGTCACGACCTTGCCAAAAGGCGGAATAACAGAAAGCACGTCTATTTGTAACAGAGGAGGCAAAGTGATTTCAACCAGCCTATACACACTGTCCTGAGTAGAAGCACTAAATAACTGTTTATTTAATTAACTATCATATAACCATGGCATAAGACATTTCCTACACAGGGGGCTACATATGCCTTATCACTAATAAATAAGTTAGGACTGTTCTTTTGTATAAGGAATTAATTGCATATATAAATATTTCACTATATAAAAATGACCATTTGCCCTGATATGCAAGTTCCTGGTTCAACAGCTACTAATAATTACAAGAATTTTATAGAATTATTTGACCTTAGGAGCTAGGTTGAATAATAACATGTGTATATGAACCTATTATAACCATACGTGTTACCTACCTTGTTACCTGCTGCAAAGAACCTGCTATTGCAGCTCTAAATTAACTCCGTGGATTCATGCTATTCCGGCTATAAATTAACTCCATCAATTCCATTAGCCGACGATCTTTATAAAACCAAATTTGATGATCAAAAGGGTGGATTCAACTTATACACCGTAATAAAGCTTTTGGCGCACATGTTTTAACGTTCAAACAAATCATTATTGCGACTTTTATATAAAAAATAATGGACTTAAAATTATGACTTTTACGAATTTGATTATCACATATGCATATGCACGAAGCCTATTGTTAGAAAGCTCGGCAAACAGACTTTGATCTCAATCTTTTTGAAAAAGTTATTTTATTTTAAAAAATAACTTTACAATGCCAAAATAAAAGGGATAGTTATGACATTGTTGTACATGAAAATAAGGCAAGAATGTAGATCAAAGGATATATATGGATAGGTTATTCTTACATTGGCCCATTATGTTTATGTTCTAATTTAGTATCTATAGCAATTTAGTTAGTACAATCACGCAATGAGATTTAAGTTTGAAATGATATAGAAAAAAGCAATTAGATAAATGCTGGCTGGGACAGCCATTAGGTATAAGCACTTGTAAATGAGTTGGCTATAATCATTGTACAAGACACATTTAACTACCATGTCTTCGTATAATTGGTCCTAGTGGCCGATTTATTTAACAATCATGTAATAAACTAATCATGGTAGAAGACATTTTTTGCACAGGGGCAACATGTGTGTGTTATCATTGTAAATAAATTAAGACCGTTCGGTGAATTATTGAATAAAGAGTCAGCTGCATGTATAAAACATTTTATGACATAAAAAATGACCCCTTTTCCCTGAAGTGCACCTCCCTTATTCAACGGCTAGTGAAAATTACAACTATTTAATAAACTTATTTGACCTTATGAGCTGTATTGAATCAAAGAATGCGTACGGGTACATATTATACGCATTCCTTGTAGAATTTTGACGACATTACATGTAAAATTAAAGAGATCGGAAGTAGCTTTATAATAATGAAAACAGTTCGCAAATCGAAGCTTGGGTGAGTAAGATATGATGAAAAATGTGGTGTACTGCTGGAACAACAAGTGACAGCTTTGAGTTTTGGTAACCCGAGAGTTATGACAAACGTCAATCAGCAAGTGCAGCCCGAAAGTTGCAAAAGGCGTCTGAGAGGTTATGACAGACGTTTGTCGCGGTGCAGTTTTTTTCTGGGCCCAGAATTTATGTATTCGCTTGTAGGACTTCAAGGAGAAAATCAGGTATTTGGCGATGAAGGATGGTTCACCATATAAGCTATTTTCAGGGTTCCAGACTGTGAGACGGTAGGAGATTAAGGGTTTAATATAGGATTTATCTCAACTAATTATGGTTTATCTAAACCTAATTTTCTTCAATTCTCTTCTTCACAAATCAATTCTATTAGAATTTTGATCACTATAATCAATCTCTTATACTTTTCTCATTGGTATTAATAAAGATTCTCTTTTAAAGTGGATGTACACTAACAAGACGTTAGTAGAACCAACATAAATCAATGTGTGATTTATTTTATCGTTATTGCTTAGTTTTCTATTGCTTGATTGGTACTTGCGATTGTTTTTGGATTGGATTGAGAATTGAATTAAGATATTGATTGGTTGTTTTTACACTTCTTACCATGATCTTATTTTCCTCTATGCTTTGAGGTTTGGTTTGAGTGGTCTCTAGTCAGAATTCTCACAACATTTTGTATCAGAGCTTTTGGTGTTGGTAGACGGTTGTGAAAATGCCAGAATCAGATAATACCTCAGGTAGTTCCTCAATGGTTAATCCAAGTAGGGTAGCGCCTTATATACGTGGATCATACACGGCTCTGAGATTACAATTGGTTATAGACAAGTGGAATGACATAATGATTTTGAAAAGTGCCAATGGAAGATGAAAGCGATACTAAGGAGGAATCAGATGCATCCGATATTGTTTGATACACATTTGTTGTCGATAGACATCTCGGATGTTGAGAGAGAGAAAATTGAAGAGTGAGCATTCGCTACACTACAACTTGCTATGGGGGAGAATGTTATGTTCAAAATTAGGTAAGACTACCGCTAAGGGTATTTGGACAAGTTGGAGAAGTTGTATATGAAGAAGTCACTAACTAATCATTTGATCTTGTTGTGAATATTCTTCACCTATAAGATGAAGGAAGGTACTTCGCTAAAGGCGTACTTGAATATCTTTGATGATTTGCTAATGAAGATGAAGGCGATAGATTTGAAGATTGAGGAAGAACAAAAGGCAAAGATATTGTTGTGTTTGTTGTCGGACTGTTATACGTATTTCTCAAATAGTTTGATATATAGCTGGAATATTTTGTCTCTAGATGATGTCAAAATGGGTCTTCTTAGAGAGAAGCTGTAGGATCAAATGAAGGAGTTAGATGATGGAAGTAGTGTTCACGGTTTATTTGTGGAGAAGAAGAGACATTCGAAGAAGGAGAACCGTGGGCATTCAAGGAACCCCTGTTGGAGAGAAAAGCCGAAGGAAAGAAAGGGCAAGTGCAATATTTGAAAGAAGCCTGGTCATTGGAAGAATGAATGTCTAGACAGGGAGAAGGCAAAGAAGGAAGTGGCATCTTCATCCATAGCGGTGGAGAGTGGAGTTGGTGAGGGAGACGTAGATGTGTGGACGACGGTAGCATCAAATGTTTTAGGTAGCGAATGAGTGCTCGATTCGAGGGCATCTTATCATATGACACCGAATAGGAATTTTTTTTCTTCTTATATCGATAAAGTAGGAAATTCAATTGTTATAGGTAATGGTGTTATTTGTAAGTCGAAAGGTATTGGTTCAAAAGTCTCTTATCTCTTTGGAACTGCTAGATTATTTAGGTTGTAAGATCATTACTGAGAGTGATTGCTTGTGGGTTTCAAAGGGTGCGCTTGTGTTGATGAAGGGTGTTATGACTCATGGGGTTTATTTGCTTCAAGGAGTAATTATAGAAGGTGAAACTTGTGTGGGAGTTGATAGTTCCCGTGGCTTGGCTGCGACTAGGTTGTGGCATTTGAGGTTAGGTCATGTCTCAGAGAGGATTCGGATATTCTTCGTAAGAGGACGATGACCGAGGGAGAGAGTTTCAACAAACTAGAGTTTTGCGTGGAATATGTCATGAAGAAGCAAACAAAAGTTTCACTTAGTGAGGGAAAACATGATTCGAGAAGGATTCTTGAGTATACGCACATGGATGTTTGAGGACTGGCAGTGGAAGCTTCTTTAGAGGAGCTCGCTATTATATTTTTTCGTTGATGATTTTTTTGAATGGTATGGCTGTATGTAATTAAGGTCAAGTTAGAGGCATTTGCGAAGTTCAAAGCATGAAAAGCACCTGTTGAAAATGAGAGTGGCAGGTCTTTGAAGGTTCTAAGGTCCGACAATAGTAGAGAGTATGTTTCCGAAGAGTTCTTGGAGTTTTGCAAGCATCATGGTATTCGGAGGCATTTACTACACCGGGCGATCCGCAGTCGAATGGTGTTGAGAGGATGAATTGTACTCTACTTAAGAATGTTTGATGCTTGAGATTGACATCAGATTTGTCCAAGGGATTTTGAGCAAAGCTTTTCAACCATGGTACATATTATTAATCGAATTCCATGCTCGGCTATTGGTAACAAAATTCTAGAGGAAATGTGGAAAGGAAAGAGCATTGACTAGAGGTATCTTCGTGTGTTTAGTAGCCCAATTTATGTGCATGATCCGGGAAATGATAAGCTTGAGCCTAGAGCTTTCAAGGGAATTTTGCTTGGCTATATGGACGAAGTAAAAGGCTATCGGATTTGAAATGCGAAAATGAAGAAGATTGTGAATTCTCATCATGTTACTTTTGATGAGTAGGCTTTGTTCAAGAAGAATGAGAGCTCATCAGATGTTTCAGATTTGGCTCATGGTGATCGAAGGAAAAGGAAGTTATTTTCATCTTTCGTCCAAGGAGTAGAGTATTTAGAGATGCTTGTGAGAAGGAAGCGGTTGATGTGACATCACATAGTCCACATGGTGCTTCTAGTAGTGATGGTGATGTACATGATTCTTGAGAGGATTCGGTTCAAGGTGGAGTCGAAAGGAGTTTGGGTGATGGTGTTGCTAGTTGGATGGGTCGTCGTGCTATAAGGTTATCCGATAGATATGGTGATTGGAACTATCTTAGCTTTTGTGATAATTTGGACTATGCTAGCCGACGGACCTTGATGATGGCATGTAGTCAGTGACATCTCGAAATGGATTTGTGCCATGAAAGAAGAGATGAAATCATTGATGAAGAATCAAACTTGAGATTTAGTTCCACTTCCTAAAGGAACTGTGCTATTTGGTGCAAATTAATATATATGGTGAAGGACGATGGGAGATCCAAAGTTATGCTAGCGGCTAAGGAGTTTGCACAAAGGAAGGGAAAAGAGTATGATGAGATATTCGCACCGGTTGTGCGCCATACTTCTATCCGGATATTACTTGCTAAAGTTACTATTCACGACTTGGAGTTGAAGCAACTTGACGTGCACGCTTTCTTGCATGGTGACTTGGATGAAGACATCTACGAAAAGCAACCGGAAGGTTTATTGTGGATGGTAAGTCAAATTTGATTTGCAAGTTAAAGAAATCATTAAGGGTTCACCTAGACAATGGTACAAGAGATTTGATCATTTTATGCTTGAAAATAGTTTTGATAGAAGCATCAAGGATGCTTGTGTGTATTTCAAGAAGTTAAAAAATGACCGTTGAGTGCATTTACTCTTGTGTGTGGATGGTATGCTCGTTGTTTCTAATGATAAGAATGAAATCAACAAGTTAAAACCGAGTTTGAAATCGAAGGTCGAAATGAAGGGTCTTGGAGAATGAAGAAGCATATTGGGCATGGAAATAGAAAGAAATTGAAAGCTTTTTGAGTTGAAATTAACTCAAAAGGAATACATAAAGAAAGTGCTTTGCTGATTTAGCATGGAGAATGCAAAATGTCAAATACACATTTACCTTTGCATATGAAACTTTCGAGTAAGGGATCGCCTATCTTGGAGAAATACAAAGCTTATATGGCAAATGTGCCATATGCTAGTGCGGTTGGAATTTTAATGTATGTTATGGTGTGTACAAGGCCCGATATTGCAAATGCCATCGGGATGGTTAGTCGGTATATGGCTAATCCGGGGAAATTGCATTAGGAAGCGATGAAGCTTATATTGAGGTACTTTAGAGGTACATTATCTCATGATCTTGTTTTTGGTGGTAGTAATGGGAAAAACTACAAGTTGGTTGGTTAGTGGGATTCGGACTGTCTGTGATAGGGTTCGAAGAAAATCAACTTCCGGATATGTCTTTACACTTGGTGGTACGGGCATAAGTTGGAGATTGAGATTGCAAACCATAGTTGCATTATCCACTACAAAGGCGGAGTTGATAGCCGCGGTGGAGGTGGCAAAGGAGGCACTTTATTTGAGGCGATATTTGTGTGACTTGGGATTTGAACATGATAGCATTGATGTTAGATGTGATAGCCAGAGTGCAACTAGGCTGATAATTTGGGGTTTAGCTTACGAACTAAGCATATTGAAGTGAACAAGGCATTTTTAGTAGCCATGAATGAAGATAAGAAAGTATACCTTCGGAAAGTCCACACAAAGGATAATGGGGTGGATATGTTCACTAAAACATTCCCGGTTGGGAAGTTCAAGTATTGCTCGAACTTGATTCACTTTTTGAATTGCAAGGTCCCACAGGGTGGCATGGTTGAGGGAGGAGCTTGGTTATAGAAGATGAACAGTATTGGTGAGAGATTGTGGTTCTATCTTCTTGATGAGTACTAATTTATACTTCTTAGCACTTCAGTCTTTGGTGATACGGTTAAGGATCTGGATGTTATCAACACTTTATTAGCGGGCGGGGGCTTTGCCTGAGCTTGTTGATGTAGTGCAATGGGCAGTGGCTTTTTCGAAGCTCATTGAGAAAGCAGTCGTGTTTGGTTGAAGGTAGCAATGGTGATATTTGGTGATATCGATGTTGATGATGGTACGATACCATTGAAGTTTGATATGAATATAATGTCAATGTAGGTGTTTAATTTTAGCGACACTATATGGAGAATTGAAAAGGTCGGAAGTAGCTTTATAACGGTGAAAACGGTTCGCAAATCGGAGCTCGGAGGAGAAAAACATGATGAAAAAAGGTGGAATGTTGCTGGAACAACGGTGACAGACTTCTGAACTCTAGATTTTGGTAACCCAAGAGTTATGACAGATGTTTGTCAGCAGGCTTACTGTAGCCCAAAAGTTACGACACACGTCTGAGAGGTTATGACAGACGTTTGCCGTGGTGCAGTTTTGTTATTTCGGTCAAGAATTTATGTATTCGCTTGTAGGGCTTTAAGCGGCAAATAAGATATTTGTCAATGAAGGATGGGTCACTATATAGGCTATTTTCAAGATTCGAGACTGAGATACAACAGGAGATTAAAGGTTTAATCTAAGATTTATCCTCCACTAATTATGGTTTATCTAAATCTAATTTTCTTCGATTCTCTTCTCCACAAATCAATTATATTAGAATTTTGATCATTATAATTAATCTCTTATACTCTTCTCATCGATATTAGTAAAAGCCCTCTCAAAGTGGATGTATACTAACAAGACATTAGTGTAACCACTAAATCGATGTGTGATTTATTTTACTGTTATTGCTTTGGCTTTTTATTGCTTATTTTGTGATTGTGATTGTTTTTTGATTGGATTGAGAATTGAATTGAGATATTGATTGGTTATTTTTGCATTTCTTACCACGATCTTGTTTTCCACTGTGCTTTGGGGTTTTGATTTGAGCGATCTCGAGTTAGAATTCCCACAACATTCTTTACCTGCTATAAAGGCGCTACTACTCCAGCTCCAAATTCACTCCATCAATTCTACTAACTAGCACTACAATAACAATCATGGTTTCTCTATTTGCTGGTTTTCTCTTATGCCTCTCTTCCCTCCTATCCTTGTCGATGGCCAAACCCAGTAGCTTAGTCCTACCGGTTAAAAAAGACAAAACCACCCTCCAATATGTAACCAGTATCCAAACCCGCACTCCCTTGGTGCCCATAAACCTAGTCATTGATTTAGGGGGTCAGTATATCTGGATCGACTGTGAATCCAACTATGTTTCCTCTTCTACCAACCAGTGCACTGCAACATCTCTTAATGCAGTCTAATAACCTCACCGTTCGGCTATGGCCAATGCTATCAACCATCACGCCTTGGATGCAGTAACAGTTCTTGCGATGCAATGCCTAAAAACCCAAACCTTGTTACCGTTAGAGAACTCGATCAAGATGCCTTCACCTTTCCATCCATTTATACTTCAAGTCTGAGCCCATCAGTTGGCACCCGTAACTGCATCTTTTCATGTGCACCGAATTCCCTTTTAGAAGGCTAGGCCAAAGGGGTCCAAGGCATGGCAGGTTTGGGTCGCAACCGGATTGCAGTGCCCATCCAACTAGCAGCGGAATTCGCCCTGCTCGTCAAAGTTTGCAATCTACCTGCCTTCCTCTGCATTCCTTGATTGTGTACTATTTTTCGAAGATGGTAAACCTTATGAGTCATTGCCGCATGTACATATGCCAATGAATCTGGCTTACACCCTCTGTTAATTAATAATGTCAGCACTGCCGGATCATCCACTGCAGGAGAGAGATCGGTGGAGCACTTTAAAGGAGTGAGCTCCATCAAAGTTGATAATAACAGTGTGTCTGATATTGAAGTGAAATTGTTGCCGTTTGATAAGAATGGAATTGGTGGAACGAGGGTGAGTACTCTAGCTCCTTATACTATGATGGAGACATCGATATACAAGGCAGTGATTGTTGGCTCGATTTTCCAGCAAGTAGAGAAAAAAAAGGAAGAAAGGAAGCAAAAGCAAACAAAGGCATGGAAGATAGAACTGCCGAACCAGATGCTTGGTATGGCATTCACTAAAATTCCAAACCAAATATGTGGTCCGACATGCCGGAATAGATGTTAGGTCCAACATCCTCTAATATGCCGACCAAATATCTGGTTCAACATCCTCTGATATACCGGACCAAATATGTGGTTTGGCATCCTCCGATATGCTGGGCCAAATATCCGGTCCAGCTTCGATATCCTTTGATATGCCAGACCAAATATCTGGTCCGGCATCCTCTGATATGCCGAACCAAATATCCGGTCCGGCATCCTCTGATATGTCGGACCATATATTTGGTCCGGCACGACACATCCATCACCGAACCAAACATTTGGTCTGGTACACAGGCATGCTGGATCAAATATTTAGTCCGACAAATAGGAGGCTCCAGAGCAGAAGCATCGAACCAGACAAGTAAGAACAACCAGGCCAGGCAAGCTCCATGACCCAAATGCCGATCCAAACACTCCTTCCCAGATGCCGAACCAAATTCAAAAAGTTATAATCTCTACCTCCACACTTCACAACTCCACTCTATAAATACCAGAGCTTCTCAACAACAACGGAGATGGATTTTGTGAGAAAAGAGGGAAAACTATGCTGAGACTCAGTCATTTCAGCTACTTCAAGTTTTTACTTTTTTCGAACAAACTTGTATCTGTAATCAAATCAAAGTAAGAATAATAAAATGAACAGTGGATGTGGGCACATTTTGGCTGAACCACTATAAAATCTTATGTGATTTACTCTCCTTATATGCTTTATGACTTTGAGCCTGAGAATTGTTCTTTGACTGCAAAAATTATCCCTTAACATATTGGAACATAAAAAAACTCCAAATCAATCAACCTAAACGCGACCTAGCTGAAATCGAACTTAGAGATGTTTGTCCAATTATTATGCAAACATTTTCGGTGCTTTCACTGAGAGCGGCATAAAGAGCCGAACTCCTCTATCCATTCTCCTTACAAGCCTTAACTCAGCGCTAGAACATGGCTCCCCCTAGGCGTAACACCGACAAGGGTAAGAGCACAACCACTGCCAGTACACTCAATCCCATCCAAGAAGATCAAGAAAATCAAGCTGCCCACTCTTTACCTCCAGGCTTAGTTGTCACCCGAGAAGGCTTAGATAGGGTTGTGAATTAGATGACTGATCGCTTCACTGCCCAACAAAAAACTTTGGTGGACCAACTCATGACACACTTAAGAGGCCGGGGGAATCTACTCACAATATTAAATCTCGAGGTGAGTCTCAATTTGGAGAGTCGCGTAGAAGGAACATATCTCCTACAAATGATGAATCCAATCAAGAAGACGCGAGGGCCCGAAGCCGAGGCGGGACCCAACCTGAAGCAGGTCCTGAAAGATCATCAACAGTTGGGCCTTGTCAAGGGGGCACCAAACAAGGACCGACTGTGGCTGATCCTGTCATACTTCGAGCCAACAGTCGCCAATCCAGCCTCAATCAAGGTTCCAGACGCCGTTAATATCAAAGGGAAGCCCCCACTTCTCCTCGGTCGCCCTAGAATCCAAGGAGAGGATGAAGTGCCTCTTCAGGGAATACCTCAGGCGTGAACAACTCGAAAGAGGGACAGGTTCAAGGATTTCCAGCCCCTTCACCAGGGATATAGAAGCGATGGCCACTCCTCGAGAATGGAAGATGCATACCATGGATCCCTACAAAGGCATGTCTATTAGGAACTGAGAAGTTGGTTTTGATTACAACAACCTTTTTTAACTTATCTTATTATAAAATATATACTAACACTATTGTCTAGACAGATATGTATATGTATGTATGTGTGTGTATATATACATATAAATATAAATATAAATATATATATATATATATATATATACATGCATTAATTAATGAAGACTGATCAGCATAAAGACTCAAGACCCAAGATTGAAGACTCTAGAGTATCAAGATCAAAGATATGTGTCTAGTTTTTGTTAAAACTTCATAATAGCATGGAAATCTTCATTCCAAATTTCGTTTGGGATGGAACCCATTTCTACCTTCTTAATGGCTTACAAACCCACGACAAGTAGCTACAAACCTACGATAAGTGGCTTACAAACCCACGAACATCCTGGTTTTGTACAAGTTCTTTAGTCCTGATGTGATGAGATATTTTTCAGGAAGAAGCTTGCAAAACTACTTCAAAATGATTTTTCAAAACGATTTTCAAAACTGTTTTCAAAATATTTTAGCCTTAAAATTATCTCTTCAAATGATTTTTCAAAAAGATGTTTTAGCCCTAAAACATTATTTGTTTTTGTTTTAAAATAAACTCTTGTTTTAAACTTCATTTTGAAAACAAATTTTACATTGTTTTTAACATAGGGATGTCGACATCATGGGATACCCCATGTTGACATGGTGGCCATTGAATTCAAAAGTTTCAATTTTCAAAAGAAGTGTCTATTTGTTTAAATTTCTTCACGAATGGTTATGACCGTTGGTGCTTTATAAATAGCCTTCATAAATGAATTTTTCAATCAACTTATTTTTTATTTTCTTTACTTCTTCTTCTCCATAATTCCATATTCTATCATTTTCATATTTTTAAGATCGTACCGAAATTCTACCGAATTCTTAAGTGAATCAAATTAGAATCTCATTCTTGTTTGAATCTCTGTCCTCTCTCGAAGATCAAAGTGCTATTCAGAGTTATAGGATCAATTTGTGATCAAAAGTTTATCGAGTCTCTCCATATGGTGTGATTGTGCCTGGAAAATAATTAGGGGGTCATGGGTCTTGTAAATCAAGCAAGTTTTCCCCGGACTCGTGAGACAGGAGGGTACCTCAAGGCCTTGAGAAATTGAGGATTTTAATCTCGACATTGGTATAATAAAAATTTGTATGAGGTGGTTTCCCTTGGTACAGGACTGGATGTAGGGTAATTCCAAACCAGTATAAAATCCGGTGTGTTCTTTCCTTTTACTGCTTTTTATTTACTTTCTGCATCTGTGTTTGATTATGTGATTGTTCTGTGACTAAGTTCTAGATTTGTTTATGTCATAAATTTAAATTAGTCCATATAAGTCTTAGAATCCATTAAATACTATTCTCCCTCCCCCCTCTAGTGTTAAATTAGCCTTAAGATCCTTAATCCTCACTCACTCTTTCAATTGGTATCAGAGCATGGGTTTTCATAGTTTTCATAATCTAAAACTTGAAAATTGTTTTAATGGCTACCAACACTGGTAATGTCAACTCTGGCACTAGTTCTGTTATCCCTAACACTAGTTCACTTGCAGAAGGTCAGTCTACTATCAGACCACCATTTTTCAATGGCCGTAATTATGCATATTGGGCTTGTAGAATGAAAATTTATATACAATCTGTAGAATTAGACACTTGGAATATCACACAAACTAAGTATATTAAACCAACTACCAATTTTGCCCAGTGGACTACTGAGCAAAAAGGCGCTGCACAAAATAATTCAAAGGCCATGAATATATTATTTTGTTTATTAGATAGGAATGAGTTTAATAAAGTGTCTGTTTGTAAGTATGCATTTGAAATCTGAAAAACTTTGCAAGTCACTCATGAAGGAACAAGCAAATTTAAACAGACTAAAAAAATTCATATTAACTAATCAGTTTCAATTGTTTAAAATGCATGCAAATGAGTCCATTTTCGACATGTATTGCCAATTTCAAGATATTGTTCATTCACTAATTGCACTGGGAAAAAGCTTTTCTAAGGAAGAAGAAAATGATATCAGTCTAACGAAAATAGAAGAATTGATTGGGAATCTGATGTCTTATGAAGTCCAACTGCAAGGAAGAAGAGAAAACAAGGCTTCAAAAAAGAAGTCATTAGCATTCAATGCAACAACTGAAGATTCAGAACCCGACAATGATGAGGAGATTGCTTTCATGACAAGAAACTTCCAGAAATTCCTAAAATATAGAAAAATGAATAATTATAAAAGAAATGATCAAAGGAATTTCAAAAATAATACGAAGAACGTCAACAATGATAGATGCTACAATTGCAATAAGGTCGGGCATCATAGAAAATATTGTCCGTATCCAGATAAACAGTTGTTTCCTCTAAAAAATGACTCGTCAAGGAAAATAAAGAAAGCATACACAACAAATCTTGATGACTCAGACTCATCATCCAGTGACGATGAAAAGAAGATGGATAATTCAAATCTGTGTTTCACTGCTATTCATGAATCAGTTGACAGTTGACGATAGGAGTTTGGATCTAAAAACAGGTACGCATTTACATTATTTAAAAAAATTCTTGTTTGAATGGATGCTTATTTGTTTGCTTGATTCTCTTAAATTCCTTGAATTTTAAGTTCAAATTTATCCCTCGTAATTTGAATTTTAAATTAAAAAAATATTATTTTAATAATGTTTTAAGTATTAAATTATTAATATTTAAGTATTATTATATTTAATGCTATTACATGAATTATATAATTAGAATATAGGATTATATATATATATATATATATATATATATATTCGAAATTAGGAATAGAAACTTGTCCTTTGATTCAATAGGCACATGTCGACATAGACGGATACCCCATGTCGACATGTCCATCAGAATTTGAGTTTAAAATTTGAATTCAAACTTTTAAATTTTCCTTTATCTTTTCACCAACTTCAATGCTCTGGAAAGATGCCTATTGACTAGAGAACATGTCTATAGAATCTCTATTTATCTCACTCTTTTAACCATCACTTTTCACTTTTATTTCAAATTTCAAATTTATCTTCATTATCTTCTACTCCCCACAAACTTCTTCAATGGCCTCTTCAAGCACTCCTAACACCATTAGGCTTTCAAAATCTGTCAAAAACTTTCCTTTTAATGACCCGAAAGCTATCAAAGCTTACATCAACTATGTAAATTTTGGTAAAATTCATACGGGAAAATTTGCTATTTTTGAAGATTTTTCTTCTTATGAAATTGAAAATCTTTTTCAAAAATGTTCTATTCTTAGTTTGGCTGATAGCAAAAAAAATGATTTTATATGTTATCCAAATATTGTAAAGATGTTTTATGCGAATCTGAATCATGGTTTTCATGATGGGGAAGAAGGACAAATTTGGAGTAGTGTTAAAGGAACACAAATTGTTTTGGATTGTGAAATTTTGGAAAATATTTTGGGATGCAAGTATACCGAAATGATTCTCTCGGAA
The DNA here is from genome assembly GCA_030765085.1 of Allium cepa. Classification (NCBI taxonomy): domain Eukaryota; kingdom Viridiplantae; phylum Streptophyta; class Magnoliopsida; order Asparagales; family Amaryllidaceae; genus Allium; species Allium cepa. The sequence goes on from CM060928.1 coordinate 460,761,074, forward strand.
TTTCAAATCAATGAAAATGATCGAGAGACATTTCATCACATCTTTAAAGGAGATGACAATTTTGAATTCAAAAATCGCTATTTTCGTCCTAAGCAAGAATTGTTAATCTTCTTATCCAATACACTCTTATACCAAGATCGAGAAACTACAACAACCCAACTTTGAAAGTTTGCAAAGCTCTTTTTCAAATTTTTGGAAATTATGATATTAATTGCGCTCAATTTATTTTGGATGAGCTAAGGCCTAAGAATTTTGCTACGGGTGAGAACACGTTATATCGTAGAATTTATCTCACTTGGATTTTTAATTACTTTGGAGTTGATTTCAAAAGGGAAGAATTTATAACTAAAAAAGTGTTCAACCATAGAAACATTTCCCTTATGCGAATTCCATTAGTGTTTCGGCCATATGAAATGCTTACGGAAAAGGAAGAAAGACTTTCTCATGAAGAGATGGGGGAAGAAGAAGAAGTAGAGGAAGAGGAATGAATGGAAATTGAAGAAGAGGAAGAGAAGATCAAGAAACTTCCTTATAGAGTATTCAATATCCTACTAATCCCGATAATCCATTCAACAAGGCCATTCTCAATAATCAAAGAATTGTAGTGGAAAATTAAAAGACACTTAAAAGATCAATGAGTAAGAAAATGGATAAGATTTTCACTAAAATCGACAAGTTCTTTGGGAAAATTAGTAGAAAGCTTGGACTATCATCTTCTTCATCTTCATCTAACTAGTTTTAGTTCATGTTGTCTTAAGTTCTATCTTTGTATTTTCTTTATTTTAGTTAATATTATATTATATTATGTAATGTCGACTAGAATTATTAATGAAATCTTTCATTTCCTGTTATTTAAATTCACTTGTCTTTGTAATTGCTTGTTTTTATATTATACAAATTTCAGTTTAATAAATTTGTTCATAATATTCAAAACAAAGCCAAATGTCACTTTAGGCAGAGGCATGTCGACATACACCATCCCCCCATGTCGACATACAACAGACAGAAAATGGTTACACTTTCAAATTTTAATTTCATGTAACCAACTTGTGTCTATTCATTTCAAATGACTTTTTACCTCTAATTATATCCGTTTCTTCCAGAATAAATTGTCAGACTTCATCTCTAATCGGTCTCTTTCATAGTTCTTCCTATTTCTTGAATTATGGCTTCTCCGATTAAAAATCGAAGTGATAATCTTAAAGAAACTCTCACTTCCTTCAAGAATATTCGTACATTCATACTTGTAATCGACATCACTTTGAATTGAGTCAAATACAGATGATCAAGGAGCAAGAGAGACACTTCAACGCCCTTCGTTGGATGATCTCATCCCTTAACAAAGACGATCTCGAAGGAAATCCACCAGTCACTGTAGACAAAGATAAAGAAGAATGGGATGCCATCAAAGCAGACCCTATCTTTGGAGAAGATGGATGGGTGGAAGTACCAAGGAATGCCTAGTCATTCTGTATGTCATTTGTTTGATTTGATTGTGTGTTTTAAACTTGATTGACTTAACTTATTTTGTATAGTTTGTATATATGTTTGGATTGAATAATTACTGTAAATATGATTGGCTGATGATTGATTTACTTTTTGGATTACACTTATGATCACATTTTATACTTATGATCACACTTAGAACTGATTACACTTATATATGGATTACTCTATTTTATTATGGTTGGTTATCCTTTATTAAGTTCAGGGAATTTATTATTTAGAAGTTTTTGTTGATGACAAAGGGGGACAAGTTATAAAATAGTATTTGGCTTGGTGTAAGGGGGAGCCATGGAGTAAGGGGGAGTTATGATAGGAATTATGTATGGTAAATATATTTTATAAATACAAGTTGTCATCATCAAAATGGGGGAGATTGTTAGGAACCGAGATGTTGGTTTTGATGACAACAATCTTTTTTATCTTATTATAAAATATATACTAACACTATTGTCTAGATAGATATGTATATGCAGGATATATATAGGTATTGATTACTGAAGAATGATTAGTATAAAGACTCAAGACTCAAGACTGAAGACTCTAGAGTATCAAGATCAAAGATATGTGTCTAGTTTTTGTTAAAACTTCATAATAGCATGGAAATCTTCATTTCGAATTTCATTTGGGATGGAACCCATTTCTACATTCTTAATGGCTTACAAACCTACGACAAGTAGCTTACAAACCTACGATAAGTGGCTTACAAACCCATGACATCCTTGCCCTGTGCAAGTTTTCGAGTGCTGATGTGATGAGATATTCTGCAGGAAGAAGCTTGCAAAACTACTTCAAAATGATTTTTCAAAATGATTTTCAAAACTGCTTTTCATAATATTTTAGCCTTAAAATTATCTTTTCAAATGATTTTTCAAAAAAATGTTTTAGCCTTAAAATATTATTATTATTTCATTTTAAAATAAACTCTTATTCTAAACTTCATTTTCAAAACTAATTTTACATTGTTTTTAGCATAGGGATGTCGACATCATGGGATACCCCATGTCGACATGGTGGCCGTTGAATTCAAAAGTTTCAATTTTCAAAAGAAGTGTCTATTCGTTTAAATCTCTTCACGAATGCTTATGACCGTTAGTGCTTTATAAATAGCCTTTACAAACGAATTTTTTAATCAACTAATTTCTAATTTTCTTCTCATCTTCTTCTCTACAAATCCATATTCTATAATTTCATATTTTTAAGATCGTGTCGAAATTTTGCCAAATTCTTAAGTGAATCAAATTAGTATCTCATTCTTGTTTGACTCTTTGTCCTCTCTCGAAGATAAAAGTGCTATTTAGAGTTATAGGATCAATTTGTAATCAAAAATTTATCGAGTCTCTCCATAAAGTGTGGTTGTGCTTGGAAATCAATTGGGTGGCCTTGAGTCCCGTAAATCAAGAGAGTTTGCCCTGGACTCATGAGACAGGAGGGTACCTCAGGGCCTTTAGAAATTGAGGATTGTAATCTCGACATTGGTATAATAAAAATATATATGAGGTGGTTTACCTTGGTACAGGACTGGATGTAGGGTAACCCCGAACAAGTATAAAATCCAATGTGTTCTTTCCTTTTACTGCTTTTTATTTACTTTCTGCATCCGTGTTTGACTCTGTGATTGTTCTGTGATTAAATTCTGCATTTTTTTGTGTCATAATTTTAAATTAGTCCATATAAGTATTAGAATCCATTATACACTATTCACTGCCCCTCTAGTGTTAAATTAGCCTTAAGATCCTTAATCCGCACGCACCCTTTCAACGTCCGACCCAATCATCCACTTGCAGCGCTACACCCAGCACATGCTCATAAATGGAGCAACAGAAAGCGTGTTGTGTAAATGTTCTCCGTTGTTCCTGCTAGACATAACAACCACACGGTTTTATCGCCTGCCTCATGGCTCCATTAGCTCTTGGTAAATGTCGAAGGAAAAATTCGTAAGTCAATTCCAAATCCACGTGGAATAGCCCAAGGATGCTAATTCCTTGTCAAATGTAAAATAGAAAGCAGGAGAACCGCTGTAGTAGTATCTAACCCATTTTAACGCTGTCGTGGCAGTAGTACAAAACGTAGGTTAAAGTCTTACACTGATGGTGCTATGTGGAGTCGTCCACCCAGATTCAAAGCTCGTAAGAAGACCGACGAAGGAAAAACCTCTAACTCTTCAAGGTTTCTTTCATGAAGCTGGAAAGTACATGAGATTGCAGGACGCGGTGGTCCACTGACTTAGCAAGCGATCCACAACGGCTTCTAGTGTCTAAGGAAACATGGGTGCCCAACTCCGAGGGGAAGGGAATAAACTATACAACGAAGGAAAAAATAGCCACCAAGGCAACTTTAGAACTGGAAAAGGAAATAAGCGATGATACAGACCTAGACCAAGATTCAATTCATAGGCTACTCTAAACGACATTGTAGAGAACATTCAGATGGCTACTCAATACGAGTTGAAATACAAACGCCCTTCGTACAAAAAAGGGTCAGAAGCCGCAATTGCAGCAGAGAAATATTGTCTCTTCCATGAGCCTCATGGGCATAACACAGAAGAATGCCAGCATTTGCGGGATCTCATCGTGGAATACATCCGAAATAAGAAACTGGAACAATACGTTTAGAAAGGACGCAACTCTCCTGGTCTGGTCCATGAGGGACTGGGAAACCCTCGCAAGGGAACAACAAGGAAGGAGAAGGTATGAGCCGCTCCAACCAGGAGAAGATAGTTGTCCATACCATATCTACAGGCTCGCATATAGCCGACAGAAGTTGGGCCCAAAAGGAATGGTATGAGAAATCCTTGAAAGACAAGGAAGGATATGTTCATTCCATAAGTGAAGGACGCATCGCAAAACGGAGTGAAAGAGTCGACATAACCTTCAGCGACGAAGATTTGGTTGGAAATAGTATTCGCGCACTGATTCCATGGTTATCTCCGCCTGGGTCGGCCCAGAAGAGGTGTTCCGCATTTTAGTCAACACAGGAAGCTCGGTGAATATTTTGTTCAAACATGCATGCAGAAAAATGAAGTTATCAATGAAAGATGTATTCCCGTACCATAAGCCTTTACACGGGTTCATTAGGGAACCACGATGCCGCTTGGACTATTAGAATTTTTCATTGAGCTAGGAAGTCACCCCCAATCAATTGTCTGAAAGCAAATATTCATGCTGGTGAATGGACACTCTACCTACAATGAATTATTGGGAAGGCCTACGTTGTCAGATTTCTAGATAATGTTGGCACCATGGTGTTTGAAGATGAAATTCCCAACTGATAACGGAATAGAAGAAGTAGAAGGCAACCAAGACGCAGCTCGCGATTGCTACGTGACAGAACTCCGCCAAAACAAGAAGAAGGAAAATGGGAAATGCGTAGGGGTCGCCCAATGGCCAAAAATGCGGAAGCATAGAAATCAAAGAAGGACCCTCCTCTCGAATATACTAGTGACCCATTTAATGAGTTGGACCCCAGAGATAGAGAGAAAGAGGTCAACGTCGACCCCGTGGAGGCTATGGAACTTGTGATGGTAGACGAACACGACAAAACAAGGCTTTTAAAGATAGGTTCTTAGTTGAACCAGAATTTAAAAATCCAGCTGATAGGATTTCTACACAAGAACTTGGATGTATTCGCATGGACCCATGAAGACATGGTGAGAATATCCCCAGAGATTGCTTGTCATTCCCTCAATATTGACCCAACCATGATCCCTATCAAACAAAAGAAAAGAATCATAGAATGGAATGGTCAACTGCTCTCAATGAAGAGGTGAAGAACCTGCTCGCCAATGGCTTTATTCGCGAAGACATTTGCCCAAAATGGATTTCCAACCTGGTTTTAGTGAAATGCCTAATGGAAAATGGCGGACTTGCATCGACCTCTCCAACCTTAATGATGCTTGCCCCAAAGATTGTTTCCTTTCCCCCGAATCGACCGACTGGTAGAAGGAACCGCAGGACATGAGTTGTTGTCATTCATGAATGCATACTCAGGATACAACAAGATCCTCATGCATGTGCCGGATCAAAAACATACTAGTTTCATCACGGATCTAGGCCTATATTTCTACAAGGTCATGCCCTTCGGGCTTAAAGATGCCGGTGCTACCTATCAACGTCTAGTTAATAAGATGTTTGAACAGCAAATTGGTCACTCCATGAAAGTCAATGTAGATGAAATGCTGGTCAAATAGAGAAGAGCAATGAATCATCTGAGCGACCAAAACGAGATGTACCGAATATTACACAAATACCAAATGAATCTGAATCATCTGAAATGCTCTTTTGGGGCATCTTCGGGTAATAACTTATATTTCATTATGCATGCTAGAAAAATAGAGGCGAATCCTGAAAAGGTACAAGCTTTGAAAGACATTAAAATCCTAGCCATGTGAAGGGAAATGCAGAGCCTGAATGGGAAGGTAGCCGCTCTGAGCAGGTTTATATCCAAGGTCATGGAAAAGCGCGTCGCATTCTTCAAAGCCCTCAAAAAGGACAAAGGAAATTTTTAATGGATTGATGAATGTTACCCAGCCTTTCAGATCTGCTAGAACACCTAAAGAAGCCACCAGTGCTCTCCACTCCGATAGATGGAGAGAGCCTCTACTTATAACTAATTGTATCCTCCCATGCGCTAAGTGCCGCATTAGTGCGAGAAGATAATTGTATCCAAAGACCGATATACTTCATTAGCAAAAGATTCATGTGGGCAGAATCTAGATACTCAAAGATAGAAAAATTGGCGACTATCTGCTCATAGCATCCAAGAAATTGCGGAATTACTTTCAGTCGCATTCCATTAGAGTTCTAATGGGTCAACCACTAAGACAAGTTTTGCATAAACCGGACACATCAGGGAGCCTATTAAAATGGTGCATCAAGCTGAGCTAGTATGACATTACTTACCACCCACGCGTCGCAATTAAAGGACAAGCCTTGGGCAATTTCATAGCTAAGTTCATATACAAGATGAAGGGCAACAGTTAGAATTAAGGAAGCTATCAATTGGAATATGTTCATTGATGGGGCATCAAATGAGCTTTGCACGGGGGCAGGTGTCATAATAGTCACGCCTCGAGGAAGGAAATTAAACTATGCATTAAGGTTAGAGTTCGCCGCAACCAATAACAAAGCTGAATATGAGGCAGTGATAACTAGCCTAGAAATCATTAAAGAAATAGGAGTTAAGTCAATAGGTATATACAGTGATTCATAACTAATTATGAACCGGATCCTCATATAATTCCAGACTCGAGGACAAAGGCTTACGTCCTAGCTAAAAAGGGCTAAAACCCTCCTTAACGAGCTAAACCACTACGTAATAAAACACATCCCACAAGGGGAGAATCAAGAGGCAGACGCCTTTGCCAAAGAAGCTTGCATGAGAATCGAGTCAATACTAGGGCTAACCCCCGTCATGAGACAATCCACACCGAGTTTCGAGTGGCTACAAATCACACCGATCACGGGCAGGGAGGAGATATGGATGACCCCCATCATCAGATACTTATAAGAATGAACCCTACCAGTAGGTCGAAATGAAGTCAGAAGAATCTTAAGGAAGGCATCCCGCTACACCATTCAAAACGGCATACTGTACCGTCGTAGCTTTTCCAACTCAATGCTAAGGTGTGTCACCAGGAACGAAGTAAAAGATATCCTTAATAACATTCATCAAGGGAGTTGCAGCGACCACACCGGAGGGTAGACTCTAGCCAGAAAGACCCTACGCTATGGATACTTTTGGCCCACACTGAATATGGACGCGGCCGAGTTTGCCAAGAAATGTGACAAATTCCAAAGATTTGCCAAAATTCCAAGATTACCACCTACTGGTTTAATCTAGATGGTTGGCCCCTGGCCCTTTTCCAACTGGGGAATTGATCCAAACGAGGAACTCCCCATGGGTAGAGAGGAGCAAAATAGGCTATAGTGGCAGTGGATTATTTCACCAAATGGGTGGAAGCGGAGACTTTGAACAAAATTTCATCTACCAAAATGATAAACTTTCTAATACGTAACATTTTGTGCAGGTATGGGGTGCCACAGAAGATCATATCGGACAAGGGACTCCATTTCGAGTGTAAAGAATTCTCCAATTGGTTTCATGAACATGGGATTGCCCAAAGTTTCTCGGTCGTGGCATATCCCCAGGAAAATAGGCAAGTCGAAGCAGTAAACAAGGTGTTGAAAACATTGATCAACAAGAAGCCAGAAAAGTCCGAGGAGGCATGGGTTGACAAACTGCCTACTGCTTTGTGGGCCGACCAAACTTTTTACAAGACCGCAATATGGCACATGTCGCATTGGCATACAGAAACTTCCCGTCGAAATAGTCGTCCCCTTGCACCGTAGGATGCATTACAATCCGAAAGAAAATGAGGAGCTTCTAAACATGTCACTCGACCTGATCGAGGAAAAAAGAAACGACGCCACCCTCAAAGCTGCCGCTCATAGACAGAAGGTGTCAAGGCAACACAAATCTAAGGCGAAGCCTCGAGCGCTGCAAGAGGGAGACTTGATACTCAAGCGATTCTTCCCACGACGAGGAGCACTAGATCCAATTTAGGAAGAACCATTTGTTGTTCATAAGGATCTTCATAATAGGGCTTACATCTTGTCAATGGTAGATGAAGAGGTGTTTGGGAAAGCATGGATTCTCCAATATCTTCGCCGCTATTTCTCTTGAGCTGTAAAGGAACCTATACTAAATGAAGCAATAAAAGAAAGACGGTGGACGTAGGCATATTTTAGCTGAACCACTACAAAATTTGGTGTCTCGCACTACTTATCTTATTCGAACATTCTTTCATTTAATTATTTTATCTGATGATTATTCCTACTGTAAGAAATCGTAGGCGCATGCCGGTGGCAGTGAAAGTAAGATAGCCACGATAAGGGGCATGAAACAAGCCTTGGTAATTCACTACTGACGATCAGTGCCCCCAAGCCGGTAATGGTGAACCGATCATAAGCCACGGATTAGGCACGATTTACAACCTAGGCAGTTCATCATTGGCGTTTGGCTCACCGGCAACTGCAAACCAATTATAAACCCCATGATTAAGACGTAGCTGCAACCAGTGGTAGTTCACACTTGACGATCGGCATTACGCATTCCGGCAACGATAAGTTGAATAATACTCATGACACGGGCAATAGCCTGAGTAGTTATCATTCACGATCGGCATTGAATATAGCAGTGCGTTTATGGTTTTCTACGTCTTTGAACACTATAACGATTAACTAAGTCGTAAATAGTTCATAAGTAGACGAAATAGACTACGAAAATCATGCATCGCAAAAGTCATTCTAGATAAACATACAAAAGACATAAATAAAACATTATACATTTGAAACCTTTATGTACAAAGCTTTTTGTTTATATATACAAATACTGATCAGCCATACATCCTTTAATAATAAAACACACAGAATGTGAAAAGAAATTTTCATCGACTAAGGAGGAGGAATGGCCTTGTCGCTCGGCTTGCTCCCTCTGGCCATGTCTCTCGAAGTCTCGGATCGCTCGAGAAACTCGCCTTTCTTTTGCAAAGGCCCAATCTGTGCCAAAGAAGTCTCTACACGATGCAAGTAAGGGATATCATAAGCTTCACAGTCCAAGATAAGTAATAATGAAGCTAAAGCAAAACGACGAGATACTTGCAGTGATGTGGTGTAGATCATTAAGGCCTCTCGAAATTCGACCCGTCCTCATGGTCCTCGTCCTCCGCTAGCAACTCATATCCCTTGGTGATGTCTTTAGTCTCATCCACCGTGAACTAGCTGTTCACTATCCCAATGTCATACATGGCTCCTCCCTCTTGCACGACTATAGCCTTAGTCTCCTTAATGAGCCGAGCATGGATTCCTGCCATCACCTAAGGATAATAATCCATCCATTGATGGTTCCTTTGTTTCCAAAACATGTAATACGTATCCTTTAACATCTGGTTGACTGTATCACAAAAGTCGCTGGATTTGTCAACTTTGGTTTGGAGAGACACCATCTTATTCATGTATTATTCCTTATCCCTCCTCAACTGGGCCTGCTCCGCCTTCAACCTATCAATTTTAGCCTGGTATGAGTTCTTTTCCTTTTGCCACTCACCCCAAGACTCCTTTACTCAGCCAAGACCTCCTCTGACTTCTTCACCTCACCCTTGAGGGAGCGGATCTGCTCCAGATCCTTCTGCCTAGCCTCATCCACTGAGCTGATAGCCATGTCAATCTATATCTTGATAGGTCGATGGCCTATCTCGTTGCTCCTTCCTTAGCTTTCCTTATCTCGAACGCACAATATGCTTCGACCTCCTTTAATTGAGCCTCCTTCTCCCTGAGCGCCTTGCGAAGATCCTCTACCTCTAAACGCAACCGTACATTGACACTTCCAACTTTGTCACTAGCCTTGGCTAAGCGAGATTGGTAATCTATAATTTTCCTAGTCTCGTCCATATTCTGGACCATGCTTGTTGTCAAATTGGCGAAATCGAGAGTCTATGCCTCGTCCAAGACCCGGACCAGAGGATTTCAAGGCAGAAGAAACTCGGTATCAGGATCCATCGAATGACAACCCGCATAGTCAGGATTGATATCAAGATGACTCTCAAAGGGATTTCGCATCGGCTGTTGATAATTCAAGAAATATGTATCGACGTTGCCCTCCCCTAAATCTTCTGGCACTTCATGCACTTCAGGACCCATTTGATTTCGATGGTGACAGCGAGAGGAAGTTTGGGAACTAGGGGAGATGGCATCCTTATCCGGAGACCTCTCACATTTTTGAGATGATTCATGACTCTCTCCTCCATCCAAGCCTGACAGAGTCTCCTTAATATTCCCTTGTACGGTCTTTTCCTCCTGAAAAGCCATCTTGGAAGAAACAGAAGCCTGTTTCATCTGTTTGAAGTGCTCGAGCCGCCGAGACACTTTATTCCTCTTCAGATTCCTCTTTTTCCCTACAATGCGAATAACGGCGTTAGAACAAAGAAATGGAGAAAGCATAAAAGCAAAAAGTGAAAGACATTGGGACACTACGAGCTACTAAAAATCCTTAGGGTAGACTAGATCAAGTGGCCAGGATGGGGTCTCACTCAAGTATGGAATACAATGGGACGGGACTCCACTCGGAGGAAGGGAAACACACAGTGACTGTGCTTCATTGGATTGAGAAGTAAGTGGAGACTGGGACTTGTCAAAAAACAAAAAGTTCTCAAGAATTATCCCAAAATCCATACAATAATCAATAGTACTTGGGGAAAGCCCAAATGCCTCGCCAACTCCTGCTCTGCCTTACACTGGAAAAAGAGGCATTCCACCTAAGTCAATCGGAGCTACACTCTCTTGGAAAGGGTCAGTGATAAAAGTTGGCTTAGGAACTAGCTCGGATTGATCTAACTACTTGGGCCACTCCCGCATAGCTTCGGAATTCTTCAAGGAAGTCACACCCAAGCCTTCGTTGCCTATGATCTCCACATCTGGAGAAGCACGAGCCTCCGATTCCATTGCCTCAGAATCTCCCTCCGACATTTCCTCCTCTTCACTCTCTCCCTCGGAGTGGGAACCATCCTTGTCATTCTAGGAAGTATTGTCTCATATATGCAAAGATTTCCCCAAACGAGGAGGACAAACTAAACTCTTCTTATGCCTCAGCTTGTTCAATGCTCCGACCATTTCATCCTCTTACTCACGAACCTTGCCTTTATCCACATCTCCTCCTCCTCCTTCGGCTCACGCTACTTTCTCGGCTGATCTTAGCCAGATCTTGTACACGGATTGTCCAGGGCCGATTAAGTTGTAAAAATAAAGGGATATATCACAGAGTAGGCACGAGGCTTCCCTCTCGACCTTCGGGATAGCCAATATTTCCTTGGCCTTCTTTTTCACACCTTCATCCACCGTCGCCTTCACGCAACCTGAAAAATATGGAGCAATAAGGAACCAAGTCGACAGAAAGCTTAAAAAGGATATAACGAGGACTTATAGCCAGAAGTGAAAGCATGTTGGGGGATGGCATCATCGCGTACAAAGAAATACTCCTTCTTGAACATGCTATACTTAGAGTATAAATCAAGGACATGCTTAAATTTGTGAGCGGACTCTAAGCTGATGAAGGGACTCCCTTTTCGGTAACTCGTTACATTGTATAAGAATCCGACCTCTTTAAGTGTAGGGGGTCTCTGATAATGCTTCACGCATATCAGGTATAAGCATGTCAGGATGGCATAAGAGTTCGGTTGAAGCTGCATAGGAGCGACTTTCAAGTAAATCACAAAGCTGGCGATCCAATTGGTAAGTGGAGGAACTGCGCCACACATACAATGGTACTTACTGTATGCCATATATCCACCTGGGGGAAAGTAGGCTCTATCATCTGGGTCGGATAGAATCATGTCCCGACGAGCTATCCTAAACATAGTAGCTATCAAGTTAAGCTTTTCTATCGTCAACAGGCTGGGGTAACACTCTTAAGGCCTAACCAACATCTGATTAGGAGTATAGCCCTCCACCAAAGAATAGGCAAAACTAGGTTATTTGGAAGGATTGGCAGGAACATCAGAAGAAGAAGGATCATCCCCGATAGGCTGTGAAGACGCATGCTTCGACCGAAGCTGACGACTAGACGACATATTCTTGCATAAAGAAATAAAAGACAACCGTAAAATGGAATTTAAAACATTCGCATGGGATCTCCTATCGTCTAGCCCAATTGAAACCATACTCCTAACCTAACCATCTCAAGAAACTCCACCTTTGGCTCAAGATACCTATAAACCATGTGCTTTGGCAATTTGGTCTGACATTATCCTGTGCCGAAAGCCGAACGGCATCCCAACGCCGAACCAAACACTACCGATCCATCCTTAGCACTACAATCGATTATAGATTCATAACCAGTCGCGTGGACTTCACCACTCCATCCCTACCATCTCTGTTTACATCACTTCATCTTGTCCCGTCATTATGCTTCATCTCCACAACAATACCTCAATTAGCCACTATCCCTCTCCATTTCTTTCTAGTCCAATACCGAACCTTAGGTCACTACCGCCAACATTTTCAAACTCCATCGACTCATCGTGAAAATTCCATTCACAGATTGTATATAATCGTAAAAAACCCACCTTTACCAAGCATGATCCCCTTCATCACCAAATCCGAATCCAAAAGCCCAAAAACCCCAGGCCAAAAGAACGAGCTTTAGAAAATCTTACCTTAAGTAATAAAGACGTAGAGATATTTGAATCAAAGCAATATAAACGAGTTCAAGGCGGACCCCAATCGATCAAAAATATGTTAGAGAAATTGAATTAAGAAAATATGAGGAAAAGGATAAGGAGAGAAGGCAGTATTTAAAGAGGAAAAAGGAAGGAAGACGAACGGTCATAAGTTTTCGATCAGTGGTAGGAGCTCGATGCCGAACCAAACAAAGCACCTCATGTAATTACACATCATACTTAGGAGGCAAGTGTTGGCTTAATTTTCCAACAAGCAGAGGAAAAAAGGAAGAAAGGAAGCAAAAGCAGACAAAGGCATGAAAGACAGAACCGTCGGACCAGATGCTTGGTTCGGCATTCACTAAAATGCTGAACCAAATATGGTGTCCTGCTTGCCGTACCTGATGTTTGGTTCGGCATCCTCCGACATGCCGGATCAAATATTTGGTCTGGCACGACACATCCATCATCGAACCAAACAATTGGTCTGGTATACAAGCATGTCGGATCAAATGTTTGGTCCGGAAAATAGGAGGCTCCGGAACAAAAGCACCGAAGCGGACAAGGAAGAACAACCAGGCCAAGCAAGCTCCATGGCTCAAATGCGGATCCAAACGCTCCTGCCCAGATGCTGAACCAAATTCAGAAATTTATAATCTCCATCTCCATACTTCACAACTCCACTCTATAAATACCAGAGCTTCTCAACAATAATGCAGACGGATTTTGGAGGAAAAGAGGGAAAACTCTGCTGAGACTCAGTCACTCTAGCTACTTTAAGTTTTTACTCTTTTGAACAAACTTGTATCTATAATCAAATCAAAGTAAGAATAATAAAATGGACAGTGGATGTAGGAACATTCTGGCCGAACCACTATAAAATCCTGTGTGATTTACTTTCCTTTACTGCTTTCCGACTTTCATCCTAAGAATTGTTCTGTGACTGCAAAATTATCCCCTAACATATTGGAACATAAAACAAAACTCCAAATCAATAAAGCCTAGTCAAAATCTAACTTAGAGGTATTTGTCCAATTTTTGTGCAAATAGCCATCAAAGCATTTGGCTCAGCGATAGGGAAGATCAAAGCAGTTGCTCATGTTAATCCATTTAATCTATGCTATAATAAAGGTGACAAAGCAAGCATACGTATAGGTCCTGTTATTCCATCTGTTGACCTTATGCTGCAAAATGAGACTGTTTATTGGAGAATGTTAGCGGCAGATATGATGGTGGGAGCAAAGGCAGGAGCTTTGTGCCTTGGATATGTGGATGGAGGAGTGAATTTGAGAACTTTGATTGTTATTGGAGGATTTCAGTTCGAGAATAATCTATTGGAGTTTGATCTGAAGAATAGGATGTTAGGGCATAGCTCTTCCCTGATTATTTGTGCGAATTGTAATAACTTCTTACAAAAACACCGGGAATGGATAAAAAAATTAAATTTGTGGTTAAGAAAAATATCGAAGCAATTTTCTTATCGTCGGTTGTTACAATTTGAATAAATTTCAATTTGGATTTTAATGCATTACTAGTTTTCTTAATTATCCCTTAGCCTTGTCTTTTCTCATATTCTTCATGTTTACGCTAAACAAAAATTAGGTTTGATAAATTGGGTGGGAATCCTAACACAATCTCACCTGAATTCTGTCCAAACAAATATTACTAAAGAATTATTAAAAATAAAGCAATGTTAAGTATTGGTTGATGGCTAAAGTTTGACTCCAAAAACATGAGTCAACTTTAATAAGTGAACAAACAATCGGATCATCGACCTATGAATAATCTAGAATCTTTGCATGAACAATATAGGGATATCATGTTTTGCCATTTTACTTGATCTAAGTTTTAAACTTATAAAGATCCTAGCTTTCTTTTGGAACGATCTACAGAGAATACAAAACGAGAATGTCTAGATTATATCAAGGCAAAGAGTCTTTAGGACTCTGTATTCGTAGCTTCTGTCAAAAGTAACAGAAAATAAAATAATGGTTCAATATTAATTCTCAATATTTGCATAAATCTAAATAATGAAATCATCGAATTCTTCGACGGATATTTAATCTAACAATCAATAGAGGATAACTGAAAATATTATACATACCCATTTTACTTTGATTTTGAGAGAAAGAATTTAAAGAAAATATGATTGAATTAATTTCAGACTTGATTTACAATTGCCGACATGCTTTTCATATATTCGCATCATATATTGTCTCAGTTTATATAATGATATATAGTCTGTATTTATACAATGATATTACAAATAGTTATTGGGCTTGAGTGTTGCCCCAAGAATCTGTTGACCCGAATGCTTAAATAATATCTGATATGGGAATTATATTACTAGCTTTGTTGAGTCAATTATCTCATTTCCTCATTTCCTTCGATACCCCCTCCCTCAAACCCAACTTAGGGTTAGGGTTTGCGATTTCATCAAATTACAGCCGCCATCAAAAAATTAGATGATCTCTTACCTTTTTGCTTAGATTTCATGAAATTCTATTCAACAGAGAGCATGAGCTTCATTAATTTATAGTTCTTCTTCAGGTTAAGTAAAGTTTCTTGTCAGCTTTGTTGTTTTGCAACTGCTGTTTTCTACATAAATTTCTTTATCGAGTAGAATTTCACTCTTATTGAAGTTACTAACACTATTATTCTCTGATTTTGTTTGAGTTGCAAGAAACATTACTTCATTCGCTGTTTTTGAATTCATTAACCTTCAGTTCTTGCTTGAAGGGAATGAAATTTCTCTTTGATGGTAGCTTTGTCATGATGTTTGCAACTTGGTAAGACAATGGTAAGTGATTTATGTTGATTTTTTCTTCTGTTACTTGTTCTCTTACAAAGTAGAGATCCTATGATGATCGCCCTTTACGACTCCCGTCCATTGACATAAATACGCCCATTGTATAACATGTCGAATGATTGAGTGCTGGAAAGACAGATTGTTGAGGGAAAAGAAAGGAGATAGAAGAAGAAGAAAACTAACAAAACAGAATCTCACAGCTGACTGAACAATATATAATATCAATAGCTCTTTACACAAATCAAAAATTATAATATATATGTTTCACATCAGAGCACACAAACCAATAATTACCAGCCTGGACAGTTATAACAACATGCCCTCACAACTGTTGGTAATTTCAACCAAAACACTACAAAGGAAAATAAACAAGTATTAGAATACGTCTTAGTCTCTGGCTCGTCTTCTGAGCTCCATAATATGCAAACCTGAACCTATAATACTCGATCTGACCCTAGCATTATAATAAAATAACACCCGAGTCGGTCTGGAAAACTAGCGTGAGAAAATGCACTCAATTTGAATTATTAACTTTATCAAAATCCTTTGGAAAACAAAGGTATCTCGTAAGACCACGCCACACATAAACACGATGGGCTTTTACCTTACGGTAACAAAAACATTTCATATCAAATCCTATGATACTATAATAGTGTCTAAGTACAAATAGTTATTCAAATAGCTGAAATGCTTGCATCTCACGTTTCAGCATATTTGGACACAATCAAAACCGTATGGTGGTTATTGGAGAATGGATCCTATCTGAATGACTAGGAAACGGGGTACCACCTGTCATAGCACACGTCTAGAACAACGTACTGAGGACTACGCTGGGATCCCCTACAACACAAAACCGGTCTAACCCCACCATAGATATACTAAATATGTTATCATCTCGGGTGTTCCCACCCTCTCTTGAGCTCCATCCATACATCGTAGTAAAAAATAATATCCGCGGGTATCTTGAAAGGTGATAAACATACCCTACTTAGGTGCGACCCACTTAGCCTTACTGCATCCCCCTGATTTTCAGTCATTCCCGGTTGATGAGGCTAGAGGCTATGATTACATTTCAATGAAATTTCACTTAGAATGCTCATTTTCCTCCAATAACAATGTTCTGATAGCATTCATCCATACAAATCCGTTCTCTGTCCAAACGGAACCGATGGCACTATTCATACTACATCCGAATCACCCTCAGGATTAGTAAATTCGCCCTTGCACTTCATTGCTCCATCTTCGAATCCATGCCCTTGTCTTCATTACAAAAACGTACTCGTTGGATCGAAGTAGTTTTCGGATAACAAATCCAATCTCTGTCTCTTCAAAACAACGTTCACTATTTCTTCGTAAACTCAACCTCGATTCTTTAAGAAATAAACAAATGAAAATAAGATCGGAGATCACTTCCTAACCGTTGGTGGACAGATTTTCTTATAAACATTCTAGAAGAACGAAATGAGTTTATACGTACAGTATAACACCTTGAACGGTAAGTTTACCATATAAATCTCATGCTTCTCCTAGATATTTCCAAAGTTATATTTTGGTCCAGATTTGGTAGTCGGTTATTTAACTATCAAATAAAACAATCAATTCAACCAATACTTCATTTTCACTGAAAACAACAAATCTTATTTAAATTAAATTTTAACAGATTAAAATTCTTTATCCAAAATATGTGTACATATCTTATCGAATATAGTACATTTTACAATTATCTTTTCAAAAATATCTGAAAACCCTTTTAAATAATGTGGTAAGTACCACTGCGGTATCAAACCATGGATCACCGCTAAAAGGTTGCGTCTCTATCCTAGAGAAATCCAAAACTTAACTGTAGGCACTCACTGCCTCCGATTTACGCCACCACTACTTCCCGAAAATTTTATTTAAATTTTTTTCTCAAAATAGTGCTTATAAGTTCTAACGTAAGTTTTACGTTTAATCTACACAAATATACTTGAATAAAGTTATTATACAAATGTAAATTAATATTTAATAATTATCTTTTGAAAATAATAATGTTGAGTAGTTCTTAAATAATAATAAATCTTTAAAAATCATTATAAAGTATTTATAAATAACTAACTATGTTTTAAACAATTTAAAATGATTAACAATTAATTTCAAGAATATTTTAACACTTTTAAAATTACCCAGTTTAAGAATTTAACATCCTCCTTAAAACAAGTCAATTTCCTCGATTCTAGTCCCACTTCGTAAATTTGAAAATCTTACTTGAACTCCAATTAAACCAATTTTTATTCTTATTTCCTAAATTCACTTCTATATTTCCAATCTGTTAAAATTCTCGATTTTAAAATCTCCTATATTTAAAACAAGTGCTACTTAGCATTTATTATAAAAATCCCTTCATAAGCTTTAATCCAAAATTCTTATCACAAATATCCAGTAATTACACTACAAATTTCGAGAAAACTTACTTTAGCTAATAGATTTACCCAAAAACTCCATATAAACATTTTACTTCAAAATACCCATTTACAATTCTTTACCAAATAAAACCTTATTTTTATTGGTATTTAAAAGCACCAAAAATCCAGGTTAACTGCAAATAACACCCAATCAATTCAAACCACACCATAACCCATCACAGATTATTCAAATCAAACATATATCACTATATATGAAATTAAATTTAATATTTTTGAGGAATCCAGTTGTATCACTCCAATCTGTTTCCCTACATTCGTAGATGTTAGCACAACATAATATACCAATTCCGCTTCGAGGTTGAATATCGTGGTATATAGGGTCATCAGCTATTATGTGGGTCGCATAGATTCTCATCCTCTATATAAATGCGAGAATATCAGTTACTCCAATATATATATATATATATATATATAACATCACATCCAATCGATAATAATGCATCAACTTAACCAATAAATCAATCATTTATTAATTTTAACTATTTAAAAATAATACCGACAGTCCAAAATTGAGTGAGATTAACTCACCTTGGATTTTCTGTTGCCAAATGTTCCAATTTTAATTTAATCTAAAATTTTCACTAGCTCCAATAGACTCCAAATCTACTCCACAGCGTAGCGTTCGTCGCTGCGATTCCGACACCGCTTGTTTCGCTCGATTTCGACCTCGTACGGAGAAGATATGCAATTTTAAAGATTGTATAAAATTTAATACAAATAGGTTTACAAATTATTTTATTTTTTAAACAACCTAGATCAGCCGTTAATTCTGGCTTAAGAAATCGTGACCATGCTGGTGTTCTTTCCCTCCTCTTCGTTCAAGAACACATGAACCCAACGCACGCAAGAGCATTCAATCGCCGCTCCACCACGATATCGCCTGAGATCAATCGAGCATAGCCAAACGAAGTGCCATAGCCTCTCCACCCCTCGCCGAAGTCCGGTCAAAGTCGGTCACCCCATCATCGAGAAAAACGCCACGAAACAACCCAAAAACACGGCCAAAATTCTGATGATCTACTACGTTATTTTCGATCACAACCGTTGAATCTCTAGAGCTCTACGTTTCCTTCGTTGAACATTTTTGATATAAGTTGATGGATTGATCGAAAATTGAAGGGGAAGGATGGTTAGTTTCGGCCATTAAAATTCAAACAGTGGCTATGAAGTTTTCATTAGGGTTGACTGTATATACGTATGCAACACTATTTTATTAATATATTTCAAAATTTTCATGCTTTTTCAAACGAACTCTAAACGAGACGTGCGCCTGGTGCTTATAACGTTTTACCCCTATTTCGAACACAATAGAACGTATTTCGGGGACTATTCGATCGTATGTGGAGGATAGTTTTGAAACGAATTTAAATATTAAATTTTCGATATCTAATTCGACACATCTCTACCACATACGACCAAACGGTAAATCCAAACGCTACGAAATTTGAAATCCGATAATTATATACTATTATGGTTCCAATGGAACTGGTTTCGTCAAATTTCGAGACTGTTCCCCGGAAGGCTATTTTAACTGTCGATTAAATCGGAAGATTTTCAAAATCGTCGAAATCGTTTAAATTTTCAATTTTAAAAACTTACTAACTCCATTATAATTCAAATAAAATTTATGTCCATATAAGAAATCATTTCAATTTATATTAAATCAAAATTCGATTATTTACACTATTACCATATATTAAACTTCACTATTAAATTAATATACAAAATTCAAACTTTAAAGTTATCGACTTTTAATTCCATTCAAAGGTCTATTATTATAATTCATATCTAAATAGAATTTAAATAAATTTTAGAAATCTTTATGTCCATTTATTTCCAGATTCTCATATTACCTAATTTTAAATATAAATTTACTATTCATCAATCCAATAAATCACTATATTTGAAATTATAAACCATTTCACTTATTCTTCCATATTCAAAATCAATCAAATTTAACATTTAAAGATAAATTAAATGTTCAAAATTAACGACCAAAATTTTGGGTCATTACATTCCTTCCCCCTTATAAAAATTTTGGTCCTCGAAATAGTCTAAGGTAGGAAAATGCTCCTAAACCAATTAACTTACCCAAAAACCACTTTGTTACAATCCTACCTTCACTTCTCTACCCCTTTTAGTTTTTCAAAAACCAATTTGTTTTCATTCCTAACTCATCAACCTTTTATTTTAACTTAAACTCAAAAACCAACTTTTCTCTGGTTAACAAAAATCTCTAAAAAAATTTAAAATTTCTAACACCATAAATTTTCGAAAATTTTTAGCAGCTTCTCCTTTGTAAAGAGAGCCTTTTACCATATCACAATAGAGACAAAAGTATATACATCGACCCACACCGTCAAAAAACGAAATATATATCAATATATTATCATTTCTTTATTTTATTACGTAGGCGTACATTTATTAGCGTTTTTAAACGAGCGGCTTATTTTATATGCATTTATGCAATCCAAAAACTATCCAAACAGCTTCTTGTACCTGTACATACTCAAAATAAGCACATAAGTTTTCAAAATCATGAAATTTTATAACATTTTGTTTATTTAACTAGCCAAACACATCAACTTCATAACCCAAACATGCCAAACATATATTACAAGCAATTTATAAGGTCCCAATACTAATTTAATTTCTTTCCATGGATCCATATATCATTTTATTCAATTCAAAATGATTTACAACCTAATTTATTGCATTCAATTCATATTTACAACTACCAAACTCATATTCGCTCCAATTTGATTTATGTGTGCTTTATTTACATAAATCCACTTTATTCAATTTCAAATTGGTTCACAATCAATTTCGTTTGCACTCCATTTATATTTACTTCCATTATATTCAAATCCATTTTACCAAACTTCAATTTATTCCCTTTTAAATTGACTCTAAATCGCTGTTTCTATTTTCCCTTTGATTCCCATTTATGCTATTCGCCAAACCTTGTTTTCTTTATTTTACATTAACAACATTCCAACCCATGTTAATTTTCATTTATGAATTCATTTCATAAATAATCACCTTAGTTAAGTTTCCATTGCAAATTCAATTCCATTTCTTCTTTAAATTGAATTCCATTCAATTTATTTGTTTTCATTTACTTAGTATATCATATTTATATTATATTATTGAGGAATCATTTAATATAAATCGATTTCCAAGATTTTTTATAGGCATTCCATACCACTGCTTAAGTTATACTGAGCTTAAAATCTTAAGTTCATATCCCTTCTTATCCAACCTATATCCCAAAATCATATTTCAAAATATATTCAGTTCATTTACTCTTACATTGAATTCGTTCCGTGTTATCAAATACTTAACCTCTCTAACTTGGTTATACTTTTTTTCACTTTTCCAATTTAATAAGCTATACCACTTATTTATTCACAATTTCCTGTATTTTCCACTTAAGTTTTATTCACATTCTATATTTATAACATATAGTTATATCAACACTTGACCATTCATGTTATAGTCAATCTATTCCATCTTAATTCATTCTCCATTAAAGATTCAAAATTTTGAATTTCCATTTCTTTACTATAACTATTTTCATTTAGGTTTCACCATTCCACTTATCAATTCATAAGTTCAAAATTTATTTACTTAACATCTTATATTGCTCACCTGAGTCCATTTTACATTTTACAATCGTACTCTGGATTATATACATCACTTAAGTATATCCTTTTCATTCAATAATTATATAATTATTCTAAATTTCAACTTAATATCCAATTCAATTCAAATCCAATTTCAATTTTATTTAACTTATCTTAAGTTAAATCCCAACATATCTTATTCACTTTAGTTTACTCAAGTTAAATTTTAATTCCAGGATTTAGTTTTACACTTTCCTTTCTTGTCTATATCAACATCAAATTACAAGTTAAATAACAAATTTTCTCTTAACTATAAAAATCTTTTAAATTGAAATTCCATAATTCAATTACCCAGTTTTATTTCAAATCATTTTGAAATCATAAACATATGTATATTCTCTTTTGTATATCAAATCATACTTTTGAAACCTCAAAACCACTTGGTTTTTTTCCCAGAACAGACCCTCTTTGGAATCCCTAAAACAAAACTTGTTTATCAAAAAAGTCTAAAATAAATAATCACAGCCAATCACTATGGTAGCGATCTGTCACTTAGAAACTCAAAAATAAATACCGATGATGTGGCCATCATCGGCAGGATTATTTTCCAGCGTCTAGAGTGAGTTGGGTGCTTCCTTACTTCCAAAATTCATTTTAAACGTTTTCTTTTCCAAAGACATTTTCAAATACTACTCCATTATTTCTAACAAACCATTTTGGAAAACATTTCCAAAATTCTCAAGACTTAAAAATTCCAACATTTAGTTCAAACCCAATTTTAAAACATTTTCCAAAATTTCCGGGTGTAAATTCTGGTTTAAATCGAATTTTAATTATACTCCTTTGCATAAGTCATACTTATACAATTTTTATTTGGTTATATATATATACACACATATATAACCGTTTCAATTTTTTATAATCAATTTGATTATAATATTAACAACTAAACATCCAAATATATATAATAATTTAAGAAAATTATTTCACTTCTAACAAAATATACTTTTGGGTAAAATAATTTCATTTACCCACTTTAAAACAATACTATGTCGGTTTACCTTGTTTATGAGTTTAGAAACCACTATCAATACGGTTGTATTTCCCATACCGACCAGAATACGTAAACACTCAACCGATAAGTCAACATAATATAAAAATATTTTATTTTCACTAACAATTGCGTGCTCATATCTATTAATACACTCAACACATTCTAGAGTACTACTGACTCTAGGTATATCGCCAACCTAAGCTCTGATACCACATGTGATGACCAGCCCTTCATGGCCCTCGAATATCGACATAAATATGCCCATTGTATAACATGTCGAACAATTGAGTGCCGGAAAGACAGATTGTTGAGGGAAAAGAAAGGAGGTAGAAGAAGAAGAAAACTAACAAAATAGAATCTCACAACGGACAGAACAATATGTAATTTCAATAGCTCTTTACACAAATCCAAAACTGCAATATACACATTTCACATCAGAGTACACAAATCAATAATTACCAGCCTGGACAGTTATAATAAGTCGTCCTCACAACTGCTGGTAATTTCAACCAAAACACTGCAGCGGAAATAAACAAGTATGAGAATACGTCTCAGTCTCCAGCTCATCTCCTGAGCTCCATAGTATCCAAACTTGAACCTGTAATACTCGGTCTGACCCGAGCATTATAATAAAATAACACCCGAGTCAGTCTGGAAAACCAGTGTGAGAAAACACACTCAATTTGAATTATTAACTTTATCAAAATCCTTTGGAAAACAAAGGTATCTCGTAAGACCACAGCACACATAAACACGATGGGTTTTTACCTTACGATAACCAAAACCTTTCATATATCAAATCCTCTGATACTATAATAGTGTCTAGGTACAAATACTTATTCAAATAGCTGAAAGATTGTATCTCATGTTTCAAATAGTTGGGCACAATCAAAACCATACGGAGCTTGTTGGAGATTGGATCTCATCTGAATGACTAGGTACTTGGTACCATCTGTCATAGTGCACGTCTAGAACAGCGTACCGAGGACCACATCGGGATCCCCTGCAACACAAGACCGGTCTACCCTAAACTGGATAGACCGAATATGCTATCACCCCGGGTGTTCCCGCCCTCTCTCGAGCTCCATCCATACATCATAGTAATAAATAATATCTGCGGGTATCTAGAAGGTGATAAACATACCTTACTTGGGTGCGACCCAATTAGCCTTGCTGCTTCCTTCCTTATTTTCATTCATTCTCGGTTGATGAGGCTAGAGGCTACGATTACCTTTCAAGGAAATTTCACTTAGAATGCTCATTGTCCTCCAATGACAATGTTCTGATAGCATTCAATCATACAAGTCTTTTCCCGGTCCGAACGGAAACGAAGGCACTATTCCTACTACATCCGAATCACCCTTAGGATTAGTAGCGATTTGCCCTTGCACTTCACTGCTCCATCTTCGACTCCATGCCCTTGTCTTCATTACGAAAACATACTTGTTGGATCGAAGTGGTTTTTGGATAACAAATCCGATCCATCTCGCTTAAAAACAACGTTCGCTATTTCCCGGTAAACTCAACCCCGCTTATTTAAGAAATAAACAGAAGAAAATAAGATCGGAGATCACCACTTAACCATTGGTGGATGGATTTCCTTATAAACATTTTAAAGAATGAAATGATTTTATACGTATAGTATAACACCTCGAAGGGTAACTGTACCATATAAATCTTGTGCTTTCCTAGATATTTCCAAAGTTATATTTAGGTCCAGATTTGATATTCGGTTATTTAACTATCAAATAAAACAATCAATTCAACCAACACTTCATTTTCACTAAAAAACACCAAATCTTATTTGAATTAAATTTTAACAAATTAAAATTCTTTATCCTAAATATGTGTACTTATCTTATCGAATTTAGTACATTTTACAACTATCTTTTCAAAAATATATGAAAACCCTTTTAAAATAATGTGGAATGTACCACTGCGGTATCAAACCATGGATCATAGCTTAATGGTCATGTCTCTATCCTAGAGAAATCCAAAACTTAACTGCAGGCACTCACTACCTCCGATTTACGCCATGCAAGTATACCATTACTTCCCGAAAACTTTATTTAAAAATTTTCTCAAAATAGTGCTTATAAGTTCTAAAGTAAGTTTTCAAGTTTAATCAAGGCAAATATACTTAAATAAAGTTATTATACAAATCCAAATTAATATTTAATAATTAACTTTTAAAAATAATAATGCTGACTAGTTCTTAAATAATAATAAATCTTTAAACATCATTATAAAGTATCTATTAATAAGTAAATATGCTTTAAACAATTTAAAATGATTAATAACTAATTTCTAGAATATTTTAACACTTTTAAAACTACCCAGTTTAAGAATTTAAAATCCTCATTGAAAACAAGTCAATTTCCTCGATTCTAGTCCTACTTCGTAAATTTGAAAATCTTACTTAAACTCCACTTTAAACAATTTTTATTCTTATTCCCCAAATCCACTTCTACCTTTACAATCAGTTAAAAGTCTCTATTTTAACATCTCCTTTATTTAAAACAAGTGCCACTTAGCATTTATTGTAAAAACCCCTTTATAAACTTTAATCCAAAATTCCTGTCACAACAACCTGAAATAATTACACTACAAATTTCATAACAACTTACTTTAGCCAATAGATTTACCCAAAAACTCCATATAAGCATTTTACTTCAAAATCCCCATTTACAATTCTTTACCAAATTACACCATATTTTTATTGGCGTTTTAAAGTACAAAAAGTCCAGGTTAACTACAATAACACCCAATCAATTCAAACCACACCGTAACCCATCACAGATTATTCAAACAAACATATATAACTATATATGAAATTAAATTTAACATTTTTGAGGATCCAGTTGGATCTCTCCAACGTGTTCCCCTGCATCCACAGATGTCAGCACAACATAAAAATACCAATTCCACTTCGAGGTGGAATATCGCGATATATAGGTTCATCCGCTATTTCTGGGACGCAAAGAGTCTCATCCACCATATAAATGCAGGAATATCAATCACTCCAATATATATATATATAGTACTATATATAACATCACATCCAATCGATAATAATGCATCAATTTAACCAATCAATTATTTATTAATTTTAACAGTTTAAAATTAATAACGACAATCCAAAATTGAGCGAGATTAACTTAACTTGAATTTTACGTTGCCAAACGTTCCAATTTTAAATTAAATCGAACACGTTCGATTTAACCTAAAATTTTCACTAGCTCCGATCGACTCCAGATTTACTCCACAGTGTATTGTTCATCGATGCAATTTTGATGCAACTTGTTTTGTCCGATTTCGACCTCGTACGAAGAAGATATGCAATTTTAAAGGTTGTATATAAATTAATATAAACAGATTTACAATTTTTTTAAAACAACCAAGATCGGCATTTAATTATAGCTTTAGGAAATCCTGACCGTGCCTGCGTTCTTCTCCCTCCTCTTCATTCAAGAACACACACCCAACACATGCAAGAGCATTCGATCGCCGCTCCTCCACGAGATCGCCTGAGATCGATCGAGCATAGCCGAACGAAGTGCCGTTGCCCCTCATACCCCTGGCCAAAGTCTGGTCGAACTCGGTCACCTTGTGACCGAGAAAAACACCATGAAACAACCCACAAACGCGGCCAAAATTCTGATGATCTACTACGTAATTTTCGATCACAACCGTTGAATCTCTAGAGCTCATTGGGCTCTACGTTTCCTTAATTGAAGATTTTTGATATAAGTTGATGAATTGATCGAAAATTAAAGGGGAAGGATGGTTAGTTTCTGCCACTAATATTCAAACGGTGGCTATGAATTTTTTCTTTAGGGTTTACTGTGCTCTACAGTATATATATACGTATACAACACTATTTTATTAATATATTTCAAAATTTTCATGCTTTTTCAAACAAACTCCCGGTGAGACATGCCGCCAGACATTTATAATGTTTTACCCCTATTTCGAATACAATTGAACATGTTTTGGGGCCTAATTCAATCGTATGTGGAGGATAGCTTTTTGAAACGAATTTGAATATTACATTTTCGATATCTATTTCAACGCGTTTCTACCGCGTACGACCAAAAGGTAACTCCAAACACTACGAAATTTGAAATCCAATAATAATACACTATTACATATCAAATGGAACTGATTTCATCGAATTTTGAAACTATACTCCGGAAGGCTATTTTAACTCGTCGATTAAATCGAACAATTCGTCGAAATCGTTTAAATTTTCAATTTTAAAAACTTACGAACTACATTATAATTCAGATAGAATTTCTGTCCATATAAGAAATCATTTCGATTTATATTAAATCAAAATTTTATTATGTACAGTATTACCATGTATTAAATTTCAGTATTCAATTAATCTATAAGATTCAAACTTTGGATTTATCGACTTTTAATTCCATTCAAAGGTCTATTATTATAATTCGTATCTAAATAGAATTTAAATAAATTTTAGAAATCATTTCTACGTCCATTTATTTCTAGATTCTCATATTACCCAATTTCAAATATAAATTTACTATTCATCAATCCAATACATCACTGTATTTGAAATTATAAACCATTTCGCTGATTCTTCCATATTCAAAATTATTAAAAATTCAAATTTAACATTTAAAGATAAATTAAAGGTTCAAAATTAACGAATAAATTTTTGGGTGGTTGCAGATCCAGTTCTATAGGCTTTGTTCTGGCATGTAGAAATGGATTTGTTAAAGATAGAACAGTGCTTAAATTATCACACCAAATTATTGGTTTGCTGCTGGTTTTAACATGAAGTTCACTGAGCAGAGACTAGATCCACATTACTTCTGCAGTAGCATTTGCAACACTTCCATATTCAACTTCTGTACTAGATCTAGATACTGTAGGTTGCTTTTTTGAATGCCATAAAATTGGATTCTTACCTAGAAATATACACTAACCAGTAGTAGACCATCTATCATCCATATCTGTGGCCCAATCAGCATCAACATAGCCATTAATATCGATAGATTTGCATGATTGTAACGTTACTCCATGATTCATAGTTCCCTTGTGATAACTTAATATTCTTTTGATAGCTTTCCAATGTTCATCAAGTGGATTTTGCATATATTGACTTACTTTGTTTACGCTAAATGAAATTTCTGGTTTGATAATTGTTACATATTGGAGTGCTCCTACTATACTTCTGTATTGTCTGTCATTTGAGATTAATTGTAACGACCCAAAAATTTTCGATAATTAAAATATTAAATTTAATAAGATTTTGTAATTTAATATTGAAATAAATAAAAATATTATGATTTATTAATGAAAATAATAACTGGAATGAAATTTAATGATATTAATTAAGGTAACTGCTAACTTTCTGTGTAATTCCACGTAATTGAAATAACTGTAAAGTTAAGATTGGTTATAAATTGTAAATAAGAAAATAAATTTTAATGTCAAATATAATGTTGAAATTTTATGTAATTAATTGGAATTGGCCAATATTGAATTGATTTCAGTGTTATGTAAGTAGTTATAACATTTGTTTGTAGGTAATAAGCTTATAAGTGCATTGAAGTTAGTAAAATGTAACAATTGTTATTTTTCACCTATTTACTTGGTCTGTTGAAATTAATTTGGAAATTGACAAAATTTGCTATAATTGGAATATTGCAATTAATATGGTAAAAGATGATAATTGTATAATATTGATGTAATAAATGGTAAACCAATGTTAACTATGTCCATAAAGTAATGATTGATTGAATAATAAGATGAAAAATCAAATAAATGGATTTATTAGAATTTAAAATAACAATCAATTAAATTTATTGCTATTGGAATTTGAACACCATCATTAGTGTAATATTTAACGTTGAATTTGACTTGGGAAATTTGTTTTTAAAGGGCTATTAATTTTTGTGCAATTAGAAAGGATAAAAATTGTTAGTTAACAAATTGGAAAATGAAAAAGATTTAATTAATTTAATAATAATTTATTTAATTAACGTGGAAATAGCCATTTTGACCACTGTCTTGGATTTCGATGACCAGTTTCATCAGGTCCGTAACGGTGAATTATTGTAGAATTTCAAGTTTCGTAGCGATCGGACTTGTCGTTTGATCGTACGGGCTCGAAACGCGCAAAAATCAATTTGTTGAATTCAATTGAAATAAGAAGATTTTAAAAGCTAACTTCTTCATACGATGGAATTAGCACTTGAAACCTGTTCCATTGAATTTCAAAATATTGAAAACATCTATTTTGATATATGAGATGACCCATTTTCGTTTCGGAAGCAAAACGAGCTTTTCGGGTCGTTATTGCCGTTTGTACAAATTCGATACATGTTCATTTTTTTATCGGGCCTTGTTCTTATAAATAGTTTTTTTAAACCCTAGCAATCGTTTTACTTCTCATTACCGTACGTATTGAAATTTCTGTCATACCCCTCTTTTCAATGGCTGAAAACCTATATCCCCGAATCCAAATTCAAATGAAAATCAATTTCAAAAATTTAAACTCCTCCAAACCATAACATATTATATACCGTTTCAAAGCCCTCGATGAGCGTAATCCACTGGTGCAATTCGTTTTTGCAATCGAATCACTATTTGTCCAGAAATCAGTGATTTAGTTTCGGCCGTCCATTTGTTAGGGTTTCGATCCAACGGTGGATCTTCGCCTGATCGACGATTAGGAAGCGGCGTTGAGAAGAGGACGATGAGCAGGTCTCGGCCATGCTATTTGTTCATGTCAGAGGAGTCGGAGTTCGCCAGATAAATTGAAAATAGGTGGTGGTGGCGCAAGGTGATGAAGAATGTCACAGTGGGCCGCTCTACCAGGGAAGGGGGAGGCCTTGGTCGTGGATGTAAATGACGCTTTCCGATCGAGTTGTAGGCTAGCGTGGTGGCGGAAAAATCAAGGTGAAGTGGCAGTTTTGATGGGTTGATCGAGATTTCCATGCATGCATGCATGTGTTGCCACTCTGGCTAGGTTTGCTAACATAAGTGACGTGGCATCTACTTTATTATTATCCTATTATTTCTAATTTGAATTTTTTATGTTCTGATATGCATAACTTTTACGTACGAGGTCGGATTTACACACGATTTATTCCGCTGTGATCGTATTAGAATTTCAGGCATTATGGGACTTGTTTGGACAAATTCTGTGACTATTCAATTTTGGGTTTTATTTTGGATTTTAAATTGATTTGAAATCAAATGTGAGTGTTTTGACTCATTCACAACTACTAGATTATCTTATGTTAGTTAAATTGAATTTATAATATATTTAGAAGTTGATTTGGTTATTGTTTGATATATTTAAATTTCCATTCCAGTAAAATCTAACTTTATTGAATTTAATCACCATTTAAATTAATTTTAAATTTTAAATTGCTTGTTAATACCTGTATTGATAATCAGCTAATTGATGTTATTTATTGGTTGATTGGATGGTAATTGTGATGGATGTTTGATTCTTGATATTGGATGACTAGAAGTTATATTTTATATTGTTATAACACTGCATGTTTCCTATGGGTTGAAATGATACATACTCGAACGATCTATAGATTAGGGAAAAATCGTTATGGTTTGAAATGATAAACCCGAGCGATTTCATAGATTTTGAATTTATTTTGGGATTGCATGTTGAAATGATAAATATCCATAAGTACAAAATATTTGTAGAGTGAAATGATAAATATCCATATCACTTGACCGTAGGGTAGAAAATTATATATGGACACGGGATTGGTTAAATTAAATGATTTTAAATCCTTAAACTTTGAATTCAGTTAAATGATATTTTGAAATAGAATTTGATTCATATAAACTAATTTGTTTCAAATGAATTGTTTAAAGGATTTAATTTGAATTTTGAAATTGTTTTAAGTAAATTGGTTAAGGATATAAATTGAAATTCTAAAGTTGAATTTGAAGCATAAACGAAAATTTATCGATATTGAGTTATTGAAAACGTTTGAAATTGTAGCTTTGAAATCTATTGAAATTGGAATAACCTAAATTGATACCCCAAGGTTTGAAAATTGGGTTTTGATTTGAAATTTGGATATGGTCCAGATTTGTTGAAATGGAAGAAATAGTTAAATTTGATGTTAATTTCAAATTTATTATTTTTATATAAATTGTTTAAAGATATATCATTTTAAAAATCCCGATTACTAAGATTTTCAAACTATTAAACTAATTTAATCTATTTTTAAACTTTTTGAAACTATTTTAATCAATTTAAACCATTTTAAATTATTTTAATCTATTGTAATCTATTTAATCCAATTTAATCTATTTTAACCTATTTAAACTAATTAACCCATTTTTATGTATTTTAAATCTATTTAAACTATCCTAAATCCATTTAAACTATTTTAATCTATTTTCTATTTTAGCGTAATTTAACTATTTAAAAAATTATTTTAAACTATGCTAAACTAATTAAACTATTTATAACTATCTGAATTATTTTTCAAATTTCAGATTGTGTAAAGCTGAAGTGTTTATGTTTGAATCCTTGATTTGAAAGAAAATATAGCTAAATGATGTTATAACCTAAGTTGGGATTTGAAATGATATTTTCTAGTGAAATGACATATTTGAGTAAATACGATGATTTTGAAATAAGAATTTCACCACTTTGTCGATATGATTTCAAAAGCGAATATGATTTCGAAGGTGATATCGTTTGAATTAAATGTGATATTTTGATATCAACTATGAATCGATTTTGGAAATGTAAAA
Organism: Allium cepa; assembly: GCA_030765085.1. Taxonomy (NCBI): domain Eukaryota; kingdom Viridiplantae; phylum Streptophyta; class Magnoliopsida; order Asparagales; family Amaryllidaceae; genus Allium; species Allium cepa. The sequence continues at coordinate 460,792,509 of CM060928.1, forward strand.
GAACCATCCGCTGTGAAATAAGCGTTTGATTGTTAAAGAGATCGGGATCGGATATTGTCATACTCTCTACCAATACCGAAAACCACTTTAACAACTGTGTACATGGTGGAGATTCCAGAACGAAGTAGGATGGTTTGGCGAACGTGTATGAGGTATTTACGTAGCCCTAACTCCCGCAAGTCAGCTTGATGTGGCTAAAACAGGAGCTATACCAGGCCAAGTGTGGTCGCACATCCGTCGGGCACATTTAACATATTATGAATTTGTTATTGATTTGGAGGCCACCCCTCGATTTTGATTATGGGAGTGTGATCTGAGGTGGGCGGTAGTAGCTGCTATGCATTACTGCCAGTTCGAGAGTACAAACAATAGAATCCTAACCTGGCGGAGCCTCGCGTGCCTTGTCACATGCCTTATCGCGCCTTCTACGAGTTTGATTTGTGTCATACTTATGAAGTACTCCCTGACAGTCCACTAGTTAACTACCGCATTGTATAAAATATGTTAAGGGGGACATAGTTTACACCATAACATTATTTTAATACTTTACTTTACTGTATACACTATTATAATAACGTATTGTACTGTGTATGTAGATAGTTTAACGGATCCTTATGAGATGAAAATTCCGAACATATCTTAAGTTATTGCATGCATGTTAGACACAGGATAGGAGATGTCAAACCCCGTAAACATCTCTGACGCCGTTACACTCATGTTTATTTACTGTTAATTTAACTTACAAAAGATCTTTTAGTTCTGACTCGAATGTTTGGTCTTTTCATTACGCTCGAGTTAGTCTGAGCTTTTCAATGTATCGAAGACTGCTTTTCTGAAGGATAAAGACAAAGATTTAGCACTATTATTATTTGTTATATTATTTCCACCGTATCATGTTGTTCCACCGCATTTATTTATTTATTCATGTTGTATGTAACTCTGATTTGTAATGAAAAAGTGTAATCAAATGTTATTTGTAAAACAGCTTCATGAACTATTTATTTGATTATTATATTTTTTCATTCTGCTGTGAGATTTTGTGGTTTTTTTCTTTCCCTGCTTTTCTTATTTACGCCATAACAATCCTCCTTGTTGAATCGTTTGAGTTTGACACGTGTGGTTTATTATCGATTTAAACCATCCAAAAAGGTGGGTCATTACATTTGGTATCAGAGCTATGGTTTAGCGATAACCTTAGCTTTGAGGGGTCTGACTCATTAGAAATAGGATAGTAATATCCTGGAATGAGTCGTTGAGTGTATATATATGAGAAAACGTATTTGTTAGTGTGATAAAAAGTTTTGTATTGTGTTAATTTGTTCTGTTGGGTATTTATAAATTCTAGTCGGTACATAGGATTTTATGGCATCGAAAAGGATTTCTAAACAATTAATAGGGCAGACTGACACAATATTGGTTTTGAAATATGGGTAAATGAAATAATTTTACCTAGTATGTATTTTTTGTTAAGAAGAATAATTTTTATAAATGATATAGTTGAATGTAATATGTTGTATGTTAGGTGGTGAAATTTTATAAATATTGATTGTAAAATAGGATTTACAAATAAAGTAAATATCAACTGGATATTTAGAACTCAAGTACTGGGGTTTTGAAATTGTTTTCGAAGGATTTTGGAATATAATATTAGTATTATTTGGAAGTATTTTTTGATATAAATATTTTAGTATGATTTGAAAGAAATGTTTTGAATAAATTTTAAAGGAAATAAGTTTTACTATCCCCTCTCTGTCATTGGAAAATAATTTCAATGATGAGTGCACGCATCATCAACGTTCATTTTCGAGTTTCAAAGTGGGAAGACCACCGTAGTAGTTTTACTGCACATTCGTTTTGATAACGAATCTTAAATTTTAGTTTCTAAATGTGATTGGATATATGTATGTGTGTGTTATGAGTATATATATCATTTTAAAATGATTTGAAATGTAGCCCGGAGTTTGGTTCTTAAAAACTTTATGATAATTAGTAGTTTTAAATTATTGTAATAAATCAAATCTTAACTATTTTAATGACTGGAAGCCTCTAAAATGAATATAAGAATTATAAGAAAAGAAATTAATGAAATATACAAGAAATTATAAATTTGTAACTTGTGAACAAAAGATATGAAATACTGAACATTCTGTTAACTAAATGAATAAGATGAACATGAATAATATCCAATTGCATTCTAAAAGACACATATATAACTTACCAAGATATTAAAATTTGAAATGCTAATAGAAATATGTACTGGAATATTGTACAATTAAAACTTAAGTAATGAAGGTGTTCAATGAAATTATTTATATAAATAAGAATTCTGATGTTATAAAAACGTTATAAACTTAAGTTAATAATTTGAAATGCTAGTAACTATAACTAATAAAAAGGTAAATACTATAAGTTAATGATTATAAACTTAAGTGATATTTGAAGCCAATTATAATTAAAGTAAATAGTAAAAGTGAAAACTATATATAAAAGAGATAAAAGTGAAAAGAAAAGGAACGAAAATCTAAGTATGAGTGCTTCACAGTTGAATATTGATGTTAAAAGGAAATCAAAGTAAATAATAAACGTGAAGTAAACTAAAATAAATTGTATGTAATACTAAAATAATGAATGCATTGATTAAGTTGAATGGAAATAACTTATGTAAGTAAATGAATATAAATTAAAGAAAAATGGCATTGTGTGAATAAATGAGAAGTGAATTTTGTAAGTAATGAATGGAAATAAATGAAAATAAGTATTATATAATTGAATGAAAGGGAAATGAATTTTGTAACTAATGAAATTAAATTGAGAAAATAATCATTGTAGGAATGAATGAAATTGAAGAACAGTAAATAATATGAAAGGAGATTAATAAGAATAAACTCACACCGTATTTGAAATTATTTTTTGTTTTGGCTTATGTAATGATTGGGAAATGAAACTTCTAACTGTATAAAGAGGTATAAATAATCTATTAAGTTTTATCTAAGACTGTTGAGTGTATAGTATACTTAGTATTTTATTTATCATTTTATACGATTAAAGGTTTCTGAACTCGAACAAACCATTTGTTTGGTTGCTATGAATGGATGGTTGAATTACCTTGATTTCATGTGATGATTGTATGGTTATGTTGCAAGTGGCTATTGTTATGTTGTGTTGTTTTGTTTGTTATTAATTGAGACAACTTAAATTTCTCTTATATATAATTATTAACTCTTTTGGATTATATAAGTGAAATACAGGTTATGGAAGCAATAACAACTGCTTTTGGTTTCTTAAATAAAGCGTGGTTTGCCCGACAAATAGGTACGTTTACGGATTACGGTTTTCTAGCGATATTATATTATTTTTCCCATGGTTGGGATATTTTATTTTGAAATATGATATATGTATGGTTATTATTGATGTTATTATTTCTTTCGGACCTCTCCATACAAAGGAGACTCTGTCGAAATTTTTTATGAATTTTAGACTTAGATTTTTTTTGAAAGTGGAAATGTTTTTCAAACTTTTATTGAACTTGAATATGAAAGGATTTAATTTTTTATAAATTTATATATTTAATTTAATTTATTTAATTATGTAAATTAATTGTTTATAAATTGAATACTTTGAATAAAATATATTAGCTTCTTAATTCCTTCTTTTTCCATTCCGAGGACGAAGTTTTGAGTAGGGGAGAGTGCAATGGACCAGAATTTTCCGATAATTAAAATATTGAATTTAATAAGATTTTGTAATTTAATATTGAAAGAAATAAAAAATATGATTTATTAATGAGAATGATAACTAGAATGAAATTTAATAATGTTAACTAAGGCAACTGCTAACTATTTCCATGTAATTCCAAGTAATTGAAATAACTGTAAAGCTAAGATTGGTTATAAATTGTAAATAAGAAAATAAATTTTAATGTCAAATATAATGTTGACATTATATGTAATCAATTGGAATTGGCCAATATTGAATTGAAATCATGATGTGTAAGTAGTCACAACATTTGTTTGTAGATAATAAACTTATAAATGCAATTAAAGTTAGTAAAAGGTAACAATTGTTATTTTTCACCTATTTATTTAGTCTACTGAAGTTAATTTGGAAATCGAAATTTTTTAGTATAACTGGAATATTGCAATTAATATGGTGAAAGATGATAATTGTAGAATATTTATGTAATAGATGGTAAACCAATGTTAATTATGTCCATAAAGTAACGATTGACTGAATAATAAGATGAAAAATCAAATAAATGGATTTATTGGAATTTAAAATAATAATCAATTGAATTTATCGCTATTGAAATTGAACACCATCATTAGCGCAATATTTAACATCGAATTTGACTTGGGAAATTTGTTTTAAAAGGGCCACTAAATTTTGTGTAATTTAGAAAGGACAAAAATTGTTAGTTATTAAATTAGAAATTGAAAGTGATTTAATTAATTTAATTAATTAATGTGAAAGTAGCCATTTTGGCCACTGTCTCGGATTCCACGAAACTAGTTTCAACGGATATGTAGCGTTGAATTATTGCGGGATTTCAAATTTCGTAGCGATTGGACTTGTCGTTTGATCGTACGGGCTCGAAACACGTTGAAATCAATTTATTAAATTCAATTGAAATAAGCTGGTTTTAAAAGCTAACTTCTTATACGATGGAATTAGGACTTGAAACCTATTCCACTGAATTTAAAAATGTCGAAAACATCTATTTTGATATATGGGATGACACATTTTCGTTTCGAAAGCGAAACGGGCTTTTCGGGTCGTTATTGTTGTTCGTACAAATTCGATACATGTTCATTTTCTTATCGGGCTTTGTTCATATAAATAGTTTTGGTCTAACCTTAGCAGCCTTTTTATTTCTCATTACTATACATATTGAAATTTCTGTCACTCCTCTCTTCTCAATGGCTGAAAACCTAAATCCCCAAATCCAAATTCAAATCAAAATCAATTTCAAAAGTTCAAACTCCTCCAAACCATGACATATTATAAACCGTTTTCAAGCTCTCGACGAGCATAATCCACTGGTGCAATTCGTTTTTGCAATCGAATCACCATTCGTCCAGAAATCAGTGATTTAGTTTCGGTTGTCCATTTGTTAGGGTTTCGATCTAACGGTGCATCTTTGCCCGATCGACGATCGGGAAGCGGCATTGATAAGAGGACGATGAGCAGGTCTCGGCCATGCTATTCGTTATGTCAGAGGGGTTGGAGTTCACCAGAAAAATTGGAAATAGGTGGCAGTGGCACAAGGTGATGGGGAACGCCACGTGGAGCCGCTCAGCCAGGGGAGGGGCGGCCTTGGTCGTGGATGTCAACAACGCTTTCAGATCGAGTTATAGGCTAGTGTGGCAGCGGCGAAATCAAGATGAAGTAGCGGCTTTGATGGGTTGATCGAGATTTCCAAGCGTGCGTGCGTTGCTGTTCTGGCTAGGGCTGCTAACGTAAGTGACGTGGCATCTATTTTATTATTATCCTATTGTTTATAATTTGAATTTTTAATGTTTCGATATGCATAACTTTTACTTACGAGGTCGGATTTACACGTGGTTTATCGTATCGGAATTCTGGACATTATGGGACTTGGTATTGATGAATTCTAAAACTGTTCAATTTTGAGCCTTATTTTGGATTTCAAATTGATCTGAAATCAAAGGTGAGTGTTTTGACCCACTCGCAACTACTAGATTATCTTAGATTAGTTCAATTGAATTTATGATATAATTAGGCTGTTATTTGATATACTTAAATTGTCGTTCTAGTTAAATCTGACTTTTATTGTATTTAATCACCATTTAATTTAATACTGAATTTTAAATTGCCAGTTAATACTTGTATTGATCATTAGTTAATTGGTGTTATTTATTGGTTGATTGAATGGTGATTGTGATAGATGTTTGATTGTTGATATTGGATGACTAGATGTTATATTTTATATTGTTATAACAATGCAAGTTCCCTATGGGTTCAAATGATACATACCGGAAACGATCTATAGATTTGGAAAAAATCGTTATGGGTTGAAATGATAAACCCGAGCGATTTTATGGATTTTGAATTTATTTTAGGACTGCGTTTTGAAATGATATATATCCATAAATATAAAATTTTGTGGATTGAAATGATAAATATCTATATCACTTGACCATAGGGTAGAATATTATACACGGACATCGGATTGGTTAAATTAAATGATTTTAAATCCTCAAACTTTGAATTTAGTTAAATGATATTTTGAAATAGAATTCGATTTATATAAACTAAAGTGTTTTTAATGAATTGTTTAAAGGATTTAATTTGAATTTTTGAATTGTCATAAGTAATTTGCTTAAGGATATAAATTGAAATTCTAAAGTTGAATTTGAAGTATAAATGAAAATTTATCAAAATTGAGTTATTGAAAACGTTTGAAATTGTAACTTTGAAATCTATTGAAATTGGAATAGGTTAAATTGATACTTCAAGGTTTGAAAATTAGATTTTGATTTGAAATCTGTATATCGTCCAGATTTGTTGAAATGCAAGAAATAGTTAAATTTGATGTTAATTTCAAATTTATTATTTTTATATAAACTGTTTAAAGATATATCATTTTAAAAATCCTGAATATTAAGATTTTCAAACTACTAAACTAATTTAATCTATTTTTAAACTATTTTAATCAATTTAAACCATTTTTAAATTATTTTAATCTATTATAATCTGTTTAGTCCTATTTAATCTATTTTAAACTAATTAACTCATTTTTACCTATTTTAAATCTATTTAATCTATTTTAAATATATTTAATCTATTTTGAATCTATTTATTCTATTTTAAATCTATTTAATATCCTAGATCCATTTAAACTATTTTAATCTATTTTCTATTTTAGAGCATTTAACTATTTAAAAAAATTATTTTATACTATGCTAAACTAATTAAACTATTTATAACCTTCTAAATTATTTTCTAAATTCCAGATTGTGTAAAGTTGAAGTGTTTATATTGAATCTTTGATTTAAAAGCAAATATGGTTAAATGATGTTATAACCTATATTGGAATTTGAAATGATATTTTCTAGTGAAATGACATATTTGAGTAAATATGATGATTCTGAAATAAGGATTTAACATATTTTGTCAATATTTCAAAAGTGAATATGATTTTGAGAGTGATATGGTTTAAATTGAATATGATATTTTGATATCAACTATGAATCAATTTTAGAAATGTAAAAGAAACATTCGGTGTGAAATAAGCGTTTATTTGTTAAAGAGACCGGGATTAGATATTATCATATTCTCTTCCAATACCCAAAAACCACTTTAACAACTGTGTACATAGTGGAAATTTTAGAATTTCTGAGATATATTTTATTTGATTCAAATTCATTTTGTATCAGAGATCCTTTTTACTTCAATGCCTAGAAAATAGTTCAGGTTTCTCAAATCTTTGTTTGAAAACTCCTTGTTTAGAAGTCTTGTAAGTCTGTTGATCTTTGCTTCACTGCTTTTCGTAATGATCAAATCATCAACATATATTAGTAAGTACGTAATTGCACTTTCATTGAGTTTTAGGAATAAAGAGTTGCCTGATTTTGCTGAGCTGTAGCCAAGTTTGACCAATGTTGACTTTAGCTTCTCAAACCAAACCCTTGGTGCTTGTTTAAGTCCATAGATTGCTTTATTCAATCTACATACAAGTTTACCACTTCCTTCCTATTTAAAACCTGAAGGCTACTCCATGTACACTTCTTCCTGTAAAATGCCATTTAAAAATACATTATTCACATCTAGTTGCTTGATGTTCCAGTTTTTACGTAAGGAAATAGTGACTCTAACAATAGAGGGTTTCACAACTGGTAGAAAAAGTTTTAGTAAAATCAAAGCCACTTTGCTGTGAATACCCTTTTGCTACAAGCCTTACCTTATATTTAGAAACTGAACCATCAGCATTCCTCTTTATTCTATATGTCCATTTACAACCTATAACTTTTTTGTTGCTTGGTAATGAAGTCAGACTCCAGGTTTTCTTTTTCATCGGCGCATCATACTCTTCTTTCATAGCAGCCTTCCACTTATCACTCTATACGGCTTGATAGTAGGTATTCGACTCTTCGGTATCTATAACTACACTGTATATTTTTGGTTTAAATATACCACTCTTTGCTCTTGTTATCATGTGATGTCCAGTCTTTGTAGGAAGTTGATTTGATTCATCAACTATGACTTCTTGTTGATCATTAGGTGATTATGATTTGTCTAATGGTTGGCAAGAGTCTGAATGAGTGATGGTGCACTTAGTGAGGTACTTGACTTGTACTTTCAGTTGGTTCAACCTCTTCATGACCTGGCTCAGGACTGGGCACAGTGTGTTGTGAAGTGGATCTGGTAAGTAACTCTGAGTTTGTATCATTCTGGATTCTTTCTCCTTTAACTTGAGGCATTATACCAGGTTGCTCAGGTATTGGTGGTATAGAGAATTTTGAATTATATACTTTTTGGAATTTTTTTATATTTGATTAGCTAAATGGAAATGTCCTTTCACCAAACATCACACACCATGATATAAAGATTTTTCCATTGTTATCCAAGCATTTATATCCTTTCTTGTTAGCTGCATGGCCTAAGAAAGTACATGGTGATGATCTAAAGTTTAATTTTTGTGTATTGTATGGCCTTAAGTAGGGAAAACATAAACATCCAAACACCTTTATATTTTGATAGTTAGGCTTAATTTTGTAAAGTATTTCTATTAGACTTTTAAATTGTAAAACTTTTATGGGTAATCTATTTATCAAAACACAGTTGTAGCAAAGGCTTAGGCTAAAACTTTAGTGGAAGTGATGCATGAGCAAGTAGAGTAAGCCTAATTTCAACAATATGTCTATGTTTTCTCTCAACAAGCCCATTTTGTTTTGATGTGTATGGACAATTTGTTCCATGAATTATTCCCTTTTTTGGAAATATTCTTTGAATGGTTGGAACTCAGTTCCACCATTTTTGGCATAACATTCAATTGACAATTTATTTGTTTCTCGGCTTGAGTTATAAATTGTAAATCTGCATTATGAGTTTCAGATTTTGATATCAAGAAATAAATCCATACATATCTAGAGTAAGCATCAACAAATGATATATAATATTTATAACCATAATCAGTATTTACTCGTGTTGGTCCCCATAAATCACTAGCAATCAATTCCATAGGTTTAGTGTAATTTGTTTTAGAGACTGGAAATGCAAGTTTGTGACTCTTACCCATTTGACAATATGTATAAGGCATTGAATTTTTTTTAAAAGAGATATTATCATTATTCATTACTTTCTTTACAATTCTTATACTTGGATGTCCAGCTTGGAATGCCAAATATCAAAATTCTTACATTTATCTTCTTGTTCAACTTCAGAACCTTACACCATTTTCTTCAAAATTTAGGATTTCTTGAGTTTGCAACATTGAATTTGTGTAATCCTTTAAATTCTTTACCCTGGAAAATGGTTTCATTAGTTAGAATATCTTTGACTAAGCAATATTTTGGATAAAATTCAAAATGCACATTATTTTCTTTTGAAAATTGTGATACACTATACTCAATAGATTTTTTCTTATAGATGGAACTCTTAACAAATTATTAAGACAGGGTTATTTTCTGCCTACAAAACTTGCATTTCCAGTATGTGTTATTTTAATTAGTTCACCATTACTGATATGAATTAATTGCTTACCTCTGTACTCCTTGCTTTCCAAGTTTAGATTGTTGAGCTTGTTTGTTACATGATTGGTAGCCTCTGAATCTGGATACCACTTTCATCTTAAATGTCATCAATCTTTACTGTCTCAATGCTCCCGGTATCTGTTTTTTCTTTAGAATCTGAATGTGTATTAATCATATTAGCATTGAAATTGTGATTCCTTGAATTGTTGTTGCTTTGTTGTGATGATATATATATTTAGCATCAAATCTAAGGTAGCATTTATTGGTTGTATGACCAATATTTTTACAAATCTGACACCTAAGTATATTATTATTATTGTTATATCTTCCACCTCTACCTCTGGATCTAAAAGATTGACCACCCCTTTGAACATTGATTTGATTTCAGCTATTGTTGCTCCTTTCTTGATTCTTGAATTTGCTGTTGCTAGTGAAATTAACAGAGGGATTCGATATTGTTGACTTCTTTTGCTCTATTCTGCCTTCATGAGAAAGAAGAGTGGAGTGTACATATTGAATATTTGGTGTTATTTCTTTTGAATATATTACTGATATCAGAGCTTCATATTCTTCATTCAATCCTCCTAATATACATAAGACTTGCTCAGTATCATAAATTTTATGGCCTACAGATGCAAGTTGATCACACAATGTCTTGATTTTGTTCAAATACTCTATCATTGACAAGTTTCTTTTTTGTACTCTGTAATTGCCTTTTGCAATTCATGATTCTTATTACAGATTGAGTATTATATATTTGCTCTACCGTTGATCCTATCTCATATGAATTTTTGCACCCAATTAGCTGTGGCGGTATATAGATGACAGTAACAATGCACTGATTAGTCTATCTTGTCTTTGATGATTTATATATTCTTGATTACTTGCTAATTTACCATCTTTATCTGCAGTATATCTTGATGGTGTAATCAATGTTTCAAAAACATGATCTTTCCAAGCCATAGCCCTTGATTGCAGTCTCTATTTGTAATTTCCATAGGAGATAATTGCTTTCATTTAGTTGCACATGACTAGTTGACTTTAGGGTTTCATTATGGCTTTGATAGGATATTGGGTGGTTGTTGCCTGAGATGTTGAACTAATGGTTCTTGCTTCTAAAGTGGTTGAGTTGTCAATGTCTCCTTCAGCCATTTTCAAAAGTTCATGAAATCAGATGAATTAGACTGAAAAGAAGATTGCTTCAGTGAATATCAACGAACTTTGATACTGTGTGCAACCAGAGATTGATTTGATGATGACTATGTCTCTGACAGTTGTTTTGTTGACGTGGCACAGCAGATGCTTGACCCAAAATTGAAAAGAGTGATACTGATCTTGACGAGACACATGTATGATCGATAATGAATGATCATATGAAGAGAATTTTGATTCTTCGGTGTTCTTAAAGGCGCAGCCTAATCTCTATGACGAAATCACTTCTAAGAGATTAATGATACGGTGTGATTTACTGCTAAGAAATTTTTGGCTCTGATACTAAGAAAGAATTTAAAGAAAATATGATTGAATTGATTTCAGACTTGGTTTACAATTACTGAGATGCTTTCCATATATTTGCATCATATACAGTCTGTATTTATACAATGATATTACAAATAGCTATTGGGCTTGAGTGTTGGTCCAAGAAGCTGTTGACCCGAATGGTTGAATAATATCTGATAAGAGAATTATATTGTTGGCTTCAATTATCTCCTTTCCTTATTTTCTTCTATACTGAGGACATGTCTTGTGCTATCTGGGCAGATTAATGAGTATGAAAAATTTCAATGTGTGTACACCTACTTTCTCACTTTAAAAGCTTCCACGGATGTTATATGCCGCTTCTTAAAATCAAAGTTTCCTACTCGCAAGAAAAATCTACAAAGAGCACATGTTAAATGTGTTGTCATCATATTCATATGCATACACAACCGTTATTCTCTTGAAGCCAACAATATAAGCAGACTTTTGATCCCCCACTACGGAAAAGAGATATTTACACCGCAGGAGATTTCAATCCCCAATCAAAGCTGGTCCTATTCCAAGATTTTGGCTATAGATCCCTAAGTAATTAATTGTGCAATCATTAGAAAATTATGAACTAATGTCTGAAACAAAATTTATAAGTGCACGACATTCATATCCAAAATATGCACCATTATAAATTCCATCAACTTATTCGATATTTCTAAAATGTTAAGCCATATAGCAACCAAGTTTATTTTTATGAAAGAGAGAAATAGGTAAATAGACAAACTTTGAAAAAAAATTGGATTGAAGGACATGAAATTTTCTTAATAGACTGAAGGACAAATGCTAGTTACGGTTAGCATTATATTCAACTTTTACACTATACAAAATGCTAGTTGTAACAAGTATTATTTCAGTTTTAGACTATAAAAAATGATAGTTCTAACTAGCATTGTCTCTCGGTCAAAAAAATAAACTTGCTTTCCTTCAACCTAAAATATTTCTAAGTTTGTCTTTGTGCCTATTTTCCTGTTTATGAAATGTATGATATAAAAAACCAGTCTCGATAATTTAGGGTGAAATGCATATTTAATAGTAATAATATAACCACTTTGAGCTAATAACAGAATGTATGGAATTCTTGAAATTGCTTCTCAGCTTTGGCCGAATCTGTTGATCCTCCGCAAAGGATACATAGTAATCATATACGATATTGGGCAACTTTTGTTATGAAACCTCCGTCTTGAGCACGGAGCGAAAAAGCAACAAATGGGAGTTGATAATAAATGTAATATATTTATGGAGGACAAGCCATGAATCTACATAATAACAAAATAATCTTCGCTCTATTTGTTTCAAGATAAAAATAGTTGAATGCTTAATTAAATAAGTGATGAAAGATTATTGTAACATCCCACCTTTTCGCACACTTTAAATCGACACACATGTCAATTCAAAACCATACGGAAGGGCGGATTGTTATGGCGAAAATAAGAAAAACAGAGAAGAGAAAAAAAATAAACAGAATCTCATAGCGGAAGGATAAAATATAATAATAAATATACAGTTCATAAAACTGTTTACAAACATTTGATTCCTTTTTTTTATACAATAAATATCAGAGTTCACATACCCATAAATATCAATGCAGCGGAATTAAATAGTGTAGTGGAATAATATAGTAGATAGCAATACTACAAATCTTCGTCTTCGTCCTCCAGAACTAAAGCCTTCGATCCTGAAACGCTCGGACTGACCCGAGCGAATTGAAAGGACAAAACACTCGAGTCAGAACTAAAAGATCTTATGTAAGTTAAATTAACATAAATAAATATGAGTGCAGTAACTCAAAAGATGCTCGGGATTCACATCTCTTAAGGATCCATTAAACTATTTACTATGTAGTATATTTCGCTATTATAATAGTGTCTAATTGTAAAATAAACTTATTTTTCAATAGCATTAAGGGGTTACCCATATAGCCCTTGACACAAATAATGCCAATAGTCTATACAGTACCGTAATACCTCCTGATCGGGAGGCTACCAGAGGATACTCCATAGGTACGACACAAATAGAAACTCGTACAAGGCTCGGTATGGTAGGTGACACGGCACAACTAGGCAATGCCAGGATAGATATACCAATTACGCATCCGGGTTGGTGGGAACGCGCAGCGCGCAGCTACCGCCCACCTCGAACAAACTCCCCCAAAATCAAAAATAAAGGTGGCCACCGAATCAATCTAAAGTCAAAGTATAGTATCGAAGAGGAGTGTCCGATCAGAGGAATGACCTCATTGTCCCGAGAATCGCTCCTGTTTTAGCCACCTTATGCCAACTCATGGGAGTCGGGTCCACATATTTACCTCAAAGGAAAGGCTGCCACCATCCTACTTCATTCTGGAATCTCCACCGCGTACACGGTTGTTAAAGTGGTTTTCGGAGTTGGCAGAGAGTATGACAACTTCCGATCCCGGTCTCTTCAACAACCAAACGTTATTATAACACCGCGGTCTAAAAAAAATAGTTTATACTTTAAAACCAGAATACAATTATCCATTTCAAAACCCATAAATACGGTATCATTTCCATTTTCAAAACAATTCATTTTGATATTATTTTTATAAAACCCCAAATCAATAAAATCATTTTATTTCAAATATATTTCCTTTCCAAAATCATACTACTTTTAAAAAAAAATTAATATCTGGAAACTGGACATTTGAATTATAACTTTCAAAACATAATACTGCGAAATTCATAGCTTTAAAACCATAACTTCTGAAACTTGAATGGTTTGGATATTCAACAGTATATAGAATAAAATAGTTGATTTTATATTATTTTATAAAATAATTTCAACAACTTCATAATTTATCCATTTAAAATTTTAGGTCTAAACCCCATAAATTTAGATTCACCTTTAGTTTCAATAAAACACTTCGATTTCAATATATTCAAACTTCGAGTATCTAATAATTTCAAAACTAAGGTTGGAATTTATATTCAACAATATATTATCCTATTATTTAGTTTTAAACAGTCACAAAATAAATCCATAAAATAAAACTCAAATTTCTAACAATTTAATATTTCCTTCAATTTAATTGTACTAGAAATATTCATTTAATTTACCTTGAATAAAAATCCAGTTATAAATATCGTACCTTTTTTAATTTTCCAAGCTTTGATAAGTTTTACATCAACTTATGGAGTGAAATTTTTTAAATAAGTTCCATTCAAATAAATTTCAAATTTTACCTTCCAATCTTAATTGATTTAAATCATTAAACTCCATTATTCAACTTATTTATTTTATTTAACAATTTTATAGCTTAAATTCAATAATTTAACTATGTATGTGTATAAAATAAGATTTTATATAAGATCAAAATTTAAGATTTATTAAACCGTATCCTATCCAAACCATTAAATCATTTCAAAAATAATTATATATATATACCGCGGTGCCTGTATATAATTTTCTATCCTATGGTCAAGTGATACGGATATTTATCATTTCAATCCGCAATTTAAAAAAAATAAAAATGCGGTTGTATATCATTTCAAACCGCAATCCCGAATTAGATGAAAATGCATAATATCTTGCAGTTTATACAAAATAAGAAAAATAGCATCCATTCATCCAAATATCAATCATCAACCATTTTTTTCCAATCGTCATCTAATTTAAACAAACATCAATATAGAGCATATAAAATATAATGGGTAATAAATAAAAGGTATTAACCAACAGTTTATATTCAATAATAAATTTAATAACTATTTAATTAGCAGTTTATGTGCAAATAAATAAATTATAACTGTCAATTTATATGCAGAAATAAAATTAATTAACAGTTAAACTAAATAAATGCGATTTAACTGAGATGATGAATAAAACATGCCAAACAGTCAAAAATAAATTTCTACTCATATTCTAAATCAATTTAACGAACATAAGAAATTTTAGGAGTTGTGAGTGGGTTAAAACACTCACCTTTGGGATATAAATTGAATTTAAATCCAATTTAAATCCAAAAATTTGACGGTCTCCAAAATCATTCAAACCAACGTCATTAAGTCCGGAATTTTATTACGATCCTAACAAAAGAAATTTCGCGTGAAACGGAGTTCGTATGAAAGAGTTATGTAGGTTAGAACGAGTTGAAAATCAATTTAGAATAAAAGAAAATAAATAAAACGAACCCCAAATCAAATTTTGCCACGTCAATCTGCAGGACGAACACGCATACAAACATCTTCCAAAAACATGCTTCGCGTTCGAACCGTATATGTCGCCGTTGACCCCTCCTTTGACCGTCAATCTCATCCCCTAGCCGCCGCCGTTGACCACGCCGTCGCCACCATCCTCCTTGCCTCCTCCGGCCGACCCCCTGGGACCCAACCCCGAGCCGATCGGTCGCCAAAACGACGAGCCGCGGCCTCCCAATCAAACCCTAATCGATTTAATTCGCCCCATCTAGCCGTTGATTCCAAGAACGCAACCCGCCGATGAACTCCCCATTCGACTCTCCACACGACAGTGCCAACAATTTGTCGATCCGTCACTATCCATCGACGATCAACGAACGGTCAAAATTAAACGCTCAAATTCTGGTCAAACCACAACCCGAATCGAAAAACGAATTACACCATTAAATTTCGCTCGTCAAGAGCATCAACATATATTTTTTTGGAATTTTTCTTAGGACTTTAAATTTTTGACTTTTGATTTGATTTGCAATTGTGTTTGGATCTAAGATTTGCATCCATTGAGGAAGAGAAAGAGTTGAGGAAATGAATGCACAACAAATGAAAATAGATGGAGGCTAGGGTTTATAACTGGGTTTATATAGATAGGTTAGAAATAGAGTAGATGGATCCGATAAACAAACGTGCTGAACGATAACTGGCCCAAAAAGCCCATTTTGACCCCGCAACGAAATTGGGTAAACCCATATATCGAAATAGGTGTTTTAAAATATTCTGAACGCGATGGAAAAAGTTCCACGTCGTATGAAGAAGTTATGTTAAAATCAATATTTCCAAATTGATTTCAAATTGATTTCAATTAAACCGATTTCAAGGCGTTTCACGTTCAGGAAATTATTGTCAAGGACAAAATTTTACAGCTTTTTAGCCTCAAGGACAGACCTTCAATATTTTATCCTGAAGGACAACTTTCTGTAGGTATCAGTTTTTAGTTATCGGTAGCAGTTAGTTTGTAGTTATCGGTAGCAGTTTTTAGGTATCAGTTTTTAGCTCGGTATCAGTTTTATTGTCCTTATGAATAAATTTGAAAAATGTTTGTCCTTGTGAATAAATTTTAAAAGAATGTTTGTCCTTGTGGTAAAAATATTGAGGTCGTGTCCTTGAGGCAAAAAGTATAGAAATTTTTGTCCTTTAAATTAATTCCCCCTTTCACGTTCGTATGATCAAACGACAAGTCCGATCGCTACGAAACTTGAAACCCAACAATAATTCACTGTTATGGATCCGATGAAACTAGTTTCGTCGAAATCCGAGTCCGTGACCAAAATGGCTATTTTTATATTAATTAAATAAATCTAAAATAAATTAATTAAATCAAATTTCACGTTAAAAATTATGAAACTTGCAATCATTTCCACTTTATAATTCTCAAACATTTAAAATGATTTAACTAATTTTTAAATGTCACTTTATTAAATATAAATCTTACATTTCACAAATTTCAAAAATTATAGATAAATTTCCAAAATTTCCATTAAATTGAATTTACCCATAATTATTCTATTCAAAATTTCAAATAGAAGGGTTTACCATTGGATTTAAAATTATTACATAAATATTTCCCAATTTTCAAATTAATTTTTAATTTAATGTAATAATTAAATATTTAATTTCATTTATTGGCAATAAATCCAACTATTATAAATTAAGTAAATTTACTCACCATTGAAAATTCAAATCCTATAATTCATCAAATTTATCATCTTGATTTACTTATTAATTTATAATTCTTTAAACCAATTCCCATCTCAATTTTAAATGTAAATTATTTTACTAATTATAGTATTTATTTCACTTTCTTAAAATAATCCCTTTATTACACTCTGAATCCAATTTATTTCAATAAGTTTCAAATTGATCGAATTAGATTCAATTTTAACCTTTTACTTACACTTAAGTTTAGGTCATATTTAATTTATAACGTATTACTTCCCTAGTTATTTCTTTACATACTTCCCGTATTAATTTTACAATTAACCATAATTATTAAAGTAACGCTAATAATACGACCCTATAATTACTCAACATTTTAAACGAACGTTATTTCATTTTCCATTAGTGTAACATTCATTTATTTTATTATCGCTTATTACAAATTCTAGTTCCATTAACAAATAAGCAGGTAATTTATAATATATGTTACAAATTTTGAATTCATCCCAATTCCTTATTATTGACTTAAATTAGCATTACTTACATTGCATTAACTTTGTTACTTAAAATCTCTATCCAATTGCAATTTATATTCTAATGAGTACATTTACTCTTCCCATTATGCTATTAATTATCAACAAAGAAACGTTTATTAATTTCAACAACATTGTAATTACTAATTACCTACATTGGTTGTATACGTTTTCCCTTATTATCATTCATTAGAATTCTATTCAGCTTTCCATTTCTTGCAATAACTCATATACTATACTTTTTCATTTAAATAAACAAGGTTCCAATAAATAGGATTTATTCAATTCACCCCCTTTAAATTAAGTCTATTACAATCAATGTAATATTTCATCAATACCAATTGGCTCAATTATTTCATTTATACTAAGTCATATCATTTAAAGTAATTTATCAAATTTAAATGTTCATTCAAGTTTATAAATTATTAACTTTAGTTATTGCAATCATCGTCTAACATAAATTTTGAATCTATTTCCAAATTTTCACATTTCAATTAATTAACACCTTACAATAGTTTACAAATAAAAAGGGATTGTACTAAATAAATTATTTATTGCCCTACATTACTTTATTACCTCCATTTACATTCACTTTCCATAAATCAATACTTAATTTCATTGATGAATTAAATACTTGCCTTTATTTACTTATTTTCAACTTTATATCCAAATGCAACAAATTTCACTATTATAATTAATTGCAATATAAATTTAATTTGTAAATTTTAATTACCTTTGATACATCAAATTTCAACATTCTCTTTCATATAAATAAATAAGATTTTTTTATTTCTTTCTAAATTTAAATTAAAATCTTATTAATTTAATTCATTTTAAACATCGAGTTTATACGGGTCGTCACACTCTCCCCCACTCAAAACTTTTCGTCCCCGAAAAGGAAAGGAAGGGAAAAGAAGCATTAGGAATCAATATATCTTACTTGAAATATTAACTTTATAAACAGCTAAATCTACAAAATTAATTATTTTAAATAAAATATAAAATATAACCATTAAACCCTTTATACTAAAGTTAATAAAGTTTGGAAAACACTTTTCAAAAAATTTCTAAGTCCAAAATTTACGGAAAATTTTGGCAGTCTCCTTTGTACGGAGAGGCTCGGGAGAAAATATAATATCAAAATATAACAATTATATAACATATATTATCCAAAATATTATATCCCAACCCGGGAAAATATATAAAATAGAGCTATAAACCGTAATCCGAAACGTACCTATTTGTCGAGCAGTTACGCTTATTTTAGGAAACCAAAAGCAGTGGCAATTGCTTCCAAAACCTGCATTTCACTTATATAATCTAAAAGGTTAACAATTTATATAAAGTGAAATATTTAAGTGGTTTCAATCACTAACAACAAATCAATACAACAACCATCAATTTCACAAACATCATACACAACAAATACAAAGCAACCATTCAATCAAACAACGAATAGTTGTTCGGGTTCAAAACTTTTAAATTTATACGTAATGAAGAATAAACTACTAGCGCATCATTTACTCAACAGTCTTAGATAAATCTAAATAGATTATTTATTCATCCATTTGTTGTTTGATTTCTTTTTTTCTTATACAGTGATTTATCTTTTTAATTTACATTTACTTATTACTTACCATTATTCATTTCCATTAACTCAGGTCATGCCATTAACTACTATAACTATTCATTCAGTGATTCTTTTCGTTCATATAACGATTTATCTTTTTATTTTCATTTATTTCTTTCAATTTTATTTAGAAATAACTTCAACCCTTTTACTTAACTTTACAATTTCTCTTTATTATATTACATTCATTTATAATTGCATGACCTCATCTATTTACACTTTAATTACTTAAGTTTATAATCATCTATTTGTCATACTTACCTTTAATTATATTTACTTGGTAAAATTTTAATTATAACTTAAGTTTATAACATTAAATTCTCATTTAATAGCGATTTCATTGCATACTTTCATTATTCCAAATTTCTACTTGTATAATATTTTATTACAATCTCTTATTATTAAACATTTCAACTTTTAATATTTGGTAAGTTATATATGTTATTTAAGGGTGTAATTGAAAGTTATACAAGTTTCTCATTCCTTTTAATTAATTCATTGTTCAATAAACTTTTTTTTTACCTTTTGTCTTACAAGTTACCATTTCAAATTCCTTTTATTTCCTTTATAACTTGGCATTAAATCTCTTACCTAAATTAGAGTTTTCAATTATTAATTACTTACCTTTCATTTCACTACAATAATGGAACAATTAATTAACGGAAATTTAAGCATTAAATACCGGGTTAAATTTCAAATTATTTTAAAATAATAGATAAATATATTCTTACAACTTATATATCTCTAATTATATTTAAACAATTCAAAATTTATAAATTTTTCAAAAAATGAATCTGCAGTAGAACTACTACAGTGGCCTTCCCTTTCGAAACTCGAAAATGAAAGTCGATGATGCGGCTGCCATCACCGAAATTATTTTCCAGCAACAGATAGGAAAGTACCAAACTTATTTTCTTCAAAATCTTCTTTAAAGCAATTCTTCCGAATTATATTAAATGTTTATATCCGAAAATATTTCTAAATATTATTTATATTTCAAAATTTATTCGAAAGAAATTTCAAACCCTGACTTAATTTCTAAATTTCCAAATTTCATTTATTTTATATTTTCAATCTTATTTCTATTATTATTTATACATTTTATTACCTAACAACCAATCTATTGCAGCCAGATATAGATATCATTTGAAAAAAAGAAATTTACTTTATATATAGAAAATATAATAGGCAAAATTATTTCATTCACCTATATAAAATAAATATTATGTCAGTCTGTCATATTAAGTGTTTAGAAATCCCTATTGAGGTCATAGCGTCCCATGCACCAAGCAGAATTTATAAATACAAAACGAAACAGATTAACACAATATTAAAACCTTTTTATAACACTAACAAATATGCTCTCTCATATATATACACTTAGCGACTCCAATAGGGTATCACTACCCTATTAATAAAGAGTCAAACCCCACAAAGCTAAGGTTTATCGCTAAACCAAAGCTTTGATACCAGATGTAACATCCCGCCTTTTCGCACGCTTTAAATCGACACACATGTCAATTCAAAACCATACGGAAGGGCGGATTGTTATGGGGTAAATAAGAAAAACAGAGAAGAGAAAAAAAACTAAACAGAATTTCATAACGGAAGGATAAAATATAATAATAAATATACAGTTCATAAAACTGTTTACAAACATTTGATTCCTTTTTTTATATACAATAAATATCAGAGTTCACATACCCATAAATATCAATGCAGCGGAATTAAATAGTGTAGTGGAATAATATAGTAGATAGCAATACTACAAATCTTCGTCTTTGTCCTCCAGAACTAAAGTCTTCGATCCTGAAACGCTTGGACTGACCCGAGCGAATTGAAAGGACAAAACACTCGAGTCAGAACTAAAAGATCTTATGTAAGTTAAATTAACAGAAATAAATATGAGTGCAGTAACTCAAAAGATGCTCGGGATTCACATCTCTTAAGGATCCGTTAAACTATTTACTATGTAGTATATTTCGCTATTATAATAGCGTCTAATTGTAAAATAAACTTATTTTTTAATAGCGTTAAGGGGTTACCCAAATAGCCCTTAACACAAATAATGCCAATGTCTATACAGTACCGTAATACCTCCTGATCGGGAGGCTACCAGAGGATACTCCATAGGTACGACACAAATAGAAACTCGTACAAGGCTCGGTATGGTAGGTGACACGGCACAACTAGGCAATGCTAGGGTAGATATACCAATTACGCATCCGGGCTGGTGGAAACGCGCAGCGCGCAGCTACCGCCCACCTCGAACAAACTCCCCCAAAATCAAAAATAAAGGTGGCCACCGAATCAATCCAAAGTCAAAGTATAGTATCGAAGAGGAGTGTCCGATCAAAGGAATGACCTCATTGGCCCGAGAATCGCACCTGTTTTAGCCACCTTATGCCAACTCACGGAAGTCGGGTCCACGTATTTACCTCAAACGAAACGCCGCCACCATCCTACTTCATTCTGGAATCTCCACCGTGTACATGGTTGTTAAAGTGGTTTTCGGAGTTGGCAGAGAGTATGACAACTTTCAATCCCGGTCTCTTCAACAACCAAACGTTAACAACGCGGTCTAAAAAAATAGTTTATACTTTAAAACCAGAATATAATTATCCATTTCAAAACCCATAAATACGATATCATTTCCATTTCCAAAACAATTCATTTTGATATTATTTTTATAAAACCCAAATCAATAATATCATTTTATTTCAAATATATTTCCTTTCCAAAATCATACTACTTTTTAAAAAAAAATTAATATCTGGAAACTGGACATTTGAATTATAACTTTCAAACATAATACTCCGAAATTCATAGCTTCGAAACCATAACTTCTGAAACTTGAATGGTTTGGATATTCAACAGTATATAGAATATAGTTGATTTTATATTATTTTATAAAATAATTTCAGCAACTTCACAATTTATCCATTTAAAATTTTAGGTCTAAACCCCATAAATTTAGATTCACCTTTAGTTTCAATAAAACACTTCGATTTCAATATATTCAAACTTCGAGTATTTAATAATTTCAAAACTAAAGTTGGAATTTATATTCAACAATTTATTATCCTATTATTTAGTTTTGAACAGTCACAAAATAAATCCATAAAATAAAACTCAAAATTTCTAACAATTTAATATTTCCTTCAATTTAATTGTATTAGAAATATTCATTTAATTTATCTTGAATAAAAATCCAGTTATAAATATCATACCTTTTTTAAATTTCCAAGCTTTGATAAGTTTTACATCAACTTATGGAGTGAAATTTTTTTAATAAGTTCCATTCAAATAAATTTCAAATTTTACCTTCCAATCTTAATTGATTTAAATCATTAAACTCCATTATTCAACTTATTTATTTTATTTAACAATTTCATAGCTTAAATTCAATAATTTAACTATGTATGTGTATAAAATAAGATTTTATATAAGATCAAAATTTAATATTTATTAAACCGTATCCTATCCAAACCATAAAATCATTTCAAAAATAATTATACATATATATATCGCGGTGCCTGTATATAATTTTCTATCCTATGGTCAAGTGATACAGATATTTATCATTTCAATCCGCAATTTAAAAAAATAAAAATGCGGTTGTATATCATTTCAAACCGCAATCCCAAAGGAGATGAAAATGCATAATAACTTGCAGTTTATACAAAATAAGAAAAATAGCATCCATTCATCCAAATATCAATCATCAACCTTTTTTTCCAATCATCATCTTATTTAAATAAACATCAATATAGAGCATATAAAATATAACAGGTAATAAATAAAAGGTATTAACCAATATTTTATATTCAATAATAAATTTAATAACCGTTAGCAGTTTATATGCAAATAAATAATTATAACTGTCAATTTATATGCAAAAATAAAATTAATTAACAGTTAAACTAAATTAAGGCGATTTAACCGAGATGATGAATAAAACATGCCAAACGGTCATAAATAAATTTCTATTCATATCCTAAATCAATTTAACGAATATAAGAAATTTTAGAAGTTGTGAGTGGGTTAAAACACTCACCTTGGGGATAAATCCAATTCAAACCCAAAAATTTGACGATCTCCAAATTTGTTCAAACCAACGTCATTGAGTCCGAAATTTTATTACGATCCTAACAAAAGAAATTTCGCGTGAAATGGAGTTCGTATGAAAGAGTTATGTAGGTTAGAACGAGTTAAAAATCAATTTAGAATAAAAGAAAACAAATAAAACGAACCCTAAATCAAATTTTGCCACGTCAATCTGCAGGACGAACACGCATACAGACATCTTCCAGAAACATGCTTCGCGATCGAACCCTATATGTCGCCGTTGACACCTCCTTTGACCGTCGACCTCATCCCCTAGCCGCCGTCGTTGACCACGTCGTCGCCACCATCCTCCTTGCCTCCTCCGACCGACCCCCTGGGACCCAACCCCGAGCTGATCAGTCGCCAAAACGACAAGCCGCCGCCTCCCAATCAAACCCTAATCGATTTAATTCGCCCCATCTAGCCGCTGATTCCCAGGACGCAACCCGCCGATGAACTCCCCATTCGACTCTCCAAACGACAGTACCAACGATTTGTCGATCTGTCACTATCCATCCACGATCAACGAACGGTCGAAATTAAACGCCCAAATTATGGTCAAACCACAACCCGAATTAAAAAACGAATTACACCATTAAATTTCGCTCGTCAAGAGCATCAACATATATTTTTTTGGAATTTTTCTTAGGACTTTAAATTTTTGACTTTTGATTTGATTTGCAATTGTGTTTGGATCTAAGATTTGCATCCATTGAGGAAGAGAAAGAGTTGAGGAAATGAATGCACAACAAATGAAAATAGATGGAGGCTAGGGTTTATAACTGGGTTTATATAGATAGGTTAGAAATAGAGTAGATGGATCCGATAAACAAACGTGTTGAACGATAATTGGCCCAAAAAGCCCGTTCTGACCCCGCAACGAAATTGGGTAAACCCATATATCGAAATAGGTATTTTAAAATATTTTGAATGCGATGGAAAAAGTTTCACATCCAAATTCGATCATATGAAGAAGTTATGCTGAAATCAATATTTCCAAATTGATTTCAAATTGATTTCAATTAAACCGATTTCAAGGCGTTTCGCGTTCGTATGATCAAACGACAAGTCCGATCGCTGCGAAACTTGAAACCCTACAATAATTCACTATTACGGATCCGATGAAACTGGTTTCGTCGAAATCCGAGTCCGTGACCAAAATGGCTATTTTTATATTAATTAAATAAATTTAAAATAAATTAATTAAATCAAATTTCGCGTTAAAAATTCTGAAATTTGCAATCTTTTCCACTTTATAATTCTCAAACATTTAAAATGATTTAACAAATTTTTAAATGTCACTATATTAAATATAAATCTTCAATTTCACAAATTTCAAAAATTATAGATAAATTTCCAAAATGTCCATTAAATTGAATTTACCCATAATTATTCTATTCAAAATTTCAAATAGAAGGGTTTACCATTGGATTTAAAATTATTACATAAATATTTCCCAATTTTCAACTTAATTTTTAATTTAACGTAATAATTAAATATTTGATTTCATTTATTGGCAATAAATCCAACTATTATAAATTAAGTAAATTTACTCACCATTGAAAATTCAAATCCTATTATTCATCAAATTTATCATCTTGATTTACTTATTAATTTATAATTCTTTAAACCAATTCCCATCTCAATTTTAAATGTAAATTATTTTACCAATTATAGTATTTATTTCACTTTCTTAAAATAATCCCTTTATTACACTCTGAATCCAATTTATTTCAATAAGTTTCAAATTGATCGAATTAGATTCAATTTTAACCTTTTACTTACACTTAAGTTTAGGTCATATTTAATTTATAACGTATTACTTCCCTAGTTATTTCTTTACATACTTCCCGTATTAATTTTACAATTAACCATAATTATTAAAGTAAGGCTAATAATAAATACGACCCTATAATTACTCAACATTTTAAACGAATGTTATTTCATTTTCCATTAGTGTAATATTCATTTATTTTATTATTGCTTATTACAAATTCTAATTCCATTAACAAATAAGCAGGTAATTTATAATATATGCTACAAATTTTGAATTCATCACAATTCCTTATTATTGACTTAAATTAGCATTACTTACATTGCATTAACATTGTTACTTAAAATCTCTATCCAATTGCAATTTATATTCTAATGAGTACATTTACTCTTCCCGTTATGCTATTAATTATCAACAAAGAAACGTTTATTAATTTCAACAAATTGTAATTACTAATTACCTACATTGATTGTATTTGTTTTCCCTTATTATCATTCATTAGAATTCTATTCAGCTTTCCATTTCTTGCAATAACTCATATACTATACTTTTTCATTTAAATAAACAAGGTTCCAATAAATAGGATTTATTCAATTCACCCCCTTTAAATTAAGTCTATTACAATCAATGTAATATTTCATCAATACCAATTGGCTCAATTATTTCATTTATACTAAGTCATATCATTTAAAGTAATTTATCAAATTTAAATGTTCATTCAAGTTTATAAATTATTAACTTTAATTATTGCAATTCATTGTCTAACATAAATTTTGAATCTATTTCCAAATTTTCACATTTCAATTAACTAACACCTTACAATAGTTTACAAATAAAAAGGGATTGTACTAAATAAATTATTTATTGCCCTACATTACTTTATTACCTCCATTTACATTCACTTTCCATAACTCAATACTTAATTTCATTGATGAATTAAATGCTTGCCTTTATTTACTTATTTTCAGCTTTATATCCAAATGCAACAAATTTCACTATTACAATTAATTGCAATATAAAATTTAATTTGTAAATTTTAATTACCCTTGATGCATCAAATTTCAACATTCGCTTTCATATAAATAAATAAGATTTTTTTTATTTCTTTCTAAATTTAAATTAAAATCTTATTAATTTAATTCATTTTAGACATTGAGTTTATACGGGTCGTCACAATTATGCTTTTTTATTAAGTGAAATAAATAAGTAAAATTTTAGTGCTTATTAGTTGTGCTGATCATTTTAATACAACATTTAATATTTCGTAAAGTTATTTTAGTATATCAAACAATTAAAAAAGTTAAAACACAACTTCTATTGTGTTTTTAGTTATCTCTTTCTATGTTAAAGTAACTTCTTTAGTTCTTTTTAGCTTATAATTTTATATTGTAGTTTCTAATGATTGGAAACAAATATATTAAAAACAATCGATAAAAAAATTTTGATGACATCCTGCCATAACATTAGAATACATACTGTAGTTAAAATATGATAATTTATAAATCAATTAATAAAAAAGAAAATGTAATATATATATGAATTTTTTTAACGATAAAATTTTGATTTAGAAATAAGTAGAAACAAAAATGTAATACAGATGCGAAAAAATTATAAATAAAGAACTTCGTCGAGCATTTGTTTTTTTCGTTTGTATATAAAATATAAGATATAAACAAGGTGATTAAGAGTGTTGTATGATCAAGGTTTCAAACGTCGAATTTTGAAGAAAACCTAAGGCTAATATCTTGACTGAAATAAAGGAGATTTATAGCGTTGGTAAATCTCAGATTTCAAAGAAAATCTTTGGCTGGTATCTCGGGCGAGACGAAGGAGATTTAAAACCTTGTGTATAGTAGTGCAATAAAGAATAAACAAATTTAAATTGAGGGTTAA
This sequence comes from Allium cepa, assembly GCA_030765085.1. Taxonomy (NCBI): domain Eukaryota; kingdom Viridiplantae; phylum Streptophyta; class Magnoliopsida; order Asparagales; family Amaryllidaceae; genus Allium; species Allium cepa. The sequence continues at coordinate 460,819,556 of CM060928.1, forward strand.
TATTGTCAAAATGACAATTTATCTATATATAATAGGAATACCCTCATTTGAAGCTTTTGAAGTGTCCAAATTGCCCATTAAATTTCCTGCTAAATCATAAGGATAATTTGCTCATTTGTATTCTTCCTGTTAGTGGTATAATGATTCTTACGACATACGGTTTTCCCTCTTTTCTCTCACTCACATATTAAATCACTCATCTTCTTGCACAATTTGATTTCATTGATTCATTATTTTAATACTAGGATTTTCAATTTTGATTTGTTAATCTATCATCGATTTCATTCATTCCTATCACCGATTTCACTAATTCAGGGTTGCTTTGATCTACAAGTTCAAATCGTGAGTCAAGTTTTTGTTTTCTACCTTTTTGAAGATCAAGTATCTTACTTCCTTACTGCAAGCATGGGGATAATATTGACTTTCAAGTATAGGTTCAACTGGGGACATAGAAATCATACACATTTGCAAGTTCAAGAGCTAATGATATTTCCAAGTTTAAGAGGTAATGATAGATTTTTTTTATGTAATTTCATAATCAACTGATTTGGTATAAAAGAAATGTCCGTTGGAACTTGGTGATTGTTTATTTTTATTTTTGAGTATAATAACGTTCTTTTGGTGCATTTTAGAATCATTGAAAGCTTGATGATGAGGAATTGATAATCTGCACTCAGCTCCTTCAGCTTTTATTCATATAACATACAGTTACGAACACATTTCCAAGTTTAAGAGGTAATGTGTGGATTTTGATGAGTAATTTATTCATATATATATATATATATATATATATATATATATATATATGGGAATGGACAAACGATTATTTATTATTATTATTAGGTCCGAGCTTCTGAAAAACTATTGAAGTATGGTAAGCTGAATCTATTTGTTCATTTTCTTCGATTTGAGCAAACATATGTTGAATTTGTTGTAAAAAAGGCTATTCTGATATGTAACTATATTTTTATTCAATTTGTACTCATTCATTTGTTGCTAGATGCTTTAAAGGGAATCCACCAAACATAAGTTGTTGATGCGGATTTAGTGTATCTGAATTGATACAGGTATTATGTCAATTTTAACTATACAGTAGATAAGTACCGTTATAAAGATGATACCAGACAATCTTTATTAATCTATCGTAATATCCATATGACCCTACTACGTTTTACGTTCAAATTTTAATAACCATCAATCAGTAATGTTAAGTTCATTTACTACTGTATATTTTCGTAGATAATCTTTTGGTAAATCGTCAAAAGTAGATTTGCATTTGGACATGTATTTTATTGTTGCATTCATGAAGTGTAGAGATAGCATATGCCTCTTTAGTTTAATAGATATTTATATTAAAAAAATAAAACAGAAGGGAATGATAATACAGATTATTGCAAAGGTCTCTTTGGAAGTTCACGTATATTAAAGGAAATGAAAATACAAGTTATTTGTATATTATAGAAATACACTGGAGCATTTGGACATTTTAGATGTTAAGTTCTTCCAAACTTAAGAAATCCAACACATTCTTTATAGTAGGATTAATTATTGTCTAAACCACCCTTTCAAACTTCAGACCATGGTAGTGATACTTTCATCTTTCTATTCCATATTTCTCTACACTCACCCATTATCTCACTTTTACCCAATTTTATGGAATATTTCCTCTTAAACTACGCTGTTAAATAGAAAGCAAAACAAGAATAATCCAGCCACTTTTGTTCTTTTGTGTTTCATACATACCCAAAACTGCATCGGAAACTGTACCGATCACTACTCAGTAAACGTCCATAATTCGACGATGGAAACTGCATTTGTTTTCTTACTCTTCTTTCTTTTGTGGTAAGCGCTTTATTTTTCATAACTTAACGCTTTCCTTCTACCTACCTTCATCCAACACCCTAATTTTGACATCTATAGGAAATTTATGTTATTACGGTCAACCCTGAAACAAAAAGTGGGAAAGAAGAATTTGGTGGGGCTCTTGCATGGCAGGTTGGAGGTGGGGCTTTATCTAAAATAACCTTTTTAATCTTAAATGAATGATAGGGTTAATTTTGTCCTTCCGACTAGCCACTTCTTGTTTTGCACGTTCTGATGCAATGACTTCAACTGCTATTGCAACTTGGCATCCTGTCTTCCCCATTTTTCTGCATAGTAATTGCATATTATCTTTCATTCTAATTTGGTGTTCATTCGTACAGGAAATAAAACTTCGGATTATCTTAGTTCTGAGCAACCCAGGTGGTTCATCAATAGAGAACAAGAGAGAAAATTAGGCGAACACCAGCAAAGCTCAATGGATTGTTAGAAGAGATCTTGGTACACGTGACATGATTCATCTAAATATTATTCTAGGGTCAAAAGCATATCTGGAAACTTTAGAATTTCTGTAATCACTCACCCTTCTGGCGAAAGTTCATGCAAATTCTTGAATGATTACAGCATGTGATATAGTTCAGACTACCTTTGAAAAAAGGTGATCTTGCTTTAACGTATATTTGATGTGTAAGATTCATACCATTATGGACTGAAATTCATTGTATGGGTTGAAAATATATATGAATTTGAATCATGGCATCATATGTTGTTGAAACATAAAATTGTCAGCATTTTAGTATCAAATTTGACTTTGTTATGTGATAGAAATTGATTACATGGATGTAGTGTGTTTAAGTTGTTTCAGAAATGTAAATAACAATAATATATAAAAAATGCAAAACCATAATGGTTTTGGTAAAAAATCTTGTGGTACGATCAACTATTTTTATATCCAAGTAATCAAAAATATTGTTGAATTAGTATCACCTCTTGAATATGCATATTGGTACTTCTGACATGTTACCTTACTCAATTTAGTATGAATTAGATGAGATGATAGAGAAAATTAGAATATCAATTTTGTATTGTTTTAATAAATAGATGGGGTGTAGGCTCAGTAGTTTTGGGGGTTGAAACAGAACATGCCTTCATTTTAATCCAGCTAATTCCAATAATAAGTGAATTTTTTATTGGTTACTAAACAAGAGTGTACATGTTTTTGTTTTATTTTTTATAGATAAATTAATAGCTGATAAGTGAATTTGTGCATGATGCAGAGACATATTATGGGTTTGAAAACGGTCTAGATATTTGAAGATGGGAGCAGCTTGACAATAAATCCTTCTTACTTAAATTCATGGCTTGATCTTTTTCCACAGATACCTTGAATGGCTCTTTTCATTTAAAAAAATGATCCATTTATTTCTGCTTTGAAAGAGGTTTGATGTTGGAACTTGGTTATCTACTTATGTGCTTAAACCAATTTTTTCAGAATTCATAAGCTTGCTTTCGATTTTCTTTGCACACGTCCAACAAACGTGCCAAACAACAATTTTTTTAGAATTCATAGGCTTGCTTTCAGTTTCTTTGCACATGTCCAATGGACATGCCAAATGTACTGGTATTCATAAAGCAAATTTCGAATCAGAATACAAACAAACAATATTTCAAATATTCAACAACCAGCAATCAATATTTAGCATTTCAATTCATCATTTAGCATATTTTAAATAAGAGATGCAGTCCTTAGATTAGATTTATAAGGTGGGTGCCGTAACTGTACATTAGAGCTCTATTTGGTTACTTTGTAGATAAACTAAAATAAAATCAATGTTCATAAAACAACCCAAAATTTGTCACATGAAATTGACTAGTAATATCGAACAACCGTGGAAAAATTTCAACCTAAGCTAGCAACAAATCAGAAATAAAAGAAACCAGCAAAGCTTAAAATTTAACAATCCATCTGCTCAAACGTAACCAAACAATATGAATTACCTTTCGATATTATTTGACCTTCTAAAATGATTTTGTTATGGAATTCTAGTTCGAGACCACACAAATCAAAACCCCAATGCACAGTGGAAAAACGAGATCATGGTAAATAGCGCAAAAAAACCAATTAATATCTCAATCCAAACTCAACCAATCCAAAATCAATCACAATCACCAAACAGACAGTATAAAACCAAAACAATAACGAAAAATAAATCACATACCAATTTATAGTGGTTCCACTTTGAGAGAGAGCTTTTATTAATAAAAGAGTGCAAAAGATTGATTACAATGATCAATATTCAACAATAGAATAAATTTGTGGAGAAGATAATTGAAGAAAACTAGGTTTCGATAAAACCTATTTTAATGGAGGATAAAACCCTTAATCTCTTGGATTGATCATCTTTTGAGAGCAGAAAATAGCTTATATAGGAGAGTAGAAAACCTGGACAAAATTTTAGAATTGCTCTTTCGAATATCACAGATCATCACACCAAGCCCGGACTGAAAATAGGTTGAAAAACGTCATAGATGTCTGTCACGTTATAACAGATTTCTGTCATAAGTTTCAGGAAAGCATTCCCCAAAACCATAAACGCCTGTTCCAAAGTGTCAAACACTAGAAATATTCTTGTTATTACCTCGACTCATGTTCCCCATAAAGTGGATCCGGTAGTCTATCCCAAGCTTTGGGTTCCAAACCCGACTTGCACAAATGTCTGTCACTTTATGACAGACGTTTTTCACCTGATGCAGGCCGCAACACTCCACCTTCATTGCCATATCTTCCTCCTTTGAGCTCCGATTAGCGAACCATCTTTTCCATCACCAAGCTACTTCACACCACTTCAGTTTCTCCATATAGTGTTGCTAAAATTCAATACTCCTTTTTGATAGTATATCCATCTCAATCACGAACTACCGCTAGCACCAATTATCACCACTTCTACCTTCAACCAAACATAAATTCTTTCCTAATGAGCTCCGGCAAAGCCACTGCACATTGCACTCCATCCATAAGCTCAAGCAAAACCCCTACTCGCAAAATAAGTGTTGAAAACATTTGAATCCTAAACCGTCTCACCAAAGACTAAAGTTCTAAGGAGTGTAAACTAGCACTCACCAAGAAGATAGAACTACAATCTCACACCAATACCCTTCCTCAACGATGACCAAGTTCCTCCCTCATCTGTGCCACCCTATGACACCTAGCACTTCCTCAAGCGAATCAAGTTCGAGCAATGCTCGAACTTCCCAACCGACAATGTCTTGATGAACATATCCACCGCGTTATCCTTTGTGTGCACTTTCTGAAGATATATTTGCTAATCAGCATCCATGGCTACTAAAAATAATTATCTCACTTCAATATGCATTTCCCGTGAGCTAAATGCCAAATTTTCCGCCATGTGAATAGCATTGGTTATCATATTGAACATCGATACTATCGTGTTCAAATCCGAAGTCACACAACAATCGCTTTAAATAGAGTGCCTCCTTTGCCGCCTCCACCTTTGCTATCAACTCCGCCTCTGGTGGATAAAACAACTATGTTTGCAATCTCCAACCTATGGCCGTACCACCAAGTGTGAAGACATACCCGTAAGTTGATTTTCTCCGATCCCTATCACCGACTTAGTCCGAATCACACTAACCAATCAACTTACAATTCATTCCCTCACTACCTCCAAAAAGAAGACCATAAGATGGCGTACCTATAAAGTATCTCAGTATAAGCTTCACCGCTTTCCAATGTGATTTTCTCAGATCACTCATATACCGACTAACCATCCCGATTGCATTTGCAATATTGGACCTCGCACAAACCATGGCATACATCAAACTTCCAACCGCACTAGTATATGACACATTTGGCATATAAGCCATGTCATTCTTCAAGATAGGTGATCCCTTACTCGAAAACTTCACATGAAAAGAGAAAGGTGTATTTGACGCCTTTTGCATTCTCTATGTTTAACCGACAAAGCACTTTCATTATGTATTCCTTTTGAGTTAGTTTTAACTCAAAACGCTTTCGATCCCTTTCAATTTTCATGCCCAATATCCTTTTTGCTTCTCCCAAATCCTTCATTTGGAATTTCGATTTTAGACTCAATTTTAACTTATTGATTTCATCTTTGTCCTTAGAAGCAATGAGCATGTCATCCACATACAAGAGTAAATACACCTAACAATCATTTTTAAACTTCTTGAAATATACACATGCATTCTTGACGCCCAATTGCAAGCATAAAATGATCAAATCTCTTGTATAATTGCCTAGGTGATTGATTTAAATCATATAGTGATTTCTTTAGCTTGCAAACCAAATTTGACTTACTATCTGCAACAAACCCTTACGGTTGCTCCGTGTAAATGTCTTCATCTAAGTCACCATGCAAGAAGGTGGTTTTCACCTCAAGTTTCTCCAACTCCAAGTCGTGAATATCAAATATGGCAAGTAATATTCTGATAGAAGTATGACCCACAACCGATGCGAATATCTCATCATACTCCTTTCCCTTCCTTTCTACAAACCCCTTAGCCACTAGCCTAGCTTAGTATCTTCCATCGTCTTTCACCTTGTATATTCATTTGCACCCAATAGCATGGTTTCCTTTAGGAAGTGGAACCAAATCCAAAGTTTGATTCTTCATCAGCGATTGCATCTCTTCCTCTATGGCACAAATCCATTTCGAGTTATCATTCGAATCCATGACGTCATTAAGGTCCATCGGCTTATCTTGAACTACATGTAGAGCATAGTCCAACTTGTCACAAAAGATAAAATAGTTTCAATCACCATATCTTTCTAGTGTCCTTATAGCACAATGACCAACCCGAAGAGCAATACCATCACCCAAACTCCTTTCGGGTCCACCTTGAACCGAATCCTCTCTACAATTCCTTTGGACGTGTGCAAAGAAAATTGAGAAAAAATTTCTTTATCGCGAAAAAATGGTGGTTTGCATAAATAATACTTGAAATAAATATACTATCTCATTCTTCAACTTACTTCAAGAAAACCTCAATATATTTGAATATTCGACACCAACATTAACATATTCTTTACTACTCTTTAGTTTAACTCATCTTCATCCAAATGCTCTAAATCTTGGTTAATATTAATTTCAGTTGATAATTTAAACTTATTTAACGAATTTTTTTTCCATAATTTATAGAAGTTGAAGTGCATGAGAAACAATCAAATGGTTTAATAGACACCATTCAGTATCGAACTAAACTACATTATCAGTGCGTGTATGCTCAAATTAAATTTAATATAAAAAATTGGACTAAAATTTTAAAATGTTCACTAAGTTAATTAGCTACGCTATTCCAGGTAATCCGCTTACAAAAATATTATTTTGTGCAATATATTGCACGAAATAAACATGATTAAAAACTTGATTGTGATATTATTTTCTGTTAGTCCACCAAAATGTGATAAAGACAATTGAGCTTGCATTTTTGCAAGATCAGTGAGGCTTTTGAATGTGCACAGTTTATATAGCTTGAACAATAACAAATATGACATACCATACAAATTTGTTAAATGTTTAATGAATAAAAATAGTTCAAAATAACATTATTTATATCATAGATCATAGATATTAGATGAAGAATTGATTCTACTTAGGCACATTAGCCAATAAAATGCACAAATGTACTCATAAAGAGCATTGTAATTAGTATAATATGTGATAGCTTATGGACAATTAAAAGCTGCTAATGTTAATCTTTTGAAAATACACTACTTAATCTCATTCAACCTTCATTAGTAAAACTCATAGCATCGAAAAAGAGAATCTGGAATAAAAGCCTTTGTTGGATCTGAGGTCTATGCATGCTTGAAATTACATCCTGCACTGAAGGTTCTGTGAGCGATCACAAAATAAAGAGTAGAACATATCATTTCGATTTATAAATGGAATATTTTATGTGCTATAAATTTTTCAAGAAATTATCCACATTTACACATGTAACATAATAACGATGTCTACTGGTCACTTACTTAAGCAACACAATTGACGATAATAGCTTACATTATTAAACGTTGCAATGTATTAGATGGTTTCCTGAAAATCTCAGTCTTTAACCAACTCATGTTGCCACCTTCACCTTCAAATCCAATCATCACGGCATACAGCATCACCTTGTCTCTTCTTTCTCTTTGTTCCACCTTGCATCTAGATCTTTAATTTGATATAAAATATGAAAATTGAAGTTCCAATCAAGAAGTAACAACCACCTATTATTACCATAGAAGAAAAATATAATCCCTTGTTACCATCTATCTTTTCCACTCTTTAAAATTTAAGCTATTTTTTCTTTTTCTTTGTTCTCACGGAAACAATAGTAATGAAAGTTAACATATATTTAAAAAGCACCAATTAGGATATTTTATGTAATATTTTAATTCTCAGATTAAATAATAAACACATCTATAATAGATAGGCTCTTTGTATTTATGAAACATGTGAACCTTTATAATAATGTTTATACTTAGAAAATACTCACACTTTTTGTTCCTTAGCTGTAGCTTTCAATTTGTTACATAGCCATCAAAATTGAACATTTTTTAAATTTCAAAAATAATAATAAAGATACAATGAGTTGTAGTTTTTGCTATCAACTGCGAGATAACTTACAATTGACGTGAGATTACTGACGATTGAGCTTGATCCCTTTGACCCCTTTAAGGGATTTCTCTATGAAGAAGTGACGTATTTCTAATAGAAATTGTAAATTTTCGAAGTAAGCCTACAATTTATGTTTCGGTGATAGCAATAGAGAGGGTAAGAAATTGGAAGCACTTCACATTTCCTCAAAACCTATTTTATTGCACAATGAAAATGAAAGAGACAGGCAAGTTCTAGTAAGTTTAAAAGTGGCTATATTGTTATGCGAAGAGAAGAAAGAGCAGTCATTACGAAATAATGTTGTGGTGAGTTTTGATTTGCCTCGATTAGAATTAAACACCTATAATTTGGGAGATCTGAAAAAGGGCATTTTTGTCATCTCAAAAGCTTCAAAATGAATTATCCTCATTATAAATAGATACTAGGCTTTTCAGTTCCGATTTGTTAATCTATCCGATTTCATTCCTATCACCGATTTCACTAATTCAGGGTAGCTTTGATGTACAAGTTCAATTCGTGAGTCAAGTTTCTGTTTTCTACTTTTTTAAAGATCAAGTATCTTACTTCCTTACTGCAAGCATGGAGATAATATTGACTTTCAAGTAGGTTCAACCGGGGACGTACAAATCATACACATTTCCAAATTCAAGAGCTAATGATATTTCCAAGTTTAAGAGGTAATGATAGGTTTTTGATGTAATTTCATAATCAACTGATTTGGTATAAAAGAAATGTCCATTGGATGTTGGTGATTGTCTGTTTTTATTTTTGAGTATAATAACGTTCTTTGGTTGCATTTTAGCATCATTAAAAGCTTGGTGATGAGAAATTGATAATCCACACTCAGCTCCTTTAGCTTTTATTCATATAACATACCGTTACGAACACATTTCCAAGTTTAAGAGGTAACGTGTGGATTTTGATGAGTAATTTATTCATATATATATATATGGGAATAGACAAATGATTATCTATTATTATCAGATCCAAGCTTCTAGAAAACTATTGAAGTATGGTAAGTTGAATCTGTTTATTCATTTTCTTCGATTTGAGCAAACATATGTTGAATTTGTGTTAAAAAAAGGCTATTCTGACATGTAACTATATTTTTAATCAATTTGTACTCATTCATTTGTTGCCAGATGCTTTAAAGGGAATCCACCAAACATAAGTTGTTGATGGGGATTAAGTGTATCTGAGATGATACGGGTATTATGTCAGTATTAACTATACAGTAGATAAGTACCATTATAAGGATGATACCATACAATCTTCATTAATCTATCGTAATCCCCATATGACCCTACTATGTTTTACGTTTTAAATTTTAATAACCATCAACTTGTAATATTAAGTTCATTTACTACTGTATATTTTCGTAGATAATCTTTTAGTAAATCGTCAAAAGTAGATTTGCATTTGTACATCTATTTTATTGCTGCATTCATGAAGTGTAGAGGTAGCATATGCCTCTTTAGTTTAATAGATTTTTTTTAAAATAAAATAGAAGGGAATGATAATACAAATTATTGCAAAGGTCCCTTTGGAAGTTCACGTATATTAAAGGAAATGAAAATACAAGTTATTTGTATATTATAGAAATACACTGGAGCATTTGGACATTTTAGATGATAATTTCTCCCTAACTTAAGAAATCCAACACATTCTTTATAGTAAGATTAATTATTGTCTAAAGTACCCTTTCAAACTTCAGGCCATGGTAGTGATATTTTCGTCTTTTCATTCCATGTTTTTCTACACTCACCCATCATCTCACTATTACCCAATTTTCGGGAATGCTTCCTCTTAAACTACGTTGTAAATAGAAAGCAAAACAAGAATAATTCGGCCACTTTGGTTTTTTCGTTTTTCATACATACCCAAAACTGCATCAGAAACTGTATCAATCACCACTCAATGAATGTCCATAATTCGACGATGGAAACTGCATTTGTTTTCTTACTCTTCTTTCTTTTGTGGAAAACGCTTTATTTTTCATAAATTAACGCTTTCCTCCTACCTACCTTCATCCAACACCCTAATTTTTACATCTATAGGAAATTTATGTTATTATGGTCAACCCTGAAACAACAAGTGGGAAAGAAGAATTTGATGGGGGTCTTGCATGGTAGGTTGGAGGTGGGGCTTTATCTAAAATAACCTTTTTAATCTTAAATGAATGATAGGGTTAATTTTGTCCTTCCGACTGGCCATTTCTTATTTTGCATGTTCTGATGCAATGACTCCAACTGCTATTAAAGCTTGGCAACTTGTCTTCCCCAATTTTCAGCATAGTAATTGCATATTATCTTTCATTCAAATTTGGTGTTCATTCGTATGGGAAATAAAACTTGGGATTATCTTAGTTCTGAGCAACCCAGGTGGTTCACCAATAAAGAAAAAGAGCGCAAATCAGGCGATCACCAGCAAAGCTCAATGGATTGTTAGAAGAGATCTTGGTACATGTGACATGATTCATCCGAATATTATGATAGGGTTAAATGCATATCTAGAAACTTCAGAATTTCTATAATCACTCACCCTTCTGGTGAAAGTTCATGCAAATTCTTGAATGACTACAGCATGTGATATAGTTCAGACTACATTTGACAAAAAGGTGATCTTGCTTTAATGTATATTTGATGTATAAGATTCATACCGTTATGGTTTGAAATTCATTGTATGGGTTGAAAATATATATGAATTTGAATGGTGGCATCATATGTTGTTGAAACATAAAATTGTCAGCATTTAGTGTCAAATTTGACTTATTATGTGCTAGAAATTGATTACATGGATGTAGTGTGTTTAAGTTGTTTCAGAAATGTAAATAATAATAATAGTATAAAAAAATGCAAAACCATAATGGTTTTGGTAAAAAATCTTGCGGTACGATCAACTATTTTTATATCCGAGTAATCAAAAATATTGTTGAATTAGTATCACCTGTCGAATATGCATATTGGTACTTCTGACATTTTACCTTACTCAATTTAGTATGAATTAGATGAGATGATAGAGAAAATTAGAAAATCAATTTTGTATTGTTTTAATAAATAGATGGGGGGCTCAATAGTCATGGGGGTTGAAACAGAACATGCCTTCATTTTGATCCAGCTAATTTCAATAACAAGTGAATCTTTTATTGGTTATTAAAAAAGAGTGTACATATTTTTGTTTTATTTTTTATAGATAAATTAATAGCTGATAAGTGAATTTATGCATGATGCAGAGACATATATATGGGTTTGAAGGCAATTCAGATATTTGAAGATGAGAGCAGCTTGGCAATAAATCCTTCTTACTTAAATTCATGGCTTGATCTTTTGCCACAAAAACCTTGAGTGGCTCTTTTCATTTAAAAGAATAATCCATTTATTTATGCTTTGAAAGAGGTTTGATGGTGGAACTTGGTTATCTATTTATGTGCTTAAACCAATTTTTTCAAAATTCATAAGCTTGCTTCCGATTTTCTTTGCACACGTCCAACAAACGTGCAAAACAACAATTTTTTAAGAATTCATAGGCTTGCTTTTTTGCTTTCTTTGCACACGTCCACCGGACAAGCCAAATGTACTGGTATTCATAAAACAAATTTTCGAATCAAAATACAAACAAACAGTATTTTAATTATTCAACAATTAACAATCAATATTTAGCATTTCAATTCATCATTTAGCACATTTTAAACAAGAGATGCAGGCTTTGGATTAGATTTATAAGGTGGGAGCCGTAACTGTACATTAGAGCTCTATTTGGTCACTTTGTAGATAAGCTAAAATAAAATCAATGTTCATAAAACAACCCAAAATTTGTCACATGAAATTGGCTAGTAATATAGCACAACCGTGGAAAAATTTCAACCTAAGCTAGCAACAAATAATAATAAAAAGAAACCAGTAGAGCTTAAAATTTAACAATCCATCTGCTCAAACGTAATCAAACAATGTGAATTACCTTTCGATATTATTTAACCTTCAAAAATGATTTTGTTATGGAATTCTAGTTCGAGACCACTCAAATCGAAACCCCAATGCATAGTGGAAAAACGAGATTGTGGTAAATAGCGTAAAAACAACCAACTGATATCTCAATCCAAACTCAACCAATCCAAAATCAATCAAAATCACCAAACAAACAATATAAAACCAAACAATAACGAAAAATAAATCATATACCAAGGTTCCACTTTGAGAGAGAGCTTTTATTAATAAAAGAGTGCAAAAGATTGATTACAATGATCAATATTCAACAATAGAATAGATTTGTGGAGAAGATAATTGAAGAAAACTAGGTTTCGATAAAACCTATTTTAATGGAGGATAAAACCCTTAATCTCTTGGATTGATCATCTTTTGAGAGCAGAAAATAGCTTATATAGGAGAGTAAAAAACCTGGACAAAATTTTAGAATTTCCCTTTCGAATATCACAGATCATCACACCAAGCCCGGACTGAAAATAGGTTGAAAAACGTCACAGATGTTTGTCATGTTATAACAGATGTCTGTCATAAGTTTCAGGAAAGCATTCCCCGAAACCATAAACGCATGTTCCAAAGTGATAGACACTAGAAATATTCTTGTTATTACTTTGACTCGTATTCCCCATAAAGTGGATCCCGTAGTCTGTCCTAAGCTTGGGGTTCCAAACCCCGCTAGCACAGATGTCGGTCACTTTATGACAGACGTTTGTCACCTAATGCTAGCTACAACACTCCACCTTCACTGCCATTTCTTCCTCCTCTAAGCTTCGATTAGCGAATCGTCTTTTCCGTCACCAAGCTACTTCAGACCACTTCAGTTTCTCCATATAGTGTTGCCAAGATTCAATACTCCTTTTTGACAGTATATCCATCTCAATCACGAAAACCGCTAGCACCAATTATCACCACTTCTACCTTCGACCAAACATAAATGTGTTCCCAATGAGCTCTGGCAAAGCCACTGCACATTGCACTCCATCAATAAGCTCAATCAAATCCCCACTCGCAAACGAAGTGTTGAAAACATCTGAATCCTAAACCGCCTCACCAAGGACTAAAGTGCTAAGGAATGTAAACTAGCACTCACCAAGAAGATAGAACTACAATCTCACACCAATACTCTTCCTCAACTATAACCAAGTTCCTCCCTCAACCGTGCCACCCTATGGCACCTAGCACTTCCTCAAGTGAATCAAGTTCGAGCAATGCTCGAACTTCCCAATTGGCAATGTCTTGATGAACATATCCGCTGCGTTACCCTTTGTGTGCACTTTCTGAAGATATATTTGCTAATCATCATCCATGGCTGCTAAAACGACTCTCTCACTTCAATATGCATTGCCCATGAGCTAAATGCCAAATTCTCTGCAAAGTGAATAGCATTGGCTATCACATTGAACATCGATACTATCGTGTTCAAATCCAATATCACACAACAATCGCTTTAAATAGAGTGCCTCCTTTGCCACCTCCACCGTTGCTATGAACTCCGCCCGGTGGATAAAACAACTACGGTTGCAATCTCCAACATATGGTCGTGCCACCAAGTTTGAAGACATACCCGTAAGTTGATTTTCTCTGATCCCTACCACCGACGTAGTCCGAATCACACTAACCAATCAACTTGCAATTCATTCCCTCACTACTTCCAAAAACAAGACCATAAGATGGCGTACCTCTAAGGTATCTCAGTGTAAGCTTTACCGCTTTCCAATGCGATTTTCTCGGATTACTCATATACCGACTAACCATCCCCGATTGCATTTGCAATATCGGACCTCTCACACACAATGGCATACATGAAACTTCCAACTGCACTGGTATATGACACATTTGGCATATAAGCCATGTCATTCTTCCAGATAGGTGATCCCTTACTCGAAAACTTCACATGAAAAGAGAAATGTGTATTTGACGCCTTTGCATTCTCCATGTTTAACCGACAAAGCACTTTCTTTATGTATTCCTTTGAGTTAATTTTAACTCAAAACGCTTTCGATCCCTTTCAATTTTCATGCCCAATATCCCTCTTGCTTCTCCCAAATCCTTCATTTTGAATTTCGATTTTAGACTCAATTTTAACTTGTTGATTTCATCTTTGTCCTTAGAAGCAATGAGCATGTCATCCACATACAAGAGTAAATACACCTAACAATCATTTTTAAACTTCTTGAAATATACACTAGCATTCTTGACGCCCATCTGCAAGCATAAAATGATCAAATCTATTGTATAATTGCCTAGGTGATTGATTTAAATCATATAGTGTTTTCTTTAGCTTGCAAACCAAATTTGACTTACTATCTGCAACAAACCCTTGCGGTTGCTCCACGTAAATGTCTTTATCTAAGTCACCATGTAAGAAGGCGGTTTTCACATCAAGTTTTTCCAACTCCAATTCGTGAATATCAACTATGGCAAGTAATATTCTGATAGAAGTACGACCCACAACCGATGCGGATATCTCATCATACTCCTTTCCCTTCCTTTCTGCAAACCCCTTAGCCACTAGCCTAGCCTAGTATCTTCCATCGTCTTTCACCTTGTGTATTCATTTGCATTTTGCACCTAACAGCATGGTTTCCTTTAGGAAGTGGAACCAAATCCAAAGTTTGATTCTTCATCGGCAATTACATCTCTTCCTCTATGACACAAATCCATTTCGCGTTATCATTCGAATCCATGACGTCATTAAGGTCCATCGGCTTATCTTGAACTACATGAAGAGCATAATCCAACTTGTCACAAAAGCTAAAATAGTTTCAATCACCATATCTTTTGGGTGTCCTTATAGCACAATGATCAACCCGAAGAGCAATACCATCACCCAAACTCCTTTCGGGTCCACCTTGAACCGAATCCTCTCCACAATCATGCACATCACCAACATTACTAGAGGCACCATGTGGACTATGTGAAGTCATATCAACTGTTTCATCCTCGCAAGCATCTTCAACTACTCTACTTATTGGACGAGAAGTGGGAATAACTTCCTTCTCCTTTAATTCACTATGAACTAAACCTAAAACATCTGACGAGCTCTCATTCTCCTTGAACAACGCTGACTCATCAAAAGTAACATGATGAGAATTCATTGCCTTATTCGTTTTCAGATTCCATATCTGCTAACCTTTTACCCCGTCTGTATAGGGTAAGAAAAATCCCTTTAAAAGCTCCAGGTTCAAGCTTATCATCACTTGGATCATGCATATAAAACTGGACTACCAAACACACAAAGATAACTTAAGTTAATGCTCTTTCCCTTCCACACTTCCTCTAGATTTTTTTACCAATAGCCGAGTATGGAATTCGATTCATAGTATGCACTACGGTTGATAAAGCTTAGGCCCAAAATCCCTTAGACAAACCCGATGTCAATCTCAAGCATCGAACTTTCTCAAGTAGAGTGAGTTTCATCATCTCCACAACACCATTCGATTGTAGATCTCCTAGTGGTGTAAAATGCCTTTGAATACCATGATACTTGCAAAAGTCTAAGAAATCTTCGAAAATATACTTTCCACCATCGTCGGGCCTTAGAACATTCAAAGACTTGTCACTCTCATTCTCAATAAGAGTTTTTCATGCTTTGAACTTTGTGAATGCCTCCGACTTGGACTTCATTACATACACTAAAACTTTACGATAAAAGTCAACAATAAAAGAAATATAATACGATGCTCCTTCTAAAGAAGCTACCGGTGCTTGTCCCCAAAAATCCATACGCACATACTCAAGAACACCTCTCAAATCGTGTTTGCCTTCACCGAATGAAACCTTTATTTGTGTCCCCATGACACATTCATCCTAAAACGCTAACTTGTTGAAACTCTCTCCATCGATCATCTCCTTCTTCCGAAGAATATCCAAACTCCTCTTCGAGACATGACCCAACCTTAAATGCCACAACCTAGTCGCATCCAGGCCTCGAGAACTATAACGTCTACGCAAGTTTCACCTTCTATGGTCATACCTTGAAGCAAATATACACAACGAGTCCTAGCACCATTCATCACCACAAGCGCACCATTCAAAACTCGCAAGTTATCAGTCTCAATAGTGATCTTACAACCTAAATAATCCAATTGCCTTAAGGAGATAAGAGATTTCCAAAGTCCCGGAACACAGTGCACATTAGTGAGAATACGAACCACTTCGTCAAACATCCGAATTTGCGAGGAACCGCTGTCCTTTGACTTACATACAACACCATTTCCAATAAAAATTGAATTTCCTTCTTTTTTGGACATAAGAAGAAAAATAATTCCTATTTGGCGTCATATGATAAGTCGCCCTCGAATCGAGCATCCAATCGCTACCTGAAACATCCGATGCTACCGCCGTCAATACATCTACGTATCCCTCACCAACACCACTCTTCATTGCAACCAATGAAGATGATACTTCCTTCTTTCCCTTCTCCTTGTCTGGACACTCATTCCTCGAATGACCGGGCGTCTTACAAATATAACACTTGCTCTGTCTTTCCTTCGACTTTCCTCTCCTACCAGGGTTCCTTTATTTAGAACGCCCACAGTTCTCCTTCTTCGCATATCTCTTCTTCTCCTCAAATAAAACTTGACCATTACCATCATCACTAATCCCAAGACTCAATCCTTCATTTAATCTCATAATTCCTTACTAAGAGGATCCGTCTTAACATCATCCAACGTAATATATCACAGCCATAGATCAAAATATTTGAGAAATCCGTATAACAATCCGACAACGAACACAACAATACCATCGTCCTTTGCTCTTCCTCAATCTTCAAATATACCGCTTCATCTTCATTAGCAAATCAATGAACACATTCAAATGCGCCTTTAGCAAAATTCCTTCCACTACAAGAAAAATAATCTTTTGTAACGCTAATTTATAAAAGCAATGTTTCATTCTGTTGTGTTTATTCTAATTTTTTTTATTTGGAGCCGGTGTTTGGTTGCATAATCCTTTCTGGTGCCTATTATTTCCTTTTCCGACGCCCTCCTCTAATTATTTTTCTCTTTCCTCTACCTTAGATTATTTCCCTCTTCCCCTCTTTGTCAAATTATTCTCTCTCCATAATCACAAAACTGGAAGATCCCAAACCAAACTCTTATCCTCCTTCCAATTATCGTCCTCACTTCAAAAGCTACACCATCCAACCAAAATCTATTGCCATCGGCTCATGTTGCCTTGCTTATACCATCGAGTTTATTGTTGTTGTTGATTCTAGAGGTTTCATCATTTAGAATGCTTCGCTACCGAGTCTGGAGATATCGATCCATCATCTCGCCACACGGCTCCCTATCAATTCCACTTCCCACCATCTCGCCTAATTTCTTCGGTTGTTGCTCCCTCATAGCTAAGTTGGTTCTCTAATTCCTTACTGCCTTCAATCACTAGTTTGTAGTTAGCTAGTCGCTGTATTTCGTAGCTTAGATGGCCATCGTATTTCGAAGCTCTTTCAGGTACTCCTAAAAACGCCAGATCGATTTCCGCTTTCTTGTTGGTCTTTATTTTTTATTTTTCGGATACAGATGACAATTTTGCACTATTGTTTGACGGTTTTGGATATAGCCTGTTTAGCTATGATACCAAACTAATGTTAATATTCTACTTCCATTTAATAGTGGCATTGGTTTTTTGATACTAAAGCTCCCATATTTTTGACATCGAATACTGACAGTTAATTTTCCTGATATCATCCAACAGTTAATTTTTTTGATACCAATACTGATATTAGTATTATACTTTAGTTTTGGAAATAGCCTGTTTATTTTTTTGATGTTGAAGCTCTCATTTTTTTGTTGGTCTTTTAACAGTTTTGGAATCGGGGTTTCAGGCTGTAACAATCTAAACCTCTGCATGTAGCACAACATCAGGAGATGAACTTTGTAATAATTAACAAATTTACGGTGTCTTTAATTAACAGCCACCTCCATAAATAAAACCAGTCAATGCATACTTGTAAACGTAAAAGTGTTTTACTATCAGAATTTTAAGGCAATCTGTAAAGTTCGCTCTTTCATGACTTGACCTTAAACATGTATATTTTCCATATTTCAACATGGCGGACTTTAAATCTCATAGTATCCATAGATCTTGTGATGGATGAATGAAGTTTGTAGTAAGTGAACTAAAAGTTGGCTAATATTATATTAAATCAGCCAACATGCATTTTTTTCTTGTCAGATTTTAGTTTGAAGTGTACAAAGAAGATAGATTCCATTTACGAAAAAGATATTTATATACAGGTATTTGATGATTTTATACTAAATTATAAGTGGAAGGTTTTTTTAGTCCAAACTACATGAAATTGTCTATTTTCTACGATGAATTGTTTGTTTTCTGGTCTTATGGTTTAAATATATTTGTTCCTAGGATTGTTGTAACCACCATTAGTTTTCTTCCTTATGTTTGAGAATGCACTTTATATTATGTCATGGGTTTATTGGTAAAATATTTGTTGGATAGGAAGCCTGTTAGTACATGATACACTTAGATTTCATGAATGGCATGACATCTGTGGTATGTCTTGATTACTATGATATTTCTTTACCTGTTTCTCGAAAGTATACATGCAACTTATAAACTAGAAAATTGTGTCCTTAACCAAACAAATTCATTTTCTTAACTACTAATTTACTTTCTTAACTTTCAAAGCTCATTTCAACGCTGATTCAAAGTTTCTTGTATCCTTTGATCCTAAAGGGCCTTGTAGGGTATGAGATCCGTTTGTCATGTGGCTCACGCTAGTTTACAGTGTGAAAATATACATTACTATCAATACTAGTTAATTATTTCAAATGCAAATTGGTCTTACCTATTAATGCATTTATAGGGTGAAAATCTTGGTTATTGCAAATCTTGGTGATATTTCTCTTTGGTAATTCCTTGTTTGGTTGTTTCATTTTTTTTGAATATTTTGTAGGTGATGGTGGATATAGGCCTATGGAGCACTGACTCTTGGCAAGAGTTGGACAAAGAAGATTACACGAAATTCAATCTGTGCATTTAATGTATAAGATGATGGTAAATACCTTGCAATGTAAGTTTTGGTTTTTTTTGTTTTCATTTTGTTATCTCCATTTTATGCATTGCAGTGAAATTTATACTTATCAAGATTTGAAACTGAAAATCACAAAGAGACACCTTATGATGACACTGTAATCTTACCATCCTCCAGCTTGTAAGTGCTAAATTCAGTTAAGAAGGCCCATCTTGGCATTGTTACTGTAGAGCCGTTCTCGTAGGATTCAAGATTATTATCTAATTTTAAACATTGCTATTTATGTTCTATCATCCACTAATGTCCTTTTTAGATTATAATAATTCATGTGGTCTTATTTTAGTTCATGTTATTAGGAACCATAACGTTTTAAATTATTTTCTTTGCTAAAAGTTTATTATTTTCCTTAAAACTTCAATTGAGCAGAGTCTAAAATGGTTTACTTCTACCTATTTTTTTCATTTTTGGATATACCATCTTCAATGCTTGGGTATTGCCAACAAATACCCTATCCAACACTCGAATCAACAATGCATCTGAAAATAAAGCTTAGAGTAGAGTTACGGTATTAAAGCATACTATGTTGCATCTACATGTATTTTACTATCTTGTCATAAAATATATACGAGAGCTAGGATCAATAGCCCCTTTTATCTAGCATCATTTCATCGCCTTGTGATATCAGTCACAAGTTTCTATTTAAAATATTTGTTCCGCTTTAAATCTAAGCTTAAAATTGTAACTTGGTTTAAATTCACTCCAAAATAATTGAGAATCGATTATTTCATTATCCATTTTGTCTTTTGATCTAAAAAAGTTTAAAAATATAATGTCTTCGTAATATTATAGAAATGTATAGCGTTCTATGAAACGTTTTAACATCCTAAATTTCCTTATTCACATATGACATACTTTGACTTTTGAATTATTAAACAATTTAACTATGTTAATTGAGTTACTAAGTTGGAAGGGAGACTGGAAGTTCATAGTAAGTATCCAGATAAGGAAAATTTATTAGTTAGTTTTTATGGGTATCTAAGCATGACTTATAATAGTTTTAAATTAAGTACATGTTTTCGAGTTTTTAATTTATCATACATACAAAGTAATTTTTTTGTTGAAAAATTGAAACCGATGGAAAAACGCATAATTTTCGATGACATTGTAGAAGTTAGCATTTTGATATATTGATACATATTCCTATATGTCGTTGCATAATTTTGTGCATCTACATATACACATGCCACATCAATGCAAAAATAGACACGCGTTGTATGTCGTATGTGTTTATGTTTGTAATTCTATTTATATATACATGCATGAATCGATACAGGTTGGAATAGAGGAGGGTGAGAAGATCTGTTCATTCAACATAAATTCGTTGTTCTATTTCTGATGTATTGATCTGTATAATTTATTAATTAGCCAATCTATATAGGCCGAGCGGTAAATAAGAAAAATTAACATGCGGATTAACATTGTCATCATCAACCATCCCTAATGCCAGTAATGTAATTCACAGAAAAAGATGCAAATAACGTCAAGTTTATATTTTTCTCTTATTTAATTTGACACTAACTGAATGAACTATGGGAATTTAGGAATATCTGTCAAAGTATTAGCAACACCCGGGTCAGGTTGGAAACCAGCGTGAGTAAACCCATATAACTTGAAAATACTGAGTTATAAACATATTTGAAAACCCGGGTAACTTATACTTCACTACGAGATCTTAACTTGTTATTGTCCATACTCATTTCACAAATCAATCCCAAGTACCACTATATAGTTTCAATGGTTCAGTTTACTTAAATTATTTCATTCCAACCTATTGATTTCACATATCAAAAGTATAAAGAATTTTTGTAGATTACAAATCGAAGTGGTTTCAGGTATTTACTGATACTCAACCCCGGTCTCTTCGAAACCAATGTTATTCTTTAAGCCAAATGTTTAAGTTTAAATAATACAATCTATATTCGGGATTTCATATTTACACAGCAATTCATTACCAATAGATAACCCACATTATCACAGTTCAACCCAACATCATACCTTAGAAACATCACAATTTATCAGGTTAGAGACATTAATCAAACATTTAACGGAATTTATCCATCCATAAGTAAGACTATTTAGTCATTCAATTCCTAATAAATTTAATTTAATCTCCACCTTAATTAAATTAATTATTTTTATTACTTTTAAATCCTGCTTAATTTATACTAACAAATTTATAAACCTTTTGTTATTACTTTAATTAATTAATAAAATTAATTAATCCTTAATTTCTTACATAAGTTAATCATCACATAATTACTGGTTAATTACTCTTTAATTACTAATTAATTAACCTCTAATTATAAAGTAATTAACCTTTTAATTACTTAATTATCCTTTATTAATTACATCAATTAATTAACCTTAAATTATTTTCATTAAGAAATCAACCCTTTTTAATTACTTCCATTACTTTAATTAAGTATTATTCATTAATTACTTCCATTACCTAATTATCCCATTTAATACATCACTTTTAGTATTATCCATTAATTACCCACCTTAATTAATGACATTAAGTAATTATTCTTTAATTACTTTCATTAAGTAATTATCATTAATTAATTATATTAAGAAATTAACCTTTAATAAATTAATCATCATTTAATTAATTACCTTAATTAATTAATCACATTAATAAATCAATCTTTAAATTGATTACAAAAATTAATTAACCTTTAATTAATTATCTTAATAATTAAATTAATTAATTATTCCCTTAACTGATTACATTAATCAATTACTCTTAATTAATCACATTCATTAATGAGCCTTTAATTAATTACACTAATTAATTATCCTTTAATTAATTTCGTTAAGTGATTATCCTTTAATTAATAGTCTTAACTAATTAAAGATAAACCATTTATTTTAATTACCTTATTAACTTTATTAATATCCTTTGTAATTAACTAAATAATCAACACATATATACATAGTTTATCTCATCTTAATTAAATAAGCATCATTATCATCCTAAGTTAAGAGTTATATTAAAGACTTTAAATTTTTCTTTATTCATTTATTCCCAATAGTTCCACAACTTGAACTTGCTTACATTTTCATTTATTTAATTTTCAGGGGAGAAAACACGGCCCGAATCCCAGACTTCCAACCTAACACAACTTTCCAACTACTTTCTTTTCCCCTTTCTTATTCTTTCAATTTCTCCAATTCCTATATTTAAAATTTACTTCCTTTTGCATCTCCTTTACCTGTTATTTACATTGCCCACTACTATAATTTCTTTGGCCCAAATTTCATCCCCCTTTCTTCCCGATTCCAGCTCTCAATTTCTCAGTTGCACACAAGTAGATGTGCACTTAGGTGTGCACGTACACGAAGTCGCCGACCACCCCTATTCATGCCACTGATCATCCTCGCATCAACATCGACCACCTCGTCAACTTTATCCACCCAGAGCCTTGAACCCCTTCTTATTCCAGAATTTCAAACTAGGACCAAAACTACAAACGATAGACGCCACCAAGATCGTCAACCCTTGGCCCACCTGCCTCCGTTCATCACCTAGTCTTGGCCTCAGCTTCGTCACAGTCTTTCCTTTCTATTCCTCCTTATGCGCAGCCCTTCCTCTCATCCACAACGCCATTATTAACCCAAGACCGTTCATGTTCGAAACTTGCCCCAAACCCTAAATCGACCTCTCCTCAGCGCCACACGCCACAGAAAAATATCGCCTCATTTTTCCTACCTCTGCCAACCCTCCAGCAACCCTCCTAGCAAACGACAAGTTTCGATAATCCCACGGCCGTCCTAATTTTGCCGAGAAGCAAATCCTGTTCAACATGCAATTTCTTCCCAATTATCAACTTAAAAATTTAAAAACTACCACCAAAAATCCTAACTTTTAAACACGAATCAGACTATATATGTATAACAAGAAATTATGTTGGTCGATTTCTGGGATGTTTTTATTTCATACTGTATATTCTTGTTTTCCAGAAAATAACTCAATAATTCCATTTAAAACTATTTTAAAATCAGTGTTTAGTTATAACAAATCCTTTTCCTTTTAAGATCATAACTTAAAAGAGATTAAGTGAAGAGAATTTGATTTTAGAACTTGTTTTTAACCTGTTTGAATTTGAAACAGAGACATACCTCCTCTACTCAAGCATGCACACAGTATTACAACATTTATACCAGGTAAAACTTAATTATATATATACATGCAAACAATAGTCAAGCCATTTTATCATCAACCACCATATGCACAAGTAATAAAGAGTTTTTAGTTTTAGAAAAGTTTAGCTTACTCATCGGAATATGTTGATAACAGAGAACAGCTTTTGTTCTCTCCTTTTGATCTGGAACTGGTTTTTGAACTGAAATTTGAATCTTTGCTTGATGTTTAATTTTTTGAATGATCTTGAAACTAATTAGTTGCTTGTTTTTCTTTGGTTTTAATCCTTTGGTTTTGAATTGCTTCAGGTTAGTTTTTTTTTACATCTTTTCTGGTTTTAAGTTTTGAGATTTCTTTAGAAATTGAAAGATGAAGAAAGAATGAAAATGGGGTAATAATATGTATATATAACTTGTTTTCAATTTTATCTAATTTTTTTTTAAAGAAAATGCCACTTGTATTCCATGTTAAAATCAAACTAACACTTGTAAATTTGCATGACACATTGTTACATTTGTTTTAATGCATGTATTTTTAAGCTACAAATGTTTAATCTCTTATTTTATTAATTACTTATTATTATTGTTTTTTTATTATGGTTTAAATACAACTATGTTTATTTTAAGTATAAAGGAAAGGTGTATTCAACCTTCTATTAAATTCTATTTAAACTAATATATTTTTAAATTAAGAAATATTTATCGTAAGTGTTTTAAAAATGCAATATTTAACTTTAAATAACCTTTGAAATTTTTTATATTAAATTCAAACCAAAACTCCTATTCACGATGTGTGTATATATATATTATAATTAGGAAACATGTTTTTATTAGTTTTTGAAAAGATTAATTAGCTAAATTAAAATAATTATAAAAGAAGATCATCAATTTCCATTGACAAAATTTCGGGTTATCACACTTACTTGTATATGTACATGTTAATACCTTAGGTATTGATTTTGATGACAATAACCATATAAATATTACTACTAATATATCTTCGAGTTATGCGGTCATATCAGATATATTATGGAGACATTTACAGAGATAAACAAGAATACAGTGGAAGCAAATGAATTATAGAAGAAGGTTGATTAGAGCAATTGAAGAACAAAACCCAATTAGAGAAGAATGCTGAAGCATAAAGGTGTTTGAAGTGATAAGTAATTGGTTGAACCTTAGAATATCTTGTTAAAGATCTAATGGAAATTATAGTTGAAGATCATCAACCATTGACCTCAACCGAATCACAAAAATCCACAAATATAAGGTAATTTGAAATGCTGAAAATTTGCAACACTTATTAGTGTTGCTATTCATTTTGCAACGCACCCATGTCAACATGGGTGTGCTTGGGCATGTCGACATATTAGCAGTTTTCAGAATTTCAAATTTTAAATGAAGAGACATTTCCCTCCACCTCTTCACCAAAAGACACGTTTCTTCAACCACTATATAAAGGACTCTGAAAACGAATTTTAACATCAAGAATTCTCATTTTCTCTTACTTCTTCTTCTCCAAACATTTGCAAAAGAAATCCATTGCATACTCTTCAAATCTCCTTGCAATCGATACTATTTCACTCTAATTCTTCACTGATTTGCAAGCCACACAGTATTAGAGAGTTGTGCTTTAATTCACATCATTCTCTCTCTGTTTTCATCCTATTCCTCAAAGAATTCAAAGATATATTGCCATTGGAGGTCTATAGGATCATTGTACCGAATCTGCAAGAATCTGTATTGAAGATACGAGTACTTGCCATAGTTTGTTGTTGCCGATAAGGAGAAGGTGTTCTTGTAGCCTGTAAAATCAAGAGGGTGTGTCTTGTAGCCCGTGAAACCAAGATTGCAAAGGTGTTCTTGCCACCCGTGGAAAGCAAGTGATTATAATGGAATTCTACACGATAGAGTGCAGGACTGGATGTAGGATTGGTTAATCCGAACCAGTATAGAAATCCGGGTGTTATTTACATTACTGCATTTTACCTTATTACTTACTTATTCTCTGATTACTTCTTTCTGTTTGCAATTTGAGTAAATACAATTTTATATTCATAAGTAAGTAGTTAATACACAATTCACCACTTCTAGTGTCTGAATAGCCTTAAGATCCAACACTGTGTTATAGCCACCCTATTTTTCTACAATACACACTTAAGATTCCCATCATCAAAAAGTTTGCATGTCTATTTATATATATAAAGATATTTTTATCTTGAATTAAATAGTGAAATATATTATTCATTTATCCATAAATTTATTTTTCAATATTTATTATAGTTTCCAATCTATATATATATATATCCAGATATTTATCAGAATTTTATTTTTTAACATACAAATCAGTATTTTAATAAATTTAATCATGTTAATTACCAATTAACAGATGTCCAAAAATCTGGGTTATTACATTCCATCTCCCTTTAAATCTTTTCGTCCTCGAAAAGGAACGAAGCCAGGGATTTAATTATACTGCCTTTTGTTAGTTAAATTACTCTTTGATCATTTTCAACTATAAACTCTTTTATTAAGAATTTTTAAAACACTTTAAAATCTACATAATATTACCAAAATAGTTTTATAAAAATACTTTTCATAACTCGATGTCTCAACAAGTCCATCCTTGTTCTTACAGAAATTCGGTCATACGTTGGTCAAGCGTAGGACTAAATATCTATAAGTACTTGGTAAACCCGTTTTCAACACCCCATGAAAATACTTAGAAAAATATTCGAAAACTTTGTGAAAATATAGAAAACAATTTTTTCTGAGAATGTAGGAAACATTTTTGGTAAGAATGCTCTGGAAATCATCACCCTCTTCATGGTCGCAATTAACCCAATGGTTACGTTGTTATCCTGACAAAACCCATAGATAACTATAAGCCCTCGATTACGCCATGGAATCTGCCATAGATCGTAGCTACATCCAGGGTTATGTCGCCATCATGGCAAAAATCCATGTAACTGTAGGCATCAGCGCCCTCAATTTTCGTTGCCAAATCAAACTTCACCACTCCTACATAGGTCGCAGACTACATCAGTCGAGTCCCGATGTAGCCTTAGGCTCTCACGGCCTCTCGACTTTCGGTATGTCTTCATAGATCGCAGTCTACCGATGTTACGTTGCCATCATGGCAAAATCAAACGTAGACCGTTGGCTCTCACAGCACACACGACTTCCACTATGGTCCGCAGTAGATCGCAGTGACATCGAGTTACACTGTCGTCATAACATAACCCAAATGTCTCTGTAGGCATCAGCGCCCTCGACTTTCGCTACCCATACACATAATCCTCAGGAACTTCATTTTGTCCGGACTTCCTCCAAGGATTCAATTTAGAGCCTCCCCCTTAGGGCTCAAGGCAGAACTAACCCATGGATCTCCTATGATGTTCATTTCAATGGAAGCGCTTTTTTCCTCAGAGCCAATCTCAAAACATTTTATACTATACACTTATAGTATCCTTCAAATCATACTCTATATGATTCACATAAATCTTCTTTACACAAAATTGATATCTCAAATCGATAGTTCCAAACTTGGCTTTCCAAATTCTCAAAATTTGATTTTCCCAAAAATCCAAAGCCTTTCCAAAACCATAGGTTCCAAAACCTTTTCCAAAATCATTCTCATGAAATCATTTATACACACACACAACATATCCTTTCCAACTTGAAAATAATCTCTGGATCACTTCATACTTATATAAATTCCCTTTCAAATATTTTCAAAAACCTTTTCTTCTGGTTTTAGATTCAACATAGCGGAGTTTATCATATATAACGAATATATATATACATACTTTATTTATACCAAATCAAATATTCAAGTTTGAATCCCCTTAAAAATTTATTCACCATACCACTTACTTTTCATAAGTGAATTTCAAAAGATATCCAACTTCCACTTTTATTCATATATATTTCTTAAAATATACCTTTCTTTTCAAAAACCATTTCTCATTTCTTTCAAAATTTCAATATCTATTTCATTCAAGCACATACGATGTACATATATCATCTGTACACAACATCAAATCTGATCGCTCACTCGATCACACAATTTCACTTTCGAACTAGTATCGTCCACCCAACTTCCTAGTGCGGACTCAGATCTGGTTTCTTGATCAAAAATCATCATTCTCCTTGCATAGCCTAACTATGATAGAGAATTTCCAGAATCAATCAAAATCCATATCCAGGGTTCGCCATCGAAAATCAAGTGAAAAATCCCTACTCGGATCGATATACTATCTCGAAATTCTGTGCTTGAATCTGGATCAAATCATTCTAATATACGTACATTCTACGTATTTATTTTCATTGATTATTACCTAAATCAAATATCTTTCTATTCACCTTCATTTTTGATTCTATTCACATATTCACAATTGCTTCATTTCCAATTTGGGTTATCACTTCAATTACAAATAGTTTGCACTCTAACCAATTTGAATTTAGAAAATAGCTTGAAAATTTTAATAAGTAGTTGTAAAATAGAAATAAAATAGTTAAGTAATTATAAAATAGTTATAAAATGGTTAAATAGTTTGTAGAATAGTTAGATAGTTGCAAAATAGTTATAAAATAGTAATTAGTTATAAGTAGTTGTAAAATGATGATTAGTTTGTAAAAAAGATGTAAAATAGTAATTAGTTTCAAAATAATTGTAAAATAATTATAAAATAGTTTGGGTTTTAAAATAAAGGTCGTATAGTAAATAGCTAGAAAAATAGATTTAAAACAGTTTATGTTAAAAAAATTATTTCAAAACGGTCTCAGAGTCAAGTGGTTCAATTTCTCAATCTCCACTACAAATCAATTTCCCATCCCATTAAATTGATTCAATTCCAATTCAATTTGAATTAGCTTCAATTCCTAATCCAAGTTCAAATCAATTCCCAATTGAATTTGAACTCATTCAACTACAATCTCACTTCCAAATAATTCAATTCGATTTTCCTTTTGAATTTATTTCAAATTCCATACTCCACTTTAAACCATCTCGAATTTATATAAACTCGAGTTACATTTTTAAATGTTGATTTAATCTCTTAAATCAAATTAACCTTTCTTTTGATTTAGCAACCTAAGTTTTAAACAATTAAATTTGAGTCCAATTTCAAATATCCATTTTAAATTACCTTTACTTAACTTATTTCAAGGTTCAAGTAATAGTTCAAATCCGTTTTAAACAATTAAATCTTTAGAATCCAATTTATTACATAATTTTTATTTCTAACCTTGAAACCAATTCTTAATAATGTTAGTTTGCAAGTTAACTTTTAACATTTGAATCTTAAGTTCAAAGTGATTCCCTTTTCATAATTACAATTTCACTTCAAATATCAAAATAGTTCCAAAATAAAGTTTTATTTCCATTTTATTTCAGTAATGGATGAGTATTACAGATTTTCAGGTTAGGACGTTCTGGAACTCAAGAGGCGAGCTGGATGACAGGAACGTATGGAGTTTTCCGCTATGTAATAGAGTTGTATCGATAGTAGTCTGGGACAAGTTGTACAACTGTCTAGTTTATGTGTAAATGATTGTAACTCTAATGTATTGTTGTAAAAATAACAATTACAACTTTCTTTGTAAATGCTATTATTCTGATGTTATATTTTTATCTGCTGCGAATGTGAGAAGCTATTGTTTTCTGTTCTTCTTATACCTTCTTCTTCTTTTCTTTAACAATCTGAAATTTTCGACGTTCGATTGCTCGACACTTCTACCGGAATGTACTAATGTCGAATCTTGAGGTCGAAAATTTTGGGTCGTTACAGTATTTTTGTTTTCTAAGATTATTTACCTTAGTGGAAAAAGTTTAAAATCCTATGACAAAGAAAGTGTCACTAAGTAAAACATAAGTGTATATAGGGACCCACATCTTATTCCGATTTGAAACATTCCACTAACACATTGTGGATAAATAGTAATAGGCCAACTTACAAATATCAATCATTCACATATGACTATAACATGTTTTTAACCAAAGTATGCATGCTTTCATAGATACTAAATAATGCAATAGCTACAGTAAAGGCGGTTGTAGTTGAAAAATTACTTAATCTGTTAAAAAGAGTAACTAAAACCTACAATATGCTAGCTAAACGGACGTCCCACTATAACTCAAACTTAAAAGTACTTATATAACAACAACAGCAGCAGCAGCAGCAGCAATAACAATAACTATAATAATAATTCATAAAATTAACTAAATTTATAATAATAAAGTATAAAATATTAAGCAATTTAACTGCGTATAATTATAATAATTAACTAAATTACATCATATACCCCATAACAATAAACTAGAATCAGATTTTTGATAAGGAAATACATAAAATAAAGAAATGAAAACTGCAAGTTTAAAAAAATTTATAAAATATTAACCCAACTAAGTTTTGTAAAAATTAACTAAATTTATATAATAAGAACAATAAATTAACTAGATTGGGTGTTCATTAGATATCAATTTTTATTTACTTTACAAGTATTTGTTTGGGTCGAATGATAAACAATGAACAAGATTTACCAGGTTCATATATAATAATAATCCAAAATAGCTATGTTTATAATAATAATAACAATAATAATAAATTAACTATAAGTTTTTCAAAAATTAACCGAGTTTATAATAACAATAATAATTCAACTAATGTTTATGATAAATCACTAAGTTGTTAATAATAATAATTTAACTAAAGTATATGAAAACTAACTAAGTCTATAATAATAATACTACTAATAACAACAACAACAATAACAAAAATCATAAAGCAATATTAATAACTAATAAACTTAGTTTATAAAAATTAACTATCTTTCATAACAGTTAATTATGTTTATAATAATAACAATAACAATAACAACAACAACAACAATAATAATACAATACTAATAAATTATAAAATGAACTAAGTCTCATAGAAAATAACCAAGGCTTAGAATAACAACAACAACAATAATGGTAAATGATAAAGTGTTAACCCATTTAGCTTTATTTTTGTACATAATAATAATAAATTAACTAAGTTTATAAAAACTAACTTCATTAATTAAGGTGGAACCTAATTACTGTTTTCTATATGTCAGTTCGCCAATACAAGTTAAGGGAGTAAGATGAAGATGGGTATTATGAAAATATTGAAAACCCGTAGGTTCCTGATTTCCATGGTATTGTCAAATATGAAAACTTCTTTTAGTTGTTCCAGCTAACTACTTGAGCAACATAGCTCTTGCTTTGAGTCTCCATTCAAGTAATTCGTTCGCTATGGATCAATCTATAATGGTTTTATATGTTTATATAATCTATTCCTATGGAAATTAGGCGTACTAACAATTAAATTCAGAATATGTACAAGTAACTGGCTTATGAAGAAAAGCATGATTTTTGCACTTACAGGTAAGGCAATAGAAGTTTCTTGATGGTAATTGGTAGTTTAATGTAGTAGAAAACTTTAGAGCAATATTTGTTGCTTGATTATCACCATGGACCATTTGAGTTACATTATACATTGCTATTCCTTAGCATCTTTTCCAATCACATGTACATGGTTAACTAACTTAAATTGATTATTACACTATTCCAACATGATCATAGAGACAATGCCAAATTTGATATCATGTTTAGGTTTACTTGTCATTTGGCATGTCATGTTGGATGATGACGGTAATCATGAAATGACGATCAGGTAACTGGCTAAATGCATTTTGTAGTTATTATTATTTATGAAAATAAGAAAAACTAGTGCTGTCAAACTAGAAATGATACGTAATATTTAAGCAATGTTTTTTCAATGCTGATTATATTACTGATTTTGTTGTAAGTGATGATAGCAAATCTAGAATGTACCACGATGGATATAGCAATTCTTGAAACGTTGCATATTATGCATGATGGGAAAGTCTTATACCTATTTTGTTGTAGATAAAGGTAAGTGATAATTATTATTATTCACTATTAGACTAGAGTACCTGATAGGTACTTCTATAGTAATATTGATGGAAGCATGCAATTGATCTCAAATGGCAATATCGCTGCTTGTTTGGATGTTCTACGAATAACTCGTGCCGCTATCGCTATGGTTATAATATGACTTTTTTCAAAGGTTTTCTCTGACAGTTTTTCATGTTGATTTTATGATATAAGCACCGTAAAATATAGGATCTGATTTGTGTAGTTTATTTCACTATCCTTGTATTATTTTTTTGTTCATTGGATCCACAACATATCTAAAATTTCATTTAATCAAAAGCCAATGTACATGACTAAGCAATGTTGTTACCCACATTCTTTTACTTGTTCATACCGACGGTAATTTATCCATTTTATTCAAGGTAGACAAATTTCATTTAGCGTTCATACAATGTTATCTGCTGTATTATGTGAACATCTTGTAATGAGATACTATATTCTTTTACAAAATTT
Source organism: Allium cepa (assembly GCA_030765085.1). NCBI lineage: Eukaryota > Viridiplantae > Streptophyta > Magnoliopsida > Asparagales > Amaryllidaceae > Allium > Allium cepa. The sequence continues at coordinate 460,851,638 of CM060928.1, forward strand.
GAACTATATGCATATATCTTCTCCAGTAATGTTATCTGTTAAATATAAGCAATATTATTCAATAGAGTTGCTTGTATATAAACCTTTTATCTTTGTATGTTTAAATGCATAACAGATTAAACCACTACTATTTCAAAATGGTTATACGTTTGCTGCTAGTTGACAGGTCTTCATGTATGATTAACATCAGAGCTTGACTTCTAAACTAGAGTGAAGAATAGATTTCATATTGGTATTATATAATTTTGAAATTTCTACAACCACTTACCAACACCAAATACTCTGATACCAAATGTTATGGAATTCTAACTCTAGACCACTCAAATCAAAACCCCAATGTACAACGAAAAAATGAGATCGTGGTAAATAGCGCAAAAACAACCAATTGATATCTCAATCCAAACTCAACTAATCCAAAATCAATCGCAATCACCAAACAAACAATATAAAATCAAAGCAATGGTGGAAAATAAATCATATATCGATTTATAGTGGTTCCACTAACATCATGGTAGTGTATATCTACTTTGAACGGGAGCTTTTATTAATATTAATGGGAAGAGTATAAGAGATTGATTATAATATCAATATCCAATAATAAAATAGATTTGTGAAGAAGATAATTTAAAAAAAACTTGGTTTTGATAAACCCTATTTTAATAGAGGATAAAACCTTTAATCTCTTGGATTGATCATCTTTTGAAACCAGAAAATAGATTATATAAGAGAGTAGAAAACATAAGCAAAATTCCAGAATTGTCCCTTTGAATATCACAAATCATCACACCATGCCCAAGATGAAAATAGGCTGAAAAACGTCATGGGCTTCTGTTACATTATGACAGACGTTTGTCATAAGTTTCAGAAAAACATTCCCTGAAACCATAGATGTATGTCCCAAAGTGACAAACATTCGTCCTAAGCCTCAGGTTCTAAACCCTGCTATCATAGACGTCTGTCATTTTATAACAGATATTTGTCGCCTGATGCTGGCCACAACACTCCACCTTCATCGCCATATCTCCTCCTTCGAGCTTCGATTTGCCAACCGTCTTCTCCGTCACCAAGCTATTTCCGACCACTTCAATTTCTCTATATAGTGTCGTCAAAATTCAAAAGATCTATCGATATGTTCGATAGCAGCTTGCATCCTCTAAGGTTATCATCATTACTAGCCAAAAGCCACGATTGTCCCTTTTCAAGGGTCCATTACTAGGTGGACATTGATCACCTATAGCTATTTCTCATTACAAAGAAAAAATCTTATATGAATATTTAGACATATAACATAATTAAATATTCATCAATAAATTGAAAGGTGGCATGTGTTATGCGTGCATGTGTAGAAGTTTGAGTTTAGACTGTAAATCTTGACATTTGTAAACAGTTCAGACCAGTATTGACAATGACATCCTCATTCCTTATTAAACTAAATCTTTCTATCTATTTGTACAAAATAGATCTATCCTATCCTTGTTAATCTGATTTAGAAGTAATAAAATATATAAATAAATATATAAATAAATAGAAACAATTGATCTTATAAGATATTCCATATGGAAGCGGAAAAATATTAGCAACAATTTACTCAAATTCATACATTAACCCAAATTCAAATGTACAAACATTACAAAATAATTATTAAAAACAAGCCAATGTTAACTATTGGTTGATAGCCAAAGTTTATTTATAAAAACACAAGTCAAATTTAACAGGTGAACAAACAATCAGATCATCAACCTATGAGTAATCTAGTTTGAGAATCTTTGCATGAATAATTTAGGGATATCATGTTTTTCCATTTTACTTTATCTTTGTTCTAAACATATAAACACCCTAGCTTTCGTTTGCGAATGATCTACATAGAATACAAAACAAGAATGGCTATATTATATCGGTCAAAGATTCTATCAGAATCTGCATTCGTAGCTTCTGTCAAAAGTAAAAGAAAATAAAATAATGGGTCAATTTTAGTTCTCAATGTTCGCATAAGATGTAAATGATGAAATCATCGAAATCTTCGATGGATTCTTAATCTAAGCATCAATAGAGAATTACTAAAAATATTATACAACCCATTTTACTTTGATTCTCAGGATAAGTCATGAGCTATCTGGGCAGATTAATGAGTATCAAAACTTTCAAGATGTGTGCACCAACTTTCTATTAGTGGACCCTTATATAGTGAAATAGATATTGTCCCACATCGCTAAAAATAAGTTAATGTTCATGCTTATATACTACTATCCTCAAACCTATATTAGCCCTTAGGGTCAGTAAATTTTATTAGAGAGGGAGGATCTATATAGCTATGAACTAACACACGCGCGCGCCGCTTGTCCGCCTCGAACCAAGCTGGATGAGGGTCTAATAAGAGCGAACCGTCCAAAGGTTATGTTGTTTCTATGAAGTTGTACGACGCTTATTTATCGCTACAGTTTAATATAGCAATTTGTTCTTACGATTGCTATAGTTTGTTCTTGTAAATTAATTACAACATAGTTATTGTTCAAAATAAGTAATGCTGAATTTCAAAGTAGTGGAAATTTGATTTGTAAACTTGTGTGACGAGTTTATAGCATATTGGTCTCTGTTTTGGTATACCGATCGTATAACATCTTAAGACTTTCCTGTTTTCACCAAACAGAGATGGCGACAGTTGAACTATCAGCAAAAATTGCTACCCACAACAGGCCTGAGCCATTTAAAGGAGATAGTGATGACTTCATAACATGGCAGAATCAAATACTGTTTTATCTCACCACGTTAGGGCTGCAGAAATGCATTGAGGAGGATGAACCAAAGACTAAAGACGGACAAAATAGAGAAAAAGACGCAACTGTTTTTCTCAAAATTGATTCATGGAAACATTCGGACTTTTTGTGATGAAATTACATTTTGAACTGTCTGGATGAAGTACTATATGAAGTACATCAGCCACATCAGATAGCAAAATCCATATGGACTGCACTTGCGAATAAATACAAGACATAGAATGTCAGTTTGAAGAAGTTCATAGTGGATAAATTTATGGAATACAAAATGATGGATTCCAAATCAGTGACTAGTCAAATGCGGGAACTCCAAATTATAATTCATGAACTTGAAGCAGAAGGATATCAAGTTGGAGAATCATTCCTTATTGAAGCAATAACAGGAAAATTACCACCATCTTCAAGAGACTACTGCAACTATCTGAAACATAAGAAAAAGCCGTTTTCCTTAGAAGATCTCATGGTCAGATTAAAAAATGAGGCAGATAATCATGGAATAACACAACCCAAAGACGAAGAGGCATTTGTTACAGAAGGGTCAAAGAAGAAACGACACTTCAACAATAAAAAGAAAAAGAGAAAGGCACCGGATAATCAATCCAAAGATAAGCAAACCAAAAAGTTCAAAGGCGAATGTTGGGTCTGTAGAAAGACTGGGCACGCAGCTAAAGATTGCAGGCACAAGAAGATGAATGACAAATCGGTGGCAAATATAGTGGAAAATTTGGGTTCAACCGTTGAGGAGATGAACTTTTTAGGAGTTGTTTCAGAATGCAACTTAGTATAGAACCCTACACAGTTATGGGTAGACATAGGCACTACTCGTCATGCTTGTTCTGATATATCTATGTTCTCCACTTATAAGAAATACGATCAAGAAGAAAAACTCTACATGGGTAATTCTGCAGTTTCCATGATCGAAGGTAACGGCACCGTCGTCCTCAAATTTACATCTGGAAAAACTATGACACAAAGTGTAGTTCTTCATGTTCCGGATATCTACAAGAACCTTATCTCTAGACCTACGCACTCGCGGAAAGGCTTTCGCTTGGTCTTCGAGTCAGATAAAGTAGTTCTGTTTCTAAGGCTGGAATTTGCACAGGAATGTGTTATTTATGTGATGGTCTATTTAAAGCAAATGTAGCTGTAGTCGGCAATAAAACTATGTATTCTGATTGTGCTATTAATAAAAAAGAAGTTTCTCATTTGGTTGAGCATGAAATTTTACTATGGCATGATAGATTAGGAAACATAAATTTTTGAAAAATGAAAAAATTAGCAAACTTGGGATTATTTCCTCAATTTCAAGTAGAAAAAAACTACAAATGTGCGACACATGTAGAAGCAAAATTGGTTAAAAACCATTTCATACTGTTGATAGAAGTACAGAACCACTAGGCTTGGTTCACACTGATTTATGTGATTTTAAATCATTACCTACAAGAGGTAGGAAAAATTACTTTATCACTTTTATTGACGCTTATACATGATACTGCTATGTATATCTTTTGAATAGTAAAGATGAAGCAATTACATAGTTTATAAAATATAAGGCGGAAGTAAAAAATCAGTTAAATAAAAGATCAAGATATAGAGATATGATCAAGGTGGAGAATATGAATCACCATTTGAACAATTCTATGCAGATACTAGTATAATTCATCAAACAACTGCTACATATTCACCACAATAAAATGGTATTGCCGAGAGAAAGAATAGAACATTAAAAGATATGATAAATGCAATGCTATTGACCTCTGGTCAGCCAACGAACTTATGGGGGGAAGCCTTAAATATGTCTATTTACATATTAAATAGCGTTCCTCACAATAAAACAGGAACAATTCCATATGAGTTACGGAAAGGACACATACCAAGTTTCAAATACCTCAAAGTGTGGGGGTGTTTGGCAAAAGTTCCAGTTCCGCCTCCCAAGAAAGTCAAACATGGACCAAAAATTGTAGACTATTACTATCTAGGGCCAGCCCAAAATAGTAGTGCATACAGATTTTTGGTATTCAAGTCTGATATAGCTGATATTAGTGTCAATACAATCATAGTGTCATGGGATGCCTCATTCTTTGAAGATGTGTTTCCACACAAAAAAATGAAGGAACTTATGTCCCTAAAAGGACAAGAGAGGAATTAAGCAAGCCATATGATGATGAAATTCATCGTGAAATTGAGGAAGTTGAACCAAGAAGAAGCGTAAGAGCAAGAACGTCCAAGACGTTTGGTTCAGATTTTCTGACATACATGTTAGAACACGAACCTCAAACGTCCAAAGAAGCAATGTCATCTTCTGAATCTTCATGTTGGAAAGAAGTAATAAAAAGTGAAATCGATTCAATTCTAAGTACTAAAACTTGGGAAATAGTTGATCTTCCTCCTGGAATAAAACGGATTGGTTACAAATGGATCTTCAAAAAGAAGATGAAACTAGATGGCTCTATTGTCAAACATAAAGCAAGATTGGTAGCCAAAGGATATTGTCAAAAGGAAGATTTAGACTTCTTTGATACTTATTCACCGGTTACACGAATAACCTCTGTAAGAATGTTAATAACAGTTGCATCCACACATAATCTAAAGATTCATCAAATGGATGTAAAGACAACAATCTTAAATAGAAATCTTGATGAGGAGATTTACATGGAGAAACCCGAGAGTTTTATTTCCAAAGGAAATAAAAACAAAGTATGAAGATAAGTAAAATCATTATACGGACTAAAACAAGCTCCAGAACAATGGCATGCAAAATTTGATAGTATAATGATGAAAAATGGTTTCTGTATAAATGAATGCGATAAATGTGTTTATTATAAACAAATTGGACAACCATAAATGACAATTTGTTTATATGTAAACGATATGCTAATCTTTTGTCCAAATAGTAAAGTAATAGAGACCATAAAGAAAATGTTAATCAACAATTTCGACATAAAAGATTTAGGAGTTGTAGACGTTATTTTGGGAATCAAAATAATAAAAACACCTAATGGAATTAATCTATCTCAGTCACACTATGTGGAAAAATTGATTGAAAAATTCCAAAATTATGGAATTAAAGGAGTAGGAACACCTTTTAATCCATCGGAAGTACTGCACAAAAACATTAATGAGAGCGTAATGCAACTGGAATACTCTTGTGTAATAGGATGTCTAATTTACCTCAAGAATTGCACTAATGACAGTGCTGGGATATTTAAAGAGTACCACGAACTTTTTCCTACATATGGAAAATATCCTACCGTCTTAAAAGGATATAGTAATGAAAACTGGATTTCTGATTCAGAGGAATCTAAATCAACTAGTGGAAGCAGAAGTGTCATGGAAGTCTACTAAATAAACGTGCATAGCTCGATCCACTATGGAATCAGAGTTCATCGCTTTAGATAAAGCAGGCGAAGAAGCAGAATGGCTTCGTCAATTTTTAGAAGACATTCCATTTTGGCATAAACTTGTACCGGCCGTATGCATACACTGTGATAATCAAGCAGCATTAAGCAGAGCGCAAAACTTTGCGTATAATGGAAAGTTACGACATATTCGTCGATGCCATAACAAAGTTAGGCAGTTACTCTTAAATGGAATTATTTCCATTGATTATGTAAGAACTACTGATAACCTTGCAGATCCATTTACTACAGGATTATCAAGAGAGAAAATTGACTGCGCATCGACGGGAATGACTTTAAAAGCCTAAAACAACAAGAGTTAACTTATACGGAAACCTATCCTAACGGCTGGAGATCCCATGGACTAGGATCAATAGTAAAACCAGTTCCGAGTAACTCAAGAAGTAATGCATTTTGGACTTAGTCCTATTCCGTTCGTATGGTGCACAATAGAGTGCATGCCTACAGAAGTATTAAAAGGATAAAGCTATGCTTTTTAATGATGACCATATCTAACAAGTGGGGTATATGTAGGATACTTTTAATGATTGTGACCACCTATGTTAGTGTGAGCTGGGTCGGCTCTATGAGAATATTAAAAGCTTAAATTCTCTAAAACACTCGCAGAACCAAATTTGTTCAGGACCAAAATGAACACAACCAAGAGATTGGATTTGAAGGGAAAAAATGCTTTGTAAAGCTTGTTGTCTGGTTATGCACAAACGGCTTATGATTCAAGACGAAATAACTCACCGATTAGCCAAGTATATCCGATAAGATTTAATTAGGGAAAGTTCAAAGTGAAATATCTACTTATCCTCGTTATAGTATTATTTTCATATGAACTGTGTGATATTACACTTTGTATGGGGGGACATATATCATCATTTATGTGAAGGATTGTTAGAGGACCCTTATATAGTGAATGAGATATTGTCCCACATCGCCAAAAATAAGTTAATGTTCATGCTTATAAACTACTTTCCTCAAACCTATATTGGCCCTTAGGGTTAGGTAATTTTGTACAGTAGGAGGACCTATATGGCCATGAACTAACACACACGCGCACCACTCGTCTGTCTCGGGCTAGATGCAGGTCCGATAAGAGTGGACTGTCTAAACGTTGTGCTATTTCTGTGAAGTAGTACAACGCTTGTTTATCGCTATAGTTCAACATAGCAATTTGTTGTTGTGATTGCCATAGTTTGTTATTGAAATTAATTACAACATAGTTATTGTTCAAAATAACTAATGCTGAATTCCAAAGTAGTGGGAATCTGATTTGTAAACTTGTGTGACGAGTTTATAACATATTGATCTCTGTTTTGGTATACTGATCGTGTAATATCTTAAGACTTTCCTGATTTCACTAAAATAGAGATGGCAACAGTTGAACTATCAGCAAAAATTGCTACCCACAATAGGCCTGATCCGTTTAAAGGAGATGGTGATGACTTCGTAACATGGCAGAATCAAATGTTGTTTTATCTCACCACGTTAGGGCTGCAGAAGTGCATTGAGGAGGATGGACCAAAGCCTAAAGACGGACAAACTAGAGAAAAAGACGGACAAACTAGAGAAAAAGACGCAGTTGTTTTTCTCGGAATTGATTCATGGAAGCATTCGAACTTCTTGTGCTGAAATTACATTCTGAACTGTCTGGATAAAGTACTATATAAAGTATATCAGCCACACCAGACAGCAAAATCCCTATGGACTGCACTTGCAAATAAATACAAGACATAGAATGTCAGTTTGAAGAAGTTCATAGTAGATAAATTTATGGAATACAAAATAGTGGATTCCAAATCAGTAACTAGTCAAGTGCGAGAACTCCAACTTATAATTCATGAACTTGAAGTAGAAGGACATCAAATTGGAGTATCGTTCCTTATTGAAGCAATAACAGGAAAATTACCACCATCTTCGAGAGACTACGACAGCTGTCTGAAATATAAGAAAAATGAGATTTCCTTAGAAGATCTCATTGCCAGATTAAAAATTGAGGCAGATAATCAGGAATATCACAATCCAAAGGAGAAGAGGCACTCGTTACAGAAGGGTCAAAGAAGAAAGGGCACTTGGACAAAAAAAATAAAAAGAGAAAGGCACCGGATAATCAATCCAAAGAAAAGAAAACCAAGAAGTTCAAAGGCGAATGATGGGTCTGTAGAAAGACTGGGCACGCAGCTAAAGTTTGTAGACATAATAAGACGAATGACAAACCGGTGGCAAATATAGTGGAAATTTTGAGTTCAACCATTGAAGAGATGAACTTTTTAGGAGTTGTTTCAGAATGCTACATAGTAAAGAACCCTGCACAATAGTGAGTAGACACAGGCGCTACTCGTCATATCTGTTCTGATATATCTATGTTCTCCACTTAAAAGAAATACAATCAGGAAGAAAAACTCTGCATGGGTAATTCTGCAGTTTCCATGATCGAAGGTAACGACACCGTCGTCTTCAAATTTACATCCGAAAAACTGTGACACTAAGTGAAGTTCTTCATGTTCTGGATATCCGCAGGAACCTTATCTCTGAACCTGTGCTCTTAAGGAAAGGCTTCCGTATGGTCTTCGTGTCAGATAAAGTAGTTCTTTCTAAGGCTGGAATTTATATAGGAAGCGGTTATTTATGTGATGGCCTATTTAAGGCAAATGTAGCCGTAGTCAGCAATAAAACTATGAATTCTGATTGTGCTATTAATAAAAAGGAAGTTTCTTATTTGGTTGAGCATGAAATTTTACTATGGCATGATAGATTAGGACACGTAAATTTTCGAAAAATGAAAAAATTAGACAACTTGGGATTAATTCCTAAATTCCAAGTAGATAAAACTACAAATGTGAGATATTGTAGAAGCAAAATTGGTTAAAAATACCATTTCATACTGTTGATAGAAGTGCAGAACCACAAGGCTTGGTTCACACTGATTTATGTGATTTTAAATCATTACCTACAAGAGGTAGGAAAAAGTACTTTATCACTTTTATTGACGACTATACACGATATTGCTATATATATCTTTTGAATAGTAAAGATGAAGCAGTTACATCATTTATAAAATATAAGGCTGAAGTAGAAAATCAGTTAAATAAAAAGATCAAGATATTGAGAACTGATCGAGGTGGAGAATATGAATCACCATCTGAACAATTCCGTGCAGATACTGGTATAGTTCATCAAACAAAAGCTCCATATTCACCACAATAAAATGATATTGCCGAGAGAAAGAATGGAACATTAGAAGATATGATAAATGAAACGCTATTGATCTCTGGTCTACCGATGAACTTGTGGGCGGAAAGCCTTAAATATGTCTAATCACATATTAAATAGGGTTCCTCACAATAAAACAGGAACAATTCTATACGAGTTATGGAAATGACACATACCAAATTTCAAATACCTCAAAGTGTGGGGTTGCTTGGCAAAAGTTCCAGTTCCGCCTCCCAAGAAAGTCAAACTTGAACCAAAAACTGTGGACTGTTACTATTTAGGGCCAGCCTAAAATAGTAGTGCCTACAGATTTTTGATATTCAAGTATGATATAGCTGCTATTAATGTCAATACAATCATAGAGTCTCGAGATGCCTCTTTCTTTGAAGATGTGTTTTCGCACAAAAGAAATGGAGGAAATTATGTCCCTAAGGACAAGAGAAGAATCAAGCAAGCCACATGACGATGAAACTCATCGTGAAATTGAGGAAGTTGAACCAAGAAGAAGCATAAGAGCAAGAATGTCTAAGACGTATGGTTCAGATCTTCTAACATACATGTTAGAACATGAACCTCAAACATACAAAGAAGTAATGTCATCTTCTGAATCTTCAAGTTGGAAAGAAGCAATCAAAAGTGAAATTGGTTCAATTCTAAGTACTAAAACTTGGGAAACAGTTGATCTTGCGCCTGGAATAGAACCGATTGGTTGCAAATGGATCTTCAAAAGGAAGATGAAACTAGATGGCTCTATTGACAAATATAAAGTAAGATTGGTAGCCAAATGATATCGTCAAAAGGAAGGTTTAGACTTCTTTGATACTTATTCACCGGTTACACGGATAACCACTATATGAATGTTAATAGCAATTGCATCCATATATAATCTAGGGATTCATCAAATGGATGTAAGGACAGCATTCTTAAATGAAAAACTTGATGAGGAGATTTACATGGAGCAATCCGAGGGTTTTATTTCATAAGGAAATGAAAAAAAAAGTATGTAGATTAGTAAAATCGTTATACGGACTAAAACAAGCTCAAAACAATGGCACGTAAAATTTGATAATGCCATGATGAAAAATGGTTTTCGTATAAATGAATGTGATAAATGTGTTTATTATAAACAAGTTGGACAATCATACGTGATGATTTGTTTATATGTGGACGATATGCAAATCTTTGGTCCAAATAGTAAAGTAATAGAGACCATAAAGAAAATGTTAATCGACAATTTCGACATGAAAGATTTAGGAGTTGCAGACGTTATTTTGGGAGTCGAAATAATAAAAACACCTAATGAAATTGATCTATCTCAGTCACACTATGTGGAAAAAGTGATTGAAAAATTTCAAAATTACCGAATTAAAGGAGTAAGAACACCTTTTAATCCATCGAAAGTACTGAAAAAACACTAATAAGAGTGTAATGCAAGTGGAATACTCTCGTGTAATAGGATGTTTAATATACCTCATGAATTGCACAAGATCAGATATAGCTTATACAGTAAGTCGACTGAGCAGGTATACAAGCAACCCAGGGAAGGAACATTGGAAAATGCTAATGAGAGTGTTGGGATATTTAAAGAGTACCACGAACTTTTTCCTACATTACGGAAATATCCTACCACCTTAAAAGGATATAGTAATGCAAACTAGATTTCTGATTCAGAGGAATATAAATAAACTAGTGGGAGTAGTAGTGTCATGGAAGTCTACTGAACAAACGTGCATAACTCGATCCACTATGGAATCAGAGTTCACTGCTTTAGATAAAGCAGGCGAAAAAGCAGAATGACTTCGTCAATTTTTAGAAGACGTTCCATTTTGTCCTAAACCTGTACCGGCCATATGCATAAACTGTGAAAATCAAGCAGCATTAAGCAGAGCATAAAAATTTGTGTATAATGGAAAGTCATGACATATTCGTCGATGCCATAACACAGTTAGGCAGTTACTCTCAAATGGAACTATTTCCATTGATTATATGAGAACTACTGATAACCTTGCAGATCCATTTACTAAAGTATTATCAAGAGAGAAAATTGACTGCGCGTCGAGGGGAATGAGTTTAAAAGCCTAGAACAACAAGGGTTATCTTATAGGTAAACCTATCCTAGCGACTGGGGATCCCACGGACTTGGATCAATAGGAAAACCAGTTCCGAGTAGCTCAAGAAGTAATGCATTTTGGACTTAGTCCTACTCCATTCGTATGGTGCACAGTAGAACACATGCCTATAGAAGTATTAAAAGGATAAAGCTATGCTTTTTAATGATGACCATATCTTGAAATTAACATGTGATGACCCACCCTTTTACTACCAGAAAGACGTATCATCAATTAAGAAAGAAAGGGATAGAAATAGAAAAGAATAGAAAGAAAGAACATCAATATCAGAATCTCACAGCTGAACAGAACAAAATATAATACATCACATAACTATTACATAGTTTACACATATCAGAGCTATACAATATCAGGTACATGACAGTCATACATACATTTGACAATACATACAACCCAAATACAGAATACATCAACTACCACAACGGAACTAGATAGATATCCACATACGTCTGGGCTCCTGCTCCAAGCTCCTCCAGAAATCAAAATCCAAAACCTATCACTTGGCTACTCATAAAAATTTGAGTACCCAAGAGTTTATGAAAAACAAAATATAAACTCCGGATCAGACATGGGTCTGGTATGAGTAAACGGTTTAAAATTGTTTAACTTTGAAAACATTTGAAATAAAGGTATCACGTAAGACTCCCCACACATAAATACGGGTAAGTTTTTACCTTACGCTAATCAAAATATTTTAATAGGAAATCCAGTGATATTATAATAGTGTCTAGGGTTTTCAAGTAAATAGAAAATAGCCGAAATTGTTACATCTATTAAATCCCAGCTACTAGCCACAAAAGTGGGTAATACAAATCAAACCATAGGGACTCGTAGGGAAAATGGGTTTCCATCAATGGCAGGGCTACTGGGGTACCGCCTGTCACAGTACGTGGTATAGATCACCGTACCGAGGAGCCATCCTAACTCCCGTGCAACACAAGGCCGGAACCATTCCTTACTGAACAGTCCCGAACAAGTTAACCCCGGCAGTTGTTGCAATCAACTACCCACACAACCGAAATAAAAGGGACATCTAGACAGGGGTGTATCTCGTCCTTCTTGGGCATGACCCACCTAACCTTGCTGCACATCCCCTGTTTTAGCCATTCCCGGTTGATGAGGCTTGAGGCTGCGTTTACCATTATAGGACATATCACTTAGAATGCTCATAGTCCACCTAACGATGTGCTGAAAGCATTCAATGCATGCAAGTTCGTTCTGGGTTTGAACGAAACCGAAGGCATTATCTCGTTACACTCATTTTGGAATCACCCTCAGAGTTAACGATGATAACCCTTGCATTCTGAAACACCATCTCGATCTTCACTTGAGAATTCACGACCTAACGTTTAATTTGGATCGATGTGGTTTTCGGATAATCATAAATGACACCCAATCCCGGTCTCATCGAAATCCAAACGCCATTTCAGAGGCCAAGTTGTCTAATTAATTTAAACAGTTTAATTCAACACATTGAATTCGCATAGCATATCACAGATAAATCATCAGAGATACATCAAAGCGTATCACAGAAACATCATAGAATATCATCAAACAAATATCATAAATCAGATAGTCTACTTATACAACATTCACAAGCAATCATCTTTGAGTCTTATTGTAATTAATTCAATTTAAATTAGTTACTTGAGAATGAATCACTTAACCCTGTTTAATTAATCATTAATTATCAATTAATTACTTATTCTATTTCAGATTATTTAATTAATCATTTCTTAATTAATTATTAAGTCTTAATTATTTAATTAATTACCCTTAATCATTAATTCATAACCTTAATTATAAGTTAAACTTAATTATCAATTTATTAATCATTAATTACTTAATTAATCAATTATTAATTCTTTATTGGATTACTTAATTAATTAACTACTAATCATACATTAATTTACTTAAGTAGTTAATTACAAATTTATTAATCACATAATCTTTAATTAATCCATCACTAATTAAAATTAAAAAGTAATTATTCTTAATTACTTTCTATAAATAAATCAATTAATATTAATTATTCAACCTGATTGACATTTTAAAAGAAAATCTTCTTTAACTTTGAAAACCAATTTATCACTAACTACAAAACTTTAATGTTCATAAATTTTATACTTAACTTAAATGCTTAATTAAAATAATAATTAAAAGTTAAAACATTGTTAAGCATTAACTAAATAATTAAACTTGTGTTTAAGTCTTAACTCAAATGGTTGAACATTTATTTAGTTTACTGTTTTTAAACTTGTTGAAAAGCATTTTGATTAACCTTACATTTATAATACAATACTGCAGTTAGGCAACAAACCCGAGAAATACCCCTAATTAACTCGAGTGTTACTTCGAGCTAAACCCCCATATCATCGAGACGTTCACCTATACATCTTCTTCTTCTTCCCTGTTTTTTTCTTCTGTAGTTTAAGTTTTAAAACTTAAGTATAAATAGCATCAGGTAACTCTCACTCGAACACAACATAAAACCCGAAGCTACCACCACATCTACTCGAGCACGGCTCGAGACGCACGACCTCAACGTCACTGACACCAAATCCCACCGCCGTACACGTGCACGGTGGCGCCACTGAGCTCCGGCGAACACCCACATCGTCGGCAAGTCACAAAATCCACGTATACACGAAAATCAAACTCGAATTACTTTCATAAATTTCAAATCAAAATTAAGGCATTCACTCGAAAAACTGAAACCAACATCCCTCTGCGCCATGTCTCGTCATCGCCACACAAGCCACCGGAGTCACCTAGATTTCGTCCACGCCTCGACAACATGACAACTAACCATCCACCAGGAATTCGTGACACTCGATCACGTATATGAGTTGTACTCGGCACATTACTGACATGAACAAAAACTGGAAATAAAACCCTAAAATGATCTCGTCCTCTTAATTCACGTAATAGATAAAATTTTTCACATTTTTTCCGAGATCATGGATGGTTATACTTGCTTCAATTCAAGTTTCAACAATTTAAATTGATTCAATTATCTTAAATTTGTGGAAAGGCAAGTTTTATTCAATTACAAACTGCTCATAAAATACCAATATAAAAATCTTCATTTTTGTTTTAAAAATCATGAATTTAAATAAGAATTCTAGATATAAACTTGAATTCGCTTTTTGTAACAATCGAATTTACCAATTTATTTCTTGATTGACTGTAAATAGGGTTTCCAGAAGTATATTTTACTAATATGTTTGAACAGGTTTAAAAATCCTGATTGAAGTTCAAGCAACTAGTTTTGTTGGAAAAATTAAAACTTTACCATGATCAAATGAAAACAATTCAAGATTTGATTGTTTTCAACCCTATAACACATAGCAGAGAAACAACATATTTAATATTCAAAGAACATCTTGTATGTAAACATAGATTCATATCAAAATAAAGCACATACAATACCATATATTCCATGAATCATCTTACTGTTTTTAATTAAACTTAAGCTTGAAAATTTTATGTTTACTCACCTGCCAAATTACTGTGAACAGAGAACAAATTTGATGATTTGAAACCCTGTAATTGAATCTGCCTTGAATTTCTGTTTTTGTATTGAATTTAATTTGAGTTTGCTTCTTCCTTCCTTTTTTTTGAGTTACTGAACGAACTAAAAAAAAGGATGGACACATATATAAGATAACAGGATGTTTAAGGGAGGCTTTATCTGGTTAGCTTCTTTGTTAAGATTTTTATCAATATTTTGAAGTGACAAAATGTTAGGTTAATGCTTTGTTCCTTAATATGTTTACATAATATAATTATGTTTTCTGTATATATAGATATTTTGTATGTAAAAGTACTCCTTGCAGTTGGACATATGGCTTGTGTATGAAGATATATTTTGTTTTAGAGATGTTTGGCTTGTAAATGAAGACATTTTTGTATAAAACATTTGTGTTAACTTCTAGCTGAATTTCAATATTCATATTTGTCAGGTCTTATACTCTTGTGAACGAAGATATGTTGTATGTAAATTTTTGTTTTATTATTTTCTTTCTTAATTCATATGCAAATGTTTGTCTTATTTTATTTTATATTTTGTACTCACAAAACTTCAACTTATGTTGTATTTCTATTTTGACAATCACTATTTAAATTATGTTCATATGATTTACTTATATTTTATACTTATATTTATTTATATTTGTATTTTAACTATCAATATTTAAATTATATTCATAAGTTTTATTTATTATTTAATATTTATATTTTATCCATCAACATTTAAATTATATTCATGCTTACTTATTTATGTTTAGATTTTATATTTTAACTATCAATATTTAAATTATATTCTCACGGTTACTTATATTTTATACTGATAGAATTTGATTTCATTTCAAACATTATAATCTATATATATTTATTTATCAGATGTTAACAAGATAAAATATTTTAATTCAATTATATAAGATAGATTTTATTTTAATTTATATAAAATAATTTTTTATTGTAAATATTATTAAGAGATTTAATTTCAAATTTTCCAAATCAATTTTCATTTTCACAATACAAAATTATATAAACAAATGGCAATTATTTCCAATAATCCTATTCACTTTGAAATGATCAGTTTACATTTTATTTGATTGGATTAAATATTTATTAAAATAAATAGGGCCAAAATCCAGGGTCGTTACATAACAAGTGTGGTATATGTGGGATACTCTTAATGATTGCGATCACCTATGTTAGTGTGAGCCGGGTGAGCTCTATGAGAATATTAAATGCTTAAATTCTCTAAAACACTCGCAGAACCAAATTTGTTCAGGACCAAAATGAACACAACCAAGAGATTGGATGTGAAGGGAAACAATGCTTCGTAAAGCTTATTGTCTAGTTATGCACAAACAGCTGACGAATCAAGATGAAATAACTCACCGGTTAGCCAAGTATATCCGATAAGTTTCAACTAGGGAAAGTTCAAAGTGAATTATCTACTTATCCTCGATATAACATTATTTTCATATGAACTGTGTGATATTACACTTTGTGTGGAAGAGACATATATCATCATTCATGTGCGGGATTGTTGGAGGACCCTTATATAATGAATGAGATATTGTCCCACATCGCCAAAAATAAGTTAACGTTCATGCTTATATACCACTTTTCTCAAATCTATATCGGCCCTTATGGTCAGGCAATTTTGTGCGAGGAGGAGGACCTATATGGCCATGAACTAATACGCGCGCGCACTGCCCGCCCGTCCCATACCGAACCGGGCCAGGTGCGGGTCCAATAAGAGTGGACCGTGTTATATTTTTGCTGCATAAAAGTAAACAGTTTTCTATCGTTTAAATTCAAATAGAAGCAACTAGTGGATTAGAAGCGGCTTTTCAAAATAGGCATTGCAATGCTATTTTTAGCAGTTGCGAATGAAGAGACGCGACTGTTGCAAACCGCGACAGTTCTTGGTGGTTGCAAATGAAGAGAGACGACTGTTGCAAACCGCGATAGTTTTTGCTCGTTGCAGACGAAGAGATGCGGCTGTTTCCAACAAACATAACCGTTGGGAATTAGCCTATAAAAGGAGAAGGAAACATGATCAATAGATAACTCCAAATTTTCTCTTCTTCTTCTTCATTTCTTAATCTTCAGATCCGTGCGTTTAAAGTCTTAAGGAAATTGTTACGACAAGTCTCGGATGTAATTTCCTTCTTCATCCTGTTAGATTTCTATTTACTTATATATTTATATAATCATTATGTAATCTTTCCGTTTCAAAGTTGTGATGTTTCTACGAGGTAGTATTTCGCTATAGTTTAATACAGCAATTTGTTGTTGTGATTGCAATAGTTTGTTCTTGTAAATTAATTACAACATAGTTATTGTTCAAAATAACTAATGCATAAATTCTAAGTAGTGAAAATTTGATTTGTAAACTTCTGTGATGAGTTTATAACGTTATTGGTCTCTGTTTTTGTGTACCAAACGTATAACGCTTTCTCACTATAAATGCTTCCACAGAAATTACATGCAGCATCTTAAAATCAAAGTTTCCTACTTGCAAAAAAAATGTAGAAAGAGCACAATACGTCAAATGTCTTGTCATCGTATTCATATATATATATATATATATATATATATATATATATATATATATATATCAAGCATTATCCTCTTGAAGCCAACGACCTAAGCAGACTTTGATCCCCTACGAGGGGAAAGAGATATTTCCACCGTAGGAGATTCAATCCCCTATCATAGCTGGTTCTATTTCCAAGTTTTAGGTTATAGATCCATAAGTAATTAATTGTGCAATATCTATTGATTGTTAGAAAATTAAGAACTAAAGTCCGAAACAATATTTACAAGTGCATGGCATTCATATCCAAAATATGCACCACTAAAACTTCCATCAACTTATTCGATATTACTAAAATGTTAAGCCATATAACAACCAAGTTTATTTTATGAAATACATAATATAAAAACCAGTCTAGATATTTTTGGGTGAACTGCATATTTACTAGTAATAATATAACCACTGTAAGCTAATAACAGAACGTATGGAATTCTTGAAAATGCTTTTCAGCTTTGGCTGAGTCTGTTGACCCTCCGCAAAGGATGCATAGTAATCATATATGATATAGGCCAATTTTTGTTTTGAAACCTCCTTATATTCAGGCACATTTATCATCTCCATCTGTACAAAAGTTTTTAACAAAAGACTAGTCAATTTTTTTACATAAGATTGCTTTAATTGTCTATAGATTAGTCAATGACCGGGTCACTTTAGTCAGCTCACAAAGATCAAAGAAGATAGAACATACCTTGAGCACAAGTGGAGCGAAAAAATAACAAATGGGAGTTGATAATAAATCTAATGGTTTTATGGAGAACAAAGACAAGCCATTAATCAATATAATAACAAAATAATATTTGCTCTATTTGTTCCAAGATAAAAATGGTTGAATGCTTAATTAAATAAGTGATAAAGGGTTAATATCTTTTATTAAGTGAAATGAATAAGCAAAATTTTAGTGCTTGTTATTTGTGCTGATCATTTATTGCACTATATTTTTCAGCTATATATCCTTATATAACACAACATTTAATTGTTTTGTAAAGGTCTTTTAGTATATCAAACAATAAGAAAAGTTCAAACATAACATCTATTTTTTTTAGTTATCTCTTTCTATATTGAAGTAACTTTCTTCATATAGTTTTGCTTATAGTTTTATATTGTAGTTTCAAATAATTGGAAACAAATATACTAAAAACTATCAACAACAAAAATTTGACGGCAGCCTACCGTAACATTTGAATACACATTGAAGTTAACATATGATAATTCATAAATTGATTAATAAAAACGAAAATGTAATATATATATATATGGATTTTTTTAACAATAAATTTTTGATTTAAAAATAAGTGCAAACAAATATGTAATGTAGGTACGAAAAAATTATAAATAAATAACTACATCGAGCATTTGTTTTTTATTTCATTTGTATATAAAATATAAGATTTAAACAAGATGATTGTGTTGTATGACCAAGGTTTCAAATCTTGAATTATGAAGAAAACCTCGTACTGATATCTTGGCTGAAATGAAAGAGATTTGTAACATCAATAAATCTCAGATTTTGAAGAAAATCTCGGGCTGACATCTCGGGTGAGATGAAGGAGATTTAAACCTTGTGTGCGATAGTGCAGTAGAGAATGATCAAATTTAAATGGAGGATCAGTATTACGTTCACAAAACAAATTTCTAATCAGACTACAAACAAACAATAATTTAATTATTCAACAATTAGCAACCAATATTTAGTATTTCAACTCAGCATTCAACACATTTTAAACAAGCGGTACAGGCTTTGGATTAAATTTATAAGGTGGGAGCCGTAACTGTACGTTAGAGATTTGTTTGTCCACTTTGTAGATACGCTAAAATAAAATCAATGCGAAGGTTCTCAAATTTCTTATAGCTTTTGTCGTTGATTATACTGACTAGCACTTAACTTGCATAACCAAAGTCTTCAAAGCAAGTACATAATCTGTCCAGAATTCCAATTTCAAATCAAAACCCTAGCAATAATAGGAAAATATCTAGTATATTCATCTTCATATTCACAAAATAATCGTATCCCGCAAAGAAATCAAAATAGTTGTAAAGACTTAAAATATCAACCACAACACGAATAGACGCATGAAAAAACTAACAAGAAGTATACGATGACGCGATGAAGCCGAAACACCATTGTATATTTACTGTCTCCATCCACCATCCCTAGGGTTGACTGCATTAGGTTTCACTGAATTGAAGTTGAAAATGAAATAAGGTGAATAATGAACATTGACAGAGAAGAATAGAACTGAAGAGTTCAACTTCTATTCAAAAAATGTTGTAAGCCGGCAGCTAAGCTATGCTGCCAGTGAACTGAAAAGAGTTCAACTTCTGTCCACACCATCAACTATACTTCATTGCACTTGAAATTAGTCAATTTCGATCGCCAATTGAATGTTGTTAGACCATCTTCAACTCATCTACATCTTCAACGTGGATGACACCTAGATATTTAACAATGTTATTGAAGTTTGAATCTCCAGTGTTGAATCTGATGATATCAATTAACTTATGACGTGGCAATTCATTTATTAGACGTTATGAAGTTAAATATATAATTTTAAATATTGCATTTCATAATTTCAAGTGATAACCACTAATAATATTGTGTCACATGAGTAAATTTTAAAATTTATGTGTATTTACATTGGGGTGAATAAATTTATTTTATTGTAATGTGCAAAAATTTTATTCACATCAACTTAATATTGTCTAGTAAATGATGACATATAAATATCAAATGAAATTACATTCTCTAAGGGTTGGGGAAGCTCTTAACATTCATTGCATTAGACGGCTAACTACCATTTGAAAGTCCAAAATTACAAAGTACACAAAGATCATGGATGCAAAGCATGTATGTTATTGTTAAGCAAATCGCCAATTGAATGTAGTTAACACTCCATTTTACATGTGATTATTTTGAAGTGTCATTATATTATATATAATATCATTTCAAGAGTATTACTTAAAAGAAATTTTCAGTTAATCAAATGCAGTAGGCATTTAAAAAATTGATTAAGTTGAATTAAAAGTGATTATTACAAAATATAGTTTACTGACTAAAAGTGCTATAGATGGATGTATAATTTGCGCCCACACACACACTAGTGCAGCCGCACAACGTTGGAAAACTGATCATTTATATTTTGAATTAATTTCAGTTCTGCTAATCATATGTTTAAGAAAACTTTTATTTGGGTAGATCATGTCATAGGTGGTACCAAAAGTTTAAAAGATTCATTTGTATAGATATTTGAATTGGTGATATGACATCTCATATAGAAAAATAGCAAATTCATGTGTATTAACAAACTGACTTATGTGCACAGATATTTATATTGGTGATATATTATCACACATACACAAGTAGCACATTCATGTGCAAAAATGTAACGACCTGTATTTTTGATAATTAAAAATATTAAATTTAATAAGTTTTTGGAATTTAATATTGTAAGGAATTAAACTTTATGGTTTATAAATGGAGAAAATAATTAGAATGAAATATAATTTTATTGTTTGAATGTTATTGACAACTATTTTAATGTAATTTCAATCAATTGAAATTATTATAAAGTTAACTTGGTTATAACTATAAATATAGAATAAATTAAATGTTGAATTCAATGTTGAAATTATCTATTATTAATTGAAATAGGTTTATTACAGAATATGAAATAAATTAATTGGTACATAAATTTATTAGCCTTTGCTTTTAAACAATAGACAAAGAAATGTGTTTGAATTACTAATGTGCAATAATCGCTTTAATTATTATTTTATTATCTAATCCTTTGAAATTAATTTAAAAATCGATGAAATTTAATGTAATTAAATATTTCAGTTAATATTAATTAAGATGATAAGTGTAGAATATGAATGTAATAAAATGTAAACTAATGTTAATTATATTCATAAGCTAATAGTTGATTCAATAATAAGAGCGGGAATCGAAATAAAAGAATTTGATTGTAATTAAATATAATCAACTAGGTTTTATTACAGTTGTAATTGAACGCTGAAATTAGTTCAATTTTCAGATATTGGATTTAACATGGTAAACTTATTTTAAAAGATTATAAGTTTCTATGTAACCAAGAATGATAAAATTGTTAATTTTTAAATTTGAATTTAAAAGTGATTAAATCAATTTAATAATAATTTATTTAATCAACGTGAAAATTAACCACTTTGGCCACTATCTCGGATTTTGAGGAAACTAGCTTTAGCGGATCCGTATCGGTGAGTTATTGTAGGATATCAAGTTTCGTAACGATTAGACATATCATTTGATCGTGCGAGCTCGAAACGCGTAGAAATCAATTAAATGAATTTAATTAAAAATATTTGATTTTAAAAGCTAACTTCTATATACAATGGAATTAGAGTTTGAAACTAGTTCTATTGAGTTTAAAAATATCAAAAACCTATATTTTGATATATAGGATGACCTGCTTTCGTTTCTAGAACAAAATGGGATTTTCATGTCGTTGTTATCGTTTCGACCCAATTTGATATGTCCATTCGTTCTTATCCATCTCTATCTATATAAATAGATATGTTTTGAAATCCTAGCAGTCTATTTTAATTTCTGTATGATGTACGTACTGCAAATTTCAATCTTCTTCCCTTCTTCCCAATGTCAGACATCAAAACCATAGATTCCTAAATTGCAAATTAAATCAAAAATTCAAACTCCTCAAAATCTATTGAATTATATATCATAGCGAAGCTCTCGACGAACACAACTTAAATCTATTATTCTTTTTTGCAATTGAGTCCCAGTTTGGCCAAAAATTGATGATCTTTCTCAGCCATCCGTTGTAGGGTTTTGTAAATCAACGGTGGACTGGCAACGATTCGACGATCGGGAGGCACTGCTGCATAGAGAGCGATTAGCAGAACCGATCTATGGGTTTACATCGTGTCATGGGTGCTCCAATTTGCCTAGAATGCTGAAGGAATGACACGGCGGTGGTGATTGCCAAAGGGCGGCGGGCAAGGCCGCATGTGGTCAGGGAGGTGCGGCCTTGGGAGAGCTATGTAGTGGTGTACTTCGATCTCATGGTGGTGGCCTGGAGCAATGACAATTTGTGGTCAAAGTGGAGGCGGGGCGTGTAGCAGGGTCGAGTTCGCATGCATATGTTGCTACATGCATTTGCGATGGTTAGATAATTATGTATTTGCCCTTCGATTTATTTCAATTTTAATTTTAATTTTCATTGTTCAAACTATCATAAATTTTTCATACGAACTCCGATTTGGATGTGGTTTCTTCCACTGGGATCATATCGAAATTCCAGACAACATAAAACTAGTTTGGTTGAATTCTGAGATGTTGGATTTTTAGGTCTTATTTGAATTTTAAATCGACAATAAATCAAAGGTGAATGATTTAACCCACTCACGAAATACTAAACCTTCTTATGTTAGTTGAACTAAGTTTATAATGTGATAAGAATTTTACTGATCGTTGTTTGGTATTTTAAATTGTCATTTAAATTTAGTTTGAATTTATATTGAATTAAATTGCTATTTTAATTTATATTGAATTTTAGTTGTTAATTAAATACCTGATAGTGATAACCAGTTAACTTTTGTGATTTATTGACTGATTTGGACGTTGAATGTGATGGATGTTTATATCTTTATTGTCACTATGGGTTGAAATGATACATACAGAATGATCTTACAGATAGGGTTGAAATAATACATACCCGAGTGATTTTATTAATTTGAAATTTTTTGATTCAGGATACGGTTGAAATGATATATACTCGGGAAATTTAAATAATTTGGGTTGAAATGATACATACCCTATCACTTGACCATATGATAGAAAATTATGTATGGATACAATTGGTCGGTTTTATATTATTTTCTAAATGATAAAGTATGTTGATTTATAAATTTGATTTTAAATTTAATTTAACGATTTTATTTAGAAAAATTATATTTGGAAAATAATTTATTTTATATATTTTAAAGTTTCAAATTATAAGTTAATATACGGTTTGAAAAGTAAACTTAAGATTTTTATTTACAAGTTTATTTAGTTTAAAAAATATATTTTAAATGGTTTAAATTTTAACTTAATAAAATATTAGTATAAGTTTAATGAGATTTATATAATATTTAATTTAATAAAATATTTAATATAGTTTTAAGAGGATTATTTAAATTAAATTTAATATAATAAATATAGATTTTATAATAACTTTAATAAATAAAAATGTAAGGGGTTTTGTAAGGAATGTATAAAAGTTTTATAAGAGATTTTATAATGGATTTTATAAAAAGGATTTTATAATAGATTTTATAAAGGATTTTATAATGGTTTTATAAAGGAGTTATAAAGGTTTTAACGGATTTTATAAAGGGTTTTATAAAAGCACTTGTATAAAGGGATTTGGAAGCATTTTAAAAGAATTTGCATAGAAGTTTATGAAAAGGGGAAGAGTTGTAAAATGTTTTAGAATTCATAAATAGCTTAAACGGTTTTAAAGCATATAAATAGTTTATAAATGGTTTAAGAAAGGTTTATAAATTATTTTTGAAATTGATTGAAAGAAATTTTCCTCGATATTTATGAATATATTTATACTTTTGGAATAAGTACATGGATATCTTGATATTAAGGTATAAAGTATTTTTTGGATTTACTATTAAAAAGTTTTATAAAATGACCATGGTGTGACATAAGCGTTCAGTTGTTAAAGAGGCCGGGGTCGAATATTTTCGTACTCACTGCCAATTCCGAAACCACTTTAACAACTATGTACGTGATGGAAAATCTAGAATGAAGTAGGATGGTTTGGAGAATGCTTCTGGTATGAGGTAAGAACGCAGCTCTGACCTTCAGGTCAGCTTGATATGTCTAAAACCGGAGCTATTCTGGACCATGTGAGGTCGCTCCTCCTATCGGACATGCTTCTTCAATACCATATCCATTACTTTGTGATTGACTGGTGGCCACCTTCGATTTGATTAAGGGTGTGTGTTCCGAGGTTGGCGGTAGTAGCTGCTATGCGTTACCACCATCCCGGGCATACAAAATGGTAGAATCCTAACCTGCGCATTGCCTCGCATGCCTTGTCATATGCTTTATCGAGCCCACTATGGTTTTGGTTTGTGTCGTACCTATGGAGTGCTCCCTGATAGCCCACCATTTTACGATGGAGTTTACAGTACCATATAGACTACTATGCCTATAAAAATGTGTTAAGAAGGATATGGGTAATGCCTTAACGCTATTTTAATACTTTACTTTACCGATAGACATTACATATATAGCGTATATTAATACATATAAATAGTTTAACAGATTCTTAGGAGATGGAATATCCCGAACATCTCTTAAGTTATTGCACGCACGTTATACACTGGATAGGAGATGTAAAATCATGTAAATATATCTGAAGCCATTTGTGACGACCCGGATCGAAAATCGAATCCATGCATCACCCGTATTCGAATGCCACAGATTCAAACGTTGAAATCCGATTCGCTGGAGCTTATAATAACATTAGGTGATAACAACACAGCGGAAACAGAAAGAAATTTTTTATTGATACACAAAAATTGATACAACATGATACAATATGAAGTGATCAACACTATCAGAGATAGATACAACAGCGGAAAAACACAGCAGCGGAAAACAACAGCAACAGCAGCGAAAAGATAACATCTTCATTGCAAACTCCAAAGCTCCAAACCAAAAGGTCGAACCACAATCATGCTGAACTTATAGCAAACTCGGTGCAGTGTAGCACAATGCGATCGCCAAAATCCAAAGACTTTAAGAACTGCCAAAATCTATACCTACTAGCTAACTATTTGATAACCTGACTCAAGGCTGCCCGTGTGGAAAATTATGGGCACCCAGAGTTTAGAAAGGGAACAATAAATTCCAAGTCATTCATGGGACTGGTGTAAGCAAACCAAAACAGTTGTTTGGTACAAAAACAAACAAAAAGAAATAAAAAGAAATCCGCTATGCTTTTTGAAAAATGAAACTACCATAAGGCCTCCCGCCACACACATAATGCAACCACACACTTGGAGGATATTTCTCCTTATGATAATCAAACATGCTTGATACGCAAAAACTCTTTTGATCTTATTATTAGTGCATAGTGTAGAAAACATTTTGAAAGTATAATATTAATCTTAGCCAGAATATGTACCATTATATTATGCCTATTATAGCTACCGTTTAAGAATGGCAGGTTATACAACTGAAATCGTAAAGGGCTCGTATTGGATGATTGGATTTCCAACATACGGTCAAGGAAAATGAACTTCCTTTCCGAATGGGTACGCCTCTGGAGGGACGCCCCAAGAACCTAACTGGATCTCTGCCAACACAAGGCCTGGTTACCTCTGTAACTAGGTAACTAACTATCACGAGTGTGCCATCCCCCAGTCGTAACCGACCTTTATCCCGGAATTCACCAACAAATTCCAACAACCACATAAGTTAAATATCTTGGCTCCATACCTTGATACCACTTTTTATCCAGAATGAAATGCACTTACCCTAAGGGGTGCGACACCCGTAACCTTGCTGCACCCTTCCCGTTTCGACCATTTTCGAATTGTGAGGTTCGATGAAGTCTCGTCCCACAAAGCTACGCTTTTCACAAAACCCATGCTTCGTTCAACTAATGATCAACACTTAGCATGCCACATTACCAAATTGAGAATACATCGCTAGTAACCATCAATTACATAACCTCTGAGCTCGTACGTCTCAGAGAAGGGTGTTATGCTAAGAGAATAAATTCTCCGCCACCAAACAGAAATGATTTGATAGAAACCAGCTTTACATCTCAAAGTGTAACGTCATAAATACATCCATACAAGTCCATCCTGGGTCTGAATGGAACCGAAGGCACTTTAAAAGAAGTCCTTGCAAATCCGGATATCCCCAATCACGTCCGGACTCCCCATCACATAGGGAAATCTCTATACCGGGGCCACTTAGTATGGAGACATTCGACGGTAATCCTTTCGTTTTCGAAAATACCCGGTCTTCAACCACCGTCTTCAAATGCTATCCAATTCATCGTATCATTAATTCGGAACGGGTTTTGTGACATAAAGTCCTCTCCCGGCTAAACCGAATAATGAGCGCTTATTTTAAAAACATATGGGTACATTAGGATCTTAGTTAAGTCACAACTTTTAGACTAAAACCTTTCCTCTTGAATGGTTTAAACAAATTTCCACTTTTAACCTTTTAAACAAAAGATCCATCATTAAGATCCACGTAAATTTGAAACAAGGTTTACCAAATCTTTAACAAAGATTCGTTCATAGCTTTCAAAACTATTTCCATTCCAAATTCGAAAATCCTTTCAACAAAACTGGAAATTCTTTCTTTATATGAAAGCTATTATCATTTGAAAACAAAGGCTTCCTTTTCGGGAAAATCCGATTAGATTTTCACAAGTTATAGCCTTTTAAAAGTATGGATCGGAAAATTAGCGAATTGCCGCATACATGGCAAGCTCTATTTGTATTAAATTCAAATTCCTAAAATAATTCATTTAAAATACCTACAAAATGGTTTAAAAACCATATATATACATCATATAACCTGTATAACCCTTTTAAAGACCTAATTTCCAAATTTTCAAAACTTCAACAAGCCATATTACATTCAAAATGATTTTAATTCCAAAATTCCCTTTCAAAAGTTTTTCATATTTAACCCAAATCACTTCCAAACCATTCTGGATTCAAAATTCAACTTTTAAAACCATTTCACCATTTTGAATAAAATAATATTAAATTCAAAATATCCGTGACTTAACCAATTTCCCGTGAAATCCATATTTTTGTGTGTGTTATGTGTTGTCAAAGGTTTCACAGGCAACAATAAAATATTGCAACCATCATAATCCAAGCATAAAAATATCAATAAGCAGTATAATCCTATAACGCTTATTTTTCACTCACGGATAAACAAGTAAATTCATCACAGGTAAATAAATCACAGTTCACAGCTTAATTCAAAATAATTTATAACATAGAACATTACATATCAGAGATTTCAAACTATTTAAGGCATTCAATATAACCCAATCATCCATAAGCAAGATCAATTAGTTGCTTAATCCCTAATTAATTCAATTTAATTTCCAATTAAATTAATAACTAATGAATTAATTACCTAATCCTGCTTAATTAACATTTATTAATTACAAATCATTTGATATTAATTAAAAATAATAATTAATCAACCATAATTAACCATCTTAATTAATTATCCTTAATTAATTATCCCTTAATTAATCACATAAATAAATTAACCTTAAGTTAATTACATAATTAATCAACCCTTAATTAATTACATTAAGTAATTATCTTTCAATCATAAATTAATTAACCTTTAATCATTAATCAATTCACCTTTAATCATTAATTCATTAACCTTTAATTAATCAATTAATTAACCTCTAATTACACACATTAAGTAATTAATCCTTAATTAAGTAATTAACCATCCTTTGATCACTTGATTAATTAACCTTTAATTAATCAATTAATTAACCTTTAATTAATCAATTAATTAACCTTTAATTATTAAATAATCGGCCTTTAATTATTTAATTATTCTCTAGTTACTTACATTAAGTAATTATCTTTTAAGTAATTAATCATTCCTTAATTACTTTTATTAATTAATTAACCTTTAATTAATTAACCTTAAATTAATTACCTTAATTAATTAATCACATAAATTAATCAATCCTTCAAATCGATTACATAAATTAAATAACTTGTAATTAATTAACTTAATTAATTAATCCTTTAATTAATCACATTAAGTAATTCATCCTTCAATTAATTACATTGAGTAATTATCCTTTTAATTACTTTCATTAAGTAATTAACCTTAATCACTTTCATTAAGTAATTTTTCTTTAATTACATTCATCAATTAATTACTCATTAATTACCCAAGACTTAATTAATTAAAGATAAACCATTTATCTTAATCACTTCTTAATTACAACATTTTATTTTTGAAAACAATTAGAGATTAAATAAGATAATTAACTTAATACATAATTATATAAACCAAAACAATTTAAAACAATTAACTTTAAAAAAAATTAAATCTTGGAACTTTTTAAAACTTGTTAATATTTTGTTTTGAAAAACTTAGTTTATATTTCTTTTGAAAATTATTCCTTTTAAATGAACTTTAAATTTGGTTAAACAAATTGCCAGAAAAAATTATTAAATCATCGAGCTTTAGAAAACCCGAGCCACCAACCCGAAAGCCCGATCTAAAACCCGTGCCCACATTTATATTTTCCTAGCTATCCCTTGAGAAACTCGCATTTCCACATTACTTCATGCCAAACACATGAAAACTTCGAGTCTAACCCAAGAAACCCCTTTCCTCCCCGATGCCTACAAACGAAACCAGATACGATGATATCTCGTGTATGTGCACATGTCACCGCCAATGATCTGATCATCTTTGCTCATGTCTTCTGGTCACCGATGATCTACCCAAACATCCCGACCACCCTGGTCCAGCCCATCACGCCGGAAATCGAAACGAGCAATTCGATCACCCACCTGAAACCCAAACGCGATCAAAAATTCACCTTGCCCCGTCGCCTCCGATGATCTGAAGCTTCGCCACCTTGTCCAGAGCAACATCACTCGTCAGCGCTCCTATCCCTCCACCACCGATCACCTCTGGTGTTTCCTCGATGACGTACGAACTCGAAAAACATGCCGATCAAAATTGTCGATAAAACCCTAGTTCACCGTCTCCTGGCCACGACGGCCCCCTGAAAACCCAGCTAATTTTTCCCTCGACCATCGATGCTCGAGCCACCTCCAAACCCAAGCACGATGAACCATTCATCGTCGACCATCAGAAATCGACGTAAATTGATCAACTCGCAATTTCTAATCATCCCCAATCTTAAAAATCTAGATTTTATTATCAAAAATCATCATTTCGCAATTCGAAACAGTTATATAACCAAAACTTGAAATTCTTAAGATCAAAATTTTGACTTGAATTTATTTCCTCAGTAATTTCTTTTTTGAGAAATATTTATTCAAAATTTTAACTGGAAACTATTTTTAAAACTAATTTCTTGTCAATCCAAATATATTTTGTTAATAATCATAACCTATAGGAGATTAGGTGAAGAGTAATTGATTTTTGAATTTGTTTTTAAAACCTGTAACTAAAACAGAGCCTTATAAATATATACGTACAGGCATGCATGTTTAAACATCTACATATTTATCTATATACAAACATATTTTCATCATGCAAACAATTTTCACAAGATTATTTCAAATATTTATCACAAGCATCAGATTTAAACAGATTTAAGTATTAATAAAAGTAGTTTACTCACAAGACTTTTATAAACAGAGAACTAGGCTTTCCAATTCTTTTTTGATCTGGAATCGGATATGTTTTTGTTGAATTTGAATCTGATACTTGATGCTTATGAGTTGACTCTAATCTTGTTGAGTTTGAACTACTGCTTGCTATTTGATTTTCACTTGCTTCAGGTTGAAGATGTTTTAAGAATTTGATTTTATTTTGGTTCTTTTCTGTTTTTATTTTCTAGGTTTTGAAATGTATCAAAGAAAATGAAACCTGGTTCTTCTCTGATGTATGTTATTATATAATTTAACTTAAAAGAAAATTAAATGCCACTTGTAAATTCAAGTTATACTTTGTTAACACTTGTTAATGCATGATAAAATTATCTCACAAATGTCCAAAGTATGTGTTATTATTTTACACTTGTTAAAAACAATTAAATTTATGTTTAAACCCTTTACTTGTTAATTTATTAATTACTTGTATTTTTATAAATGTATGGATTATGTTTTAATTATATATATATATATGTACAAACTATTTTTTATTTCATGTTGTATATTAATTATTATTTTTATTCCAAAACCAAATCCAAATTCTTTTTACAACCTATTTATAAACAACACATATCTTATTTATTTTGGAATTTTTCAAACTAATTCACCAATTAATTCAAAATTTATTTCTGTAATTTATATTAGTTACCAAATTAAATTTGGCTTAAAAACGGGATCATTACAGATTCTTCCCCTCAAGAAAATTTCATCCCGAAATTTGCTAGACAAGGAGACATACAAAGAACATATGAACACATAGAAAGATAGAGAATTGCTTCACCAGATCAAATTGAAAATATCTATTCTATTTGCTTACCAAATTAGAATATCATCAATAGATATGAGGACGATTTTATTCGATGTTTCACGAAATACTAACCATTCGTAGAATATATCTGGATCCCAAAACAGACAAATGGATTCTAAACTTAGGTCGGAATACCCTAAAGTATACCCTAGCTTGTCCCTCTTTGGACTTCGATCCTCACAAGAAATTATAATAAAATTCTCAAATTTAGTTTCGACCGAAATCGTTTTATTTTTATAATCTAATTTAGCTTCATATTTTGTTAACCAATTTATTTCAAATAAAATTTCAAATTCATTAAAGTTTAAGAACAAAAAGAAAATTGATAGGAAACTAATGATGAGAATACAAAATAGGAACTTTTTTACAATGTAAACAAAGATTCGCAGGGCCACCACCACCAAAGCTTCTTCCTGTAGCTGCCAGGAAGCAATCAAAGAATTGAAATTGGATGATGATCAAGAGTGGTTGATGTAAAAGAATTTTCCAACAAAGTGTTGTTGCAGGGTATCGACCATTTGTAGTGGTACTCCCCTGTCCCTACCTCGTCCTCTTCTCGCACTAAATTAACTTAGTCATTCGGACAGGATATCTTAAGGATATACTCATTATAGAGTGTTTCGAACCCTATCACTAATGAGTCGCCTAATGTGTTATACTCCAAAGATAAAGTTCTTACTCAACCTTTAGCTCTGATACCAAATGCGATGACCCGAATTCCAGCGCTCGAAAATAAACATCCATTCATCACCCGTTTTTGAATGCCGCATATTCAAATGTTGAAATCTGATTCGTCGGAGTTTATAACAACATTAGGTGATAACAACACAGTAGAAATAGAAAGAAGAACTTTATTTATATACAACAATCGATATAGCATGATACAATATGAAGTGATCAACACTATCAGAGATAGATACAACAGGGGAAAAACACAACAGCGGAAAACAACAGAAATAGCAGCGGAAAACAACAGTAACAACAACGGAAAGATAACATCTTCATTGCCAAAGCTCCAAAGCTCCAAACCAAAAGGTCGAACCACAATCATCCTGAACTTATAGCAAACTCGGTGGGGTGTAGCATAATGCGATCGCTAAAATCCAAAGACTTCACGGACTGCCAAAATCTACACCTATTAGCTGACTATATGATAACCTGACTCTAGGCTGCCCATGTGGAAAACTATGGGCACCTAGAGTTTAGAAAGGGAACAATAAACTCCAGGTCAGTCATGCGACTGGTGTGAGCAAACAAAAACAGTTGTTTGGTACAAAAACAAACAAAAAGAAATAAAAAAAATCAGCTATGCTTTTTGCAAAATGAAGCTACCATAAGGCCTTCCGCCACACACACAATGCAATCGCACACTTGGAGGAGATTTCTTCTTATGATAGTCAAACATGCTTGATACACAAAAACTCTTTTGGTATTATTATTAGTGCATAGTGTAGAAAACATTTGAAAGTATAATATTAATATTAGCCAGGATAGGTGCCATTATATTATGCCTGATATAGCTACCATTTAAGAATGGTTGGTTATACAACTGAAATCGTAAAGGGCTCGTATTGGATGATTGGATTTCCAACAAATGGTCAAGTCTAAAGAACTTCCTTTCCGAATGGATACGCCTTTGGAGGGACGCCCCGAGAACCTAACCGGATCTCTGCTAAAACAAGGCCGGGTTACCTCTGTAACTAGGTAACTAACTGTCATGAGTATACCATCCCCCGGACATAAATGACCTTTATCCCGAGATTCACCAACAAATTCCAACAACCACATAAGTTAAATATCTGGGCTCCATACCATGATACCACTTTTTATCCAGAAGGAAATGCACATACCTTAAGGGGCACGACCCCGTAACCTTGCTGCATCCTTCCTATTTCGACCATTTCCGGGGTGTGAGGTTCGATGAAGTCTCGTCCCACAAAGCTACGCTTTTCACAAAAGCCATGCTTCGATCAACCAATGATCAGCGCTTAGCATGCCTCATTACCAAATTGGGAATATATCACTAGTAACCATCAATTACATACTCTCTAAGCTCGTACGTCTTAAAGAAGGGTGTTGAGCTAAGAGAATAAATTCTCCGCCACCAAACAGAAATGTATTTGATAGAAAACAGCTTTACATCTCAAAGTGTAACGTCAGACATACATCCACACAAGTCCATCTTGGGTCTGAATGGAACCAAAGGCACTTCAAAAGAAGTCCTTGCAAATTCGGATACCCCGAATCACGTCCGAACTCCCCATCACATAGGAAAATCTCTATACTGGGCCACTCTATGCAGAGACATTCGACAGGTAATCCTTTCGTTTTCGAAAATACCCGGTCTTCAACCACCGTCTTCAAATCTACCAATTCGTCATAGCATTAATTCAGAATGGGTTTTATGACATAAAGTCCTCTCCCTGCTAAATCGAGTAGTGAGCGCTTATTTTAAAAATATACGGATACATTAGGATCTTAGTTAAGTAACAACTTTTAGCCCAAAACCATTCCTCTTGAATGGTTTAAACAAATTTCCACTTTTAATCTTTTAAACAAAAGATCCATTTAAATTTGAAACAAGGTTTACCAAATCTTTAACAAAGATTCATTTATAGCTTTCAAAACTATTTCCATTCCAAATTCGAAATCCTTTCAACAAAATAGGAAATTCACTCTTTATCTAAAAGTTACTATCATTTGAAAACAAAGGCTTCCGTTTCCGAAAAATCCGATAAAATTTGCTCAAATTATAGCCTTTTAAAAATGTAGATCGAAAAATTAGCGAATTGCCACATATTGGGCAAGCTCTATTTGAATTAAATTCAAATTCCTAAAATAAATCATTTAAAATACTTAAAAAAGGGTTTAAAAACCATATATATACATTATATAACCTGTATAACCCTTTTTAAAACATAATTTCCAAATTTTCAAAACTTCAACAAGCCATATTATATTCAAAATGATTTTAATTCCAAAATTCCCTTTCAAAAGTTTTTCATATTTAACCCAAATCACTTCCAAACCATTTTGGATTCAAAATTCAACTTTTAAAACCATTTCACCATTTTGAATAAAATAATATTAAATTCAAAATACCCGTTACTTAACCAATTTCCCATAAAATCCATATTTGTGTGTGTATTGTGTGTTATCCAGGGTTTCACAGGCAACAACAAAATATCACAACCATCGTAATCCAAGCACAACAATATCAATAAGCGGTATAATTCTATAACGCTTATTTTTCATTCACGGATAAACAAGTAAATTCATTACAGGTAAATAAATCACAGTTCACGGCTCAATTCAAAACAATTCATAATATAGAACATTACATATCAGAGATATCAAACAATTTAACGCATTCAATATAACCCAATCATCCATAAGCAAGATCAATTAGCTGCTTAATCCCTAATTAATTCAATTTGGTGTGCTCCGATCGGATGGTGGCGGCCTGGAGCAACAACGATTTATGGTCAAAATGGAGGCGGCGGTTGTAGCAAGGTCGAGTTCGTGTGCGTATGTTGCTACTAGGGTTTGTGATGGTGAGATAATTACATATTTGCCCTTCGATTTATTTTAATTTTAATTTAAATCTTCAATGCTCTTACTATCATAACTTTTCCTTACGATCTCGGACTTAGACGTGGTTTCTTCGTTGGGATCGTATCGAAATTCGGGACAATGTGGAACTGGTTTGGTTGAATTCTCTTATCTCCTTCTTTTTATTAGATTTATGCTCTTTTCTGATTTGTATGAATATCGATACAAATATCTTATCTTTATAATATAGAAAGAAAGTGGAGAAGAAGTAATGACAGAGCTTAGCTACTACCTCCATGAAAGTATGAGAAAGAGAGAGGAGAGCTAGGGCTGAATTTATAGGTGCTATAATTAACCAGAACCGTTCGATTTAAAATATTAAATCTGCACCATATATGGCCTAGGTTTATTGGAGCCGCCATGCATGAAGCGGTCAACCACTCCCTTTCTAGGGGTTGACCGCCCTTGATCTCTGCTTCAATACACCAGTCGACCTATGGACCCCAGCTACTTAATTATAAACGTTAATTCTTATATTTAATTATTTTCGTTTCTAATTCGTTTTTCGTGTGTAACTTTTTCGTTTGAAATATGATCGTAAAATCCTAAATATGAATGTTTCTCAGAATTTCATCATGAATGCAATGGTGCAAGTTTCGTGGTTAAATTCCATTGTTTGCACAAATTCTTTTTTGGAGCCAAATAAATTAACCAGCTACCTAATTAAAAAACTAATGCCAAATTACGGGGTGTTACATTCTTTTTCGTCCTCGAAATTTCATCAATGACTAAGTCGTAGTTTTGGCTCCTAATTATCCTAAACTACACAACTAATGAGTATACAGCAAATTTGCAACCAAGCATGCACAACCAAACATGCATAAGTGCATAGTATATTACTGTATCACCACATATAAAATATGTATGCAGAATAATTCTAGATTAGATCCTCCTATATGAATGCATTTCTTCAGAAAATATTTTTGAAAACATGATGCAAATAACCTACATATACATTGACAACTCTACATGTATGCAGCGTTTTGAAAAATCTTTTCAACCAAAACCTTCATGCTCCTACAAATAGAAGTATGAAGCAACCAATTTTGCATCCACTTTCTACTATTTAATAATCTAATGCATGAAAAAATCACTTCCTAAATTTTACTCCTATACCAGAAAAGGGAATTTAGGCGGAGATTTTAACATTCTTACCACTCTATAATCTTCCTATTCCCATGGTATAGTGGAAATTTCTCACTGGCGCAGATTTACTCCAAATTGTCCACGTACAAAATGTACAAGGAGACTTGATTTTGAGCTCTAAAAACGAATTAAGTCTAAAAATAGAATTGCGTGTGTTGTCGATAAGGTATGTAAATAGAAATTTCAAGACTAAAACAACTTTTCTCTTATTATCGCTTGCATTTATTGCATCGTCGATCCTAATACACCACTATATTTGCAAATTCTAACTCTATTTGCCTTCCCTATGCCTAACATGAGGCCTTCAAGATCAAAGTTTTCACAAAAATCTTTATCACTTTTCAAATTTGTACGTCATTTGAAAAATAAAATCCCAAGATATTTAGAGCACATTTTCCCTTGAAAATAAATTTTGAAAGAAAAATCTAAAAATAATTTAAGAGTCAAAAATAATTAAAACACAATATTTTTTTTCAGAAAGGAACTTTTAAAATCAAGGAAAAAAATTTCAAAATATTTTTCCTTCTCAAAAATTTTGGTACACTAAGCCACAATTTCAACATAGTCGAAAGTTGGTTATGCGCTAAATGCATAAACCAAATTTCAAAATTCTACAACTACCCTCTACCCAAAAAATTTGAAGTTTTATTTAAAAATGTCAATACATCTATTATTCAAAAAAATAGCTTTTATGGAACATGAGTAATGACTCGTGATATCGAAACAACTTTATTATGTCCTTTACTAAAATTTCCAACTATTCTAAACTTCTAGCCTTATATCGCTTTTACCGTTAGTTAAATGTCTTTATGAGATTCTCATATTTATATTGTTATCATGTGTGCCTTTTATAAGAGACAACTAATAGTTTTATAATCCAACAACCAAAAAGAAAAGAACAAATATTGGAAAGGAAAAGACAACAATACCATAAATTATAAAATAATGTGTACGGACCACGTGATGTCTTGCTCCGCGGCTGGAGCTAGATTAATTATCACGACCATTGAGTGGTTGAGCATGGCGGCTACACACCCAATCTCATCCGCAAGCACTACTGGTGTTGCTGACTGCTTCAAAATTGTCATCTTCCTAAGGAAGGATCTAAGGATGGCAGAAGAAACCTTATCCAAAACTGCCTCCCTAACGAGGTTCACCCGTATTACCTAAAGACGAGAGTAGATATGTGAAAATAATTAAAATAACCCTATGGAGTGCGAATCCTTGACAACAAATTAAATCAAAAGGATACGGGTCCAGTTGACGGCGATGCCGCCAACACTAGCATAGGTGGTCTTCCGCATTATAAGATAAATTCGATCGTAACTTCCCGTATTAGGGATGACGTTGTGCCGAATGATGCACATAATCAAACGGACAGTCGGACGAAGATTATCCATCTTCGAAACACCGACATCTTGGGAAAAGATTTGCATCCAAATCTTTGAGTCAGCCACTTAAAAATTATCCAAGTCCACATTCTTCACGGAGGCCTTCAAAATCTCAGCGAGATCATCATTAGTCAACTAAAATAAGCCACTCTTCACCTCCGAATGAATCAGACTATTGCCTACCTCAAAATTCTGCACCAATAAGACATCGGAAAGGAAGATGGTGCACCGGTAACAATCCTTTTAAAAGGCCTCGAAGCAGAGGATCGGTGTAAATCCTACTGCGACGAATAGCTTTTCCAGCCCAAAAGTGGCAAAACCTTCTGCTCATTCCGGTCCAGCTAAGTGGTTTCTTGAGGGTTGAGACCATAATGGTGCGAAGAAAAACCGACAATGCGGAAAGATATCTTAGGCTAAGAAGTGGTCGGAGCGAGAAAATAATGTTTAGATCTAGAATGGTGGTAGAGGGAGATCTAACGTGCAGAATCGACACGAGTGGGAAAGGTGAGGCTGCTGCTCCTAGGTTTAAGGTATTTCCACCTACCGGTGTTGTATTAGGCACTTGCCTTTGCACCTATGGCACGGTAGCTCTATGGAACCAGTCAGCCATACTATGCAAAGAAAAGGAAACTTAGGCTTGAAAGAATCGAAAGAAGGTTGAACTGGACTTCGAGGGGATTTTTATAAAAACCCTTTTATACTCAAAAACAATTTCTAAGAGTTTCTTTTCTAAAAATACTTTTTAAAACAATTAATTTTGGAAAATACTTTAAAAGCAAACTTTTAGAAATCTTGTAACCTTAGGCTCTGATACCAAGTGAAACGCCCCACACCCCTTAGTATACCCAAAAGGATACACTAAAAGGTGCGATGCATTGTAGGTATAACTAAAACTAGTAGAGACTGAGCTTCACTAGACAAAAACTAAATAATAATAATAATAATAATAATAATAATAATAATAATAATAATAATAATAATAATAGCACAACAGAAATAATTATAATATTTTGTAAAAAATCAAACTCTATAATATAATATGATAAGAATAAGTCACTAAATACCAAATACATCATATATCAAAATACCCATACAAGTCTCGTGAAATCAAAAACCATAGTCTCAAACAAATTAGAGTATAATTTTCGCCAAAAAGTGCCAGTTGCAACAAAGGAAACTAAAAAATGGAAATAAAGAAAAGGAATACATGATAGAATCTCTGCCAAAGAAATCTCCACGAATCTACAGTCTACCGTCCTTGTTCCTAATTGCCTAGAGGGAAAATGAGAAAATAGAGGAGTGGGTCAGACTAAGTCTAGTGAATGATAGTAATCACTAGTATTTTTAATCAAAGTAAAGGTAATAGGCTTTACAACAGTTCTTGTATTAAAAAGGAAACAAAGGAAATAATAGTAAAGATAAAGCTGGAAATAAGTACGAATTAACTATTGCTAAATTGATATGATAGGTTAACTTTGATTGCTCACACTTGTCTTGATAGTTCTAATTAGGCTGAAATCCTAATTCTACCCTTTGATCGGCCTGTTACTCTATAGTACCTACCATGGACTAAACATTATATAACTCCCAACACAGAAGGAAATGGTTTCTATGAAAGATACAGATAGTACCTAATGAGGACTAGACAATATATAGTTCCCTACACAAAAGGCAATAGTGCCTACGAAAGGCACACAAACTAAGCGCTTAAACTCATAACGATTACTGAGAACCCGAATGAAAGTCGCACGCGTAACTGCCACCATGCTCATATTACCTTTTGTTCCACCTATTGGGTCTTCTTATTACCTCAAGGTCCAGCATAAGCGTACCCATCGTCCCACTTCAGGCTAATATGAGACCACCGTGTCCATAGAAAATAGGGAAAATGCTGTTGGTATTGGCTCGTCATCCAAACAATATCTAGTTGCGCCCCTTATCCAAATCATCGTGATTTGAACATCTATTTATTGACCAATTACTACCATTATTAGCATAAGTGTCACCTCATCTCACTTAGATAAATAGCTAATGTTGGCCACCATTTTTTCTAATAGGTAATGCTATTTGGTACAGGTCCTACTTTAATTCTTTGCTTATTAACTTAGATAAATTATTTAAATAGGCCTTTATTATTATCCTGACTACCTATGTTATTTAATTTATCCTAAGTCTTAAAATAAGCCTCATTATTTTCTTATTTTCTATTTTCTTATTATAACCTATGTTATAATCATGCTTATTACATAACCCAAGGTTTAAGTGTGAAAATAAGCTTCTTTCATCTTTTACACTTTTTTGTTATACTTCTAAGTTATAACTAGACCAATTTCTTTAGTTTAGTCCAATTCTAATATTTACATCACAATTTTAGTCCAATTCCATTTTTATTACAGTCTTTACAATTTAGATCTTACCTTTCGTTATTTTTCTTTTAATTTAATCTAAATTCGCGTTTACTATTCTAATCCATTCACGAAGAAAAAGGAGAAGTAAAAGAAAAATGAAAATAGAAGAAAATCCAAAGCATAGGAGAAGATGTAAATAAAGCATAAATGATAGTAAATAATTAAAAATAACGTAAATAACTATAATTAAATGGAAAAGCTTTAATTAACAGAAATTAACTACGAATAAATGAAAAGAATTGCTAAAAATAAATAGACTGAAAATAAATCTAAAACTGAAAATAACTATAAAAAGTATTTCCAAAATCATAGAAAAACTACCACTATTGTAAAATCTATTATTTTAAATTGCTTAAAAAAATCTAAATAATTACAATCACTCACCTGTGGTCCTAAGCTCTTCCCTTTAGGTCTTCTCGGATCCATTTGGGGTTGTTAAATATTTTAATTTAAAATGATTTTCTCCATGGAAAATTATTCCGTTTAGGGTCCTTCTTGAAAAGGTGAACCCAATTGGAGAAAATCTTAAAGTGAGAAAAAGTGTTAGGCCTAGGGTCTTATTTTTAGGCGTAGAAGTGGATTTCAAACTGTTAGATTTGGAGATAGAATAGGATGCAACCACGTCGTAGGTTGATAGGAGCCATCATATGGAAGTAAGAAGGGACTAGACTGAACAAAAGCATGAAATTGACGTGTTAAAATTGCACAACACGAAGGCCTCACAAACTTAGGCGGATCGACCTACATGTCGATCACCCATAATGCCCGGTTGATCGGCCGATCGACCTAGGCCTTGGGATGGTCAACCTCTAGGTCAACCTCCCTATATATATATATATATATATATATATATATATTCGTTCATCTTGTTAATTCCGTATCTTGCGCATATAAGTTTGGATTCCGACGTTCTATATATGGAAATTGACCAAAAAATTACCGCGGACACAATCATGCAACTCTCGTGGCTCAATTCTGGTAATGTCACAAAGTTATTTTATCATTTTATTTATTCGTTAATTAATTATTATAGCTTAAATTTCAGGTTGTTACATTCTCCCCTCATTAAGGGATTCCGTCCTCGAAATCTCTAAGGATAAAAGAACGAACTAAATGTTTTCATCACACCCAACCACTCAATTACCAACAATTCATCCATTGTCCTTAGGTTTTCTAATGCGAATTATATTACTTATGCAATTAGTGAAGTGTTAATGTTCATAACTAATGCAAAATATTAGGCAGTCCGCTGACCTTTTATGCAATTATGACCGCGCTATGTATCCAAATGAATGCAAAAATTCCTAATGATAACTGATAGTTCTATATGTACTTCAAACATCATCCTAATTCAACAATCATATGATAATCATCCATTTATAGCAATCATGGAAAATAAAATACGCACACATCCATGTGCATATGCTCTAGTATCCTAGTAAGGCCGATCCCTAAGAGATAATAGCGCCTAGTGTAAGTATATACGTTCATTAGCATCCACTAGCAAACACTTGCAAACGCTGGCATACATCATTCATAACATGTTCTATTAACATGTTTACATCAAATCCAATCATCTATAGGTTGAATCCTAAGTTCTACCCTCCCAAAGGATAATAAAGGAAAGAACCTATTCAAAACTAAAGATGGAAAATAAGAAATTCAAAAACTTACTATCGAAAAGATGAGGATAAGAAGTATGAATCTTCTCTTCGGTCTTCCATAAAGCGTCTGCAACATCGTCTCCCCATTGCACATTTACTAATGGAACTTCTTTATTCCTTAGTTGCTTGGTGTCTCGTCCAATGATCTTCGTAGGAATACGCCATGCTTCCCTTCCTACTTCCACCTCCTCTAACTAACTAGGCTCTACAACCTCCGTTGAGTCATGTAAGAAATTTCGCAAGTGCGAAACATGGAAAATGTCATACATTCCTGTGAGCCACCCTGGTAGATTCACTCGGTATGCCATCTTCCCAATTCTCTCTAAGACAGGAAATGGTCCTACAAATCTGGGGTCCAGCTTTCCATTCAATCCGAACCTTACCACTTTCCTAAGCGGGGATACTTTAATAAAAACTAAGTCTTTAACCTCAAACTCAATGTCTCTCCTTCGATTATCCGCTTAAAATTTCTGCCTGTCATGAGTTATCTTCATCCTCCGTCGAATCAAATCCACCTTCTCTGATATCCCCATAACCATGTCAGGCCCAAGTAGCAACTTCTTCGTAGACTCCATCCAACTTGAAGGTGACTTACGATGTCTCCCATATAAAGCCTCGAATGGTGCCATTCTTATGCTTGCTTGGTAACTCTAATTTTATGCGAACTCCACCAACGGAAGATGATCCTCCCAAGCTCCTCTAAATCCAAAATGCACATCTGCAACAAGTCCTCATTCACTCTATAAACTCTCTCTGTTTGGCCATCAGTCTGAAGGTGATAGCCCGTACTCAATCTAAGCTGCGTCCTAAAGCCTCTTGCAAGCTTCTCCAAAACTCTCTAATAAAAATAGGGCCTCTATCGCTCACTATGCTAGAGGGAACTCCATGAAGTTGGACTATTTCACGAACATATAAGGATGCCAAATAAGATTCTGTATGCTTACTCTTAATCGGAATGAAATGGATGCTTTTAGTCAAGCGATCTAGAATCATCCAAATGCTAGTATTCCCCTTTCTAGAATGGGGTAAACCATCTATGAAGTCCATTGAAATGTTTTCGTACTTCCTTTCACGTACATCCAAGGGCTAAAGTAATCCTTCAGGCCTCTGTTACTCCACCTTAACCCCTTGGCATATAAGGCACTTAGCTACAAACTCCGCCACATCCTTCTTCATGCCATTCCAATAAAACATCCTCTTTATGTCCCTATACATCTTGTCACCACCCGGATGAATAGTCATATGAGAATGGTGTGTTTCCTCTAAAACTTCTCCTAGACACGTCCCACATGCATTAGTATATACTGTAAAAGGCTTAGCTCCATTGGGTAGAACTAACACTAGTGCACCAGTAAAGGATTTTTTAAGTTTCGTGAAGGAATTCTCACAATCCACATCTCACATGAATGCTTTAATCTTATTAGTAAGGCGCGTGACTGGTGCTAAGATCTTGGCAAAATCTCTAACTAACTTCCTAATAACCAGCCAATATTAGGAAGCTTCTAACTTCGATGACATTCTTGGGAGCTTCCCAATCTTGCACCACTGTTACCATAGCGGGGTCAACAGCCAAACCTTCTTTCGAAGCTACATGCCCCAAGAAACGTACCTCCTCTCTCCAAAAGTGGCACTTTGAAAATTTACCCCTCAAATGATGACTACGAAGCGTGTGAAGAACCTCTTCTTGAT
The DNA here is from genome assembly GCA_030765085.1 of Allium cepa. NCBI lineage: Eukaryota > Viridiplantae > Streptophyta > Magnoliopsida > Asparagales > Amaryllidaceae > Allium > Allium cepa. Next base: position 460,894,423 of record CM060928.1, read on the forward strand.
GAATAGCATGCTCATCATACTCTTGGAAAACACAAAAATGTCATCTACAAATACAACCACAAACTTATTTAGGACTTCTCTAAAGAAGTGGCTCATCAAATCTACGAAATAGGCTGAGGAATTGGTTAGTCCAAAAGGCATAACCAACCACTTATAAAATCCATTTGGAGTCCTAAATGCGATCTTATCAATGCTGTCATCAGCGACCCTATGCTGATGGAATCCCGTGGCTAAATCAAGCTAAGAGAATACCGAAGAGCCAACTAACTGATCAAAAAGGTAATCTATCCTAGGGAGTGGATAACGGTTTTTCTTTGTGAGCTTATTTAATTCCCTATAGTCCACGCAAAGTCGAAGAGAACCATCCGCCTTAGTAGCAAAGACGGCTGGCGCTCCCCACTCCGATATGCTCCTTCTTATGAAACCCTTGTCCAAAAGCTCATGGATTTTCTTGCTTAATTCCTTCCTCTCCCTAGGTTACATGTGCCTAACGGGTAATGCCACTGGATTAACATTATTCGTCAAGTAAATCCTCAAGTCAATATCTTTCTTAGGGGATAGTCCCCTAACCTCCTCAAAGACATTTGGAAAATCTCTAATGACAGGAACCAAATCTAACTCTGATGATGATGGATTGAGGGAATAAAGGAAGCTCAACATAACCGACCCTTGTGTGTCGCAAGAAACTCGACATCCTACTGCTGCATGTATCTAGTCAAACGACTCTCCTCTCGCAGTCTAATATAGCTCCATATGTGAATAGCCAATCCATCTTCAAAATCATCCCATACCTCGAGAATCCCAATATATAGGCGTCACAATTAAATTCTACGCATGGGATAAAAAAATTTCAAACCCCTACAAAACCACAGACAAGTGTGCCGATCCTCCTATGGGGTTTGAAACAATGATGGGGTCTATTACTAAAGAGATGTCTAGGTGCAAACAATCTACTAGAGAACTAGAGATAAAAGAGTGTGGCGCTCCAGAATCGAAAAGAGTTTGAATGGGAAAATTAGAAACCGAAATCAAATCTTCAACGGTGACTTTCCTACCTCCATCTGGAATGCTGCTGGAAGATGTTGCGTCTAACACCTGAATCTGCGCCGCCGGTGCACTCGCTCCCTGTCCCATCCTCCGTGGACAATTCCTACTCAGGTGACCAGGCTATCCAAGTATAACACTTTCCCTTCATCTTTTCTTTCTTGTAGTTTCTTGCATAATGACCAATCATCCCACAACTATAGCACTTCGCTCCCTTCTTTATTTGCTTCTGAGGGCCTTCCTCTTTCCTTTTGTCCTTATCTTTCTTGTTGTTCCATCATTGCTTCATAGAACCTGTAGGAACCTCCTTAAGTTCCTCTTTAATTTCAAATATGTAGGTTGAAATCGATGTCAGTACAACAAGCCTAATCGCCTAAATCTTCGCTCCATATCCCCCAACCTAGCTTGTGCCTCCTCAAAATCCTCCGTGCTAGAAAATGTTCCACTCTATATGCTAGCGAAGTCCTTGCATATCTTAGAAAAATCGGCTGGTGTAGGTGGATTAAAGGAATTTCCACCCACGGGTGTTGTACTGGGCACTTGCCCTTGCACCTCTGGTACCGTAGCTCTAGGGAACCATTCAGCCATACTATTCAAAGAAAAGGAAACATAGGCTTGAAATAATTGAAAGTAGGTTAAACTAGACTTTGAGGGGATTTTTATAAAAACCGTTTTGTACTCGAAAACTATTTCTAAGAGTTTCTTTTATAAAAAATACTTTTTAAAACAAGTTATTTTGGAAAATACATTAATTTTTGTTAGGAATCCTGTAACCTTAGGCTATGATACTAAGTGAAACTCCCCACACCCCTTTATATATGCAAAAGAATACACTAAAAGGTATGGTATGTTGTAGGTAAAACTAAAACTAGCAGAGACTATGATTCACAAGATAAAAAGTAGATAATAACAATAATAATAACAATAACACAACGGAAATAATAATAATAATATTTTGTTAAAAATCAAACTCCATAATATAAGGTGAAAAGAATAAGTCACCAAATACAAAATACGTCATATGTCAAAATACCGAAACAAGTCTTGTGAAATCAAAAACCATAGTCTCAAGTAATCATAGTACAACTTCCCCAAAAAGTTCCAGTTACAACAAAGGAAACTAAAAACTGGAAATAAAGAAAAGGAATTCATGGTAGAATCTCTGCCAAAGAAGTCTCTACGAATCTACAATTTACCGTCCTTGTCCCTGATTGCTGGGGGTAAATGGGAAAATAAAGGAGTAGGTAAGACTAAAAGTCTAGTGATTGATAGTAATCACTAGTATTTTTATGCAAAGTAAAGGTAATATGCTTTACAATAGCTCTAGTATTAAAAAGGAAACAAAGGAAATAAAAGGAAAGATAAATCTGGAAATAAGTATGAACTAACTGTTGCTAAATTAATATGATAGGTTAACTTTGATTGTTCGCACTTGTCTTAATAGTCGTTTTGATTAGGCTGAAAATCCTAATCCTACCCTTTGATTGGCCTACTCCTCTATAGTACCTACCATGGACAAGACACTATATAACTCCCTACACAGAAGGAAATGGTTTCTACGAAAGGTATACATAATACATACTACAGACTAGATGATATATAGTTCCCTACACAGAAGGCAATGGTGCCTACGAAAGGCACACATACAAAGCACTTGGAACTCATAACGATTACTGAGCACCCCAATGGAAGTCGCACGCGTAACCGCCACCATGCTCATGTTACCTTTTGTTCCAACTATTGGGTCTTCTTATTACCTCAAGCTCCAACATAATTGTGCCCCATATTCCACTTCAGGATAATGTGAGACCATCATTTCCATAGAAAATAGGGAAAATGCTATTGGTACTGGCCCGTCATCCAAACAATATCTAGTTGTCCAAATCCCCGTGAATTGAACTTCTATTTATGACCAATTACTACCATTATTAGCATAAATGTGCCCTCATCTTACTTCAGGCTAATGTGAGGCCACCATTTTTTCTAATAGGGAATGCTATTTGGTACAGGTCCTACTTTAATTCTTTGCTTATTAACTTAAATAAATTATTTAAATAAGCCTTTATTATTATTCTGACTACCTAAGCTATTTAATTTATCCTAAGTCTTAAAATAAGCTTCATTCTGTTCTGTTTTCTTATTACAACCTACATTATAATCACTCTTACTACTTAACCCAAGGTATAACGGTGAAAAAATAAGCTTCTTTTATCTTTTACTCTTTTTATTATAATTCTAAGTTATAACTAGGCCAATTTCTTCAGTTTAGTCCAATTTTAATATTTACATCACAATTTTAGTCCAATTCCATTTTTATTACACTCTCATAATTTACATCTTACCTCTCGTTATTTCAGTATTCTTTTAATTTAATCCAAATTCGCGTTTAATCTGTTCTAATCCATTCGCAGAAAAAGGAGAAATAGAACAAAACTGGAAATAGAAGAAAATTCAAAGCATGGGAGAAGATGTCAATAAAGCGTAAACGACAGCAAATAATTAAAAATACTATAAATTTGCAATTAAACCGTAAAGCTATAATTAACAGAAATTAACAACGAATAACTGAAAAGAATAGCTAAAAAAATAAAAATACATCTAAAACTAATAATAACCGATAAAAAGGTATTTTCAAAATCGTAGAAAAACTACAACTACTGGAAAATCTATTATTTTAAATTGCTAAAAAAATCTAAATAATTACAGTCACTCACCTGTGGCCCTAAACTTTTCCTTATAGATATTTCTGGATCCACTTGTGGTTGTTAAATATTTTTATTTAAAACGATTTTCTCCTTGGAAAAGTATTTCGCTTAGGGTCCTTCCTGAAAAGGTGAACCCAATTGAAGAAAATCTTAGAGTGAGAAAAAATGTTAGGCCTAGAGTCTTATTTATAGGGGTAGAAGTGGATCTCAGACTATTAGATTTGGGGATACAATAGTATGCAACCACGCCATAGGCTGAATGAGAGCCATAGAATGGAAGCATGAATGGACCAGATTAAACAAAAGAATGAAATTGACACGTTAAAATCGAACGGCACGAAGGAAAAATTCCGTCACCTCACAAACGTAGGTGGGTCGACCTACAGGTTGATCGCCCATAGTGCGGTAGGTCGACATGTCAGTCGACCTAGGCGTGGGATGGTCAACCTGCTTATATATATTCGTTTATCTTGTTAATTGCATATCTTGCTCATATAAGCTTGGATTCTGACGTTCTATATATGAAAATTAACCAGAAAATTACCGTGGCCACAATGGTGTAACTCCCATGGATCAATTCTGATAATTTCACAAAGTTATTTTATCATTTGTTTATTCGTTAATCAATTATTATAGCTCAAATTTCGGGTTGTTACAGTGCTTTTACACATTTGACCATGTCTTGAGCCATGCATGTTCGAACATGGATTTGGTGAAGATAGAGTTTTTTAGAGTAAAATTGTAATTAAAATAAAGTTGTTTAATTTTAATTTAAAGTTATCAATAACTTAAAATTTGTATAACTCCTTCATACGAGGTCGGATTCGAACGCCTTTTTTGCATTGGACTCATTTCGTCGAGATCTTCGCGATGGAACTAGTTTGGTTGGATTTGAAGCTTGTTGGATTTTATGCTAAAATTGGACGGTCATTTGGTTTCCAAATGGAATGCTTTGGCGCAAAATGAAAATCAATAGGAGTTTAACTCACATTAAATTTTATTATATCATATCAACGATGTTATAAACTTGATTGCTTGGATGTTAATTAAATTATTTGATTGCCTATTTGGTTGAATTTCTGTTTGGAAAATGGATGACATATTAATTTGATCGTTAAGAACCCATACGATTATATATATATATATAGTCATTGTTTTGCACTGAAAATCTATAGAGAGACCCTAGGGTTTCTCGCCTATTATTATTTATTTACATCCGTATGTTGTTGTATTAATGGCTAATTGAAATAAATCCTGATATTTCGTTTAACTTGTTAATTGTTGTGGTAGCGATTTCGCTATACCGTCATTTATTAACTTTCATCCCTAAAACCCTGTCGTATGAACTTGAGCTCGTTTTTTTGCTAAACAAGATATTAAAATTCATTAATCATTTTAAATAATGAAAATTTAAAATAATTAATCATTTTAACCGATGATTTTGAGATTAATTAACCAATTTAATAAAAGATGTTTAAAAATTGGTTTATCTTTGATCTAAATGAGATAAGATTTATTTTATCATTTTAACTAATGATTTTTTGAGTTGATTAATCAATGATAATTGAAATTGATAATCATCTTAATTAATGATATTTAAAATTAATGAATTGTTTTAAGTAACAATATTTGAATTCAATTAATCATTGTAATTAACGATTATTTTTAGATTTAACTAATTCTTTTAACTAATGATATTTGGAATTTAGTTAAATCATTTTAATTCATGATTTTTAAATTTTATTAATCATTTTAAATAATGATATTTGAAGTTAATAATCATTTTAAATTAATAATGTTTGAAATTCAATTGTCATTCAATTCATTCTATCATGGCGTTTGTTCCATCGTGTTTGCGATTTTTCTCTACTACTATTTCTCTGTCTAATCGCCCTATCCTACTTGCATAACTTCCTCCATCCAACCCTACTCCTCATTCGCTTCAACTCATCGAACCATGCCAAGGAAGAAAAATCGCCTGCCTATGCAATGCCTTTGCCTCATATCCTTTCTCCGGCTATAGATCGCTCTATTTCGCTAACACGCTCTAGGCATTCCTTTGGCACCATTCCATCTACCGATGGGTCATCTCCTTCTCTTGGTATTTTCATGTCCTTCGATCTGTTTCCTGCTGGCCAATCTGATGAGATACTTGGTATGACTACAGAGAACTTACTTTCATCCTCGCTAACATTTCTTTTTATCCATGGCTCTCTGAGTTGTGTTGCAGTGCCTCTGGTAAGCATCTTTTGTCATCTTTACTTGCCTCGGCATCATCTGTTCCTTGTTGGTCTGAAAATGATGTTGGATTAATCAATGATAGTGCCAATGCCTGTACCGCGATCGATAGGTTGGACTCCACTATTGGTTTGACTATTGATGCACATGCTAGTGCTGTGAATTTTGATGTGATTAGTCAAAACAATGCTGGCTCTGATGTTGTTCCAGTACCCTTATCTTTGTGCACACTTCCTATATGTGATAATGCCGTAGTGAGCATCGTTATTCGTGCAACCTCTAATTTGGTTTCTCCCTTGGCATCAGCTGCCAATGGGTTTAGAAATGTTGTCGATTTGTCTTTGGGTAATGAGTCGAATGTTGATGTTCATCTGGAAAATGATTTGTTGCCTGCTGATTCGCCTCCTGATATGCACATTTCTTCGGCTTGTCGTAATGCCCAATCGAATATTGAAGCTTTTCAGTCCAATAATACTCATTCATCCCTTGTTGCAGCTAATCTTGTGGAAGTTTTGCTGAAATGGTCTTCCCTCTTCAAAGCCTTATCTAGGAATATAGGTTCTATCTCTCCTAGAACATTTGATACAGTTGTTATTGATGGTGTCAATGTTCCGCCGATTGAGGTCATCTAAGAGGGAGTTGATTATTGGTCTGATTATTTGGTTGGATTTTTCCTGGATTCTACGTCTCCATACGGGAGGTACGTGACCACTGTAAATGTAAATGGAAAGGTAGTCTGCATGTCCAATTTTCAACACTATGTTCTATTTCAAATTCTCTAAGAAAAATGACAAGTTGAGAGCGCATGAGACTAGTCCACTTATCATAGAGAGGAAGCCGTTTATTATTACACCATGGAGCCTTACTGTTGACAAAGCTTGGGAGCTGATGCTTTCTATTCCTATTTGGGCTACTTTTACACATAGTTCGCCTGCCCTTCAGCCTCTATTAGATCTGAACTGACTTACCTGTCTCGTTGGTGTAACAACCCGCATATTTATCGAGTTTGTATTTAAATATTTTATTTAAATATTAACTCGTTAATCGGATTTTGGTCCGAAAAGCTACTTTTTGCAAACGGTCAAATTAGGACTCGAGACCACTTCCATTGAGTTCGAAATGTCGTTTACAACTTTTTAAGTATAAACATCGATAGGTTTGGAGTTAGTGAAATTTCACTAACTTTTCCCGCTTTGGACTTTGGGTTAGTTTAGCCTATTAAGCCCAAGTTCCAACCCTCTTCTCCTCACTCTTCATAAATTTCCTAACTAATCAAGCTTTGGCATTAATGGTGGAGGGAATGGGAAATTAAAACTCCAAGCACAAATTCAATTGCAAATCCAACATTCAACTCCAAATTCAAGTAGAAGATATTGGATTCAAGCTTTGGATTGCTTCTCCTTGCTTTCAAGCTTCATCTTCATAAACTTTAGTGCAAAGGTGACATTTTTATCTCACAAATCTAGTCTATATCAATATTGGACTGTTGGGAATGAATCCCTATCGTGTTTGCATGTATATTTGCATTTGGTTTGGATTGGGTTGGCGAAAAACTCCGATTTTTACCGTTTTGGTGGATTTTCTGCTTCTAGGTCGTTCTGGCCTTATTAGCTCGTATCGGAGTTAGGTCGTAGGTCGCATGGGCCTTAGGTCGTAGGTCGCATGTGAGTTAACCCCTAGGTCGTTCTGGCCACTTTTCGTGTGTTTGGGTTTAGGTCGTTGGACCTTTAGGTCGTTGACCCCCTTGAGTCGTTAACTAGTTAAGTCGCTCGCTACTTGACTCCATTAGGTCGCTCGTCACTGGATGCAGTTAGGTCGCTCGACTCCCTTACCCACTAGGTCGCGTACTTAGTTAGGTCGCGTGACCCTATAATTGTTAGGTCGTTAGACCGTTAACCCTATAGGTCGCTTGGCCTATTTGTTTAGGTCGTAGGTCGTTGGACCTTACCTCGATAGGTCGTTCCCACTTTTGGACGTGTGCACTCTAGGTCGCTAGACCGCCTCTCTTTAGGTCGCGTGACCCAATACAGTTAGGTCGTTTGACCTTATGTTCTTTTAGGCCGCGTCTCCTTTAGGTCGCGCCTCTTTTAGGTCATGTCTCCTTTAGGCCACGCCTCTTTTAGGTCGTTCGAATGCTAGGTCGCTCGGTCTCGTTTATGACCATAGGTCGCTCACCCCCTCTTCCTTAAGTCGTGAGTCATCGTTAGGTCGCGAACACCTTTAGGTCGCTCGACCCTATCCCTTTAGGTCGTTAGACCTCATTTTGTCTTCACTAGGTCGTACCGTTTTGGTCGGGGCGCTGCCCCTGGACCCCGTAAGCGGTGGCGTTGCCCCCGCACCCCCACCTTGGGGGGTTGCCACCCCCCCTGGACCCTCCCTCCGTAGGGGATCGTATCTGAAAAACATTGAGCTGATTTCCTTGGATTTTATTCGCATCTCCGTATGCGATCTTTGTGACTGATTGTTTCTACACTTGCTTATGTGTTTTGTCACTTTATAATATAAAGGTTTCAATACTAGTAGTAAATATCAAAACTCTTTTAACAAACAATTTCAACTCTATTTTTAATAACAAAGCTCTTTTCTTAAACCGTTTTCCAATCTATTAGTATATACAAGCCTTTACCTCACTCGGATGAGAAATCTAATTAAACGACTTAGTAAAACAAGTGGTATGAAACGCTTGCGTTCACTTCGTCGGTTAATTCTTGGACTTGTTCGACTGAACCTCTTGTGACAATTTTATTAGTGAAGATTTACAGTTTGTTCGTAAATATTTAAGTTAAGCAAGTGGTTATGGGACATGAAGCTAAACTTCTATATTTACTAGCTTAGTGTAATTGACACTTCTCGTTGATCTTGATGATCGCTTTATGAATTAGACTAGCAATTGCGCGATGTCTCTTTCATTGCAAGGTTAGACTAGACACCACTTGTGTGATTCCATTCACACATACCTTTCTGCTTTTTGGTTAGTCTTGACCTCAATCTGTGTGATTCCATTCACACATGCGGGGTAGCTCCTCTTGGTCTTCGGACCGTCATGTGATAGGCCTCTTTCCCTTTTTATGATTTCTGGATTTCTCGTGTTGATTTCTGGAATTTATGTCATTGACTTGTTATGAGTACAAGTTTAGGGTATGACGCCCTCTTCGAATCTTTGAGAAGATTCTTGTGATATTGATTATCTCTTATTGATTGATCTTCTGTTGATCATTATTTACATACTTATAGTGGTATGTCGTTATGGATGTTTATGTTTATGCCATATCTTTTATGTTATATCATGTCATCTGATATTTATAGCTAGACTGATCCGTTTATTATTTTCTTAAATAATACTCGGGTCAGACCGAGATGTTACAGGTGCTTCTGCTTGACTTCTTCCCAGGGATTCATCACTCTGACTTTTGGCTAACTGTTTAGATTAGCAGTTTTTGTTGTATACACTTGAGATATAGACTCATAGTTGTATTCTTTTGTATAGCACGTGTTGCTATTCTTTTGTATTATCGTGGATCTTACTGACCACTACTCTGATGTACACTTTCATGTGTTAGTTATTTATTCATATCTTCTTCCGCCTTTGTGATATGGATATCTGTGACTGATTTGTGATATGATTATTTCTATGTTTGTTTCCGAAGATTATTTATAGCCACCGTGTGATAAGCAATTACATGGATGGTCGCTCCTCAACAGCCTTATTCTCCGTGCTAGTTGACAGCACTACTCCGGAGTGTTCTTGGCTAGCGTGGGTATAGAGGTGGGGCGTCACAGCTGGTGACCTCAAGTGTTTTGATTCTAATACTGAAGCTCGCAAATCTTTACATTGTGCTAGAGCTTTGATTGAGATCAAGCCTTCTAAACTTTTGTCGTTGTTGCTATTTGTGCGACTTTTCTGATGCCATGATGTGATGGTGTACATACAATACAAGTGGAAACCTGAAATTTGCTCATCTTGCAAGTCCTTTGGTCATTATCCTGATGCGTGTTCGATCGAGCTTGATTCCTAGCCTCCTCCGGCTAAGCTTCCGCTTCCTCAGCCAGTTTTGAAGTGGGTTCCTAAGGTAATCATTCCGTCCCCGCTTTCCTTTGTTCCTTCCCCTATCCCTCATGTTGAAACACTTGTTAAGACACATGCGTCCTCAGATAATATATCTACTACATAGGCATATGCTAATTTAGATTCCATTTCATGGTTCCCTAAAGAGCGTACTTAGGTTCATTATGATTCAGAAATGAGATATAATCAGATTCTAGATAGCTATTATCTGTATGTGGGCGAAGACAGGGAATCAAGGAGGTTATTTTATCATGTGAATGGTGAAGGCCTGACATTTCTTACTCGAGGTGACTTTGGTCTATGTAATTGGCTATTATTTTTGGACTCGTCTTAGAATCGGAATTATCTTTACTCTACCATGTCACGGTCGTTTGTGCCTTCTCTTGCTACGCTATTTTTTTCAGTTCTTCATGTTCTTGGTCCTTCGACCGACGTTGTGGTCAATTCTGTCTCTGAGGGATAGTTGTCCTTCTACTTAGTTGATTAGACATGTTTGTCTAGTTCCTGTTTTCCTCTTATTGTACTAGCTGATCTTGAGCTTGTTCCAACCACCTATTCTTTTAAATGTCTTGGGTAATAAATGTGGACGGCACACATTAAATGTCGGCTGGCTTTGCCAAAAAATGTTTAAAATTAAATAATATATTTGATTTATGAGATTGAATTTAATTAATTCATTTTAACTAATGATATTGAACTTTAATTAATTGCTTTAATTTAATTAATTATTTAACTAATAGTGTCTAAAAATTAGTTAACCATCTTAATTAATGATGTTTGAATTTAATTGAATAATTTTAATTAATGGTATTTGAAATATGATAAATCATTTTTCTAGTGATGATCAATATTGATTAAGTTTTATTTATCATTTTAGTTAATAATGTTTGAGATTAATTATTCATTTTTATTATTGATTATTTGGATTTAAGTTTATTAATAAAAAAATATGGATACATGTTAAAGATCGCAAAAAATGTTTTGACAAGATAAAGGAAAATTTTGGGTAAGTTAAAAAGGAATTGGAATTCGATCATTGAGATATTAAATTGGATAATTCCTGGGTGTTGATCTGATGTTAGTTTAGGCCTTCGGGGTCGAGCATTTGAAAAAATTATTCTCTTAACGTCATTAGGAACTAATTCTAATGGGAAAGCAGAGGGTTAAGCAATTAATTGAATGAGTCTTAATAATTATGTATACATTTGAGATAATAAATATTGTTTTAAATTAACAAGCAAAGGAATTATTTATAAATAAAGCTAAGTGTGAATTGTTTTTAGATTTATAGTAAACAATGTTTTTACGATATTTGTTTTTGACCCTTGTTTTAATACACTTAGTATTATAAATTTTGTCTTATAAAAGTACGTTTTGAAAGAGTAATTCTAAAAGTGTTTTACCAATACGGAAATATAGAAATCAAGCACAAGTTCAGTTCTTTTTAAAAGAAAAAGTTTGATTCTTTTACGGAAATGAATTATTTTCATAAAATGAATCACTTATATGGAAATGATTTATTTGTATAATTAGCAGTAAACATCGAAGAAGTAAACTTGTCGCTATTTCAAAAGTTACAAATAATCATTGGACATGACTTTGAGGTAACACTTCCTTGACTTGTCCAGTACTACTGTTAACCGACAAATAATATAAGTTTGAATTCAATGAGTGGTGATAAGTATACAAGACTTATTTTCTATATACGATCGTTTTATATCCTCGGTAGTTGGTATCTCAACTATCAGTTATTTTAGCTTTATTATCGTCATTCTAAGACGATTTATTGCTCCATTAAGCATTGCTATCTTTTGTCAGAAAATGACTAAACCAAAAGCGCAAGAAGGGGCCAAGCTATGTGTCGCTACTCCCATTAGGGTATTTTCACATCTCATCTAGTTTGGATTCAGTTGTGCACTTAGATGTGAAAATATTTGGATTCTTTGTACGGTTTGATGAGGTCCGGCATGGAGGTTTTCGAGAAGTGTCATGGAGTATATAAGCTTCTCAGAAGTATATTACTAGAGGTATATTACAAGGGGGTGCACCTTCCTTGTCATTTGTTGGAAAATTACCTTTCCTTATTTGATTCGATAACCTTTAATATGATTATCTTTAAATTTCCACGAGTAGAGCCAACTCCTCTTTACGGCATTTAAGTATTGATTAAGTCCATTCTATCAAGTTGGACTATTACCTTATTTAGCCCATTCTATCAAGTTTGGACGGTCATCTTATTTTGTCCATTCAATCAAATTTGGACATTCAATCAAATTTGGACCGTTTCCTTGTTTTGTCCATTCTGTCCAGTTTGGATTTTACTTAGGTTATTTCTATTCTTTCATGTCTGGATTTTAAATATTATTTATGCCAATTCTAACTTGGATTTGTTTTCTGTTGTTTATTTCCAATCTTGCCTGTATGGATGTGACTTTTGTGAGGTAAAAACCCGTTCTGTGTTAGTGGCGTAGTCCCACAGAACTTTTATATGTTCCCCATTATTCAAGTTATCTCACGTCGGTACTTCCAGACTGATTTAGGTGTCATTTTATTATAATGCTTGGGTTAGACCGACTATTTTTCCCAAGTTGACTTGGAGTTATGGAGAGCCTGGGGGAGCTGGAGATTCAACTATCGTAGTATTTTATTTTCTGTTGTATTATATTTTATCCCTATCAGCATTTGTATGGTCAGGATTTTATAATTGTCCAACTGATAAGGTTTCCTTTTATCTTTGATGTACTTTATATTTTTGGAGTGACGGCTTCTACTGTCCCTGTTATATTATATGTTGTCGATTCTGCTGTGAGATTCTACTTTTATCTGTTCTTTTCTTTTTATTTACCCTAACAATCTGCCCTTTTATCGGTTGGATACGGGATATAGAACATAGTTGTAGAGTTTGGTGTCGACTTTCAATGGTCAACAAGTCGGATCGTTACAGCATTGTATCAAAGCATGAGGTTATGCGAGAACCTTGGCTTTGGTAGTGTTTGGCTCATTAGAGATAGGGTAAATGATACCCTAGAATGAGTTTAAGAGTATTATGTATTCGAGAGCATATTTGTTAATGTTATAAAAACATATTATGTTAATTGGTCTATTGAGATTTTAAGAATTCTGGTCGAGACGTGGGACGTCATGGTATCAATAGGGGTTTCTAAACACTCGACCAAGGCTAACAGACATGGTATTGAAAATTTTGAAAATTTTTGGCGAACTAAATATTTTGCCTAGGATTACATTATATCTATATGAAGGAATAATTTTCAAAACTTATATAGTCATAAAAGTGTGTTGGTTTAAATATAATAATATTTATTTATTATCACTATTGTTTGTTCGGTTATGCTTACGAAGAAGCATCGACTGTTGTTTGTGAATTGCTAAATTGTGTTTTTTTTTATTTAGGGGATTTATCACTTTGACTTAAAACGAACCCTTTATAAATTAATTTTCATAATTATATTATAAAGGTGTTCGGAGAAAATGTTAACTTGAAAATTCACCATTTAATAATGATGGGTTAATGATTGAACTGTAATAAAAAGTTATTAATATAATATAAATAGTGGGATAAGATATTTGGAGAATGAATATTCGAGATAATTTTATTATAATAAAGAAGAATTATTATAATATGAAATGATTCTTATATAAAGAAAATTTTGTATAAATTTTGTTTATAAAACATGTTTTAAGAAGAATTTTTGACTCTAAATCCCCGAATGTTTAAAAATATTTCACTAGGTTTTTGAGAAAAGAAATAGTGGTACTGTTGGAAGTATTAAACGGTAAAAATATTTTAGGAAGTAAAATTCTAAATGGAATGAATTCTCTTTGGAATAATTAGAGGAAATTGTTTCCATTATATTTGTGGTGATCTGAATAATCTTCTAAGTGACGATTGGACGTTTGCTTAGACGAACGTTGTGGAGTACATAGTAAATTATTCTCTTTATCGTTGTGCGATCGAAGTGAGTTCAAAATCCAAATAAACCCAAAGTAAGTTTTTATAAAAAAATCATTTGAAGTTATTGTATATAAAAATATATGTAATATGCTTTCTGAAATCAAAACCGGGTATCTAATTTTTAAGTTCCCTAAAAGGGAATTACTTTCAAAACAAAAGGCATTTCTGATAAGGATTATTTTAATAGGTAAGGTTTTCCTTTAGATAAGATATGGGATAATTTAACGCAGGTAAGATGGGTCAAATTAAATAAGAAGGCTTTGCTAAACATTGTTTTTACTAAAACCATATAGTTGTTAAAAACATCTAAGTAGTATAAACTATTTATAGTTCTCGGTCAACCCCTGAAACATTATTCATTTTAACATGCTAAGTTAAAGAGCTTGAGAGGTTGACTCACTTTTAAAAGACCCATATTTTAGTTTGATCTTCACCTAAATTTGTGGAAAGTAAAATAAAATTTGTGTGTAGTCAGTATTATACAAGTAATAAAGTGAAATGAGCTGTTATTTTATGTTTTATAAAGAAAGGACCCTATAAACTATTTTTAAAACTTGGGTGAAAAAATTTATGAAATGATTCACAAATAATTTTAGTATTGAGTAAAATACTAAGTAAAAATTTAAGTGATCAAAAAAATTAATGTAATTAAGAAACTAATAAAATATAGGTATAACTTACCATTTTACCCGAGTTAGTTTGGATAATCTTCCAAACAATAACCAAAGGCTAATGAGAAAAATGGTACACTTAGATAATTATTAGTATTTTTGGAAAATTAAGAAAGTTTTGAACCTAAGTTGAGATTTGTTTTAAGTCATTTGACATTTTGAAATAATGTTAAGTGATAAATTTTTCCCTTACGCAATTTGATTGGCTGTTAGCGTTGGTTTATTCCTTTACGGAATTTGATTTGATTGAATTGAATTAATTAATTGTGTGATTTCATATACCATTGTCTATAAAGTCTAAATTTATAGGCAAAGGATTTTGAATTGTTTTTATTCGGACCTAAATCTCGGTGATTTTGAAAAATGTGGTTTTTGAAGATTTTGGGAAAGGAATGATATTTGTTCGCTTTAGTTGATGTTTTTAGAGGAACCAAAATACCACTGGACGCTCCATTATGTTTTGATTCTAGAGTTTCACCATAATTTATTTAGAGGAATCCCTCCTTGTCATTTTGATTTTGATCTTTGATTTTTCTCATCTAAGAAATATGATAATAAAATTTTGAATTGAAAAACATAGGTGTTTAGATCTAAATTTTTCATTTTAAAATTATGGATGCATAACATCTATTACAAAATATTCTCTGTATTTTGTCGCATATAATTGTGATCTGGTTGTCGATTGCATGTCCATTTATATCAGTCTAGTTTTGCATGTAGAGTAACATCATATTGCTATTGTCAGCCTGATTTTCTTTAGATTATTTCATTATAGGAAAGCAAGGGATTTCCACTTAATTTCTTGCGCACCTGCATTTGCATAGAGATAATAAATTACCAATCAAAATAAAAATCAAGCGCAAAAAGGTACGTAGTAAATTTAGAAAGTTTAAATTGTTTGATAATTTTATGACCTAGATATTGGAGGCCACTTGTCTTTTTTTTCTTTGATTGGTATGGAGCCCTTTGGGGAGATTTGTAGTTTTTCGAGCAGCGTAAAGGAGATGGTGGCTAAATTTTTTGTAAATTTAAGAGTTAGAAATTTTACTTTAAGAATTTTAGAAAATGTTTAATAAGAAAAAAATTTGATTTTTTGTGATATAACTTGGATATTTTAGAATCTTTTCCAGCTAATTGGTTTTAAAAAGTTGATAAGTTTAGTAACTCGTTTTAATTAATTGTTTTAAACTTAAGTGTTTAGAAACATTTCTTCCTTAGGAATTTTGGGGACGAAGTTCATTTAAGGGGGAGAGAATGTAACAACCCAAAATTCTGGTCATTTGATTTTAAATATTTAATTAATTTTAAAATTTTAATAATTGGATTTAGGAATTTGATAACTTATAATTCAAATATAGGGAATGTTTAAATATTTGAATTACGAATTGAATGTTAATTGAATGGATTCAATGATTTTATTTAACACCTTAATTAATAAATAATATTGATGAATTTAATTTGTAAATTTATTTACAAATATAAATAGATCAGATAAATATAGAGAATTAAATAAAAACAATATTAAAATCCGCGAAATTGTCATTCTAGGGCATAGTTTCAGATTTCGATGAAACCAGTGTCACTAGATCTGTAATAATGAATTATAATACGCAGTCAAATTTCATGTCAATCAGACGAATCGTTTGGTCGTGCGAGTTCAAAGCGTGTAGAAATTAACTAGGAAATCTAATATAATGACTGGGTTCAAAAAAGCTACCTTCTGCATATGATTGAATTAAGGCTCGAGACTGCTTCCATTGCATTTGGGATAAGGGTATAACATATAAAATGCCAGGTGGCACGTCTCGTTTGGAGTTCAAGATTTTTAGGTATGTTATGTTGAATATTTTATTAAATAAAATAAAATTAGCATATATATATATATATATATATATATATATATATATATTCACCATGCCCATGCCTTGACACCCAACCATACTCACCCGTGCTCATACCTATGTGTGCTACCCATGCCCTTTCTCCTATATATCATAGTTGTTTGTACAAAAAACAGAGCTTCTTCTTTTAATACAAGAATTCAAGAATAAAATTATGGTGATATACTTATCTAAAAACCTTGAAAAAATATATATTTGAACTCATTTATATTTATGCTTCGATTTAACATTTGCATTGTTGGGTACGGCTTCGAGTTGGGATGCTCCATTTTAGGGGCAATAAACTAGGTTTAGCAATTTGTTAGGCTTTAGTCATCGTTTGTCGAGTTGGAGGATATATTCAGGTTTAGGGTATCGAATAGCATCAGGTTGTCAAGTTTTGTAAAATTCGATGGTGGTTTGAGGGGTGCGTCCATGTTCGGACCAGTGGGATGATGGTGCATGTCATGTTCGTTTTGAGGGGTGGTGACGTTGATCTGTGGTAGCGAGAAAGTGCGGTTCATCAAGAGCAGTTCTTTGGCGAAGATGAAATCCAATTTCATCAAGTAATTTCCCATACCAGTGCTTATATACGTTTAGCCATGTCTTGAGTATCATTGTGCATGTTCGAACATGGATTTGGGGAAGATGGAATTTGTATTCGAGGGGTAAACTTGTAATTAAAATAAAGTTGTTTAACTTTAATTTTAATTTATTGATAACTTAACATTTGTATAACTCCTTCATACAAGGTTGGATTTAAACGTCGTTTTAATCATTGGTCTCGTGTCGTCGAGATCATCACGATGGAGTTGGTTTGGTTGGATTTGGAGATTGTTGGATTTTATGCTAAAATCGGACAGTCGTTTGGTTTTAGTCCAAATCAGAACGTTTAGGCGGAAACAAAAATAAATGTGAATTTAACTCACGTTAAAATTTATTATATCATATCAATGAGATTATAAATGTTTATAGACTTATTAGGTGTTGGTTAAATTGTTTAATTGGTTGTTTGGTTGAATATCTATTTGGAAAATGGATGAGATATTAATTTGATCGTTATGAACCATATGGTTATGTGTGTGTGTGTATAATATCCATAACCATTGTTTTGTAGGGAAAACTTGTAGAGAGACCCTGAGGGTTTTCTCTCCCATGATTATTTGCTTACATCAGTACGATGTTGTATTAATGGCTAATAGAAATAGATCCTGATGTTCCATTTAACTTGTTAATTGTCATTATAACAATTTTGCCATATCATCATTTATTGACTTTCATCCCCAAAACCCTATCGTACGAACTTAAGCTTACTTTTCCGCTAAACAGGATATTAAAATTCATTAATCATTTTGATTAATAGCAATTTAAAATAATTAATCATTTTAACTAATGATTTTGAGATTAATTAACTAATTTAACTAAAGATGTTTAAAAATTAGTTTACCTTTGATCTAAATGAGATAAGATTTAATTTATCATTTTAACTAATGATTTTTTGAGTTTATTAATCATTTTAATTAATGACAACTGAAATTAATAATCATCTTAATTATTGATATTTAAAAGCAATGAATCATTTTAAACAGTGATATTTGAATTCAATTAATCACTTTAAATAATGATTGTTTTTAAATTTAATTAATTGTTTTAAATAATGATATCTAGAATTTAGTTAAATCATTTTAATTAATAATGTTTTAATTTTATTAATCATTTTAAATAATGATATTTGAAATTAATAATTATTTTATTAATGATATTTGAAATTAAATAATTTATTAGAGTTATGAGATTTGAGTTTAATTAATTCATTTTAATTAATGATATTGAACTTCAATTATTTGTTTTAATTAATAGTTGTTTCAATGTAATCAATTAAACTAATAGTATTTGAAAATTAGTTAACCATCTTAATTAATTACGTTTGAATTTAATTGAATCATTTTTATCAACGGTATTTGAAATGTGATAAATCATTTTTACTAATGATGATTAATAATGTTTAAGTTTTATTAATCATTTTAGTTAATAATGTTTGAGATTAGTTATTCATTTTAATTAAAGATTATTCGAATTTAGGTTATTAGAAGAAAATCCGGATAGCTGTCAAAGATCGCATAAAAAGTTTTGACAAGATAAAGGAAAATTTTGGGTAAATTAAAAAGAACTGAACTAGATTATTGGGACGTTAAATTGGATGATCTTTTGGGTGTCGATCTGGTGTTGGTTTGGGCCTTCGAGGTCTAGAACTTGAAAAAATATATTCTCTTAATGTTTTTGTAACGTCCAGGATTTCGATCCGAAAAATTCTAGATAGTTAGGAAAGAAAGAAAAGAGATAGAGGAAGAAACAAGACAGAAACACAGATTCTCACATTCGCAGCGGATCAAAATATAATATCACATAAATTAACAGTTTACAAAGGGAAACTGTATCAGTCAATTACATTTTAATATATCAGAGTTACAACATTTACACAATCACCGGCAGTTAAAATAACTTGTCCCAGATAAATAACAATAATATACTTAGCGGAATACTCTCCATACGTTCCTGCCATCCAGCTCGCCTCCTGAGCTCCAGAACGACATTACCTGAAAATCTATAATACTCGGTCTGACCCGAGCATTACATCAAAGTAACACCCGGGTCAGGCTGAAAACCAGCGTGAGTAAACCCATATAACATGGAATAACAAAGCATAAAACTTATTTAAATCTGAGGGTAACTCGTATCAATTTACAAATTCACCATTTGTATAGACATCACCAATATCACACATCAATATATAAGTACCAAAACTTAGATTAAATGGTCCAATTTACTTAAATCATTCCATTCCAGTTTATTGATTTCACATATCAATCTATAAAGAATCAAAGTGGTTTCGGGTATTTACTAATACCCGACTCCGGATTCTTCGAATCCAATGTCATCTAAACCCAAGTTATTCAATTAGATACAATTCAACTTTAATTACCGGATAACACTTTTACGCCGCAATTCATAATTGGTAGATAATCTCATAATCACTGTCCATCCAACATATCATATCACAAAGAAATTCAAATCAGAGATATCAACCAATCAAAAGCACTTATCATCATTCAATCATCCATAAGCAAGATTTATTTCTTCCATTAATTACATTAATTAATGATCTTCTAATTACTTTCATTAGTTAATTATTTTTAAATTTCATTTAATAATTAACCCTTAATTACATTCATTAATCAACCTTGATTAACCACAATCAGAAATTAACTTTCCTTAATTACTCCATCAATCAAATCAACTCCTTGACTAATTATATTAATTAATCCTTTAATTACACTGAGCAATTATCACTTAATTTCTTCCACCAAGTAATTATCCTTTAATTACTTCCCATCAAGTAATTTCCTTTTTATTAGTTACATCCAGTAATTATCCATTAATTAATTCACTAAGTAATTACACCTTAATTGCCTTAAGTAATTATACTTAACCCAACATCAAATGATTACTTTTAATTAATTAAACTTAATTAATTTATTAAAATTAACCACATTAACTTAATTAATTACACCAAGTAATTAATTGCTTTAATTACTTTATTAAATAATTACCTTAATAATCTTCTTAACATTAAGTAATTAACCCCTTAATTACTTGTTACTTAATTATTCCTTAGTTGATTAACCTTGATTAATTAAATCTTTATTAATAGTTGCCTTGGAAGCGCAATCTTTTGGTCCGACCGTGAACTTCCCAAAATACCCCTATACATACATTTTTAAGTATTAAATAGTTATTGCAAATGATCTTCCCAATAAATTAGAAGATGGATAAAATCTTTTTACAATTACTTTAGAAGTATTCAAATGTAATTTTAATTAAACTTCAAAGAACGAGTCAAATATATATGACTGCATCTGAGTAGGTAATGCAAGATCTTCCTAAATAAGTGAACCAATGTATAAATCTTTATTCATAATTGAAATAAAAACATAATTTTTTGGTCTGACCGTGAAATTTCAAAAATGTCCTTACATGCAAACAAGATGTTATGAATTCGAATATCACTGTGAACAAGTATTGACATCTATTTTCAAATGGGAATTTTAAACATAAACAATGTTACAAGTTCAAACCCTATTTCAACAAAAAAATTACATTTTTCTATATGTTTTTCAGTTTATTTTTATCAAACTACATATAACTTTCAAATTTAATAAAGAGCTTATATGCACTGCACGTGCCAAAATATATATACTAATAGGCATACACACTTATACACAAATATAATTGTTAGATATAATCTTTATAATAATTGAAATAGAAGCGCAATTTTTTGGTCCGACCGTCAAGTTTCAAAAATTACACATGATATCAATGCAAAATATGATTGAATATTTGTCCTTTTTTTAAATGTGTTAAAACATATGCAATTCATAGAAAATCAACTCACGCACGAAGCACGTGCCGTAACGCTCGTATTAATTAAGTAATTAATTACACTTAATTAATTACACAAATTAATTTATCTTAATTTAATTTCCCAAATTAAACATCTTAGTTAATTAAGTAATTATACTTTAATTTCTTTAGTTAATAAAACATGATTAAGTTAAAATACATCATTTATTACATTAGCTCTTTACTTCCATTTTAAAATAGATTAAATTTAAAACTTGAATGTGATTTATTTAAAATCATCATTCTTTAAACTTATTAAAGTTAAATACTTTTTTTACCTTATTCACAATTCAATTTCAACAATTATATTTAAGTTGAAAACATTTAAAAAAATAATTACTAATGAAATATTTATATAAATCAAAACTATCTTTGAAACAAGATTTAAAACTTTAAAAAAAATCCATGCCTTTAAAGTTTAAACTTGTTTAAACATTATTTTCTAACTTTGACATTTCATACTTCCATTAAAACAAGTTAAAGCTAAGCTTAAAATTTAGGTTTACTTTACTTTTTTTAAAAAAATTGAAAATCATTTAAGTTTAAGACGCGAACGAGTAAAAATGCTGGAAATAAATTATTTCCGAGCCCCAAAACCCAAATTCTCGAGTCATACTCGAGACGGTACTCACGCAAATATGCTGTGAACAAAACAAGCAACCACTATTGCATCTTCGAGTTGAACACGAAGAAATTCACGAAAATGCTCCGGGTCAGGACTTTCTTCCCCAAATCAAACAACAGCCACAACAAACCAACTCCACCTTGCACGTGTGCACATGCACGACAATTCCAATCGACAACGATCATCATCACGAACCTCGTTCAGTCACCCACGACCTCACATACCCACTCGAACACACAGCACCACGATATCGCCAGCAAAACACAAACGAGCCACTCGATACACACAGGCACCCAACCTGCTGACCAAAATCAACCATCTTCCATCACCTCTGACCCCTAGCCATCGTGTGAATCTGACCAAAGCCTTGTCACTTCCCTACGCCTCGTTTCCCCTTGGTCCGGTCTAACTCGAACCACCACCGACGACGAAACCGACCTGACAACACCCTCGACCAAAAAGACCTCCAAAACCCTACTTCACCGTCACTCGACTACCACGGTCAATTTAAAAATGCCACACCATTTTTCCAATGGTGCCTGACCTTCACCATCCTCCAGCCTTAATCACGGCCTTCATCCACCTCGTGATCACCAGCAATCAACAGAAACCCATATTCTGTTCATCCATAGATATCTCACTAATTACTTGGTTAAAAATTTTGATTTTACTTTTAAAAATCATGATTTGTGATGGGGATTCAAATTATATCAGAGAATCAAACAATGATGATACTTAAATTTTACATGTTTTCAAAGCTTTACCGATTTTCTTAAATTCCAGATAAATTTCAAAACTACTTTACTTCATTATATATTTTTAGATTTAATTCATGCATAAACAAATATATCTCGTTAAAAGTCCTAAGTATCAGAGATTCAATGATGAGCTATTTGAAATTTGATCAATTTTTTTTAACTCTGTAACTATACATAATTTATATTCAGACATGCACAAAAATTCAACATATATACATTTAATTCATACCTAACAAACATGCAAGTATTATATCTCCTCATAGATTCAAGTATTTCAACATGCATCAGATCATCCAAAAATGTTAAACTTGATAATTTTTGTGATTTTGTTTTCTGG
This sequence comes from Allium cepa, assembly GCA_030765085.1. Taxonomy (NCBI): domain Eukaryota; kingdom Viridiplantae; phylum Streptophyta; class Magnoliopsida; order Asparagales; family Amaryllidaceae; genus Allium; species Allium cepa. Next base: position 460,917,181 of record CM060928.1, read on the forward strand.
ACATAAAATGTTAACAGATCTGGAATTGTTTTACTAATTTGCACAGATCTGTTGATGTTGATTTTACTTGCTGCTTGCATTTGATTTTTCTTCCTCAGGTTCATGCTTCTATTAGTTTTTAGCTGAACATGCTTAGAATTTGAAACTAAGTTGCCTTGATTCTTCACTTGATTGATTAGCTTGAGACTTGGTTGAATTTTCAACTACAGGTTTAAAATAGTTTGAAGGGTTTTGCTTGTTTTATGGCCCTTTGATTTCATGTTCAAAATTGGTTGCAGGCTATTTCTTTTGTGTTTTGTATTTCTGTTTTCTTTGGTTTTTGACGGTTTCAGGTTTGCAACATGAAGAAAATAGTCTGTTTTTTTCTTTTTCTTTTTATCACATGTTACCTAAAAATGGAATTTGTAAAACTAAGCCTACGTTTGTCAATGTAAATAATCATTTTCTTACAAGTGTTAATATGCAATAATGAGATATTTTACAAGTGTTCAAACTTATATTCAAATGCCTCACAAGTTTTATATGTATTGATACTAATACGTATTTATGTTTATGAACTTTTCTTTAAATATGCATAATTTCATATTTTTATATTCTTATCTTTAATATCTTTGTACATATACAACTTGAACAATATATAGGTATTAAAATGTAGAGTTTGTAATTTCAAGTTAAACCCAAATTCAATTTTAAAAATCCAATTTAAAAATCAACTCAAATATATATATATATAGTTAAACAAATACATATTTCAATTTGTAAATAATAATCTATTAAAATCTATATATATATAAACAATCATTATTATTTGTTTTAAAAGAATAATTTGCCAAATTTAAGTGATTATATTAAGATATGATTAAATAAATATTTAACCAGATATAAATATTTATTATCAGATTCATTTGTTCAATCTACAATTCAGTATTTCTATTAATTAACCCAATTAATTATCAATTACAGATACTTCCAAAATTCGGGTTATCACATTCAATCCCCCTTTGAATCTTTTCGTCCTCGAAAAGGAACGAAACCAGAATTATTAAAATGCTTAAAATCAAAAAAATCATTCTTTGATCATTTTTGAAACACTTTAAAACCCATATAGTATTACAGTAATAGTTTTATAAAAATACTTTTATAACTCGATGTCTCAACAAGTCCATCCTCGTTCTTACAGAAATTCGGTCATACGTTGATCTGGCGAAAGACTGAAAATCTATAAGTACTTTAGCAGACCCATTTTCAACACCGGTGAAAATACTTAGAAAATAATATTATTGAAAAATATCGAAAACATCTTTGAAAATAGAGGAAATATCTTTGGTGAGAACGCTCTGGAAATCATCACCCCCATCCATGGCGCAGTTACATCCTGGGTTACGTTGCCAACGCAGCAAAAGTTCGTGTAACTGTAGGCCCTTCGTGCCCCTCGATTACGCCATGGAACCCACAACAGATCGCAGTTACATTCCAGGGTTACGTTGCCATCATAGCAAAAGCCCATGTAACTGTAGGCATCACCGCCCTCGATTTTCGCTGCCAAAATGAAACTTCTCCACTCCCATATAGGTCGCAGTCTACCAATGTAAAATCAAACGTAGATTGTTGGCTCTCAGCGGCACACACAACTTTCGCTATGTCACCATAGGTCGCAGTCTACCGATATAAAATCAAACATAGACCGTTGGCTCTCAGCAGCACACACGACTTTCGCTATGGTTTGCAGTAGATCGCAGTGACATCGAGTTACACTGTCATCACAGCATAACCCGAATGCCTCTGTAGGCATCAGCGCCCTCGACTTTCGCTACAGACTACACAAAATCCTCAGGAACTAGTTTTGTCCGGACTGCTCACAGGATCAACTTTAGAACCCCCTTAGGGTTCAAGGCTGTACCAACCTATGGCACTCCTGAGAAGTTCATTTCAAGGAAGCGCCTTTTTCCCCAGGGCCATTTTTAAAACAGTTTATACTATACACATATAGTATCTTCCAAATCATACACCTAATATGAATCTCAAATAAATCTCCTTTTTCAAAATCGATTATCCCAAAATCGATAATTCTCAAACTAGGATTTTCCAGATTCCAATATTGATTTTAGCCAAAAATCAAAAGCCTTTCCAAATCCAAAGGTTCCAAAAACCTATCCAAAATCATCCTCATGAAATCCTTTATATATATATAACCTTGAAAAATCTTTGGATCATTTCAAACTGTATAAAACCCTTTTTATACTTCAAATATTTTCAAAAACCCTTTTCTTCTGGCTATGGATTCACAAAGGGAGATTTATCTTAAATAACAAAGATATATAACTTTGTTTATGCCAAATCAAATATTCAAATTTGATTACTCTATAAAGTCACTTACAAGTTTACTTTCTTCCATAAAGTAAATTCTATCATAGAAATATCCAATTTCTTTTTTATTTCATCATATATTTCACAAAATATATTTTCACTTCAAAAATCATTTCACATTTCTTATCCACAAATTCCCAGTATCAATTTCATTCAAATCCCTACGATGTACACATATCATCCGTATGCTATACCAATCCGATCGCTCACTCGATCACACAATTTCACTTCCGAACTAATATCGTCCACCCAACTTCCTAGTGCGGACTCAGATCTGGTGTCTTGATCAGAAACTGTCATTCTCCTTGCATAGCCATAACATGATAGAGAATCTCCAGAACCAATCAACAATCCATATCTAGGTTCGCCGTCGAAAATCGAGTGAAAAGTAACAACCCGCATATTTAACGATTTTATATTTAAATGTTTGATTTAAATATAGCGTCGTTATTCGGATTTTTGGGGTCTGAAATGTTACTTTTTGCAAATGGCCGAATTGGAACTTGAAACTACCTCAATTGGTTCCAAAATGGCGTTTGCGATCTTTTTGAGTATAATATTTGATATGTTTGGAGTTTGTGGAATTTTGGCTACTTTTTCTATTGGGTTTGGGTTTGGGTTCAGCCCACTAGCTTAATTAACCCTCTAACTCAACCCCTTCTCTTCATTTCATCTCCTTTTCATTTTATTCTCAAGCTAAAACTGAAATGGGGGAAAGGAATTGGAAATAGAAATTAGCAAGCCCTAGTTTCTTCTTGCATCTTGATTTCTTGCTCCAAAATCAAAGAGAATCCATTGGTAAGTTCATCTCCATCTTCTCCATCTCTTCTCCTCTTCAATTTCAGTAATTTCCTAAACCTAACTTAGGAAATACTTGCTTTGATTCTAGGTTGAAGCTTGTAGTGTTGAAGTGGAGTGTAGTTGGTTGATTCCTTGCATTTGTGCTTCTTCATCTTCTTTGTTTTGTGTAAAAAGGTGAGTTTTTAACTCACATCTACCTCTCTTGCTAGCATTGATGTTGGGTATGATTTCCTAACAAATATTCATGTGCTATTGCTTTGATTTGAAAAAGATTTGGAATTCATTTGAAATAGGGCAGGTAGTGCAAATTCATCAGGTTCGGCCGACCGAGCCCCCTGGGCCGGTCGACCGACCTGCTTCCCCGAGCCATATTTGTTTCCTGCATTTGGCCGGCCGACCGAGCCCTGTAGTCCGGTTGACCGACCTGCACATGTTTGCCTGTTCTGCCTATTTTTGTATATTTTGGTTTGTTTTCCGGATTTTATCGATTCAAGTTGCTTTTTAGTAGTTGTTATTGCATCTTTGACTTTGATAACTTACTCTTGACTTCATCCACGGGTTTTTATAAAATAATCTCTCGAATCGCATTTAAAAGCTTGTTTCTCCAATTTATAAATTCTATTTAAAACACACACTTTCGCACTTCGAGCGAAGTGGAAGGGTGATTAAATGGTTGGGCAAAACACGGACCATGGATCTGTGCGTTTATCCTTTCGATTAATCCCCAACCTATTCAATTGATCGTTTTGACCTTCGGGTTTAGTTTACCGATGATATGAGGTAAATTTGTACTGCTTTGAGTGTGAAAGTGACTGACGGATAGTAAACCATTTAGTGCGAACGAGTGGTTATGGGACATACGTTAACACTTTTCGGATTCCTTTTCGAGAGTTGTGACACATTCCGCCAGTTAGTGGTGTCCAGTACTGGGTCTCTGACCTTCACCACTACGGTTTGTTGCCCTATAAGTATCGCTCCGATGTTGGCCTTATGTGCCGCATGAGTGATATTGGGTTTGTTGCCTTAGGGTATGTTGCCTTCGGGTGTGTGCCTTCGGGTTTGTTGCCCTATATAGTTTCGCTCTGATGTTGGCCTTATGTGCCGCATGGGTGATACTTGGGTTTGGAGTCTTCGGGCTCATGGATTTTTGTTTGTACAGTACTGAGCTCGAGCAATTTTATGATGTTTCATTGATATGTATATTCCCTTGGTATCGCCCTTCGGTGTAGGTATTTTTGAGTCGCATGGAGAATAGAGATCACCTTGTGGAACTTGTATACCTTATTGGTATTTGTTATTTGCCTTGTTGGCTTGCTTTGGGATATTCTTATCCTTTGTTTCTATATGTTGCCGATGATATGAGGCTTGTTCTATATGATTCATCTCTTGTTGATGATTGTGTTATCTCCTCTAGAGATATTTGTTATACTGTATGACCTTGCAGGTTTATTATTGTTCAGTTTATCTAACTAATTTTTTATATAGACTGACCCGTGTATTTTTACTCGGGTCAGACCGAGATGTTTCAGGTTAGGTGCTTTTGAGACTTAGCCTATTTTGCTTCCGCATGGACTATTCGCTAGCTTCATTTTGTTATAGCGTCTTTTGTGGTCCTTATCTGTTGTAACTCTGATATTTATACTTTTTCGTCTCGTCTGTATATTGTGGTCTCCTGTACCACTTGACATGTATTATTTTGTATACTTTGTTGTGTATCTGTTTATGTGTATATTATGATCGACTGTTCTGTGATGTGAATTACATTCGAGTTGTTATATTTTCTTCTGATAGATCCTATAGCCATTGTAGTTTTGCTTTAAATATTTATTGAATAGGTCGAATTTTAATGTGATTCTACTTTTCGGCGTATTCAGTGAATAGTTAAGGTAAGATTACGGGTCGCTTCCATTATACTCTATTGTCCGCGTTAGCCGACAGTATTATCTATGTAATACTCTTTGCTAGCGAGGCTCTCGGAGTGAGGCGTCACAGCATGGTATCAGAGCTGAGTTCAGAACAAAATATGATAAACACAGAATCGATGCACATATTATGATACATCAAAGTGTATGAGCGATACAGATCTTTAAATCATCGTGTCTCTTTATTTCATCAAGGTTAGATAGAGTTTGGGAATACGTCTAGGAATGCATTTTATTCAGTAGTATCCCATATCGAAATATCTACCTTGTGAATAATCTTTTCCTTATCTTGACTTTCGGCTTATGTCTGGAAGAGGCAGAGGTCGACGTTCGGATGCTGGGCAATCTAGTGGCTCACATCCGGATGGAGTATATATGTCTGCTGATCAGTTTATGGAGTTGTTCAGGAGCACTCAGCCTCCCGCTCCTCCTCGAGTGTCTCCACCTCGCAAATCTGCTTTTGCACGTCAGTGCAATGATTTTGCTCATCTTGGAGGAAAACCGTTTAAGGGTTCCGAGCTTGTTCTTGAAGTCCAAGCTTGGTTTCACACGTGCGAGCGTATCTTCTCTCGCATGGATCTTTCTGACCATGATAGAGTTCTTGTGACTTCTAGTTTGTTACAAGAGCGTGCTCTTGATTGGTATGAGCTTCTTGTAGCCGAGATTGATGAGTCTACTCTTTCTTGGACTCAGTTTCGGGGACGATTTGAACTCAAGTTCGTTCCTGAATCTGAAAAAGTTCTATTGACCCGTCGCTTCCTTGAGTTGAAGCAAGGGAAATCTTCTGTTTCTGAGTATGTCGCATCGTTCGAGGCTTTATCTCAGTATGGTCTTGAATTCATCAGCACTTCTTACAAGAAGAATTTGAAGTTTGTCTCTGGTCTTAAGAAATATCTTAAGAAGTCCTTGTTGCTCCAACTTAAACTTTCTTTCGAGGAATTGGTTGATTCAGCGCTTCATCTCGAGACCGTCGAGAAGGAGTGTGATAGTGATGTAGATGTTGAGGCTTCTAAGAACCCCAACAAAAGGCCGTTTCCAATTCAGAAGAAGCCTTTTCCTTCTAAGAAAAAGAAGACCGGTGGTCCTAGTTCTCAGCCTCAGTCTTCCGGAACTCCTTTCGTTCGAAAATGTTTTAATTGTGGTTCTCCGGATCATATTATTCAAGCTTGTCCTAAGCCTCTCTTCTGCCGTTACTGCAAGAGGGAAGGTCATCGTAGTTCCACTTGTCCCATTGCTCCGAATAATTCATCATCTGGCAAGTTAAATGTGGCTAATGCTTCTGGAGGTTCATCTCAATCCAAAGGTATGTCTCCATCTATTTTGGAGGGTTCAATTTTATTTCATGATCATAGTATACGAGTTCTTTTCGATACGGGTGCTTCACATTCTTTCGTATCGAAGAAGCTTGTAGATGATTTATCTTTGGATGTTTCTTGTATGATTACTTCTTTAAGGATTGCGAATCCTATTGGGGGATCCGCGACCCTTAGCTTGTTTTGTGATGATATTGAGATTGTTTTATGTGGCTTTTCTTTCCGTGCGAATCTGCACGTTGTTTCTCATTTGGCTTTTGATATGATTTTTGGTATGGACTGGCTAGTGAGGTACGATGCCAGGATTATTTATTCCGAGAGAATTTTATATCTTTGTCATCCTGATTCGCCTTCTCAGTTATCTCTTGTTCTTCGGGATGTGGATAATTCCGAAATGGCTTTGTATTCTCTTGATTCGCGAGATGATGAGGATATATCTCGTATTCCTATTGCTTGTGACTTTCCTGATGTTTTTGAGCCTGTATCGGGTTTGCCACCTAAGCGGGCAATTGAGTTCCGCATTGATCTCATTCCAGGCGCGCAGCCAGTTAGTCATCCTCCCACGAGGATGTCTACAAAGGAAAATGAGGAACTCAAGAAGCAGCTTTTAGAGCTCGAATCCAAGCAATTGATTCAATCTAGTTTTTCTCCGTGGGGATCCGCGGTCGTCTTTGTGAAGAAGTCTGATGGAACTCTTAGGCTTTGCATTGACTATCGCAAGCTTAACGAGTTGACCATTAGGAATAGGTATCCATTGCCTAGGATCGATGACATGTTCGATCTATTGAGTGGTGCTAAGGTCTTTTCTCAGCTTGACCTTGCCACAGGTTTTCATCAATTACGAGTCGCGGAGGATAGCATACCTCTTACCGCTTTCCGCACTCAATATGGTTCTTTTGAGTGGCTCGTTATGCCATGCGGTTTGACGAACGCTCCTGCTTTCTTTGTTGATCTCATGAATCGGGTATTCCGAGAATATCTCGATAAGTTCATCCTTGTGTTCATTGATGATATCCTTATTTATTCTAAGTCTGAAGCTGAGCATGCTAATCACTTGAAAATTGTCTTGAGTACCCTCCGTCAGCATCAACTTAGAGCCAAATTCTTCAAATGCCACTTTTGGGAGAATAAGGTTAAGTTATTAGGCCATGTTGTATCTTCCGATGGCATTTCTGTCAATCCCTCAAAGATCGAAGCCATTCAGAATTGGAAGAGGCCTGAGAATGTTCATGAGATTCATAGTTTCCTTGGATTGGCGGGTTACTACCGTCGGTTCATCAAGGATTTTTCCGTGTTGTGCTTCCTCTCACAAGCCTTACCCGGAAAGGCATTCGTTTTATTTGGTCCGACAAGTGTGAAGCTTCCTTTCAGACATTGAAGGAACTTCTCATTAATGCTCCTATTCTTGTGGTTCCCGAAGGGAATCATGATCTTGTTGTCTATACCGATGCTTGTGGTAGTGGTCTCGGTGCTGTTCTTATGCAGAGAGATCGGGTGGTTGCTTATGCTTCTAGGCAACTGCGTCCGAATGAAGTTCGCTATGCCACTCATGATCTTGAGTTAGCCGCCATTGTCTTTGCCTTGAAGATTTAGCGACATTATTTATTGGGCGAGCGCTTCATTCTTTATACCGATCATAAATCTTTGAAGTATTTGTTTACTCAGAAGGAACTCAATATGAGACAACAGCGTTGGCTCGAGTTTCTTGCTTCTTATGACTTTGATATCCTGTATAGCCCTGGTAAGGGTAATTGTGTTGCAGATGCGCTTAGTCGCAAACATTCGGCTGTTATTTCTATGATGTTTGCCGAATGGGATATTCTTGAGACTCTGTCTTTTTGTGAAATTCGTGATCGAGGTTCATCTTCTGATTCTCCTATTCTATTTAGTTTAGAAGCTCGACCTGTTTTATTGGATCGTATTGTCGTTGCTCAGCGGTATGATCCTAATTTGTTGCATCTTATTCAGCTTTGTGAGTCTGGATCTTGTGATGAGACGTTGCAAGATTTTAGCATCGATTCTCTTGGGTGTCTTCGTAAGAAGAACCATCTTTTTGTGCCTTCTGATCTTGCACTTAGGCATGACATTCTTGATGACTGTCACCGTTCTAAGTATACCATTCATCCCGGTAGTAGTAAGATGTATGCCGATATGCGTCGTCTTTATTATTGGGAAGGCATGAAGCGCGATGTGGCGAGTTATGTGAGCAATTGCATAACTTGTCAGCGTTTTAAAGCCGAGCATCAGCGTCCTTCGGGTCTTCTTCAACCTCTTGAGATTCCATTGTGGAAGTGGGATCAAATTTCTATGGATTTCATTGACGGCCTACCTCGTTCGAGATCAGGCCATTCTAGTATTTGGGTTATTGTTGAACGCCTCACTAAGTCTGCTCATTTTATCCCTATTAAGTCTAATAGGACTGCTTCGCTTTTGGCTAAGTTATATGTCAAGGAAATCGTGAGACTTCACGGTGTTCCTAGTTCTATTGTGAGTGATCGTGATCCTTTATTCACGAGTCATTTTTGAAAGAGTCTTCAGCAAGCTTTGGGAACAAAGCTTAATTTTTCTACAGCTTATCATCCGCAGTCTGACGGACAGACTGAACGGGTGAATCGTATCTTGGAAGATCTTCTCCGTATTTGAATTTTTGATTTTAGTGGTAGTTGGGAGGATCACCTACCACTTGTAGAATTCTCCTACAACAATAGTTTTCAATCTAGTATCGGTATGGCTCCTTTCGAAGCCTTATACGGAAGGCCATGTCGATCACCTTCATGTTGGTTGGAATCTGGGGAGAAGCTTATTCCTGGCCCAGACTTTGTTCGTGATTCTTCCGAGAAGATTAATCTTATTCAGTTGAGAATGAAAGAGGCACAGAGTCGTCAGAAATCCTACGCGGACAACCGTAGGAAGCCTCTCGAGTTCTCGATTGGTGATCTTGTTTTTATTAGTGTTTCTCCTTTGAAAGGGGTTATGCGTTTCAGTGCGACTGGGAAATTGGCTCCTCGTTATATAGGACCGTTTTCTATTACTGAACGTATTGGCCCCGTGGCTTATAGAGTTTCACTTCCAGCTCATTTATCTGGCATTCATGACGTGTTTCACGTCTCGCAACTTCGGAAGTGTCTTCGGGAGTCGAATTCTGTTATTACTTCTCCTGATTTGCAAGAGCTTGAGGTCTCACCGGACTTATCTATTGTACAGCAAACTATTCGCATGCTTGACACGGAGGTGCGACACCTTCGGAACAAGGATGTGCCGCTCGTTAAAGTTCAATGGTCCGCTAATCCCAATGACTGTACTTAGGAAACCAGAGAGTATATCGAACGATCTTATCCAGGTTTTCTATCTTTGCTTGTCGATGGTGAGATTATCTTTTCGTTCTAACTTATTTCCTTCTCTTTTGAATGTTGTATGTATGAAGTTGTTACAAATATCGTCTCTAGAAATTGCGGGGACGCAATTTTGTAAGGAGGGGAGATCTGTAACAACCCGCATATTTAACGATTTTATATTTAAATGTTTGATTTAAATATAGCGTCGTTATTCGGATTTTTGGGGTCCGAAATGTTACTTTTTACAAATGGCCGAATTGAAACTTGAAACTACCTCCATTGGTTCCAAAATGGCATTTGCGATCTTTTTGAGTATAATCTTTAATATGTTTGGAGTTTGTGGAATTTTGGCTACTTTTTCTATTGGGTTTGGGTTTGGGTTCAACCCACTAGCTTAATTAACCCTCTAACTCAACCCCTTCTCTTCATTTCATCTCCTTTTCATTTTATTCTCAAGCTAAAACTGAAATGGGGGAAAGGAATTGGAAATAGAAATTAGCAAGCCCTAGTTTCTTCTTGCATCTTGATTTCTTGCTCCAAAATCAAAGAGAATCCATTGGTAAGTTCATCTCCATCTTCTCCATCTCTTCTCCTCTTCAATTTCAGTAATTTCCTAAACCTAACTTAGGAAATACTTGCTTTGATTCTAGGTTGAAGCTTGTAGTGTTGAAGTGGAGTGTAGTTGGTTGATTCCTTGCATTTGTGCTTCTTCATCTTCTTTGTTTTGTGTAAAAAGGTGAGTTTTTAACTCACATCTACCTCTCTTGCTAGCATTGATGTTGGGTATGATTTCCTAACAAATATTCATGTGCTATTGCTTTGATTTGAAAAAGATTTGGAATTCATTTGAAATAGGGCAGGTAGTGAAAATTCAACAGGTTCGGCCGACCGAGCCCCCTGGGCCGGTCGACCGACCTGCTTCCCCGAGCCATATTTGTTTCCTGCATTTTGCCGGCCGACCGAGCCCTGTAGTCCGGTCGACCGACCTGCACATGTTTGCCTGTTCTGCCTATTTTTGTATATTTTGGTTTGTTTTCCGGATTTTATCGATTCAAGTTGCTTTTTAGTAGTTGTTATTGCATCTTTGACTTTGATAACTTACTCTTGACTTCATCCACGGGTTTTTATAAAATAATCTCTCGAATCGCATTTAAAAGCTCGTTTCTCCAATTTATAAATTCTATTTAAAACACACACTTTCACACTTCGAGCGAAGTGGAAGGGTGATTAAATGGTTGGGCAAAACACGGACCATGAATCTGTGCGTTTATCCTTTCGATTAATCCCCAACCTATTCAATTGATCGTTTTGACCTTCGGGTTTAGTTTACCGATGATATGAGGTAAATTTGTACTGCTTTGAGTGTGAAAGTGACTGACGGATAGTAAACCGTTTAGTGCGAACGAGTGGTTATGGGACATACGTTAACACTTTTCGGATTCCTTTTCGAGAATTGTGACACATTCCGCCAGTTAGTGGTGTCCAATACTGGGTCTCTGACCTTCACCACTACGGTTTGTTGCCCTATAAGTATCGCTCCGATGTTGGCCTTATGTGCCGCATGAGTGATATTGGGTTTGTTGCCTTCGGGTATGTTGCCTTCGGGTGTGTGCCTTCGGGTTTGTTGCCCTATATAGTTTCGCTCTGATGTTGGCCTAATGTGCCGCATGGGTGATACTTGGGTTTGGAGTCTTCGGGCTCATGGATCCTTGTTTGTACAGTACTGAGCTCGAGCAATTTTATGATGTTTCATTGATATGTATATTCCCTTGGTATCGCCCTTCGGTGTAGGTCTTTTTGAGTCGCATGGAGAATAGCGATCACCTTGTGGAACTTGTATACCTTATTGGTATTTGTTATTTGCCTTGTTGGCTTGCTTTGGGATATTCTTATCCTTTGTTTCTATATGTTGCCGATGATATGAGGCTTGTTCTATATGATTCATCTCTTGTTGATGATTGTGTTATCTCCTCTAGAGATATTTGTTATACTGTATGACCTTGCAGGTTTATTATTGTTCAGTTTATCTAACTAATTTTTTATATAGACTGACCCGTGTATTTTTACTTGGGTCAGACCGAGATATTTCAGGTTAGGTGCTTTTGAGACTTAGCCTATTTTGCTTCCGCATGGACTATTCGCTAGCTTCATTTTGTTATAGCGTCTTTTGTGGTCCTTATCTGTTGTAACTCTGATATTTATACTTTTTCGTCTCGTCTGTATATTGTGGTCTCCTGTACCACTTGACATGTATTATTTTGTATACTTTGTTGTGTATCTGTTTATGTGTATATTATGATCGACTGTTCTGTGATGTGAATTACATTCGAGTTGTTATATTTTCTTCTGATAGATCCTATAGCCATTGTAGTTTTGCTTTAAATATTTATTGAATAGGTCGAATTTTAATGTGATTCTACTTTTCGGCGTATTCAGTGAATAGTTAAGGTAAGATTACACATGGTCGCTTCCATTATACTCTATTGTCCGCGTTAGCCGACAGTATTATCTATGTAATACTCTTTGCTAGCGAGGCTCTCGGAGTGGGGCGTCACAGAAAAATCCCAATTCGGATCGATATGCTACCTCGAAATTCTATTCTCGGATCCGGAACAAATTACTATGTGAATAGAGTAATATACGTACATCCTACGTATTTATCTTCATCGATTATTAGCCAAATAAATTTCCTTTTCTATTCACATTCACTTTAATTTCTATTCACTTATTTATAGTTGTTTCAATCCCATTTGGATTATCACCTCTATTTTTATCTCAATTGGGTATTTAATTATAAACAGTTTGCACTTTGATCAGCTTAAATTTAGAAAAAGCTTGAAAAGTTTAAAATAAATACGTAGTTGAAAAATAGTTATAAGTTTGTAAAATAGCTGTGAAATAGTTAAGTAGTTATAAAATGGTTATCAAATAGTTAAATAATTGCAAAATAGTTGTGAAATAGTAATTAGTTATAAAGTAAGTTGAAAAAATAGTAATTAGTTTATAAAACAGTTGTAAAATAGTTAAATAGTTCCAAAAATTATTGTAAATAAGTATAAAATAGTTTGGCATTAAAAAGGAAAGATTGTATATAGTAAATAGCTTGGAAAAATAGATTTAAGAAAGCTTATATTAAAATAATTTGTTTGGAAATAGTTCAGAGCCAAACTGCTCCACTACACAATCAATTCGATTTAAATTTCCACTTCCATTTAAATTGACTTAATTCCAATTTAAATACTTCAATTTCCATTGAAATTGATTTATCCCCAATTCAAGTTGAATTAATTCTCAATTTCTTTCCAATTTCAAATCAAATTCCAGTTGAATTTTAAACCTATTCAACTTTAATCACAGTTCCAAATTATTCAAATCAATTTGGACAAATTTTAAATTGAACCCATTCAGTTTCGAATCAATTCCAGTTTGAATTGATCCCAATTCCCATTTGAATTTGAACTCATTCAATTTCAATTTCATTCAAATTAATCCAGTTCAAATTTTCCATTTGAATTTTTAAACTTATCCATCTTCAATCACAATTCCAATTAATTCAAATCAAATTCAATTCAAATTTCAAATTTAAACCATCCCGAATTATAGAAATTCGAGTTAATTTTTTTTATAAATATTGATTTAATCCTTTAAATCAAATCAACTTATATCTTTAAACCATTTAATTCTGAATCCAAATTCCATTTTTAACCTGTTTCAAAGTTCAAATAATAATTCAAATCCTTTATTAAACAACTAAATCTTTGAAATTCAGTTTATCACTTAATTTCTAATTTGAAATCAAACCTTTGAAGTTTTATCTTAAACATTCAAATCTTAAGTCCAAAATGATTTCCATTTTATCTTGATAAGGGATATATTACCACACCCCATTCAAATCAACCATTTAACATCCCAAGTTAAATCCCAATTTCATCTTGAAATTTCCAATTCAGGTTGTTTGTTAAATTATTTAACTTTCCCAATGTTAAACTCAATTTACTTAACCCAGCCAACCCTACTCAAATTTGAATTCCTGCTTCAAATTTCAAAATTCTAGACTTCACATTAATAATCTCCCCACTTATAAGTTTTAAAAAAACTTACTTCAATTTGGGTTTCACATCACATTATAAGGAAAATTCAAAACTGAACCTTAGAGTTTATTTCAAATATACATATTTATTTTCCTTTACATACCAAGTTATCCTTTGGTTTTTAAATTCAGAACAAATTACTTTAAAATTTAAAAAAATAAACTTTTGTTTGAAGCAGGACCCTTCATTCTAAAACATTAGATAACATTTCTTTATCACTTTGAAACAATTTTCAAATTCTGGACCTAGATTTAAAACTTCACAACTCAGATCATCTTTAGTTCCAATTTATAAGTCATACTTACCCAAATGTTTGACTTTCTTAAAACATTTCATTTTGCTTACTCGTCAACACACATTCTTTTTTATCTTATTCTGAAACTCTTTCCCAATTCAAGATTTTACTTTCAGTTTGAATCCATTTCAAACTTATCTTTATTTAATTTTAGTTTGGTTGTATTTCTATTACCACTTAATTTAATTCCAATAATTTAACAACCAATTTCCTTAATATTTATTAGAAAGAAATATTGCTTTATATATCAAAATATATACTTATATAAAATCATTTAAAATCTTTTTAAAAAATTAACAAGTACGCTCTCGTATATATATTCACTCAACTCATTCTAGGGTACCATTGACCCTATTCTAAATGAGTAATCCCACCAGAGCCAAAGTTCTCTCTAAACCTTCAGCTCTGATACCAAATGTAACGTCCCGGAATTTTGATCCCGAAAATTCCAGATAGTTAGGAAAGAAAGAAAAGAGATAGAAGAAGAAACAAGATAGAAACATAGATTCTCACATTCGTAGCGGATCAAAATATAATATCACATAAATTAACAGTTTACAAAGGAAAACTATATCAGTCAATTACGTTTTAATATATCAGAGTTACAACATTTACACAATCGCTGGACAGTTAAAATAACTTGTCCCAAAAATAACAATAATATATTTAGCGGAATACTCTCCATACGTTCCTGCCATCCAGCTCACCTCCTGAGCTCCACAACGACCTTACCTGAAAATCTGTAATACTTGGTCTGACCCGAGCATTACATCAAAGTAACACCCGGGTCAGGCTGAAAACCAGCGTGAGTAAACCCATCTAACATGGAATACCAAAGCATAAAACTTATTTAAATCCCGGTGTAACTCGTATCAATTTACAAATTCACCATTTGTTATAGACATCACTAATATCACACATTAATATATAAGTGCCAAAATTAGATTAAATTGTCCAATTTACTTAAATCGTTCCATTCCAGTTTATTGATTTCACATATCAATCTATAAAGAATCAAAGTGGTTTCGGGTATTTACTAATACCCGACTCCGGATTCTTCGAATCCAATGTCATCTAAACCCAAGTTATTCAATTAAATACAATTCAACTTTAATTACCATATAACACTTTTACAACGCAATTCATAATTGGTAGATAATCTCATAATCAATGTCCATCCAACATATCGTATCACATAGCAATTCAAATCAGAGATATCAACCAATCCAAAGCACTTATCATCATTCAATCATTCATAAGAAAGATTTATTTCTTCCATTAATTACATTAATTAATGATCTTTTAATTACTTTCATTAGTTAATTATTTTTAAATTTCGGTTAATAATTAACCCTTAATTACATTCATTAATCAAGCTTGATTAACCAAAATCAGAAATTAACTTTCCTTAATTACTCCATCAATCAAATCAACTCCTTGATTAATTATATTAATTGATCCTTTAATTACACTAAGTAATCATCACTTAATTTCTTCCACCAAGTAATTATCCTTTAATTACTTCCCATCAAGTAATTTCCTTTTTATTAATTATATTCAGTAATTATCCATTAATTACTTCACTAAGTAATTACACCTCATTAATTGCCTTAAGTAATTAGACTTAACCCAACATCAAATGATTACTTTTAATTAATTAAACTTAATTAATTTATTAAAATTAACCACATTAACTTAATTAATTACACCAAATAATTAATTGCTTTAATTACTTCATTAAGTAATTACCTTAATAATCTTCTTAACATTAAGTAATTAACCCCTTGATTACTTATTACTTAATTATTCCTTAGTTGATTAACCTTGATTGATTAAATATTAATTAAGTAATTAATTACTCAAATTAATTTATCTTAATTTAATTTACCAAATTAAACATCTTAGTTAATTAAGTAATTATACTTTAATTTCTTTAGTTAATAAAACACGATTAAGTTAAAATAAATCATTTAGCTCTTTAGTTCCATTTTAAAATAGATTTAATTTAAAACTTGAATGTGATTTATTTAAAATCATCATTCTTTTAACTTATTAAAGTTAAATGCTTTTTTTACCTTATTCACAATTCAATTTCAACAATTATATTTAACTTGAAAACATTTAAAAAACTAATTACTAATGAAATATTTATATAAATCAAAATTATCTTTAAAACAAGATTTAAAACTTTAAAAAAAAACCATCCTTTAAAGTTTAAACTTGTTTAAACATTATTTTCTAAATTTAAAATTTCATACTTCCTTTAAAACAACTTAAAGCTTTGCTTAAAATTTAAGTTTACTTTACTTTTTTAAAAAAAAAATTGAAAATCATTTAAGTTTAAGACCCGAACGAGTAAAAATGCTGGAAATAAATTATTTCTGAGCCCCAAAACCCAAATTCTCGAGTCATACTCGAGACCGTACTCGTGCAAATATGCAGCGAACAAAAACAAGCAACCACTGTCGCATCTTCGAGTTGAACACGAAGAAATTCACAAAAATGCTCCGGGTCAGGACTTTCTTCCCCAAATCAAACAACAGCCACAACAAACCAACTCCACCTTGCACGTGTGCACATGCACGACAATTCCGATCGACAATGATCATCATCGCGAACCTCGTTCAGTCACCCACGACCTCACATACCCACTCGAACACACAGCACCACGATATCGCCAGCAAAACACAAACGAGCCACTCGATACACACAGGCACCCAACCTGCTGACCAAAATCAACCATCTTCCATCACCTCTGACCCCTAGCCATCGTGTGAATCTGACCAAAGCCTCGTCACTTCCTACGCCTCGTTTCCCCTTGATCCGGTCCAACTAGAACCACCACCGACGACGAAATCGACCTGACAACACCCTCGACCGAAAAGACCTCCAAAACCCTACTTCACCGTCCCTCGACTACCACGGTCAATTTAAAAATGCCACACCAATTTTCCAATGATGCCTGACCATCCACCATCCTCCAGCCTTAATCACGGCCTTCATCCACCTCGCGATCACCAGCAATCAACAGAGACCCATATTTTGTTCATCCAGAGATATCTCACTAATTAATTGATTAAAAAATTTGATTTTACTTTTAAAAATCATGATTTGTGATGGGGATTCAAATTATATCAGAGAATGAAATAATTATGATACTTAAATTTTACATGTTTTCAAAGCTTTACTGATTTTCTTAAATTCCAGATAAATTTCAAAACTATTTTACTTCATTATATATTTTTAGATTTAATTAATGCATAAACAAACATATCTCTTTAAAAATCCTAAGCCTATCAGAGATTCGATGATGAGCTATTTGAAATTTGATCATTTTTTTTAACTCTGTAACTATACAGAGTTTATATTCAGACATGCACACAAATTCAACATATATACATTCAATTCATACCTAACAAACATGCAAGCATTATATCTCCACATAGATTCAAGTATTTCAACATGCATCAGATCATCCAAAAATGTTAAACTTGATAATTTTTGTGGTTTTGTTTTCTGGATGTAAAATGTTAACAGAACTTAATAACATAGGAGTTGGAATCATATATATATAGACATGCAAACATAATACAATCTAGGAATTTTACATACAACAGATTATGATTTACTTAAATTTTAAGTAAAGTGTTTACTCACCTCTTTTAATGATGTGCAGAGAATCAGGCTTATGTTTTCAAATATGGAATTGTTTTACTAATTTGCACTGATATGTTGATGTTGATTTTACTTGCTGCTTGCATTTGATTTTTCTTCCTTAGGTTCATGCTTCTATTAGTTTTTAGCTGAACATGCTTAGAATTTGAAACTGAGTTGCCTTGATTCTTCACTTGATGAATTAGCTTGAGACTTGGTTGAATTTTCAACTACAGGTTTAAAATTGTTTAAAGGGTTTTGCTTGTTTTCTGGCCCTTTGATTTTAGTTTTAAAATTGGTTGTAGGCTATTTCTTTTGTGTTTTGTATTTTTGTTTTCTTTGGTTTTTGATGGTTTCAGATTTGCAACAAGAGGAAAAAAGTCTGTTTTTTTTTTCGTTTTGTTTTTATTGCATGTTACCTAAAAATGCCATTTGTAAAACTAAGTTTACATTTGTCAATGTAAATAATTATTTTCTTACAAGTGTTAATATGCAATGATAAGATATTTGACAAGTATACAAACTTATATTCAAATACCTCACATGTTTTATATGTATTGATACTAATATGTATTTATGTTTATCAACTTTTCTTTAAATATGCATAATTTTATATTTTTATGTTCTTATCTTTAATATCTTTATACATATACAACTTGTACAATATATAGGTATTAAAATATAGAGTTTGTAATTTCAACTTTAAACCCAAATTCAATTTAAAAAATCCAATTTAAAAATCAACTCAAATATATATATATATATATATATATAGTTAAACAAACACAAATTTCAATTTGTAAATAATAATCTATTAAAATCTGTTTAAATATATATATATATATATATATATATATATAAACAATCATTATTATTTGTTTTAACAGAATAATTTGTCAAATTTAAGTGATTATATTAAGATATGATCAAATAAATATTTATCCAGATATAAATATTTATTATCATATTCATTTGTTCAATTTATAATTCAGTATTTCTATTAATTAACCCAATTAATTATCAATTACAGATACTTCCCAAATTCGGGTTATCACAGTTTTACAATCAGACATTAATTCTAATGGGAAAGCAAAGGGTTAAGCAATTAATTCGATGAGGCTTAACAGTTTTGTATACATTTGAGATAATAAGTATTGTTTTAAATTTATATATAATTGTTTATAAATGAGAAAATCCTTAAAAAGGAATTATTTATAAATAAAGCTAAGTGTGAATTGTTTTGGGTTTATAGTAAACAATGTTTTAACGACATTTGTTTTTGACCCTTGTTTTAATACACTTAACATTATAAATTTTATCTTATAAAAATGCATTATGAAAGAGTAATTCTAAAAGTGTTTTACCAATATGGAAATATCGATATCAACCACAAATTCACTTCTTCTTAAAAGAAAAAGTTTGATTCATATATGGAAATGAATTATTTCTGCAAAGCGAATCACTTATATGGAAACGATTAATTTGTATAATTAGCACTAAACATCGAAGAAGTAAACTTGTTGCTATTTCAAAAGTTAAGATTAATCATTGGACATGACTTTGAGGTAACACTACCTTCACTTGTCCAATATTATTTTTAACCAGAAATAATACTGGTTTTAATTCAATGAATGCTGATTGATGTGCGAATAAATGTGCATATTTTTACTATCATATTTAATCTAATTAAATTAAATAAATGACTATATTGGCTAATTTAATATGTCTAACCAAAATTCTAATTTTTTTCAAATCATCATTTATTCATCTTCATATAGGAGCAAAAAGGTCATTTTTGTGCATATATTAGTTTGAGAAAATTTACTTAATTTTTTTTATTTTATTTTGTAGGATTTGATTGGGAATATGATATAGGCTTCATGGAAAATATGCATGCACAAGAGAAAACAAAAGAATGAAGATGAAAATAATTCAAACTCGTGTATCATGGAGGACTCCACCTGCCCACTTACTATGATGTACACTTAGGAGCTAAGGTACATGCTAATGAATATTAAAATTACATGCGCATTTAAGCAGAGGATTAACACATGCTAATGATAACTTGGAGGCTACACTTACTCAATGGTAGTTTGGGTAGTTCTCAAAATTAGATTAACGTTTCCAAACATGTATAAATACCCATATGTTCATGTAATCAGTCTCTCTTCCTCTTAGCCTTTGAGCGTCCATTTTAGTTAGTTTTGTTTTAGGCTCAAAAATATAAAAAGCTCTTCCTCTCTTTTCGTGGCTATTTAGCAATTTTCTTTTATGTAACTTCTTTTTTACGCAATTTTAATACGTGCTCTTTTCTTTTCTTATTTATTTCCTTTCATGCTAGTAGTGTAGATCTTTTTATTTATGCAAATAGAATAGTTTTTATTTTATTTTTATTAGCTCTCTTTTTTCGTTATCTTACATTTGTCTTCTTATTTTTGTTTCATGTTGCAATCAACATTTGTTAATATGATAACAAATATGAGAGGCTGAACTCGTTCACTTCAGGGTAAGGAAGCTCTCTTAATCATGCAGGTTCAACATTTTGATAAATTTTTTATCGCTTTTTGTGCTTACCGAATTGTTTGATATGGTTAAACTTGTTGTTTTAGTTTTGAATTTGATAGCCTATGTTGTTGATACCGAATAGACCGTGCTTAAACAAACAAAACACAAATTACCTCTTCATCTATATATGATTATGGTAATGCGATGATTTTAAAATCCAAATTTGATGATCTATATTTCTAACCAATAGTTAAAAGGCCATGCTTAAAATAAATTTTATTTTCAAGTCCATTGTCAATTTTCATGAGAGTTAAAAACTGATTTAGTGGGTGTGTTATAGTTTGATGGTGTATGTTGAGCTAATTAATAGCACAAATATGCCATATTTATAATAAACACATTAACTAAATTCACTAACAACCAAAAAAAGAGATCATAATTTCATAGTTGATTTATGTGATCAAGAGAGTAGATTTATATCTAAATTGCCTTCTACTCTCATATTTTTATCCATTTTCTTTTGTTAGTTCTCTTATATTTTATAGCTTAACACAATTTCAATTCTTTAGTTAATTTGGTTGAATAGAAATTTTAAATTTAAACAATTCCCTATGGATCGACCGTATTCACCACGTACTAAAATTATACGTCGTGCTTTAGGGTTATTTTTAAATTTAAAATTTGTTTGGTTATTTTCTAACTCGATAGGAAATTGGCAGCACAATTTTAAATTAAAAATTAACCGCAAACGCACGGTATACAGTTCTAGTACGTGGCGAGTATGGGTCGATCCGGAGAGGATTGTTTAGATTTAAAATTTCTATTCAATCAAATTAACCAAAAAAATTGAAGTTGTGTTATGCTAGAAAATGTAAGAAAATAACAAAAGAAAATGGAGAAACATATGAGAGTAGAAGGCAATTCAGAGATAAATCCACTCTCTTGATTACATAAACCAACAAAACATGAAATTATGATCTCTTTTTTTGGTTATTAATGAATTTAGTTAATGCGTTTATTATAAGTATGGCTTATTTATGCTAATAATTAGCTCAACATAAGCCGTCAAACTATAACACACCCACAAAATCACTTTTTAACTCTCATGAAAATTAACAATGAACTTGAAAATAAAATCTATTCTAAGCATGGCCTATTAACTATTGATTAGAAATATAAACCATCAATTTTGATTTTAAAATCACTTCATTAACATAATCATACGTAGATGAAGAAGTAATTTGTGTTTTGTTTGTTTAAGCATAGCCTATTTGGTGTCACAACATAGGCTTTCAAATTCAATGCTAAAACAACAAGTTTAACTACATCAAACAATTCCATTAAGCACAAAAAAGAGATAAAAAATTATCAAAAATTTGAATTAACATGATTAAGAGAGCTTCAGTACCTATAAATTGAAGGGGTTTAGCCTCTCATATTTGTTATCATATCAACAAATGTAGATTGCAACATGAAACAAAAATAAGAAGAAAAATGCAAGCTAATGAAAGAGAGAGCTAGTAAAAATAAAATTAAAACTAATCTACTTGCACAAATAAAAAGACCTAATTACTATCATGAAAGGAAATAAACAAGAATAGAAAAGAGCATGTATTACACAAAAAAATAAGTTACAAAAAAGAAAATGGCTATGTAGCCATGAAAAGAAAGGAAAAGATTTTGTTTATTTTTTAGCTTAAAACTAAACTAACTAAAATGGACAAAGGCTAAGAAGAAGAGAGACTAATTATATGAACATATGGGTATTTATACTTCTTTGAAAACCCTAATCCAATTTTTGGATACTACCCAAACTACCCTTGAGAAATTGTAGCCACCAAGTTATTATTAGCATGCGTTAATCCTTCACTTAAATGTGCATGTAACTTTAATCTTCATTAGCATGTGCATTACTTCCTAAGTGTACATCATGGTAACTGGGTAGGTGGGGTCTTCCAGGATACATGAGTTGAATTATTTCCATCTTCATTCTTTTGTTTCCTCTTGTGCATGCATATTTTCCGTGAAGCCTACATCATATTTCCGTTCAAATTCCTACAAAATAACATAAAAATTTCCAGGTAAATTTTCTCAAATTAATATATGCATAAAAATGACCATTTTGCACCTATATGAAGATGAATAAATGATGATTTGAAAATAACTGAAATTTTGGTTCAAACATGTTAACATACCCAATATGATCATTTATTTAATTTAATTAGATTAAATATGAAAGTAAAAATATGCACATTTACCTACACATTAAATACCCCCACACTTATCTTTTTATTCATCCTCGAATAAACTAAAAACTGAAATAAATCCATTTTCATAAGAAACACAATTGCATTGAGCGTATGAAACAAGCCGTTAAACTTCTAGGTGTCCCTAGTAGTACAAGTGTTATCTCATGAGGGTTTAGTAGATACTACCACAAAATCCAAATGTGAAATGTAAAATTCCTAAATGCAAGATTTATTTACAAACATATGGATGCAAGTTTTTGAAACTATTTACAAATGGAGAATTTATTTTTGAATAGACATGAATAAGTTACATATAAATTCTGGTCATTATCAAGAAATTTAAGTCCTTTTACCTATCAAAATTTCCAACAAAAATTAAGTTATCGTCAAAAATATACTCTAGTTTGGTTAGTTGTTTCTGTTGATAATGTAGGATCGATTTCACCCTAGAGGGGGGGTGAATAGGGTGATGGTATAAATTATAAAAATTAATTGCGGAAGCTTATGAAATAATTTCAACACAGATCACAGAATAATAGCAGCACAGAAAAATAGCAGAATAATAAAATGTAGAAATAGAACGACACAGAATTTACCCAGCTTCGGCAAAACCTTGCTTACGTGCTGGCCCCAAGGTTTCTACTAGAAATTAGATAGTCAGACGCTTACACACGTAAACTCGCGACACCCACTATCGACTAAACCTAACTCTACGCTCAAAACCCTGCCACACCTTAGCCACTGAGTTGCGAATTCTCAAACTACGCCACGTAGTTTGTCCCCTAGTCACACGACTAGAAATTACAATTTTTTTACAAAATTTAAAAAGAATTTAAATAAAAACAATTAAAAACAAAACCCTTATTTTTAAAACTAAGCCCAAATTAATATTATTAGTACCGGCCCAGTAATTAGATGATTAAAAAAATGCATCCCCCTTCTCTCTTTTTTATTATATCGGCCTGGTTCCTTTTCCAGATTTAGGGTTTTGCCAAATTGAAGCGTCGCTCGATACCGTTCGATAGTAGACTTCGATGCTCTTTGATTTGGCTTGCTGATTGTTTCTTGTGGCAGCTTCAATTTGTCGAGCGTGTATGCTTCATACAAAATTGGTATGTGATTGTTTCTTTTATTTTAATTACGCTCGACTTTGATTCGAGTTGTTGATCTGATTTTGTTTGGTATCTGTTTTTCTTTGAACTCGAATACTTTGCCGATGATGATTTGCGGGTTTGTATATGAATTGAATCCCTAGATTTTCGTTCGTCTGATATTTTCAATATTTAGCTTCGGCCATTCGATTTCGTTTGGATGTTGATGATTTCCTCTGACTTAATCAAATTCGTATAATTTGATACTTGGCTCTCACGGCTTTGAATCTGAACTGTTCGTTTCTTTGACTTGGTTATCATATTAAGTACGCTCGTTTGTTCATGGCTTCAAATTGATTTTGCTTGATGTTGTGCACGTAGCATCTTTGAAGTTGCACTCTGGTTCATTATATATTGTCACTCCCCATGTATTAGTAGTTTGCATTTTGGGTTGTACTGTCTTGAGTATTTGCTGCATTTTCAAACACTTTGATTGCCTTTGTGGTCTGGTTCCTTCATGTTGTTGTACTTGTACCATTACTGTTGTTGTTGCTGATATCTTGGTTCGGTCTGTAGTCTTTAGTCATGTATCATTAGCTTGTCTTGTTCATTGATGGTTTTTGGTACTGTGTCACTGTGTTGTTTTCACGTATTCAGTGAGAAGTTCAAGTTGCATGTATGCTTGCTGCCTGGTTTTGCTTGGTGGTCTTATGCCACTGCTTATAGTCATATTGAATTGAGTTTGATCATGTTGAATTGACTTGTTTATTGTTTGAAGTTGCTTCATGTATTCAAACATTTCAATAGATAAAATTCGATCGTATAAAGCTTCTATGTCAAACTTGCTAATATCTGCAACAATGATCTCTAAATTTGATAGTTGAAGTTCCCTTGTTCTTGAGTAATGCATCCCGTTTACAAGCCAATGATTAACAACGGAAACATCATCCTAAAAATAGAGTAGTAGGTTTGCAGAAGGCATTGTCCCTCCATTGTAAAAATTTGGACATCTGAATGCTGTTAGCTTTGTGTTTGTTGACCACACATGTACATGCTTGCATCTTTGAATCTGGTTAGATGGAACTGTCCAATTGAGCTTATTTTGTAATGATGCACTTGATGTTTGTAGCTTGGTTTGTGGCTGCGCTTGTATGTGAGTTATATTCATGTGTGATCATCTTCATGTTGCCTTGACTTTGGTTGTTGCATTGAGTTGAGTCAAGATTGCAGTGACTTGACCTTTGCATTTTGTTTATTTTTCGAAATTTCACCTGAGTTGAATCCAGCTTAAGTTCGGATTTGACCCTGTGCTGAGAGTTGTGACATTTATTTTATCGCACCTGAGTTGAATCCGATAATTTGGGTTTGACCTGTGCTCACCCGTCCCTGTAAATTTACCAAGTGTATATATATCGGTGTGCACGGCCTTGTGGCATATACAGTGATACACTGTGTATGTCACAAGCTGTTCGTGTATGATGAATTTGAAAATTAAATGATGATGAACAACCCAAATAACTGAGGCAAATATTATTTTCAAAATCACATTTTATTTTATACTGCAAAAAATTTTCCTTTTCAATTTTACTGCATTAGTGTATATTTTTGCAGATTGCTCAGATGCTGGATTCTAACTGGAAATAAAGTTGAAGATAAAATTCGAATTGAGTGAATGAGTGATGTGTAGTGAGGTTAAATGTAAATATGAAATTGTGATGTATCTGTAATCAAAATTGTATATGTATAGTGAGAGCTTGAATTTGTACTATTCAAAATTGCAATAAATATTTGTTTGAATAAAATATCTTTTTGAATTCAAATTCTGTGTTATTTAATTTTATTCAGTAAATATTTATTTAATCTATGAAAAATAAAATAGTACATTAACAAATACATTTAAACGAATATATATATATATATATATGTTTATTATCATCAAACAAAAATCATATAAGCGCATATTCAATAGATAACTTAGTGTAACTATGAAATGGATCATTAGTTGATTATCAAAGTTTTTCAAAATGGTATTTTCATTTCTTTTGAATAACAAATCGAACCAAATAAGTAAAAGTAGTGCTTGTATTTCAATTCCTTACTCTCTCTATTGTTGAAAATTTTATTGATATTAACAATATTTACATATGCCTACCTCAAATAAACAAAGGCCAGATATATTACCCATGCACTGCCTTTTGTGTTTACGTGAGGGGAATACAGAGCCTGGCTAGTGAACACATAAGTGTGTACACCTATCGACTGTAGGCATTATTAAGAAGAATTTTTATATACATACACCTAACTCGGATAAACTGAAGCTAGATGTACCAATTGTGCACTGCCTTTTAGGCTTATGTGAGAAGAGTACAAAGCATGTCGAGTGAACATACTTGCATGCGAACATAGGACTCTAGGTGTTTATTGAAATATATACGTATATATAAATATTTATTTTTTCTCTTATATATAAATATTGTTTTTTTTTTGGAGAGGGAGTTTTGCAAAATCATTTAGGACAATTTAACTTAGAATATAAAAATGTTATATCCTTTAATTTAACTCAACCACTTTTTGAACAAAGAATTCAATTAGGATATACTTCATAATTATCACATATGTACCTTCATATATACTAGTTAAACCATTGTTACTTATATTTATTTTTATTATTGTTAAGATAGATAAATTTTCAAAAACTGCAATTTAATAACCAAAACCATATATTTATCCTATAATGTTTTTTCTTATGTAAATCAAAATGCTAAAGAGAAATTTTGTTTTTTTTGTTTTTTGTGTTTTAGAAAGAAAAATGAAAAAAAATAAACCATGAAAAATTAAAAGAATATGAGACTCCCTTCCCACAATTGGTTTCGACTGTGTACCCACAGTCAACCAAGTGTAAGGAGAAAAATAAAATAAAAAAGTAAAAATATGACCTATATTTACATGAAAATGAAAAGATATTATTTACATGACATCAGAAATATGCTGTCAAGAAATAGATGAAACGGTCTTCCAAAGACCAATTTATTCGTCTTGTCAAATACACAAGACATAACTTAAGCACAGAAAGCTAAACCATAAAAGATTTCAATTTTGAATGTTGATTTGGAAAACGAATGTCGTTTCATTAAAAACCTATGAGTTGTTTTATTTTCGATGATTTTTTTGGTAGATAAAACAATTGATTGAAATTCAAGTTTATTTTCACCAAATTTAAATTCAAGCTTGTCATTGAAAATTTCTTCAGAATTATCGATTTCAAAATCAAAATGGTGACTCAAATCTTCCCCTTTTGAACTTAACAACTCATCTTCGAGTCCAAAGAAGTTGTGTTTACAAAATTCGTCTTCCTTTGTTGAGTTATCAACAACTTCCTTGCATATATCAAGTTCAAAATCCAAGGTTGTTGTGTTCAAATTTTCAAAATCGAAAAAAGAAAGATTGAATTTTAAATCGAGTTTCACACCCCCAAAAAAATTGAAATCTAACTCAATTACCAGATTTTCAATAACTTCATTAAGATTGTCATTTTCAACTTTGAAAGTTGTTGTTTGAAAGTCATAAATTATGGTAAAAGATGGATTGTTATTTGACTCGTCACACGTTGGGATTTGATTTTGCTTCTCACGTTGTTTCATATATGTTCCAAATAACAAATCCATGTGATCATTGTGAATTCTGTCCATTTTCTCAACAAAATAGAAATTATAATTATTAAGTTGAGGATTCTCAATTTTAAATTGTTAAGAATTTTTTTTTCTATTGAACTATGGTCGAGTTATTCTCATTGCCAAAATTATTTGAAAAGTGGTTCACATTTTCATTTTGACTTTGGAAATCATTTTGGAGTTTGAAGTTGTATTGGCATGAGTTATAATCGAAATCATTTGAATTTTGAAATCCTTGACTCGAGTTGTTACAGAAATATGAATTACACAATTCATTTATCATTTGATTTTGTTGTGTAGAGAGTTTAGGTAAAGACAAAATCGTTTCAGTACTATTTTCCAGATCTTAAGGTCGGTCATCACTTTGAAAATTTTATGATTCAAAATTAGAGTTGTTCATAAAATAGCAGTTGTTAAAATATCCATACGAATTTGATGTGAAACTATATGGATTATATTGATTTTCACAACTATTATAAAATTCATAAAGATACGGAAATTCTGACATTTTCAAAAGTTCTTTTGGATTTTTTTTATAAAGGAAAACTATTTACCAAAAGGAATTTACTTTTTAAAAGGTAAATTTGATTTTTTTCTGTTTTTTTTTTATTTTCAATTTTTTTTTAGAAGGGTTTATATTTATTATTATTACTATTTTGGATTTTTGCTTTTAAAAAAACCAATTCAATTTTTTATTGGATTTTTAAATTTTTGATTAAAAAATTTCAAATGAAAATGATTTAAAAACTAAGTTAAGAAATATTTATAAATTTTTTTAGTTTTGAATTTTTAATTTTTTTAAATATGCATGAACTAGTGCAGTTAAATGAATGCAAAAGTTTAATTACAAATTATCTATCCTAAGCAGCTCCTAACCCAAATTATATAATCACACTTTGTCTTAATTCAAAATGATAATTCTCAACCATGTAATGGACAAAATTTATCCGTGCACCACTAATTACCATAGCAATGCAGCTGAGGGTTTAAGTACCTTCAGATAAACAGGCATTATGATATTTACGACTCACCGTAATATTTATAAATGATTATTGCTCTACCTAGCCTAAACGTGTGTCGATCCAGATTTTCGGACCAGTTAAAATTGCCGAAAAATCCGTCCATTCTAAAACTACTAATGAAAACTACCAACTTAATACACCATATTTGATAAATATTCAATATTACTAAATGTATAGGATACAATTTCAATTATACAACTTATCAGAGTAATTTATTTATTTATTAATTCTACAAAGTGTGCTTTAATACATACCAAATACAATGACTATAGATCTACCACTACACAACTCTGATGAGAGAGACAACACTATCCTTACATGTGAACTCAATAAACAATTCAAATGCGGAATAAAATAGTAAGCAGGAGAGATATAATAACATAAGATAAACAACAACCAATAATAGATAAACATGAAAGGGTTATATTATTTTAGGGGATACATCACTACCAGTTGGGAGTGCCAACGTACCCCAATCTAATTTGGTACCCAATTAGATACAGAATCAAGCCAATGTATTTCCCCTACCGCAAATAGGAATCATGGAATCTATGATGCAACAAAAAATATGCAATTTTCAAAAATACCCACTTAGGCTTAACTTTAATTTTAGATTTTCAAATCTAATTACCTTTACAGAAATTATCTCTTTGGACTTTATCCTCGAATTCTTATTTAAAAACTTTTTAAATATATATCTCTTATATTCAAATTATACTTTACTTCAGGATCTTAAATCAAATCACTTTTGAAGAGTTTATTTGAAAATCCTAAATACTGTAATAAAAACATATCAAACTATATGCAACCAGATCGGGAGATTTCTTCCAATAACAAGGCAATTAGGTCTCAGCCTTCATACAATCGATAAATAAGTACATCCTTCTACTCCAAGAGCGGCCTATACTAAAAATATGGGCTCACTTTTTAGCTATGGATTACACGAATCATCGGCAACATAACAAATCATTTTATATCTCGAAGTGATAAACCAATTCACATAAACATTCACAAGTACTTTCAAATCTATAATAATTTTCATTTTCCAAATCCGTTCAAAAATCATCTTAAAACCATTGGGTTTAGTCCTCGAAATTATTTTCGTTTCGTAATACATTTTTATAAAACAATTTATATAAATCAGTTTTATATAATATAACTTCAAAATATTCATTACCAAACATTTCTATTTCTTTTAAAGAGAAAATATTTCATAACATTTCCATTTGAAAACAAATTTTCAAACAAATATACACCTTATAGTCAAATTGTGAAATAAATTACAAGGTGTTAGCCTACAATTATTTTCTATCCAGCCTATGCATATGGATAATTAATTGCTCATAAATTGGTCGAGCAAAGTCAACAATCAATAAATAATAATCAATGCTCATAAACTGGTCGAGCGTAATCCAAACAACCAAACAACCAATTAAAATAAAAACAACAATAATGATAAATTAACGCTACATTCTATCAAATATTTATAACATGCTTTATTTTATCTTGAGTTAAAACGATTTGATATTCATTTTGGAGCATCCGGACTTTTCCTTTGACATGTTCCACCCTCACACAAGTCTTTTTGGATCTCACAGACGAAACACATGTATTAGTCGTCTCTGCATACCCCATTAAGTATTTGACTTCAAGATTTTAAATTGCTTAATTGACCCTCCAAACATAATATCGAGCAAGGAAATCAAACCATTGTTTTAGAAAACAAAGCAAACAAGCATTCAACAAGGGTTTTCAAACAACACTTAACACTTAAAGTTCTTTCAACTTAGCAATGGTTTTAATGAACTTAAAATAAGAAATAGCTTAATTTGGATTCACAAATATAAAGCCCGAAAATATACTTCAAAAATTGAGTTTCAAGTATAGCAAACCCCAATTGGAAAAAGTGATCAAAATAAAAGTTATAGCCATTGGAATTTCATATGCTTTAAAAAAAAATTCTTAATTTGGATCTGATATTATCAAGTTCGGATCAAAACGTAATGGCATATTTTGTGGCTTAAAAACTGGGCCAGAGAATGCACTGGAAAGAAGTGGGTTTTTGACATAGTTAATTTTAGAATGAGACAATGTGGTCAACATGAAAGTTGTAGCCACGGGAAAATACATGATTTGAAAAAATAGTTTTTCATTTTGGTTCATTTTTGAAGAAGTTATAGCCGAGAGAAGAAGATGTAAAATATAGAGAAAAGAGGAGTTTGATTTGAAGAGAATGAACATTGATTTCTTTTGAATATTTTGTAAATATTTTGGCATTATCTCTTTCAAATTTTTTCCTATGGATTGGAAGACATTAAAGAGAAGATGAAAAAGATTGAGAAAAGAAGATGAAAAAAAATATGAATGAAAGTGAAGAAGGATGTGTGTATTTATAGAAAATGAAAGAAGTGGTAAATTTACCAAAATAACCTCTTACCAAACTAACCTTACTTCAACCTAAAGAAACATCCACTTTTTCAATACGTAACATTATCTTTGACATCCTTACTTTATGTCTTAGTCACTTAAAGGTTAAGTAAAGAATATCATAATTATGTTGGCTTTGATTTAATGTGATTTGATGTTTACTTTTTCTTACTTTTGTTAATTTTTACTTACTTTTGCTAAGGAATTCTAGAAGTTTTCTAATTATATTTAGTAAAATTAAACATGTTTATATATTAAAATGTGTAATATATATGTTAAAACAAGTTAACAAAGGTGCAATAACGTTGCGGCAACTTATTTTGAACAAAACGGTTATTTTCGACAAAACATTTTCCGGTCATATTTTGACGTTTTTGTTAAACTATTTATCTATGTGAACAAAACTTCAAAATAAATTTCTTATTATATTAAAATAATTAAAACAAGTATATTTGAATTATAAAATAATATCCAAATCTTCTTATAAAAATACGACATCGATTTATCATTATGGGACGAAATTTATCAATTTTATAAAACAAGTTTTATATATTTATCGAACCATTATAAATTAAATTACTGTTATTATCAAATGAGTTTGATATCGATTATATATATATTTAAAAGTTATTATTGATCCTTTAAACAAATTTCATTAATATTTATCCTTCTTTATTGGAATCCGACTTTTGTCAATTTTACAATGGAAATCAAAAATCTTTATTCAATATCAAAAATAAGTTTGTCATTCTTATTTATCATATAAAACATGATTGGTTAAGTTTGAAAATTCTACATTTGAATATTTAAAATAAATTAAACATTCCATTTTCAAAGTGTTAAAATTACGGGCCCTTACATTTTCCGCTATTTAAGAGAATTTCATCCCTGAAATTACAATGACAGAAAAATATAAGAAAAAACAAACAACTAACGAATAGTCAAGCACACCAAAAAAGAGTAATGTCACCCATAACCCATGTCGGAGGTACATTGCATTATCCTGTCCATTTTATTTATCAAATTAAGGTATTTCATTTTTAAAATTCCTAGGATGATATACTAACCCTAGATGAATTTTGCTAAGGCACCTAACCTAAGCTCCGATACCACGTGCGACGGCCCAGATTTTAGAATCAGTTAAAATTGCCAAAAAAATCCATCTGTTCTAAAAATAATAATGAAAACTACCAACTTAATACATCATATTTGATAAATATTCAATATTGCTAATGTATAGGATACAGTTTCAATTACACAACTTATCAGAGTAATTAATTAATTTATTAATTTTACGAAGTGTGCTTTAATACATATCAAATACAATGACTATAAATCTACCACTGCACAACTCTGATGAGAGAGACAACACTTTCCTTACTTGTGAACTCAATAAACAATGTAAATGCAGAATAAAATAGTAAGCAGGAAAGGTACAATAACACAAGATAAACAACAACCAATAACAGAGAAACATGAAAGGGTTATACTATTTAGGGGCTGTATCACTACCACTTGTGACTGCCTACGTATCCCTATCTAATTGCATACCCAATTAGATACATGATCAAGCCAACGTAGTTCTTCTGCCCCAAATAGAACTCATGGAGCCTACGATGCAACAAACAATATGCAATTTCCAAAACTATCCATCTAGGCTTAATCTTTAATTTTAGATTTTCAAAACTAATTATCTTTACGGAAATTATCTCTTTGGACTTTATTCTCTAATTCTTATTTCAAAACTTTTGAAATATATATATCTTTTAAATTCAAATTATACTTTACTTCGAGATCTTCTAACAAATAACTTTTGAAAAGTTTATTTGGAAATCCTAAATACTATAATAAAAACATATCAAACCATATACAACCAGATCGGGAGGTTTCTTCCAATAACAAGGCAACTAGGTCCCAGTCTTCATACAATCGATAAATAAGTACATCCCTCTATTCCAAGTGGGGACTACACTAAAAAAATATGCCCACTTTTTAGTTACGGGTTACCCGAATCATCGGTAACATAACAAATCATTTTACATCCCGAAGCGATAAATCATTTCACACTAATATTCACAAGTACTTTCAAATTTATAATAATTTTCATTTCCCAAATCCGTTCAAAAATCATCTTAAAACCATCGGGTTTAGTCCTTATAATTCTTTCCGTTTCATAAAACATTTTATTAAAACCATTCTTATATAAATCACTTTTATATAATATAACTTCAAAATATCCATTACCAAACATTTCTATTTCTTTTAAAGGGAAAATATTTCATAACATTTCCATTTGAAAACCAATTTTCAAAGTAATTCATTAAATTAAAGTGAACCAAATATACACCTTATAGTCAAATTGTGAAATAAATCAGAAGGTGTTAGCCTACAATTATTTTCTACCCAGCCCATGCATATGGATAATTAATTGCTCATAAACTGGTCGAGCAAAGTCAACAATCAATAAATAATAATCAATCCTCATAAACTGGTCGAGCGCAATCCAAACAACCAAACATTCAATTAAAATCAACATAATAATAATGATAAATCAACGCTTCGTTCTATCAAATATTTATAACATGTTTTATTTTATCTTAAGCTAAAACGATTTGATATTTATTTTGGAGCATCCAGGCTTTCCCTTCGATATGATTCATCCCTCGCCCAAGTCTCCTTAGATCTCACAGATGAAACACATGTACTAGTCGTTTCCGCATACCCTATTAAGTATTTAACTTCTAAATTTTAAATACTTAATTAATCATCCAAACATAATACCGAGCAAGTAAATCAAACCATTGTTTTAGAAAACAAAGTAAACAAGCATTCAACAAGGGTTTTCAAACAACACTTAACACTTAAAGTTCTTTCAACGTAGCAATGGTTTTAATGAACTTAAAATAAGAAATAGCTTACTTTGGATTCCACTCCGTCAAACTTTAAGGCAAGAAACTTAAGATCTAACACATACTTCTTACCATGCTTTGGAATCAATGAAAATAAACCCAAATTCCTCCTTCCTAATGCTTGGCCAAGGCTTGAAATAGAGATTGGCCGAAAGTATAGAGAAGAAGTGGTAGAGCTTTGAACTTGATATCTCAAAATTAGCCTCGAAAAATAGGTCATCTTCTCTCTTGCTTTTGACTCTTTTCCTCTCAAAATTTGGAAAACTTATTAACTGTAAATTTTTTGAAAATTATTTTCTCTTGAATTAAAAAAAAAAGATCACTTAATTATGATTAGTTTTGTGGAAGATATGGTCAAAAGAAAAGGAGCTATTCTCGGTTTTACAGATATAACACCCGAAAATGTGCTTCAAAGAATTGAGTTTCACGTATAGCAAACCACTAAACTGGAAAACGTAATAGAAATGAAAGTTGTAGCCACTGGAATTTCATAAGCTTTAAAAAAAATTCTTAATTTGGATCTGATATTATCAAGTTATGATCAAGACAAAATGACTTATTCTTTGGCTTAAAAACTGGGCCAGAGAATGCACTAGAAAGAAGTGGATTTTTGACATGGTTAATTTTAGAATGAGACAAAGTGGTCAACATAAAAATTGTAGCCACTGGAAAAATACATGATTTGAAAATATAATAGTGAATTTTGGTTCATTTTTGAGGAAGTTATATCCAATAGAAGAAGAGATAAAATATGGAGAAAAGATAAGTTTGATTTGAAGAGAATGAACATTGATTTCTTTTAAATATTTTATAAATATTTTGGCATTATCTCTTTCTAATTTTTTCCTATGGCTTGGATGTAATTAAAGAGAAGAGGAAGAAGATGAAGAAGCTTGAGAAAAGAAGAAAAAAATGTGAATGAAAGTGAAGAAGGAGGTGGGTATTTACAGAAGAAAAAAAAAAGTGGTAAATTTACCAAAATAACCTCTTACCAAATTACCAAACTAACGTTACTTCACCCTAAAGCAATATCAAATTTTTCAATACTTAACATCATCTTTCACATCTTTACATTATGTCTTATTCACTTAAAGATTAAGTAAAGAATATCATAATTATATTGGCTTTGGTTTGATGTGATTTGATGTTTACTTTTTCTTACCTTTGTTAATTTTTACTTACTTTTACTAATGATTTCTAGAAGTTTTCTAGTTATATTTAGTAAAATTAAAATTGTTTAATTATTAAAATGTGTATTATATATGTTAAAACATGTTATCAAAGGTGTGACAACGTTGCGGCAACTTATTTTGAACAAAACATTGATTTTCGACAAAACATTTTCAAGCCATATTTTGACGTTTTTGTTAAACTATTTACCTATGTAAACCAAACTTCAAAATAAATATATTATTATATTAAAATAACTAAAACAAGTATATTTGACTTATAAAATAATATAGAATAATATCCAAACCTTCTTATAAAAATACGTTATCGATTTATCGATATGCGGCGAAATTTATCAATTTTATAAAACAAGTTTTATATATTTATCGAACCATTATAAATTAAATTACTATTATTATCAAATGAGTTTGACTTTGATTATATATATCTAAAAGTAGTTATTTATCCTTTAAACAAATTTCATGCATATTTATCCTACTTTATTGGAATCTGACTTTTGTCAATTTTACAATGGAAATCCAAAATCTTTATTCAATATCAAAAATAAGTTTATCATTCTTACTTTTCATATAAAACATGATTTTTTAAGTTTGAAAATTCTACACTTGAATATCTAAAATAAATTAAATATTCTATTTCCAAAGTGTAAAATTATGGGTCGTTACATTCTCCCCTACTTAAAAGAATTTCATCCCCGAAATTACAATGACGGAAAAATATAACGAAAAAGAAACAATTAACGAATAGTTAAGCACAAAAAAAGTAATATCACTCATAACCTCGGCCGGAGGAACGGTGCCATATCCTATCTATTTTATTTATCAAATTAAGGTAGTTTCATTTTTAAAATTCCTAGTTTGATATACTTACCCTAGATGAATTTTGCTTAGGCACCTAACCTACGCTCTGATATCATGTGTGATGACCCGGATTTCCGGACCAGTTAAAATTGCCGAAAAATCCATCCGTTCTAAAACTACTAATGAAACTACCAACTTAATACACCATATTTGATAAATATTCAACATTTCTAAATGTATAGAATACAATTTCAATTATATAACTTATCAGAGTAATTAATTAATTTATTAATTCTACAAAGTGTGCTTTAATACATACCAAATACAACGACTATAAATCGGCCAACGCACAACCCTGACGAGAGAGACAACACTATTCTTACCTGTGAACTCAATAAACAATGTAAATGCGGAATAAAATAGTAAGCAGTAAAGATACAATAACACATGATAAATAACAACCAATAATAGATAAAAATAAAAGGGTTATATTATTTTAGCGGCTGCATCACTACAACTTGTCACTGCCTACGTACCCCTATCTAATTGGGTACCCAATTAGATACAGGATCAAGCCACCATAGTTCTCCTACCCAAAATAGAACTCATGGAGCCTACGATGCAACAAACAATATGCATTTTCCAAAACTACCGACTTAGGCTTAATCTTCAATTTTAGATTTTCAAATCTAATAACCTTTACGGAAATTACTCTTTGGACTTTATTCTCGAATCCTTATTTCAAAACTTTTGAAATATATGTCTTCTATATTCAAATTATACTACTTTGGGATCTTAAATCAAATCACTTTTGAAAAGTTTAGTTGGAAATCCTAAATACTGTAATAAAAGCATATCAAACCATATGCAACCAAATCTGGAGATTTCTTCCAATAATAAGGCAACTAGGTCCCAGCCTTCGTACAATTGATAAATAAGTACATCCCTCTATTCCAAGAGCGGACTATACTAAAAACATGTGCCCACTTTTTAGTTATGTGTTACCCGAATCATCGGTAACATAACAAATCATTTTATATCCTAAAGCGATAAATAATTTCACACTAATATTCACAAGTACTTTCAAATCTATAATAATTTTCATATCCCAAATTCGTTCAAAAATCATCTTAAAACCATCGGGTTTAGTCCTCAAAATTCTTTTCGTTTCGTAAAACATTTTTATAAAACCATTCTTATATAAATAACTTTTATACAATATAACTTCAAAATATTCATTACCAAACATTTTTATTTCTTTAAGGAAAATATTTCATAACATTTCCATTTGAAAACCAATTTTAAAAACAATTCATTAAATTGAAGTGAATCAAATATACACCTTATAGTCAAATTGTGAAATAAATCACAAGGTGTTAGGCTACAATTATTTTCTACCTAGTCCATGCATATGGATAATTAATTGCTCATAAACTGGTCGAGCAAAGTCAACAATCAATAAATAATATTCAATACTCATAAACTGGTAGAGTGCAATCTAAAAAACCAAACAATCAATTAAAATAAACACAACAATAATGATAAATCAACGCTTCATTCTATCAAATATTTATAACATATTTTGTTTTATCTTGAGTTAAAACGATTTGATATTTATTTTGGAGCATCCGGGCTTTCCCTTCGACATTTTCCATCCCTCATCCAAGTCTCCTTGGATATCACAGACGAAACACATGTACTAGTCATATCTGCATACCCCATTAAATATTTAACTTCTAAATTTTAAATTACTTAATTAACCAGCCAGGCATAATGTCGAGCAAGGAAATCAAACCATTGTTTTAGAAAACAAAGTAAACAAGCATTCAACAAGGGTTTTCAACAACACTTAACTAGCAATGGTTTTAATGAACTTAAAATAAGAAATAGCTTACTATGGACTCCACTCCGTCAAACTTTAAAGCAAGGAACTTAAGTTCTAACACATACTTCTTACCATGCTTTGGAATCAAATGACAATAAGCCTGAATTCCTCATTCCTAATGCTTGGCCAAGGCTTGAAATGGAGATTGGCCGAAAGCACATAGTAGAAGTGGTAGAGCTTTGAACATGAGTTCTCAAAATTAGACCCGAAAAATAGGTCATCTTCTCCCTTGTTTTTGACTCTCTTACTATCAAAATTTGAAAAACTTGTTAACTGTAAAGTTGTTGCAAATCTTTTTCTCTTGAATTTAATAAAAAAGTCACTTGATTCTGATTAGTTTTGAAGAAGATATGGTCAAAAGAAAAGGAGCTATTCTTGGATTCACAAATATACAGTCCGAAAATGTACTTCAAAGATTGATTTTCAGGTATAGCAAAACTCAAAACTGAAAAAAGTGGTCAAAGTTGTAGCCACTGGAAAGAAGTGGATTTTTGACATGGTTAATTTTAGAATGAGACAAAGTGATCAACATGAAAGTTGTAGCCGTTGGAAGAATACATGATTTGAAAAAAAAAAATTGCATTTTGATTCATTTTTGAAGAAGTTATAACCGAGAGAAGAAGAGGTAAAATATGGAGAAAAGAGGAGTTTGATTTGAAGAGAATGAAGATTGATTTCTTTTGAATATTGTGTAAATATTTCGGCATTATCTCTTTCTAATTTTTTCCTATGGCTTGGAAGCTATTAAAGAGAAGAGAAAGAAGATAATGAAGCTTGAGAAAAGAAAAATAAAAAAAGTGAACGAAAGTAAAGAAGGAGGTGGGTATTTATAGAAAAAGAAAGAAGTGGTAAATTTACCAAAATAACCTCTTACCAAATTACCAAATTAACCTTACTTCAACCTAAAGCAACATCCACTTTTTTAATACTTGACATCATCTTTCACATCCTTACTTTATGTCTTAGTCACTTAAAGATTAAGTAAAGAATATTATAATTATGTTGGCTTTGATTTGATGTGATTTGATGTTTACTTTTTCTTACTTTTGTTAATTTTTACTTACTTTTACTAATGACTTGTAGAAGTTTTCTAATTATATTTTGTAAAATTAAATATGTTTAGTTATTAAAATGTGTAATATATATGTTAAAACAAGTTAACAAAGGTGCGATAATGTTATGGCAACTTATTTTGAATAGAATGTTGATTTTCGACAAAGCGTTTCCAGTCACGTTTTGACATTTTTGTTAAACTATTTATCTATATAAACCAAACTTCAAAATAAATTTCTTATTATATTAAAATAAAAGTATATTTGACTTATAAAATAATACGAAACAATATCCAAATCTTCTTATAAAAATACGACATCGATTTATCGATATGCAATGAAATTTATCAATTTCATAAAACAAGTTTATATATTTATCGAACCATTATAATTTCAATTACTATTATTATAAATGAGTATGATATCGATTATATATATATATTTAAAAGTAATTATTTATCCTTTAAACAAAATTCATGAATATTTATCCTACTTTATTGGAATCCGACTTTTGTCAATTTTACAATTGAAATCCAAAATCTTTATTCAATATCAAAAATAAGTCTGTCATTCTTATTTATCGTATAAAACATGATTGTTTAAGTTTGAAAATTCTACATTTGAATATTTAAAATAAATTAAATATTCTGTTTTCAAAGTGTTAAAATTATGGGTCGTTATAAAACACCAAGAAGATAAATCGTTTAAAGAAGACAACTTGTCAATATATAATTAAACCCTAGGTGAGCTCGAGACACCCTTAAAATGTCTAACCGTTATTATCTTTAATAAACCCAACCCAGAGCCCTGATGAAATCGAAGGGATAAGAGGAGCCCCCAATCTGCCTGGTCCGACCACAGACAGGAGGGAGGTTAGCCAGCCCATCATAGAGATTTGATGCCCCCAACCATGTTAGGATTAATGGGGGCCCACCTCCGCGTCTTGAAATTGGGAGTAGGACTGATGGAAATCGAACCTGCGACCTGCTTACCAGGAAGCAAGTATCATACCACTACGCCACTACTTGCGGACTGAAATGCAAAACTGAAATTAAACGTGTATTAACAATGCAACTACGAATGGAATTTGTTTTTGATTTTTTTTAAATGCAAGCAACCAATAATGCAAAGCAAATAAAAACAAGAGATGAAGGCATGATATCAGAGCGTGCAGAATTTATTAGCATTTCTTTTTTTAGCGGTAATTTCTTTATAAGCAAGCAAAGTAATGTGGTTTTTAGCAAGCGCTTCTTTTATCTGCTTTGACAACTTGAAAGAAGTTAAAAAGCAGGTTTTTTTTTAAATTAGGATGGAACTTAAAGCAAATTATAACAAAACAAAACAAATTAAAATTTAATTTTTTTCTTTTTTTTCTTTTTACTGAGAAACTAACCGTGGAAATCAAAACAAAAGATTTCTAAACAAAACAACATTTAACTTATTTGTTTCTTTTACTCTAATTAAAGAAGATTTAAACAAAGGAAATTTCAACACACTTGTAAAAGAATTTAAAGAAGAATTAAATTAAAAAACGAAACCTCCAAAAAAAAGCAAAGAAAAAAAGCAAAACAATTTTTTTTAAGGATGGAACTTAGAAGGATTTAATACAAAACAAATTAAAATTATGAAAGGAAAATCCTTCCCAGGCCAACAAATCTTAATGCTACCCGGCCCGCTAACCAAATTGAGTCCAACTCCTGTACTTTCACGCGACGCAATCCTTCGCAGCTTCACAATCAACAAATCCAGCAATCAATTACACAATTTCGACTGCCACGGTTTGAGGCGATTGCAGGTGTTGAATTTGAGTAGTGAATTGGTCATGGTGGTAGGAGGTGATTGTGGTTGAGAGGTTGTGATTGGCTGAGGTTTGGGGATAGTCGAGTGCGGAGGTTAGGTTATAGTGACAGTTGGGAATTTGAAGTGGATCAGAGGATGTCTT
Organism: Allium cepa; assembly: GCA_030765085.1. NCBI lineage: Eukaryota > Viridiplantae > Streptophyta > Magnoliopsida > Asparagales > Amaryllidaceae > Allium > Allium cepa. Next base: position 460,957,703 of record CM060928.1, read on the forward strand.
TTGGGGGACCGATTGGGGGTCGCGTATTGTAGATGATGGAGGCGGTGGTCTCGGGTTGCGTTTTGGGGGTTTTGATCGAGTAACGGTAAGGAGTAGATGTCGATGCTAGCAGGCAGAGGTAGGTTACTGGTTGAGGAAGGAGCAAAATTTGTGAGGTGGGTGTCACTGTTGATGACAGTGTAAACTGTATTGCACAGTTTGGTTAAACAAGCTGATGAAGTATTGTGAATGGCACAGGTTGAATGCAATGATGTGGTGATTGCTTTGTACTTGTGAAATGAGGCAAGGGAGTGAAGTTGTAGTTGTTTGTAGTTTTTTGGGCGCTGAAGCAGTGTGAAGTAGCAGCAAGGATGGAGGTGATGAAGTGTGGATGTTGTAGCAGAGGTTGTTGATGTGCACAGTTGCAGAAGTCCATATAGCCAATTGTGATGAACGATGGAGGAGATGAGACAGTGGTTGATGGTTGAATTTGTTGTCATGTATGGTTGTAGTAGGATGAATGTTAGGCACTGTGAAGGTTTGCAATAACAGTGTAGTTTAACAGTTGTAATGATCTGGCAGATGGGTGATATTGAAGTTGTGATATGTTGTTTGTTGATGAAGTAATTGTGGAAGATGTTTGTATGAGTGAAGTAGTTTTCTCTGCACTGTTATATGGCTATGATAGTTTTTGGAGGGGAAGGTGGATGAGAAGTTTTGATTATGGTAGTGTATGGTGTAAGTGGAGAAGTGCAAAAGTGGGTGGTGGTGGTTAGTTGAATGTTGGGGTTAGGTGCCAGAGATGATAGTGGAGTACGTTTGTGAATGTGGTATTGTATCAGTTTTGTAAGTGAAGGCAGATATGATGGCAAGCAGTTGTTTGGGATGTGCAGTCAGCAGTTATTTACAAGGATGTGGACAGTGTGGTTTGTATTGACAGAGAGTAGTAGCTTGTATATGAGTATGAGTATGTCAAAGGATGAGTATGTCAGAAGATGTATATGATGGGAGTTGTGTTATGGATGTTTGTGGAGTGTTAGAGGTGCACACAGTAGCAGATGTTGGTGGCTATGAGTTGATGAGCAGGAGGTAGGGTTGTTGCTGGAAGAACATGCAGATGGTAGTTGGTCTGTGTCTGTGATTAGGATTGGAGATGGTAGTTGTACTGCAGGGGTTGAAGTTGTTTGTGGGTCAGTGACAGTGGATATGGTAGATGGGGGTATTTGTTTGTGGATCGGTCGACCACTAACGGTCGACCGGTTGGAGATTTCGGCTGTGAATTTTGACGTTGTCAAACGGCCTGGACTTAAAATAATTTAGTCTAACAGCTGGCATTGATTCAAACCTCTGTATATACGGTCTTAACCCTTCACTTTTCTTCTTATATTTTCTGAAATGATGACAAAGTTCTGTCATTTTCTCTTCTTCATGAATTCTAAATTCAAAATATAGTGATAGTTTATATCTGTATATACAAGTGGAGAATAGCAAAGGATAATTAAGATGAAGAATATAGTTGAATCAAATCATCAAAACCAAGGTAAATTATAAATATAATTCCGAATCTAAATCAAATCCAAATATCTTCTCCGATCTAGATTTCTAATAAATACATGTATGTTTGCGGTATATGTATTCAAATAGGAAGAATATGGGGACTCAAACTGGAATAACATGAATTAGATCTGGAGATTTGAAAAACTGAAAAGACGAGTGGGAAATTATATGTTTTTATATGGTATAGAATTTATATCATTATAAATCTATTCCTATATGCCTCAATGTAAATTCGGAGTTGTACGCTTAATTATATGCATGAAATGAATTTAAAAACCTACCTATATATTATATGGTTGATAGCTTAAATTTTATATTGCATGCACTTGAATCTAGAAAGTATTGGGTAGTAGTAGTTCGTGAATTTGATAAAAATATACAGTAGTTTCAAATTTGTCGAAATTGATTTATGCAAGTAAATGTAAGTTAAAAGTTATCACAATAAATTATTGGGATTTAAATAGATTTTAATTCGTTGGAATGTATGATGTAGCGATGTAAACATCTATAGATTACCGAGTTCAGATTCATAAATAGAAGTGCGTCGTTGAAATAACAACGAATATGCCCAAAAAGATATATAAAATGGGGGATATTTACCATATTTTGTACTGTCTATTTCAATAATTACAAAAAGATAATTCCTTGTACTTCCAAACGTAACACAAATTCCCTTTATGCGTAAGATATAGAAATTATAGTGTTAACCTTTTCTTTTGAGAGAGATGTGATTCCAATACATTAAATGTAGAAATCTCTAAATATGACTTAAGGAATTATAGTTGCTATAATAATAAAGGTTACATTGTAAAATTATATATATGTAATAGAGACATCATAGAAATCAAATAATAAATGGAAAAGGAAAGGTCGGTAAGTACTAAAACGGATAGAGGCAAATAATAATTGAAATAAGAGTATGACAGTCCACTAAATAAAGAAGGGTAGAAAAATTTAAAAAGAACAGAAATAAATATTTAAAAATAAGAAAGGGAGTAAATAGAAAAATATATCTAGATCCTCTAAAAGAAGAGGTAAATGACATTAAACCGACATTAATGAAGTAAAGGGTAAGTCGAATAAAAATAATTAAATGTGAGTAATTGGATATTGGAAGCGTAATAATGAAATAATAATGAATACACACGCAGATACACACATACGCACACACGCATATATACACACGCACGTAGCATCAAGTATATGTTTATGACATATGTGAACTACAGCTAAAACTTAGTTTAGATAAGAATGACATAGTCATAAAAATGGGTTGGAATGAGAGTTCAGAAGTGTTACACAAAAAAAATCTGCCCACCGCAAAAGGCTGCTAGCAGTTGTGTATATATTATACTGATGTGGGACATATTCAACTATAGGACCAATATAATTATACACATGCGGTCTAGGTGAGTGATACCCAGGTCGGAAGGTTCGACCCGGTTGAAGTGTCAAAGGACAAGTAGAGTATGCTCAAACATTTTAGAGAGTATTAAGTAATGAGTATTACCTTGGTTGCATTAGGCAATCTAAATGAGACGATGGACAAGGCTTGAAGCTTTTCTGTGTGTTTGGTACCATATTCAGGAGCACGAGCTATACATTGGTCGAGAACGTCATCAGTCCTGAGTGTTCAATCAACGGAAAGATAAGGGTTACACCTTAATGGCTACACTCCTACTAATATAGATCATGTTTAGGTCATGCATCGCCATAGTTTTTACTAGTTTGTTTGTTAGGGGAAAGGCTAGATAACCCTTTATGGAGGTCTTTCAAAATTGATAAAATACGGCTAACAATCATGACGCCGTTATCAGGCATTGTGGAAGTTCTAGGTATGCACGATGATGAGGACGTGATACTGCATTGATGATGGATCCTGACGAGGTGCTGAGTTACGGACACTAGTGGAGAAAGTATCCAAGTCCAAAGCGGGACTGTGGTACTTATATAATTATATATTTATGTATGTGTTTATTGTCTACCTAGGGTAGATGAGACGAATTGTACGCGTACATGGAGTCTAAACTACTAAGTAAAGATAAGAGACGTAACTTGTAATGGAAGACAATCGACGTACCAGTGTTATATGTAGAATATGCAATTTACCAGTCACCAAAACGTTGTTCTGACCACCTCCTCATCGTAATCCATATGATAACTTAGAGGGACGGGTACTGGTACAAAGCGGAAACAGTGGAAGGACAGGTTTTCTTATATATGCTTGGCATTGACAATGATAGTAGATATTGGAAGTGTCACTCTTAGTCAGTAACTATATATTTTATTATACTTTAGTATTCCACCATGAGTTTATATCGATAGTGCTTTGATATGCATTTATTTATTTGTAGGATACCAAACCAACGGTCCGTACTTCGGTGGATTTGGGTTTTCGATATGAAAAGTAGGTCATATTGAAAAGCGTTGACGTAAGAAGAGCATGAATGCGACATATGGAAGGATCCCTAAAGTTGGATATAACTTGACTCCCTTATAAAGCACAGACTGCTATATGGTTGTAGATCCCCATAGGATTGCAAATTGATGATGTGCAGTAGCTCTAGATAAATTGGAAAGTAAGAATCCATATATTGTAGATATCTAAAAGTAAGAATTAAATAAGTTCCTAAAAGAAAGTATGTAGCAATCACCCCAAGATTGTGGCCGGATTTTTAATATTATGGGAGTAGATAAACAGTAAGTAAGTATAAAAGAAGAAAAGTCCCAAAGAAAGGACAAATAAAAATCCACTCTAAGTCCGACCCCATACGAAAGAATTTAAAATAAAAGTTGAAATGATTTCAATAAAAAAAGTTGAGAAAAATATATAAAAAATACATTTAAAATGATTTTCAAAAGAATTATTTGAAGGTGGAAAAACCTTATTTTTGAAAAGTAAGTAAATAATAAATTTTTTAATAACTAAAATATTTATATTTTATTAAAATAAGTAGTTTTAATAGAAATTAAAGTGAGTTAAATCAAAAATTTCAGTAAATAGGATTTTGTAAAAAAAAAAAATTCTTTTGAAAAAAATAGTACAGAATATATAACTAGTTGATTTTTTGAGATGAAAGAAAAATTTTAAGTTGTAAAATTCATTTTAAGGGTGGACAATAGATTGTGGTACAAGTTTAAAATTGGGAAAGCAGAACAAAGAAAGATGATTAGTACCTGAAAATAAAGTAGTAAGCGAATACACTGCAATGGTTCAATAAAGAAGATGGTCAATTGAAAGGAAAGCTATATAAATAGAAGCAATTTACATAAGAGCAGTTTAGGTAGAAGATAGTTAACTAGTAGTAACATTTTGAAATATAAATAGAAAGAATATTAGAAATTCATATAAAATAATGTTAGTAATTAGAAATAATGTTAGGAGATTATATTAAAAATAATGTTATTAATCTAGTTAGAAGAAACATAGGAAATTAAAGGCAAAAAAAGAGAAATGGATATTTTCCGTAGTTATGTGCACCGATTGCACGAATCTTTTAAAAGTCCCCCTTACATGCTACCAGAGCCTCTAGTAAAGTTGGAAGTGGAGGCAATATGAATAATAGGAAAATAATAGGATGGAAGTGTCATTGTCTACTTCAATTTTATTGTTAAAATTATAAGTGATATTTTAGAAACATTATAAGTGTATTTTTAAAGAAATGGTTTGTATAACAATTGAGTTTTAAAAGGAAAACTTAATAAATGGTTTGAGTTAAAAATTCCAATTTTAAGAAGTAAGTAAAATCCTTGTTGAAAAGAGCTTTAAAAGAAAAAGTGATTTGAATGACCGTTCATGTAACAAAACTTGAATCTTATTTGAAAAGAAGGAAAAGATCTTTTAAAAATTAAATCGCTAACATTTCCTTTTAGACTTAATAAATAAATTAAATTAATAGATCTTATAATTTTAAAAGTTATGACGTCTATAATTACATTGGTTAAAATAAGAAGATTTTCATGGTTTCTTTTTGAAACCAAGCTAATGTAGGATTTAAGAAAAAGTTTATAACTTTATATTTTTTATGATAAAGGCTTTGGGGATTAAGTACTTTATGACTATGAAGTTTTAATTTTATAAAGAGTAGTGAAAACCAAACCAAAATTTTAATATGCATTTGATAAGGATGATTGCCTATGTAAGATGAGGTAAAAGTCAAGGTTATGAGTAAAATAGCGATAAATGCTCGTATAATAGCAATCGTGAACCCACATTGGCTATAACGAATTTTAGTTTGAGCCTATGAATGTTTCATTAAACTTGTGTGAAGACTATAAAGAAGAACCCATAAGGAAGTAAGAAATGGTATCAAAGTACATTTCTACGACTTCAAGAGCATACCCGTGGGAAGGATGAAAATAAAGAAGGTATATATCAGGACTTAAGAATACTTTTAAGAAATTTGGATTAAAAAGAAGATGGTAATATAATTGGTTGTGATCATGGAAGTAATGGATCGACCTTATTAGAAGCCAAAAGGAAAGTCAAGATATGCGAGTTACAGTAGAATGACATGTAAGAAAGGTCCATTTAATTTAATTAGGAAATAATGTGGCCACAACATCATTGATGTTAATTGATGTTGAAGGGTACCTTCCAGCAATTGTTCCTTTATGTTTGTTGGATTATAAGCATTAGTTGTTTCTATCGTATAAAGTTCACACAATATTATGAGAAATGTTCCTTTTTATTGTTTTTGGATTGACCACAATATGTATTGGTAAACCGTAAAAGTAAGGAAATCTCATAAAGGACCCTTAACTAATGCGAAGTAAACAAATGAAAGGGTGGAAGTTCATAAAATAAATTATGAAATTTATTAAATTACCTACTAAAAGAAAAGTCAAGTCCCAAAAAGTAATAAAATTTTGAGAGAGAAATTTCAACGAGCGAAGGATAGGAAAATGTTGTTGTGAAACCATGGGTTATTTCCCTATATCTTAAAAGAATTTATAAATGAATATGTGTGCTTATTGTTATTCTAATTTAAAAGAAAACATTTTTGAAATTTGAAAATTTACCATAATAGTACAAAAGAGACAATCATGGACATTAACTTATTGACTAAATTTTGACTGCGCAAGACATGGCTTAATTTGTCTTGAAAAGTTAAAAACAAATACTCTTGAAACAAAATTGTTCGAAAATCTTTGATTTTTAACAGATTTTTTTTGTATAAGATTTGGAAAAGGGTTTTATTTTTAATTTTTCTAACCATTTTCTAAAACTTAATTGGAAAAGATTTTGAACAAAAATGGGGAAATTTTTTATTTTTGAAATGCCATATGATAAGCATAAAGAAAAATCAACATGTAGCAAGTATGAATTTTACTGTATAGTGGAACTGGCAGTAAAATAAAAAGTAGTCAATAGCGAGGGAAAAAACTGTCTTTGCTTTGGAATTTCTTTTTCTATACCATGTGCATAAGGGAACAAGAATTGTTTTAAAATAACTTTGTTTTAAAATTTTAAAGTAAATATGTGAATTGTACTTGGAAAACTGGAAAAAGATACATGGCATAAGAGAAGGTTCCAAGGTATAGTAGAAGAAGGGTACACATGAGAAGGATGAAAATATATAAACCTTCATCTAAATCCTTTTCCGACATAAAGAATATAGGTTTAGAAAACTGGATTTTTTAAAATATTGGATGTTTGAAATAGTATGCTAGGATTTTGGTTGATAGGAATTGGATGTAAAAGTGGTTGAACTATACTTTTATTTGTGGAAGCACGGGAAAATTTAGATGCAAAAACAAATATTTTGATTTTCGAAATTTTCATACATATAGAATTGCTAGTATATGTAGATTATTTGCATTATATTTTCAAAATTGTTTTAGAAAATGCATTCATATAAGATAGGAAATTAACAAACGTTAATAACAAATATTAATCAACAAAATAACATAAGACCGGTCGACACCTAACTTTAGCTGGTCAACCGTTAGTGGTCGACCGGTAGGGGACGACAATCGATCGGTTGGAGATTTCGACTGCGAAATTGGACACCTGTAACAACCCTAGTTTTGGAGATTATATGTAAATATTAAATTATAACGGTAGTTATGATTTAATATCGTGAATTAAAATAAAGTAGATTTTAAATTGCATATTTGGAATAAACAATGAATTTTGGGAAATAATTGTGAAAATAAAGTTTAAAACCTTTATTTCATTTGTTTGGATTAATAATGAATGGAAAATGATTTTTATTTGGAGAAAATGCTATAATTTTATTAAATATTGTCAATTACTTCTTTTAATAATCTTTAAAGGAAGTATTTGATTTTTAAAGGTTGTTTAACCAAATAAAAGGTGGAAATTGGTTTTAAAACGAGTTTTAATTATAAGTTTGAGTTTAGAATGGTTAGCTATATTTTTCTAAGCAAGAAAAATAATTTTGCGGAATTTTTGAAGTTAAAAATAAGGATTTGTGCGTTTATTAGTGTGTTTTTGTAAAATAAAGGTTTTTAATAATAAAAATATTTAAAAAGAGTAAATTATCATTTTAAGTGATAGAAAATGTTCTATTTTGTACAAGTTTCTACATTTTTCTTGTGTAAAACTGGAGAGAAATGCATTTTATTATGTGTATATGTGATATGTACACATTAATTTGTTCAAGTGTTGATTTTATTCCTTAGGCTAAAATTAATTCTCTTTAATACTTGGGTCCAAAGCCCACCTAGCCTAAAACATGAATTAAGAAGTGAGAAAAGAGAGATGAGAAATACTGCACGTACACCTTCTTCTTTCTCTTTCCAGTTCATAAGAAAAAGAAACCCACTCCATATACTTCAAAATCCAAGCCAAATCTCCAACCAAATCAAAAAAAATTGATGCTTTCTTTCAAATTAAATCATATTCTACAGGTAATCTACTTCAAAACCGAACCATTTCATCAAAATATAATTTGTGTTATAGGTTTTGTATGTAATCTCTTTTTTTTGGGCTTGCATGTTTCTATTTTGAGTTTTTACAGGTATTTGAAGCAAATTCTTGCTCCAAGATCTCATCTTTCAGCTGCAAATCTGAGTTTAATCTTCAACATCAGCAAGGTGAGTTGTAATACACACAATTTCTAACTGAGCCAAGCTCAAAATTGCAAGAAATTGTAGAAAAAAATGGATTTATTGGTAATTTCGTGTAGTTTTTTCTGTTTGAAATCTGTTCTCTGTTGCATCTTTGAGAACTTACCACTTTTGATTCTGGCAACGAAATGCTGCCGGATCTCTTGCATTTGGCAGCTTGCATGTTGAACTTCATTTCTGCAAATTTCGGTTGAAAAATATTGTCATTTGAGTGTATAAACCGTTGTTGCAAATCAATAAAATACAGTTTTTGTGCCTGTAGAAACCGTGTTTTGTTGCTGCAAACATGGTCTGAGTCCATGTTTGCGATGGCATAACTCTTTCATTTCTTCCTGAACCTTTTTTTAAAAGATAGAGTTTTCTACTATATGCATACCAAATTTCAGGTCATTTAGACTTAGATAGCTTATAGAAATGTGCTGCTAAACATTGACATGGACCATGTTTTTGCCCAGAGTTTTACAGTGAAAACACTGTCTGGGTTCAATTTGAGACAGCATAACTTTCTCATATTTTATCCAAATTGCATGATTTTTTTTTAAAAGATGAAGTTTTCTACTATATGCAACTAATTTTAAACTCAATCTGATTATTTGATTCTCGATTTCATGCCTGAAAGCTGAACCCATGAGGGTTTTTAGGCCTGTGAATTTTTTGTTTTTGAACTGTTGCAAACATGGTCTGCGTTCATATTTGTGATAGTGTCACTTTTTCATTTCCAGTTAGAATTCATTGATTCTTCTTTTGTTTGAAAGATGAAGTTTTCTACTTTATTCACACCAATTTTTAGTTCAATCAAAGGTCGATCGGCCATCTGTTTTATATCCAAAAGTTGAACCCAGAGAAGATTTTAGACCTGGGTATTATTTTGCCCAAGTGTTTTTATGCTCATTTTTTGTCCGATTTTTGACTATTACTTCATTTTTTCTGATATTTCTAAAGTATTTATGATGCCTATCAATAAATTAGCCCAGTTTTGATGAATTTAGAATTCAAATTTTGAATTATTTGAATTTAAATTTGAATTTTGGTTTGAGTGGAATTTTGCTTGTTTTTGGTCATTTTCGAGCACAGTTTTCTCCAATCTTTTTGAAATGATTTTTAAAATTCAGAGGATTTAAAAATAATTATTATATAATTTTTTAAAGTATTTTCAAGTATAAAACCTATTTATTCTTTATAATAACGAAAATTTTCAAATATGGTTCCCAAATGTTTTTCAAAATCGGTTTTCAAAGCTTACTTTCAAGGAAAATTATTTTCTATAAAAATTATATGCTTTTGCACTGTCGAGCGAATGAGAAGGAGAGTTAAACGATTGGGAAAAACGCATAGTATGCGATACTTTCGTTTATCCTTTCGGTTAATTCCTAACTTGTCTGTTTGATCGTTTTGGCCGACAGGTCTAGTTTACCGGTGATATGAGGTGAACCTTTTACTGCTTTGTGTGTGAAATTTACTTAGGTTAGTAAACCTTTAGTGCAAACGGGTGGTATGTGACACACGTTAATACTTTTCGGGTTCCTTTCCGAGAGTATGTGACACATTTGCCTGTTGGCGTGCCCGTACCGAACCTTCGGGTCATTTGTCATTACGGCGTATTTGTCTTCGGACGTTTGCCATTGCAGCTTATTTGCCTTCGGACGTTTGCGAATGCGGCATATTTGCTATTGCGACGTATTTGTCTTTTGACGGTTGCCTTTGATCGAGGTACCATTATGTGAAACAGTACTCGGCAAAAATAGCGCGTGCAAAATATTTTTTGAGATGATTTTTAACCTTGTGTGTCGTCATTTTGGAATTGGTCATTTGAACCATTCGGTGGTGATTACTTTGGGATTTTATGGACTCTTAGGAGTTCTTTTGAGATTTTCATTGCCTACACTGGCGTGTTGAGATTTGTCTTTTGGCGTATATATATTGAGATTGCATCTTTGGCACTATTTATAGGATTTTTCTTTTGGCGTTGTATGAGATTTTTATCTCTTTATTGATATTTTCCTTATAATTTATGTCGAGATGGCTTTTGCTTATGTTTTCCTTGGAGTTGCCGATATAGCGGGTTTGGAAATTACTCTTTTAAGAGTTTACATTTTACTATTCTCTAAATCATTCTTATTTAATTTATGATTGCCGATGATATGAGGCATGCTACATTTTAGCGATTCATGAAATTTTTCGTCTCCTTTGTGTTTTATGCTTATTGAAGCAATAGTTTTCTATGACCTAGTGCAACCATATATGCCATAAATGATGCATATCCTCCATATGTCTATGGTTAGCTTTCTTATTGTTTCTTCTTGTTCAAGAAGAATATCATTATGCTCCTATGCTCTATTATTCTGCTATCACATTTTACTGATTCTTTTAGCTAGATTGACCCATGTATTTATAATCGGCCGGACCGAGGTGTTTCACATTAGGTACTTTTGGACTTAGCCTATTCTGCTTCAGCATGCTAGCTCGTTTTGTTATAGCTTTTTATGTAATCCTTTTTGGTTTGCTACTCTATATGTATATTCTTTTGACTCATGTTTGTATTATGGATGTCATACCACATATGTGATGTATCATTTTATGTACTTCATGATGTATCTGTATATGTGTGTATATATGGGATTATCTGCTGTTTTGTGATGTGTTTCGCATTTGAGTTGTTATATTTTGTTTTAATGGATCCTATAGCCACCTACGGCTTTGTATTAAGTATTTATTGGATATGTCGATCCATAAAAAAATTGCATTGTCGACGTATTCAATAGATATTTACGACAAGACTATAGATGGTCGCTCATATCCGACCCTATTCTCTGCATTAGTAGACAGTATTACCCAGTAATACTCTTTGTTAATGTGGAACTTGGTTGAGGCGTTACAGCTTGGTATCAAAGTTGAGTTTAGAAAAAAATATGATAAACGCATAATAGAAACACATATTACGATACATCAAAGTGTAATACAAAAGTTATGAATCCCCGAATCATCGTGCCTTTGTTCTTTTCATGTCCTTTGTGGTAGATAGAATTTTGAGAATACGTCTAGGAACGCATTTAATTTTGTAGTATTCCATATTTTAATTAATGATATCTGCTATGTGAATAATCTTTATATTATCCTAACTTTCAGTTAATGATTGGAAGAAGCGGAGGACGACGTTCGAATGCGGGGCAGTCCAGTGGCTCCCATCCGAATGGAGTATATATGTCTACTGATCAATTCATGGAATTATTTAGAAGCATCCAGCCTCCAGATCCTACTCTAGCTTTTCCTTCATGCAAGTCTCCTTTCGCGCGCATGTGTAGTGACTTTTCACATCTCGGAGGCAAGCCATTCAAAGGCTCCGAGTCTGTTTGGAGGTTCAGGCTTGGATTCGTTCTTGCGAGCGGATATTTTCTCACATGGATCTTTCGGATTATCATAAGGTTCTTGTAGCATCCAGCATGTTACGAGAGAATGCTCTTGATTGGTACGAGCTATTCACTGCTGAGCTCGACGAGTCTACTCTTACATGGACTCGGTTTCGGGAACAATTCGAGCTTAATTTCTTCCTGAGTCTGAGAAAGTATCTCTTTCCCATCGTTTCCTTGAGCTAAAGCAGGGGAAATCTTCTGTTTCTGATTATGTGTCTTCTTTCGAGGCTCTTTCTAAGTATGGACTTGAGTATATTAGCACTCCATACAAGAAGAACCTCAAGTTCGTTTCCGGCCTTAAGAAGTACTAAAAGAAATCTTTGATGTTGCAGCTCAAGCTTTCTTTTGAGGAGCTAGTTGACTCGGTGCTTCATCTTGAAGCTGTCGAGAAGGAGATCAATAGTGGTGATGATGTTGAGGTTCACAAGAACCCCAACAAGAAGTGGTTTCCTTTTACGAAATCCAAGTTCTTTCCGTCCAAGAAGAAGAAGCCAGTTGGTTCTACTTCTCAGCCTCAGTCTCGGCCTCAGCCTCAGTCTATTGGAGCACCTCCCTCTCGCAAGGGGTGTTTCAATTGTGGTTTGCCTGACCATATGATTCGGGAGTGTCCTAAGCCTCTCTTTTGTCGATGTTGCAAGAAAGAGGGCCATCGTATTGCTACTTGTCCTATTGCTCCATCTAATGCCAAATCTGGCAAGTTGAATGTAGCGGATGCTTCTGGAGGTTCTTCTCAGTGCGAAGGTACTTCTCCTTATATTCTTGAAGGTTCATTATTGTTTCATGATCGTTCTATTCGAGTCCACTTTGATACAGGTGCGTCACATTCATTTATATCAAAGAAGCTCACCGATGATTTGTCTTTGGATGTTTCTTATATGGTTACTTCATTGAGGATTTCGAATCCTATCGGGGGATCCGCAACCCTTAGCATGCTCTATGATGATGTTGAGATTGTTTTATGTGGATTTTCTTTTTATGCGAATCTGCACGTGATTTCTTATTTGGGTTTCGACATGATTTTTGGTATGGACAGGCTAGTGCGATATGACGCCAGGATTGTTTATGCTTAGCGGATGTTATATCTTCGATATCCTGATTTTCCATCTCAGCTATCTCTAGTGCTTCGGGATATAGATAATTCTAAACTATCCTTATATTCTCTTGACTCACAGATGATGATGATGATATATCTCGTATTCCTATTGTTTGTGAATTCTCTGATGTATTTGAGCTTGTTTTGGGTTTGCCACCTAAGAGGGCGATTGAGTTCCACGTTGATCTCATTCCAGGCGTGCAGCCAGTTAGTCGTCCTCCCACGAGGATGTCTACAAAAGAAAATGAGGAACACAAGAAGCAGCTTTTAGAGATTGAGTCCAAGCAGTTGATTCAGTCTAGTTCTTCACCGTGGGGTGCCACAGTCGTCTTCGTGAAGAAGTCCAATGGAACTCTTAGGCTTTGCATCGACTATCGCAAGCTTAACGAGTTAACCATCAAGAATAGGTATTTATTGCCTAGGATCAACGATATATTTGATCAATTGAATGGTGCTAAGGTCTTCTCTCGACTCCACCTTGCTGCTGGTTTTCATTAGCTCCGAGTCACGGAAGATAGCATACCTCTTACAGCTTTTCGCACTTGATATGGATCTTACGAGTGGCTCGTTATGCCGTTCGGTCTGACAAACGCACCTACTTTTTTGTCGATCTTATAAATCGAGTGTTCCGGGAATATCTCGATAAGTTCGTCCTTGTGTTCATCGATGACATCCTTGTTTATTCGAAATCTGAAGCCAAGCATGCTAATCACTTGAGAATTGTCTTGAGTACTCTTCGTCACCATCAGCTTAAAGCCAAATTCTCTAAGTGCCATTTTTGGAAGAATATGGTAAAGTTCTTAGGCCACGTTGTTTCTTCTAAAGGCATTTCTGTCGATCCTTGGAAGATCGAATCCATCCAGAATTGGAAGAGGCCTGAGAATGATCATGAGATTCATAGTTTCCTTGGATTGGAGGGTTATTTCCACCGTTTCATTAAGGATTTCTCTCGTATTGTGCTTCCTCTCACCAGCCTTACTCGAAAAGGCATTCTATTTGTTTGGTTCGACAAGTGCGAAGCTTCTTTTCAGCATTTGAAGGAGCTTCTCACTAATGCTCCTAATCAAGTGGTTCCCGAAGGGAATCAATATCTTGTTGTCTATACCGATGCTAGTAGATGTGGCCTCGGTGTCGTGCTTATGCAGAAGGATCGGGTAGTTGCTTATGCTTCTAGGCAACTGCGACCGAATGAAGTATGCTATGCCACTCATGACCTCGAATTAGCCACCATTGTCTTTGCCTTGAAGATTTGGCGCCATTATCTATTAGGCGAGCACTTCATTCTATACACCGATCATAAGTCCTTGAAATATCTATTCACACAGAAGGAGCTCAACATGTGGCAACAGCGTTGGCTCGAATTCCTTGCCTCCTATGACTTTGATATCCAGTATACCCCGGAAAAGGGTAATTGTGTTGCCGATGCGCTTAGTCGCAAACATTCGGCTATAATCTCTATGATGCTAGCCGAGTGGGATGTTCTAGAGACCTTATCACTTTGTGATATTCGAGATCGAGCTCCATCTTCTGATTCTCCTATCTTATTATTTAGTTTGGAAGCTCGATTCAGCTTATTGGATCATATGGTCGATGCTCAGTGGTGTGATCCCGATCTTGTGCACCTTATTTGTATTTGTGAGTCTGAGTCTCGTGATGAGGAGTTGAGGGATTTCAGCGTTGATTCTCATGGGTGTCTTCGTAAGAAGAACCATCTTATTGTGCCTTTTGATTCTGCACTTAGGCATGACATTATAGATGACTGTCATCATTCGAAGTATACCATTCATCCTGGCAGTAGTAAGATATAAGCCGATATGCATCGTCTTTATTATTGGGAAGGCATGAACCGCGATGTGGCGAGTTATGTGAGTAACTACATGGCTTGTCAACGTATCAAAGCCGAATATCAGCGCCCTTCTGATCTCCTTCAGCCTCTAGAGATTCCATTGTGGAAATGGGATCAGATTTCGATGGATTTCACTGACGGCCTACTTCGTTCAAGATCGGGCCATTCTAGCATTTGGGTTATTGTTGATCGTCTCACCAAATCAGCTTATTTCATTCCTATTAAGTCTAACAGGAGTGCTTCATATTTTTCTAAGTTGTATACCAAGGAAATTGTAAGACTTCATGGTGTTCCTAGTTTGATTGTTTGTGACCGTGATCTGCTATTCATGAGCCATTTCTGGCAGAGTCTTCAGTAAGCTTTAGGAATAAAGCTTAACTTAAGCACAACATATCATCCGCAGTCTGATGGACAGACTTAACGGGTGAATCATATTCTCAAGGATCTTCTCCATGCTTGCATTCTAGATTTCGATGGTAGTTGGGAGGATCACCTACCTCTTGTGGAATTTTCCTACAACAATAGTTTTCAGTCCAGTATCGGTATGCCTCCTTTCAAAGCCATATACGGAAGGCCATGTCGATCACCTTCTTGTTGGTTGGAATCTGGTGAGAAGCTTATTCTTGTCCCAAATTCTGTTTGTGATTCTTCTAAGAAGATTGATCTTATTCGTCAGAGAATGAAAGAGGCATAGAGCCGCCAGAAATCTTACATGGACAACCGTAGGAAGCCTCTCGAGTTCTCAGTTGGTGATCTCGTCTTTATCCGTTTTTCACCTCTAAAAGGGGTTATGCATTTCAGTATGACCGAAAAATTGGCTCCTCCCTTACAGGACCATTTCCTATTATTGAACTGTTGGCTCTGTGGCTTATAGAGTTTCACTTCCAGCTCATCTATCTGGCATTCATGACGTATTTCACGTCTCTCAGCTTCGGAAGTGTCTTTGAGAGTCAGATTTTGTTATCGATTCTCATGAGTTGCTAGAGGTTGAGACCTCACCAGACCTATCTATTGTGCAGCAGCATATTCGCGTACTTGCTTCGGAGGTGAAACGCCTTCGAAACAAGGATGTGCCACTCGTTAAAGTTCAATGGACCGCTAATCCCAATGACTGCACTTGGGAAACCAGAGAATTTATCGAGCGATCCTATCCTGGTTTTCTATCTTCGCATAACAATGGTGAGAATGTCTCTTTATCTCAAGCTTATTTTCTTTTCATTTTGAGTGATGAAATTAAATAGTTGAATACAAAATCTTCTCTAGAAATTGCATGGACACAATTTTGTTAAGGGGAATCTGTAACAAGCCTAATTTTGAAGATTATCTGTAAATATTAAATTATAACGGTAGTTATGATTTAATATTTTGAATTAAAAAAAATTGATTTTAAATTGCTTATTTGGAATAAACAATGAATTTTGGAAAATAAAATATGAAAATAAATTTAAAAGCTTTATTTCGTTTGTTTGGATTAATAATGAATGGAAAATGATTTTTATTTGAAGAAAACGCTATAATTCTATTAAATATCGTCAATTACTTCTTTTAATAATTTTAAAGGAAGTATTTGATTTTTAAAGGTTTTTTAATCAAATAAAAAGGTGGAAATTGGTTTAAAAATGAGTTTTAATTATAAGTTTGAGTTTAGAATGGTTAGTTATATTTTGCTAAGCAAGAAAAATATTTTTGCGGAATTTTTGAAGTTAAAAATGAGGATTTGTGCATTTATTTGTGTGCTTTTGTAAAATAAAGGTTTTTAGTAATAAAAATGTTTAAAAAGAGTAAATTATCATTTTAAATGATAGAAAATTTCTATTTTGCATGTATACAAGTTTTACATTTTTCTTGTTTAAAACTTGAGAGAAATGCATTTTTTTGAGAAAAATGTGTGATCCTCTGTAAATAGAGGAGAGCACACATGCAACTATATATATCACAACAATAAGATGATGCCAACATGCCTAGCAGGTAACAAAACTAAATATAAGCATCAAAGAAAAATCAGGTACTCCTAAGATGAGTTCCGACAAGGCCATCACCCATCACACCACGATATCGAGTTCCGACATGACCACCACCCAATACCGAGGTGTTAGGAGTACCTAGAAACATAAGATTATGATACTCCATGCATCTGAATCAGGAGCTCTATGCATCAAAAACTAAAAAGGAAGCTCCGTGCATCTGGATCGAAAGGAATGAAGAAGCATATACTCTAAAGTGGAACTGAATATGATGCTGAATGGAAAATCTGCTTTGGAGACTCTGTACAAAGGAAGAAGTGCCAAGCAGAAGAATGGATCCTCCTAAAGATAATACGCCACAATAGAGATCAAAGTATCCTACATCAGTGGTGGAACTGCAAATAATCTTGAGTGGAAAACTCTACTCTGATGTCCTCTCTGCAATCGGTAATCCTGTAGTCTGAAGACATGAGAACCTGCAAAAAGAGCCTGACACCCTATCACCCATACCCATATCGGAAGGATGACTAAGGAAAAAGTAAGAATTATACATATATATGTATATTTATATAATTAATATACATATATACGTATAGATGAGGTAGGCAATAAAACCTAAATAAGACTAAACAGGACAAAAACAATAGAATTTAAATACCTATAAACTAATATCACCAAAGACAAGAACAATAATTAAAATAAAACTTAAAAGATTCTTATGAATCTTTAATCATAAGTAAGTTATGATTAACATTTAGATCATCATATAAATTTGATAAAATATTAATGTTAATACTGTTAATTTTAAATATATAATTGATGTGTTTGAATAATTTAATATTATAACTAACCTTATTAAGATACCCTTTAAATATATTATTTTTAACTAATTTATATTTAGGATTTGAAATCTGATTAAAACAAAATGAAGAAATTGTAAAAATCAATTTGTTAAAATGACTATTATTATTATTAAAAAAAATTGATGTCTTTCAAACCAAATATACCAACTAATAATAATAAATAAAGTGTCAAGTAAAAATCTAATATTCTTTTTGAATCTAAATCTAAAATTATTCCAATAGAAGCCACAATCCAAAATTTTAATTGTTATATTAAAATTAAAAAAATTAGAATATTATTTAGAATGTAATAAGAATCCGTGCAAGCATAGTTTACATGTTTTATATCTTGAAGATGCAGATTACAAAAATAACATTTATTATCAATTTGAATATTTTTTCTTTTTAAGAATTCTATTGTATTAAGTTTTCCATGCAATATTAACCACATGTGAATTTTAGATTTAGGAGGAGCATTAGATTTTCAAATACTTTTAAATGAGTTTTTTATTGTACCGGAGAATTAATAAATCTGTAAAAAGAATTAGAAGTATATTTCTTACTCTAATCCCATTCCCAACAAATAATATCATTATCGTTATCAATATTATAAAGATTTAATCTTGCGTAAAGCAAATAAAGTTGCCTAAGAGTTGAACCTACTAAAATTCTATTAAAGCTAAAATTCCAAGGAGGATCATTTTAAAGAGAATAAACTTCATTAATTAAAGCAAACTTAAAGTTACAAATTTCATAGAGCTCTTTAAATTCTAATTTAAGAGTTAAGATGGAAATCCAACGGTCATGCCAAAAAGAAGTACGATTACCAGAACGAACAATTGTATTCATTCCTAAATTAAATATCTCATTATATTTTAAAATGTTTTTCAAAAAATTAGATATGTTTTGAGTGGTTGGAGAAGCAATTTGATATAAATTGCTATTTCCATTATAGTAATATTTAGAAATGTTCTCTTTCCAAATAGCGTTATCATTTATATCCTTAAACTTCCATAATCATTTACCTAGCAAGGACAAATTCATATTATGCAAATTAATAACTCCTAAACCACCATATTTTTTGGCCTTACATACGGTTTTCCAATTTACTAGACATTTTATATTATTATTAGAATTTTCCCCACCCCATAAGAAGTCTCTTCTAATTTTATCAATTTTATCAATAACCCAATCTGGAAACAGATGCATGGACATCCAATAAATCAAAAGGGCTGATAAAACCGAATTTATTAAAACTAGTCTACCTGCTCTAGATTATAATCTCCCATTCCAATTAGAAATATTATTTTTGATTTTATCAATGATAATAATCCAATCGTTATGTTTGAGATTGGTGGGTCTAAGCACAAAGCCAAGGTAGTCAAAAGGAAGTTTCATAGTTTTGCAATTTAGAATATTAGCAACTCAGTTTTCAACTTTTTCAAAATCGTTTAAAACTAACACAGAACTTTTGTCAAAATTTATTTTTAAACCAGATAAAATTTCAAAATTGTAAGGGATAAACTTAAGGGTTATAATGTGTCTAGGAAGATAGGAAGAAAAAATAAGGTATCGTCGGCAAATTGAAGAACCGATATACCATTACGTGATATGTCATTGCCTACATATCCTAGAGATCCATTATCCACTGCTCTTTTAATAATTTTAGCAAAAACATCAGCAGCTAAGTTAAATAATAAAGGCGACAAGGGATCCCCTTGCCTTAAACCTCTCTTAGATTGAATTCTATTACCAAATATACCGTTAACCATATTACTAGAGTTTCCAGTTCTAAGCAAAGTCATAATCCAACTAATCCATCTATGACCAAAACCTCTAGCATGAAAAATATCTATAAGAAAATCACAATCCACCGAATCAAAAGCTTTAGAAAATCAAGTTTTAAAATCTCACAAGTTATGTTATTCTTACAATAGTAATTAATATATTCTTGAACAACTACCACTCCATCAGTGATATTTCTCCCTTTAATAGAAGCAGATTGTGAACAATCAATCAAATCATTCATTCTTATACTAAGTCTGTTAGCTAGAACTTTAGAAATGATTTTAACTGAACAGGTAATCAAAGAAATAGGTCTAAAATCTTTTAAGTTTTTAGCTCCTACTGTTTTATGTAACAAAATAAGATTTGCGAAATTAAATCTCCCTAATTGCAAATTACCATTATAAAAATCATTAAACATATTAATTAAGTCAAATTTTAAAACGTCCCAAAAAGTTTTATAAAATAAAATTGGAAACCCATCAGTTTTATAAAATAAAATTTGAGAGAAATGCATTTTATTATGTGTATATGTGATACGTACACTTTAATTTGTTCATGTGTTGATTTTATTCCTTAGGCTAAAATTAATTCTCTTTAATACTTGGGTCCAAAGCCCACCTATCCTAAAACCAGAATTAAGAAGTGAGAGAAGAGAAATGGAAACACTGTACGTACACCTTCTTCTTCCTCTTTCCAGTTCACAAGAATAAGAAACCCACTCCACAAACTTCAAAATCCAAGCCAAATCTCCAACCAAATCAAAAAAAATTGTTGCTTCCTTTCAAATTAAATCATATTCTACAGGTAATCTACTCCAAAACTAAACTATTTCATCAAAATCTAATTTGTGTTACAAGATTTGTATGTAATCTCTTTTTTTGGCCTTGCATGTTTCTATTTTGAGTCTTTACAGGTATTTGAAGCAAATTCTTGCTCCAAACTCTCATCTTTCAGCTGCAAATCCGAGTTTAATCTTTAACATTAGCAAGGTGAGTTGTAATACTCACAATTCCTAGCCGGGCTAAGCTCAAAATTGCAAGAAATTGTAGAAAAAATTAGATTTGTTGGTAATTGTGTAGTTTTTTCTGTCTGAAATCTGTTCTCTGTTGCATCTTTGAGATCTTGTAACTTTTGATTCCGGCAATGAAATGCTGCCGGATTTCTTTCATTTGGTAGCTTGCATGTTGAGCTTCATTTTTGCAAATTTTGGTTGAAAAATATTATCATTTGAGCGTTCAAACCGTTGTTGCAAAATCAATAAAATACAGTTTTTTCTGCTTGTAGAAACTGTGTTTTGTTGCTGCGAACATGTCCTGAGTTCATATTTGCAATGGCATAACACTTTCATTTCTTACTGAAATTGCGTGATTCTTTTTTTTTAAAGATAGACTTTCTACTATATGCCTATCAAATTTCAGATGATTTAGACTTATATAGCTTATAGAAATGTGCTGCTAAACATTGACCTAGACCATGTTTTTGCCCATAGTTTTATAGTGAAAACACTGTCTGGGTTCAACTTTGAGACGTCCTAACTTTTTCATGTTTTATCCAAATTACATGATTCTTTTTTTGTTTGAAAGATGAAGTTTTCTACTACGTGCAACCAATTTTGATCTCAATCCTATGCTATTTGATCCTCTGTTTCATGCCTGGAAGTTGAATCCATGAGGGTTTTCAGGCCTGTGCATTTTTGGTTTTCGAACTGTTGCAAACATGGCCTGAGTTCATGTTTGTGACAGTGTAACTTTTTGATTTCTAGTCAGAATTCATTGACTCTTCTTTTGTTTGAAAGATGAAGTTTCTATTTTATTCACTCCAATTTTCAGTTCAATCAAAGGCCTTTCCGCCATCTGTTTTATGTCCGAAAGTTGAACCCGGAGAAGATTTTAGACCTGGATATTATTTTCCCTAAGTGTTTTTATGCTCAATTTTCATCCAATTTTTGACTTTTACTTCATTTTTTATGATATTTATGAAGTATTTTGAGGGCTATGATGCCTATCAACAGGTTAGCCCAGTTTTGATGAATTTGGAATTCAAATTTTGAACTATTTGAATTTAAATTGAGTTTAAATTTGAAGTTCGGTTAGGGTGGAATTTTGCTTTTTTTTGGTCGCTTTCGAGCACAGTTTTCTTCAAATCTTTTTGAAATGATTTTTAAATTTTAGAGGATTTAAGCATAATTATTATATAATATTTTAAAGTATGTTCAAGTATAAAAACTATTTATTCTTTATAATAAGGGAAATATTCAAATATGGTTTCCAAATGGTTTTCGAAATCGATTTTCAAAGCTTATTTTCAAGGTAAATTATTTTCTATAAAAATTACATGTTTTTGCACTGTCGAGTGAATGAGAAGGAGAGTTAGACGATTGGGTAAAATGTGCAGTATGAGATATGTGCGTTTATCCTTTCGACTAATTCCTAACTTGTCTGTTTGATTGTTTTGGCCTACAGGTCAAGTTTACCGATGATATAAGGTGAATCTTTTACTGCTTTGATTGTGAAATTTACTAGCGGTTAGTAAAACGTTTAGTCCGAACCGGTGGTATGGGACACACGTTAATACTTTTCAGGTTCCTTTTCAAGAGTTTGTGACACATTTGCCTGCGTGCCAGTATTGGACCTTCGGGTCATTTGCCATTGCGGCATATTTGTCTTCGGACGTTTTCCATTGCAGCGTATTTGTCTTCGAACGTTTGCCAATGCGGCATATTTGTCATTACGACGTATTTGTCTTTCGACGGCCGCCTTTGGACGAGGTATCTATTATGTGAAACAGTACTCGGAAAAAATAGCACGTGCAAAACCTTTATTGAAATGATTTTTACCCTTGTGTGTCATCATTTTGGAATTGGTCCTTTGAACCATTCGGCGGCGATCACATCGGGATTTTTTTGGACTCTTGGGAGTTCTTTTGAGATTTTCATTGCCTACACTAGCGTGTTGAGAATTGCCTTTTGGCGTATATATATATATATATATATATATATATATATATTGAGATTTCCTTTTTGGCGCTATTTATGGGATTTGCATTTTGGCGTTGTATGAGATTTTTATCTCTTTGTTGATATTTGCCTTATATCTTATGTCAAGATGGCTTTTGCTTATGTTTTCCTTGGAGTTGCCGATATGGCGGGTTTTGGGAATTACTCTTTTAAGAGTTTACATTTTACTATTCCCTACTCCATTCTTATTTGATTTATGATTGCCGACGATATGAGACATGCTACATTTTAGCGATTCATGAAATTTTTCGTCTTCTTTGTGTTTTATGCTTATTGAAGCAATAGTATTCTATCACATAGTGTAACGATATATGCCATACATGATGTGTATCCTCCATACGTCTATGGTTATCTTTCTTATTATTTCTTCTTGTTTAAGAAGAATATCACTATGCTCTTATGGTCTATTATTCTGTTATCACCTTTCACTGATTCGTTTAGCTAGACTGACCCGTGTATTTTATACTTGGGTCAGACCGAGGTATTTCATGTTAGGTAATTTTGGACTTAGCTTATTCTGCTTCTGCATGGACCATTCTGCTAGCTCCTTTTGTTATAGCTTTTTATGTAGTCCTTTTTGGTTTGCTACTCTGATATGTATATTCTTTTGACTCGTGTTTGTATTGTGGTCATCATACCACATATGTGATGTATCATTTTGTATACTCTATGATGTATCTGTATATTTGTGTATATATGGGATTATCTGCTGTTCTGTGATGTGTTTCGCATTTGAGTTGTTATATTTTGTTCTGATAGATCCTATAGCCACTTATGGCTTTGTATTAAGTATTGGATATGTCGATCCATAAAAAAATTGCATTGTCAACGTATTCAATAGATATTTAAGATAAGGCTATAGATGGTCGCCCCTATCCGGCCCTATTCTCTACGTTAGCATATAGTATTACCTAGTAATACTCTTTATTAATGTGGGTCTCGGGGTGGGGCGTTACATGACCGAATGGCCCAGATTCAAAATAATTTAATCCAACGGCTGACATTGATTCGAATCTCTATAAACACGAGCCTAACCCCTCACTTTTCTTCTCATAATTTCTAAAGCGATAGCGAAGCTCTGCCATCTTCTCTTCTCTTCAAATTCTAAATTCTTTGTTCTAAATATAATTATAGTTTATATACATATATGTAGGTGGATAATAACAAAGAATGAAGAAGAATAGGGTTGAATCTAATCGTCAAAACCAAAGTAAATTATAAATCCAGATCTCAATCTGAATTAAATTCAAATCTCTTCTCTAATCTTGATTTAAGATAGATATATGTATGCTTTCAGTAGATATATTCAAGTAGGAAGAGTATAAGGAGTCAAATTAGACTAACAGGGATTAGTTCTGGAGATTGGAAAGCTAAAAATATGAGTGAGAAATTATATATTTTTATATAATGTTGGATTATATCGCCGTAAATCTATTCCTATATGCCTAAATGTAAATTCGGAGTTGTAAGCCTAATTATATACATGAAATGAATCTAAAAACCCTATTTACATATTCTATTATTGATATCCTAGATTTGATGTTGCATGTACTTGAATCCGGAAAGTATTGGGTAGCAGGAGTCTCTAAATTTGACAAATCATATAGTAGTCTCAGATTGTCGGTTAAATGATTTATGCGATTAAATGTAAATTAGAAGTTACCATAATAAATTATTGGGGTTTAAGTAGTATTTTAATTCATTGGAATGTAGGGTGTTGCAATATAAACAACTATAGATTACCGACTTTAGATTCATAAATAAAAGTGTATCATTGAAATCACAAAGAATATGCCAATAAGAAAGAGATGTATAAAATTTGGATATTTACTGTATTTTGTACTATTTATTTTAATTACAACGAAAAGATAATTCCTTGTAATTCCAAACGTAACATAAATTCCATTTTTGGGTAAGATATAGAAATTTTTGCACTAAAAAAGGGCACAAACACCCAATAGAGATTGTGTAGAGTGATAAATAAAGAATATTAAATGCAAACAGAGAGAATATGGCAATAAATTAATAAGAAATAAGCAAATAACATAGACACATCAATTTATACTGCTTCGGTGTTGTTTGCCTACGTCCACTTTTAGGAGATGATTTTATTAATCATTTTGTAAACTGTGTACAATAGGGAACGAATGAAAACCCTTAGTTGCAAAAGAGTACAAAGCAACAAAGTTCTCGAAAATGAACAATTAAGTTTGTATTTACAGAGGAAAATGATGAAATATCTCCTTGAAAATTCGACAGCAAGATCTCCAGAGCCATAGGGGCCCATAAGAGGGATCACATGGCCTAAATCCCAAGAAATAAGGATCAGGGATTACCCATATTTTGGAGGAGTTTGTGGGTGCGATCCCCATGGGAGCTTCTCCATGTTGTATTATGCTCAGGCTTCAAGTTTTATCCTAATTGAGTTACTGATCAATCTTTATTGCAACATGTGATGTTGGCTGATTTAGACTGATTCCTTTAGAAGAAAGAGGGTCGATCCCTCTTGCTTGTTCCTTTTGGGGTGTGATCCCTAAGGTGGACTCCCTAGGCACCCAATATCATGTTCCCAAAGTTTTATATGCATTAGACTTATGGATCTTCAGATATCGATTGTTTTCCATTGACTTGCACTTGTTTCGATGAACTAGGCCAATCCCTTTTGTTCAGAGGGATTGTAGTCGATCCCTTTTCTAGATTAAATTATATTCCATACTTAAAAACATTCTGCATAGCATGTCTCTTGATTTCGTTCGATCACGGCTTCGTATTACCATCTGCACTTGATTTCTGGACCCACAATCATCACCCTAGACTTACTGGTTTTGGTGACAGTCGAGTCTAACTTGTCCAATCAGTACGGATATAGCTGGGTCCGAATGCTGAATAACATTAATGTTGGAACTGGGCCAGCCCGCAACGGAAGTTATAGGTGAATTTCAAAAAACATTCCCTTTATTGGATCTATATTGGGTCTATGAATTCTATTTATTTAGAACATTTCTAAATTTTATTAAAATAAAATCTCTTATTTATTAAAATTTATAAATTATATACAATTTTATTTGATTTATATTTTATACATATAAAT
This sequence comes from Allium cepa, assembly GCA_030765085.1. Lineage (NCBI taxonomy): Eukaryota > Viridiplantae > Streptophyta > Magnoliopsida > Asparagales > Amaryllidaceae > Allium > Allium cepa. The sequence goes on from CM060928.1 coordinate 460,983,384, forward strand.
GTACACATATGTATCATATGCATATATATGTGTGTGCGAATGTGCAATATGATAATCCATGAAAGGTATAACATACCCATGTATAGATGTTGGGATTTACATCGCACTGGACACGTTAGCTTATCCGATATTTATTGTATGTTGCCCAAATATGTGTATGGGTTCAAACTTATTATTCATATAAATAGATAAATCTACCTAAATGTATATAAATACATAAGTTAACTAAGTAATTTTATGAGAATGAAATTTTTTAAATATCTATATATGTATGTATGTATGTACGTATGTTACCCGACACCTTGGCCCGGCTACAGAACGGCGGTTGAAGATATTATTGATAGCACTAGACAAGATTCTGGCCGAGAAGAGCCTGAAGATGTAAGGGTTTGATGCAGTTGACATGTTTCGGCGTTTATGTGTGGTTGCCGCTCGTCTAGGTAACTCAGCACATATTGCTCGGCCAAGATCGCTCGGCATGCATCGTTCGGTCAGTTGGGTCGTCGTCGCTCAGCATGTGCCGCTCGATTAGGGTAACTCAACACACGTCGCTTGGCAAAGATCGCTCGACACTCATCGGTCGGTCAGTTGAGTTGTCCCTTGGCATGTACCGCCCGGTCTGGGTAACTCGACACACATGGCTCGGTCAAATTGGATTGGAACGTGTGGCTCGGTCAACAATGTAAGTCACATGTGGGTCGGCCTAGACAGGTTAGCAGGTATTGATCGTAAAAGGGGAGTCACCACCATTCGGCCATCCTGGATCGGCATTTTCCATTCGGTGTATCCCGCTCGGCATGCCTGGGTCGGTCGACTTGAGGTTCCCATATATGGGCCAAGGTACTCCTAGGCCAGAGAAGGAAGTCAGGCCTATCTTCATCTACAAATAGAGCGGCAGGGGTGTAGTGAAAGGGGACCTTTTTTCGAGAACTCCAAGGACACTCGGCCATTTTTTACACTATCTTTCTTTCAGTTAAAACTTGTATTCGAGCTATTTACTTACGGATTTTATCTATATTCAAGTCTTAGAGAAAAGCAATAAAGATTATATTAACAGAAGACATCGGCGGTTATGCCGAACCACTACAATTCTGGTGTTCTTGTTTTTGCAGTTAGTTTTGCATACGTCCCTCGGTTTTAATTTATTTTCTTCACTAATCTCTCTACATAATTCTATTCAAGGGTATTAATGATCAATTTTGGTGTAAACATTTTAGTGCTTTCACTGAAAATATCATTCGTAGGTTGTTGGGATCTACTTTGTCACTACTGGATTGAAGAAATCCCCTAAAAAATATCTAAGTTCATTCACAAGAAGTTCAATGATTCTATTCAGAGTTCCTACCAATAACTCTACAATGGGAAGACCGCGTACCAGATCAGCCTTCCATAATGCGGATGTCAATGAGACCACTAGCATCCAACAAGTAGGACCTAACAATCAAAGAAGCTTGCCCTAAGGATAGTTTCCCTTTACCCAGAATTGACCAACTGGTTGACTCAACTATCGGACACGAGTTATTGTCATTTATGGATGTGTATTCGAGATACAATCAAACCCAATGCACATTCCAGATCAGGAACACACTAGTTGTGTCACGGATGTCGAACTTTATTGTTATGTGGTGATGCATTTGGGTTGAAGAACGTAGGAGCGACTTATCAACGCTTGGTAAATCGGGTGTTTAAAGACCAAATTTATAGAACAATGGAAGTCTATGTAGATAATGTGCTCGTGAAGTCACAGTAGTCAAACGACCACATTCGAGACTTAGCGGAGATATTTAATATACTTAGATACTATGGAATGAAAATCAATCCACTAATGTGTTCCTTCGGTATTGCGTCGAGAAAATTTTGGGGCTTTATTGTCATGCATGGGGAATTGAAGCTAATCCAGAAAAGATTCAGGCTATTTAAGACATACAAGCACCCAGAACTATAAAGCAAATACAAAGCCTGAATGGAAAGGTCACCTTGTTGAGTCGGTTCATATCCAGAGCGACCGATAAATGTATTCCCTTCTTTGATGTGATAAAGAAAGGGAAGAGAAATTTTTAATGGACACCCAACAGTGAGGATGCCTTTCGAGCTCTAGTGAGACATTTGGAAAGTCCTCTAGTTTTGTCAAAGCCTGTAGACCATGAAGTGTTATATGCATATCAGGCCGTGTCTCAACATGCCAATAATACGGCCTTGCTTCGTGAGGAGGATCGAATTCAAAAGCCAGTGTATTATGTTAGTAAACGTCTAACGGGGTCGGAGAGAAATTATCCTAAGATTGAGAAGCTAGCCTACTTCTTAGTGATTGCATCACACAAGCTTCGTCCGTATTTTCAGGCTTACCCGATCAGTACTTGTAACGATCAACCTCTGCGACATGTGCTCCAACGACCCGAAACCTCTAGAAGGTTGTTGAAGTAGAACATTGAGTTGAGTCAACTCGATATCACCTACCTGCCTCGGTCGGCTATCCAAGGGCAGGCGCTAGCGGACTTCATTGCAAAATTCACCATATCAGACGAGCCAAGCAGTGAGGATGTTATTCCCTCCATTCGTTGGAAACTATACACCGATGGGGAATCCAATGACCGTTGTTCTAGGGTTGGTGTAATTCTTGTAACTCTCGAAAACCAATCAATTTGTTATGCTTTGAAGCTTGATTTCCCATCCACAAATAAAGAAGCCGAGTATGAAGCACTGGTTGCTGGCTTGAAATTTATCAGAGAACTTTGAGTAAAATCGGTAGAAATCTTTTGTGACTCACAATTGGTGGTGTAATAGGTGCGGGGAGACTATCAAGCAAAGGGGCAGAGACTTGCCTCATACCTTGCTCGGGTTCAAGAACTGTTGGGAGACCTTGAATATTACGATATTTCACACATCCCACATGGGGAAGCCGATTCGTTGGCAAAATTCGCAAGTACTGGTGGTGCACATAGATGGGATTTGTTCCTGTCGAAATCTTACATGCTCCGAGTATAAATTAGATGAAAGTAGATTTTTTTTTGTTAGAAACAGAAATCGAGAAGGAGTCATGGATAACCCCATTCAAGCAATACATACTACACAGGGTTTTGCCAAAAAGAAAGAACGAAAGACGACAAGTCATTCGCAAAGCTTCACGATATGTAATGCAGGACGGAATAATGTATCAGAAGGGATTCTCGATCTCCTTACTTCGGTGCATTGCCCACGATGAGATAAAATGAGTCTTAAAAGAAGTTCATGAAGGAGAATGTAGCGACCATATTGGGGGCAGACATTAGCGAAAAAGATCCTCCGCTATGGATACTATTGGCCAACCGTGAAACGGGACGCCGCGGACTATGTGCAAAAATGTGATAAAATGGTTAGCCCTTGCCCGTTTGTAATATGGGGAATCGATATAATCGGCTCCCTGCCAATCTCCAAAGGTGGTGCCAAATACGCAATAGTTGCAGTCGATTACTTTACCAAGTGGGTGGAAGCAGAGCCCTTAGCTACAATCACCACCAAAAAGGTCATTCATTTCGTTGTGCGAAACATCATATGCCGTTTTGGCCTCCCACGGACTATCATTACGGATAATGGAACTCGGTTCGAAAGTAGGTAGTTCAAAGAATTTTGTCGAAAGCAGCAGTTGCTCATCCAAAAGCCAATGGACAAGTAGAAGCCGTAAACAAAATAATCAAATCCATATTGAAAAAAGGTTTGGAGAAAGCTAGAGGCAAGTGGATGGATGAGCTTCCAACGGCACTTTAGGCTTACAGAACCACCCATAAGTCCGCGACTGGCCATACACCATTCACATTGGCATGTGGCACGGAAGTTGTTATACTCCTGGAACTTGAAGTTCCTTCACATCGGGTAACTCATTATGACCCTAAGACGAATCAGGATCTCTTACTGGAATCACTGGACTTTGTTGAAAAACATGAAGAAGTTGATTAAAGGGCGGCTGCATATAGGCACTGAGTCGCTCGACATTATAATGAAAAAGTCCGACCGAGAATCTTTGATGTGGGCGATCTCGTTTTGAAGCGAGTTTTTCGGATCCCATCGCATATGAATCCCACATGGGAAGGTCTATACGTCATTGAACGGAAGCTTGGAGAGGGAACTTTCAAGTTAGCGACCGTCATTGGAATGACACTCCTCCGGGCATGGAATAACGAGCATCTGCGATGTTGTTACACTTAGTTGTTTCCTTTGCATTTTAGTAGCAGTTTGTTTCCAGTATGTTTTTCTTTTGTTTTTGGCATGTAATAAGACAATTTAGTTGTTCCTATTTGATTATTGATAATAAAGGCTTGAAGCCGCTTTTCTATGAACTATCGATGTTCCGTGTGTTGTAATATCCATGGAAAAAATTAAATCATATTATTTTGTCCAGAGTTCATACGCATGCACAAAATTAAAAATCAATCAACATAAAAAATCTCTAAGTCCCCATAGTGCGGACTGGAGTACTCTGACTCCCCAGAGCATGGACTAGAGTATAAATGACTTAAAAATCTCTAAGTTCCCAGAGTGCGGACTAGAGTACTCTGAGTCCCAAGAGCGCAGACTAGAGTATAAATGACTTAAAAATCTCTAAGTCCCAAAGTGTGGACTAGAGTACTCTGAGTCCCAAAGCGCAGACTAGATTATAACGGACTTAAAAATATCTAAGTCCCCAGAGTGCGGACTAGAGTACTTTGAGTCCCCAGAGCATGGACTAGAGTTTAAAAGATTTAAATATTTCTAAGTCCCCGGAGCACGGATTAGAGTGCTCCGAGTCCCCGGAGTGCGGGCTAGAGTACAAATGATTCAAAAAACATCTTAAGTCCCTGAAGCGTAGACTAAAATTATTCTAAATCCTCAAAGCTGGACTGGAGTATTTACGATTCCAAAAATTTTCGAGTCATATGGAAGTGAACCGGAGCTTGGGTAACTTACAAGATTTTGAATTTCAGCTACAAGTTATACAGTAAGTTGAACAACGAAAATCATCGAAAGCAAAGAAACAAAGTTTTATTAACTAATCCAAAATAAGTTTCACTACAATTTCTCCTGAACTTGGAGCCAAAAAGTATAATTATAAGGACTAGATATGAATAACTACATAATTTAGACTTATTCGGGTTGAATAAGGCACGATCGGATGGCTACTTTTTTGATATCTTTTCCTTCCTTGGTTTCTCGAAAGACTCCTCACCCGAGCGCTTCCTCTTGGATGCTTTACTTCCTAGTGAGATGGTGCCTAGGGAAGTAGGAGGAACTTCCAGTGGCCTGGTCCCGCCGGGGAGAATGACCTTCAAGGGCCGGTTTAGGGGATCATCCAATTCCACCACTTAGGGCTCAACCTTAATCTCAGCTTTCTTCTTTCCCTCTTCCATGATTTATTCCTCCATGCTCAGTTTCGAAGTATGCTCGGAGGCGCCCATGATTTCGACTTAGACGTGTTCTTCTGTAGGTGAGGGGTTCTCAAGTTTTTCCTCATCGAGCGCCCTGATCATTTGAGCATCGGGTCCTGGCGCATTCCCAGTGTGAGACGCCTCTTCCAATTTCTCTTCCTTCTTTGTAGCGGCATTTCTCCATAGAGTTGGTACAGGGTCAGAATGACCTACATGAAGTTATAAAAGACAAATGATAGAATACATTTATTGCCCGTGAAGAAGCGATGGTTATTTGAACTTTAGAAAGGGAGGTTAAGTACCAGTCACTGGCTGACTCTCAGCTGTTTTGGGAGTCTCACCCTTTGGGATAGGGGACTATCAAGCCCAGGCTCCTCTGGGTTATAGCTGATATGCTATTTGAAAGGATCGAGTGATTAGCGACCAGTCGGCTGAACAGGAGGATGAACTAGAGACTCAGTTCCGAACGGACCGATAGCGTAACTTTTTCCTTTTGATGAGGAGGAGTCTCTTTCGTAAAGGGCCTTAGCTGTAGATAGGTCGGTGCGCTTATTATTGTGAAGCACTTCCTTCACAAGAGAATCTTCATCAACCTCTTCAGTTCCCAACTCGACCCTTTTAATTTTTAGTCTAGTGTCCCATGCTTCGGCCAATGATTCGAGGTAGCCCTTGCCAAGAAAGATTAGGTCACGATGCTTAAGAACTAGAGCATTATACTCGGCAATGAGTGGATCAAACAGGCACTTAATTTCCTCCCAACCAGCCTCAGTAGTAGCCTCGAGGCGAGAATTGATTTCCAAGAGTGCCATTCTTTTACTTTCCTCATGGGCGGCGTTCTTCAGCGCTTCAGCTTTGGAGAACACCTCATCAAGCTATGATTTTAGAAGTCGTGTGGCGACAATCTCATCGTAATATCGTTATGACTCCTCTTGAGCGGCGGTTTTTTCTTCCTTTTCTTTGGCGAGTAGCTCCTCCCATTCTATGACTCGTTGAGCAAGGACATCTTTCTCTTTTTGAATTGAGTCTTTTTCTAAGGCTAAAGCGCCACAGCATTGAACCACCTCATCGATTTCCCTTTTGCGGGTAGCTTCCAAACGATTGACTTCCTCAACCGTGTCTTTAGCGTTTGTTGGGCAGTTTCAAGTTGATATTTGTATGAGGAAAGCTCTTTATCATGGGCTTTAATGATGTCTTTATCATGAATGGCTTCCAATTTCAGGCAATTGATCTCATACTAATGTTCCATGGAAACTTCTATAACTTTTTCAGCCAAGTGAACAAACGCATCGTGTTGGACGTAGACAACATTGTTGCAAGCGACGACACTTTGTTTTACATGACCTGGAATTGGATGAATCTGCAGGAAGAAAGTTTAGCCCGTCAAAATATATCTTCAGGAACGTGGCTTTAAGTTCAGCTAATCTTTCGGCTACTGACGGATCATGTGCATAAATTGGTGGGGTTAGCTTAGCCGGAGCCATGGACTTCTTGTGAGGCTCGCGAGATTGCCTAGTGCTTGATGAACCAGAGTGTTGGTCGCGAGAAGCTTTAGATTGAGATCCTCTTTGAGCATATTTCTCCCTGCTTTGTTGTGGTTGAGGAGGAGGATCATTGGGGTACGAAGAATGGCTGTAATTTTTCCTTCGAGACGACGACGAATCTAGGAGATGATAGTCTCTATCGCTGTTGTCGTCCCTATCTCGGCATATACCGGACCCCGAGTCTCGGCTGGAGTGATTAAAGATAGAAGACCTACAAAGGCGGTCGAATCTGTGAGTATGCCCTATATCACCTACACGGAAATTAGGTGAGGACAAGTCAGCAAGAATAACATGATGGCTGAAGTTTAAGTGTAGGGTGAAGTGTAAGTGTTCATGTGTGTCCTAGTGATTCCTGCCGGCGGACCATTTTCTTTGCTTTACTAATTGGAGCTCACTCTCCATGTCGGGTCGACCGAATCGCCTACAACGCCTCTCGTCGGCGAATTAAGCTCCGTATCTCTTGGGTCGTTAAAACCATAATTCAGCAGGTCATCGGGGATGGTCAGGTTTGAAAGACCTTTAAGTGAACCCTCTAGAAGTTGGGGAGAGGATTTTTTTCTCGACCGGGGTGATGGTAACGTTAGAAGTCCCGCCAACTTTTTTCTTCTTCAATTTATGGACTAAGCTTTTATGCCTCTTCGAAGGGGGAAGCGATTTGGGGACGTCAGGTACATCGGTTATAGGTGTAATATCAAAGCCTAGGTTATCATCGATCATTTTTGGCTTTTCGGCCTCCTTTATTTCACCCTCTTCAGATATATCGGGGTCCCTTCTGTAGAAGGAATCAAAGGCCCAGCTTGCCTTTTGCCTTTTTTCGAGACAGGTTTGGTTGTAGTGGCACTATGAGGGAGACTAGTTCGACGACCTTCCGCCAATAATCCGAACTGTAAAAGCAATTCATGGGAAATGATGGATTTTATCTCTCGGTCTCCCACGGAAACTACTCGACTGGCCTCGACGGCCTCAGAATACCCGACGCCTTCGAGACGTGGGCTGATACCTATAAAAATCAAAAGAAGTTCAGAAAGAATGCACTTTGTGCCACAGACAGATATTGATCCGGAAAAGGAACTTACTCCCTTCTAGCCATCTTCTCGCAAATCCCTAGGGCAGCGTACATAGAACCATTCCTGCTTATATTGGATGAATTTACTCCATGCCCCTGTCAGGATCTGAAACATGGAGTGTGGTTCGAGGAATATCAAAGATGGACTATCAGACCGTCTTTTGAAGCGATAGATGTAGCGGCTGTCACCAGGGGTGGGGAGCATGAATATGATGCTTATAAAGAGAATAAAAGTGCCATAGATGAATGCATAACTATTAGGATGTAGCTGTGTCGGGGAGATCCCAATATACTGTAGCACTTCGCGGAGAAAGGAGTTGAAAGGTGGCACGCTACCAACCCAGCACATGAATTTGATGCAATCTGTATATATAACTCGAGGCAGGTGAGGACGATCTTGTCCCGATGGAGCTAATACGTCATTAAAAGGGATTCCATGGATCGAACATAGCCGATGAAGAGCGGTTTCATTGATTTTTGAAGCTTGAGAATAAATCGGATTATCCAGAATAATTGCTCCATCTATAGCATCAGGTGTCGGGCCAATAACTACAGTGGATGGATCTGGAATACCCTAAGTGGAGGTTGTCGGTGGGTCCGAAGTACCTATTATCTCCTGCTAAGAGCCTGGATCAGGCTTATTGGAAACGTTAGCAGAGCTTGATTTTCTGGACATCTTTAAAGATCAATGTATATGGATAAAATCCTATTTAAACTATACTTGAATGACAATAGATATTAGATATAACGATAAAAATATTCCTCCCGTGTGGTGTGTGGACTAGTGCAATCTTTCAGACATGAGTATAAAAGAATTAAAGCTTTAAAAGCTGATGGAGTGTGGTTGAGCGTTAAGTTATCATCTTCGAAGACCGTCATCGCTGACCGTCTCCGAGAGCTTGTCCTATGATTCGGTATTATAGGTCTTGAAGTCGAACATTGGCATTGTATGTTAAAGGCCGTTATTTTCTTTTGTTAAGTTGAACTTGCATCTATAGTCCTTAAAACTATGGAGTCATTAGTCAAAATAGTTCTATATGCTCACATGCTTGAGTCCTTGTCATATTCCCATGTTTTATGGTTAGGCGTGGAACTATGTAATATTATGCTATGTTTAAGTGGAGATGATCTTGGTTGCTAATGCCGACCCCAAAGACCGAAGCCGATCGCCTTTTTGGACCAACATACCGAACCATCTATCACCAAGCTATCGAGCGACCCACTAGACTAACAACACCGACCCACTCACTCTCCTCACCAATGCTCTCTCAACACCGAAAGACACCGAGCCACTATCCCTAACTCCTAAAGCTATCCTACTGACCGACCCACACACTTCCTATCTCCCTCTAATGACTGAACGACTTCAACCGCAATTTTACCGAACCTTTTTCCCTGACAACCAAACGGCCTCACCCGAACTATGACCGACCCACCTTCCTAGACTCATGCCAGTTCAGGGCGACTCACTGGATGTCAGGCCTCCCTCGCAACATCCATTTCCCTCACTCACTTCCTAACCACCTAACAATCCACTGGGTCTATGCTGACCCACCTTCCTAGTTCCCTAATGTCCCGTGCTCTCCCTTAGGGCCGAACAACCCACTTGATCAAGATACCAACGTACTCATCAGGATTCTTACCGACCCGCACTCGCACTCGAATTGCCTAACCCCTCTTCTCCTCATCTTTCTTCACCAGGCAACAACTCCTATCCTCCTCCTAAGTCTCGACATATAGGTTTAGGGACGACAACTGCTCCCCTTAGGCGATCGATACCAACAACTATCAAAGTCAGGCCGAGGCCCTAACCTAGAGAAGGGACTGTCCACACGAGCACAGAAACTCAATACGACTCCAGGTTTGGAAAGAGATTCATACCTAGGAAGAGAGCTCGAGGTATGCGGTGGCTTCGAGGTGTTGGACTGGAGATTCTTCATGTTGGTGATTAATTAGAGTAGCGAGATGGACAATTTGGGTTCGATGGAAGGCTAAGTAGCGAGTAAAGTTCGGGGAGAAGTGAACTGATGGTTTTGGGAAATTAGAGTAGAAGTGAGAAAAAGGAGAAAGAACGAAGGCCCAAACTTATATATAGGAGAAGGAAGGTGAACAGGCTAGACCCGGTCGGTATGTTTTGGAAATCCGGTTATTAGACATGCATACCCCAGCATAAGTAAACAGAACGCGTAGCTCGATATTGATATGTCAATCCACGTTATGTCTTACAAAAAAAGAGAGGGAAAAGAGAAACAAATGAGTGGTGGATGGATTGGCTAAAATAATAGTTAAAACATAGATTATGAATGCGTAAGCACATCATAGCATTGGAAGACGAGATTATGCGAAGGGACAGATGCCACCGTGTCGGTTGGAAAATTTTGGTGACTGGATTCTAGCATAATCAAACCTTTAAAGGGCCGCATGGCTTCATCTTTTGGAGAAGTTAGAACAAGACTTCGAAAGTGCGAATTGCTCAATGGTTCAAAGCGCATCATGTTGATTCACATGATGCCCTTTGAGGGGCAAATGTTACCCGACACCTTAGCCTTGCTACAAAACGGCAGTTGAAGATATTATCGATAGCACTAGAAAAAATTATGGCCGAGAAGAGCCTGAAGATATAAGGGTTTGATGCACTCGATATGTTTCGGCATTTATGTGCGGTTTGGTGTGTGTCACTCGGTCTGGGTAACTCAGCACATGTCGCACGACATGCATCATTCCGTTAGTTGGGTCGCCATCGCTCGGCATATGTCGCTCGGTCTGGGTAACTTAGCTCACGTTGCTCGGCCAAGATCGATCAGCACGCATCGGTCGATCAATTGAGTCGTCGACATGTACCGCTCGGTCTGGGTAACTCGACACACATGGCTCGGTCAGATTGGATTGGAAGGTATGGCTCGGTCAACAACGTAAGTCACATGTGGCTCGGCCTAGACAGGTTAGCAGGTATTGATCGTAAAAGGGGAGTCACCATCGTTCGGCCATCCTGGATCGGTATTTGTCGTTCGGTGTATCGTGCTCAGCATGCCTGTGTCGGTCGACTAGAGGTTCCCGTATATGGGCCAGGGTACTTTGCTCCTAGGCCTTAGAAGCAAGTCGGCTTATCTTCGCCTATTAATAGAGGGGCAGGGGTGCAGTGAAAGGGGACCTTTTTTCGAGCACTCCAAGGACACTCTGCCATTTTTACACTAGCTTTCTTTCAGTTAAAACTTGTATTCGAGCTATTTTCTTATGGATTGTATCTGTATTCAAGTCTTAGAGGAAAGCAATAAAGATTATATTAACAGTGGACATAGGATAGGCAGTTATGTCGAACCACTATAATTTCGGTGTTCTTGTTTTTGCAGTTAGTTTTGCATACATCCCTCAGTTTTAATTTATTTTCTCCATTAATCCCTCTACATAATTCTATTCAAGGGTGTTAGTGACCAATTTTGGCGCTAACAATATATACATATATATGTGTGTGTGTTTGTATGTATTTGCATATATATGTATATTTTAAATATATATATATATATGTAAAATATTAATAATTTACACACACATACATATACATATACATATATGAATAATTGTACTAAATATTAAAATAATATACATACACAAATAATATATATGAAAAAAATTAAACTAGTGTGTGTATATTTATTCATCGGCATATTTATAATATCTATATGTATGTATGTAAGTGTGTGTGTGTGTATTAATTCAATTTTTTCATTTTAAACAAATCTAGATTGTACGCACAACATCTTAAAATTTGATTATAAATTTGATTATATTACTATATATATATATAAACTGATTTATTAGTGAAAAAATAACAAATATTAATATAAAATTTTGAAGCATTTATACAAATTATAAATTTCCATAAAATCGAATATGATAATTTGAGGTTTGAAATTATTTTTATAATTTTTCTCGGTCAGTATTTATTTTCTTAATTAATTATTTTCAGTCGTATATTATAACAATTTTTAAAATTAAAAAAATGATTTGTTAATTCTCATTTTCTAGTCGAAAGCTTATTTCATGATAAAATAATTATGTAAAATTTAAAACAAAATTTTAAAATAAATTTTATTTTATATGAATTATTTAGATAGTATATTGATTTAAATAATATTAAATAGTAGTAAATATTATCAAAAATATTTTATAGGTGTCGAAAATTATAATTACAATAAATATACATTTATAAAAATATATGTTCAATTTTTACCATGAAATGATCTTATAATTAAATGAAAATCATATAGTATAACTAAATGATACATATATATACTAATTAATAAAATAATAATTATTATAATTAAAATCATAACAAACAGGATTTTCGATCCTCGAAAATCGACATCAATACGTTCACTGTATAGCATGCCGAGAAATCGAGTGCCGAAAATACGAGATCATTAGAGGTGAAGAAGAAAGAGGTAGAACAAAATAGAAACAACAACATAGAATCTCATAATCGCAGTGGAACAAATATAATATATAATAACAGATTTTTATACAAAAGAATCTATAGTTGTTTATATACATGCAGTCATAGTAGTACAACAATCAATAAACCAATGTAGACAATTATTATAACCTGTCCTCACCAATGCTGACTATATAGTCTACACATACAGTGGAATATAACCAAGTATGTGAAATACGCCTGAGATTCTCCAGCTCGTCTCCTAAGCTCCATAGCTTCCTAACCTAAACCTATAATACTCGATCTGACTCGAGCATTATAATAAAATAACACCCGAGTTAATCTGGAAAACCAGCGTGAGAAAACACACTCAATTTGAATTATTGCTTTTTTCAAAAATCCTTTGGAAACAAAGGTATCATGTAAGACCACGTCACACATAAACACGATGGGTTTTTACCTTACGATAAATAAAACATTTTTATATCAAAATCATTTGACATTATAATAGTGTCTATAGAAAGTAAATTAGAAAATAGCTGAAATGCTTGCATCTCATGTTTCAACATAGTTAAGCACAATCAAAACCATACGACGCTTATTGGAGAACGGATTACATACTATGATCAGGTAAGGAACTACCTTCTAATAAGTGCATCTCTAGACCAATGCAACTGGGTCTGACTGGAACATCGTGTACCCTGCCACATAGGCTCGGCCTAGCACTTGACCACTGGTACCGAATATGTTATCACTCCGGGTGTTCCCACCCTTATCGAGTGCTTTTTTCCCATGCAGAACCATTTCCATAATTTTAATAAAAATCTGAGGTTATCTAGAAAGGTGATAACATACCCTACTTGGGTGCAACCCACTTAGCCCTGCTGCATTCCTTGTTTCGGTCATTTCCCGTTGGATGAGGCTTGAGTCTACGTTTACCTTTAGAATAGCATTCATATTGGAATTCTAACACTGCCTTTCGGGCAATGATGTATTGATAGCATTCATCTATACAAGTTGTTTTGGGTCTGAATAAACCAAATCTCCTTCAATGGACCATCTCCATTATCCTTGAGTCTCAATTCTGTAACACACAAACTGGATTGAAGTGGCTTTTAGATAATTAAATCTGATCCCGGTCTCTACGAAAAGATCAACGAATTTGGCCAAATTTGATAGTCAGTTATTTAAATATAAAATAATATCCATAAGAAATCACTACGTCCATATTCTAATTTTCCAAGTATTTATTTCAAAATATCTTAACAAAGATATATATCCAAATCTCTTCCAATATTTCAATAATTGAAAATAATTCCAATATACTTATATTCACAGCACCATATATTCCAAAATATATTTAAACTTAGAAATATAATTTTTCCAATTCCATTTACAATTCAATGCCATGAGAATATTTCTATAATAACAATCTAGTAGTCGAAATGTTTTAAATCCTTCTAATCCAAAACTTAGGAAATATTTTATAAGTATATTTTCTGAAAACCATTTTATTTCCAATACGTAATAAATATTCCACTTATTTCTTATCTTGTAAAATCCTTTACCATTAATTTGTAAGTTCCTTAACTCGAACGGATTCCATAAGTTTTTTAATTCATAAATTAATTTTCCTTTAAAATTTATAAACTCGATTTTTACTCGTCAATATTTCCAACTACCCATTTCTAACTTCTTTTATTGATTCTAATTCATTTCTTGAAGTTCTCTTATTTCAACAATTCGGTAATTTCCATAAGTTTCCATAATTCCACTATACGATTTCCCTTACAAAATCATATCCGTTAAACAAACTCTGTTTATAAATTTCGAGAGGATATACAAATAAATTTTAATCATTTCAAAACTATAAATATAATAAGTACTTTAAAATAATAATAATTTATTTTTAAAATATGTTTAAGTAATTATTTTAAAATATTAAAACACTTTTAAATAGACGGCGACAACTAATTTCTAAATGATTTGTAAATAATAATAATCGATTCACAAAACTTGTTATAAAAATTAGAATTTAATTCAATTAATATTAGATATTTGAAAATTTACTTTCCGAAATATTTAAGTACTAAACAACTTTGACCAGATAGTTTAATAAATAAAAATCCCATTTTTTTAAAAACAATTTAATTTCCTGACAAAAATATATTTTTAAAATTCCAATAATCAATTTCAATTTATAAATAACTCTTGATTCGTATCACATTGACTGCATTGCAATTCCTAACCATTCTTACATTCCAAAAATAGAATCCACTGTTATTTTTTCTCCAACCGATTTCCATATTCTGATATAAATTCACATTATGAACTTATATTTGAATTTATCAACTAATATCATTTCCTTATTTATAAACGTTGTTTATAAATTTATAAACTCTTCGAGTTTCACTTTTATATAAACTAGTCTCATTTATAAAATTCGATTTTATAAATCCCTTTCTTTATAAATTCTATTTATTCGTCAAATCTATTTTAAATTCCAGTTTTAACTCTTTTTCGTATTTTTCAGGATATCATTTCGAAAATCCTTTATATAAATATTTTAAAAAAATCTCTATTTAACAATTTACGATTAGTTAAGCACAACCAAAAATCAAATTATTGTTGTATTCAATTAATTTCTTTTAAAAGTAATCCAAATTTCGATATAATTATTTTTATATTCAAAATCTCCTTTTTTAATTCCTTCAAATTCTAAAATATAATATTTATTTAAAATACCAGATTAAGGCTAGTGCTACTATGACATCCAATAATTCAAATCATGACAATAATCTATAACAGATTATCCTAACACATCATATATTATTACATATGGAATTAGAAATCAACATTTTTTAGGAATCAAGTTGAATTCCTCCAACCTGTTTCCCTGCATCCATAGATGTTAGATAACATAAAAAAAAATACCAATCCTAGTTCAAGGGGAATATCGCGGTATATAGGGTCATCTACTATTATGCAGGAGGCTTAGTGTCTCATCTGCTCCAATCGACGGGAACATATCCAACTACTAATATATACTACTATATATATATAAAATAACATTCATTGATAATAATTATATAAATTCAACCAATCATCCAATAATAAATGTTAATAATTTAAAATTAAAAGCATGAGTGAGAATTACTCACTTTGATTTTTATTTTGCCGAACATCAACATTTTAAATTTCCTAAAATCCTGGCTAGCTCCAAAAAATCCCAAACTAATTCCTGATTGTATAGCAGCTACGTAGCAACCCGGTATTTCGTGCTATTCGCATCCACACATGTCGGTCTTGAATTGCTCAAAATATCAGAATGTTAATTTATATTTGGCAAAACTTAGCATATACAGTAAATAAATCAATCACAGAATCACAGACACAGAGTAATATATTATAAGCAGCGGTATAGATAAATAGTAGTTCATGAAGTTACTATATAAAAAACAACAGAGTTGAAATAAAATATAACAGAATATCTCAAATACAATATAATCTTGACTACAAACAGATGACAAGTCCGAACATAACAATTGGAATCAACTGAAATAACTGAAAGCTGGATAGATAGTTGGATCTCCAAGCGAAGCTCTAAACTCTAAAGGTGAGTCTCAAATGCCGTTTCACTAAGTCTAACCCGAGCGTAAAGCAAAACACAAAACACTCGAGTCAGGATTAACATTCTTATATCAATAAATCCAACCCAAGTGAAATATCAACCAAAATACAAGTAACTTAAAGGATGTTTGGGATAACCATCCTCTAAGGATACATGGAACTATCTACTATGTAGTAATATACGCTATTATAATATGTCTATAGTAAAGTAAAAGTATCCAAATAGCATTAAGGCGTTACCCATGTCCTGCTTAACACATTTTATACATTCCCGTAGTCTATACAATGCTGTATGCTCCTCCGTAAACTGGAGGTTTACCCAGTGGACATCACATAGGTACGGTACAAAACAAATTCGTAGAAGGCACGATAGCATGCGCCAAGGCACTCGAGGTAATGCCAGGGTAGATGTACTGTTTGCATATCCGGACTAGTGGTAATGCATAGCAGCTGCTACCACCCACCTCGTGACACACTCCCAATTCAAAGGGTGCACCCAATCACATCACAAAAGCAATAGAACGTATCGAAAAAATGTGTCTGATAGGAGGAATGACCTCACTTGGCCCGGCGTGGCTCCTGTTTTAGCCGCATCAAGCTGACTCACGGGAGTCAGTGCTACGTAAATACCATATAGAATCGCCACCAAATCATCCTACTTCATTCTGGAATCTCCACCACGTACATAGTTGTTAAAGTGGTTTTCGGTATTGGCAGAGAGTATGACAATATCCGATTCTGATTCTTTAACAACCAAACGTTATTATAACACCGTGGTCATTTCAAAATAGTTTATACTTCATAACCAAAATACTATTTCCATTTCAAAACCATATCAATACAGTATCATTGTCACTTCAAAAATATCCATTTCTAAAATCATAATACTTTCAAAGCTATAACACTTCGAAACAAAACACTTGAAATCATAAAACTTTATAAATCATAACCCTTTGAAATCATAGCACTTTAGACAACCATAACACCTTCCTTTAAATAGTATAGATATTAATAATAGTATATATAGTAAAATAGTTTATAAAATAAAATAGTTTATATAAAAATAAATATAAGTTAAAATTATTTATATTAAAAATAGTTTATATTAAGAACGATTTATATCAAAATGGTTTATATTAAAATAATTTATAAAGTAAAATATTATTTAAAAATACTTCATATAATAAAATAGTTTCCATAAATTTCACAAATCGATTCAAGTCAACTCAAGTTCCAAAATTTCTAATTTAATTCAATCTCAATTCTTCAACTTCAATTCAATTCAGTTTCTCGATAAATCATTTCAAATTATATCGATTTCAAATACAGATTTGAACCATAAAATAAACCATTTATATTTCAATATATTTCAAAACTTTAAGATTCAAACATTTTCAAAAATAGATTTGATAATTTCATATATATGAAAATTTAACTTCGTTATTATTTAGTTTTTAAATGTTTACTTAATAAATGCAATATCATTTAAATGAAACCCCAAATTACAAATGAACTAAATATTTCCTTTAATTTATTTAAACTTGAAATACTCGTTTAGTTATCTTAAACCAAAATCTGGTTATAAAATTATATCCTTTAAAAATCTTAAATTCAATAAATTTCAAATCGATTTGATTAAATAAAATTCTTAACTAAATACCATTTCAAATCAATTTCATATCTATCTTCCCAACCTTAATTTATCAAATTTATTATAAACTCTATATTTGAGAATATAATATTAAATAAATACTTAAACATATTATTAAATTTACCTATATATTAAATCTATTTATACATTTCAAAAATAATAAAATTATGAATAAATTCTTAAAATTCATAATTTCAAAATTAACTAATACTATAAAATTTTCAAAACAGATAATTTTAAAATATAAGGTATAAATCTTTAGAAAAATACATTTATATATAACATCTTAAAATCAATATGAATTAAACCATAGAAATGATTTCAAAATATTTATATATAGACCACGGTGTCTGTATATAATTTTCTATCCTATGGTCAAGTGATACAGATATTTATCATTTCAATCCGCAATTTAAATACATACGGGTATACATCATTTCAACCCGCAATCCAAAATTCAATTCAAATGAAAATCGTTGGGGTTTATCATTTCAACCCATAACGATTTTCTCCTATTCTACAGATCGTTCGGGTATGTATCATTTCAACCCATCGTGAATTTTGTACTAACAGGGAACTTGTAGAGTGATAACAGATATGATAATAATATAACAGGCATATCTCATCAATATAAATAACAGATAATGGTGTTAGATGTCATAGGTGGACATATACAGATAACAACATATATATATATATATATCAATGTAAATAACTAACAGTAGCATATTTCAA
The DNA here is from genome assembly GCA_030765085.1 of Allium cepa. NCBI lineage: Eukaryota > Viridiplantae > Streptophyta > Magnoliopsida > Asparagales > Amaryllidaceae > Allium > Allium cepa. Next base: position 461,001,817 of record CM060928.1, read on the forward strand.
TTGTCGTTTCAATTGAAATCAAATTTAATAAATATAAGAACGTTAAACGTGAGTGATTGCTCACCTTTCGAGGCCAGAGAGGTTAAACATTGAAATTGAGTTACAAATCCGAACACGAATTCCAAAGCAAGCTAGGTTGGCACGAATCGACGAATAAAGCTGATAAATCAGAATTGACAAAATCAAATCAGAATTGGATCGATGAATATATGGATAAAAATCATATTATAAATTCAAATACATTTCAAATTTAAAATATATATTTGTGTATTTCAAAATCTATTGTTTCAAATTAAAACTCATATATTAAACTCAACATATATGTATACCTAATATATTTAAAATCAATACTTATATATTATATCCATTTCATCCTAAAATATCATGTACATACTTTAAAATACTATATTTATACTGCCATATTCAAAATTAGTATTTAGAAATCAATCTTATACATACATTAGAAATAATATATATATATATATACACACATATATATATATTATAAAAAGTCAGACTCATGCGTGCAGGTTAATAGTACATATATGCAGGCACACTGCATAATTGAATATACTATGCAGCCTAATAATATATGTATATATACACACATAGGTAGACACACTATATTACAAACTAAAGGTATATACAACTTACATTAAGTTATATTTTAAAACTATATATACCTATGTTATATCACATGCATAATGCCTGAAAACACTACTTAAACTAACATTATTACTGACGAAGTAATATAAACTGATAACAGAAGTTTATACAAACTCATATAATATAATATGACCTATACTTTACAGAACAATGTAAACACAAAACTATATACAGTAAATAGATAAATATATATACCGTAATAGTATATATAAAATCATACCCTTGTGACTGTTGAAATTATATATATATATATATATATATATATATATATATAAGACTTCGTTATATAATATATATAACTAAAAATAAAGCAGCTTTTATATAAGTATATACATAACGTAACATTTTATATTAGAAAACTAACCCTTATAACCATACATATCAACATACATACAAACTTCTACATAATGATATAAACAGTATATATGAATAACATACCAACATCATATAATATATATATATATATAAATATATATATGGATTGATGTATGTATACATACGGACAAACGAATTTTTTTTAAAGAAGGGCCACGACTTGGAGGGAAGAAATGGCGGGTGATGGACTAGGAGGAGACGGCTGCCGTAAGGAGGGAAGGCACGTGACTGATGGGAGAGCTTGAGGACGTGCATGCTGTTACGATGAATGGGAGTGCGTTTGGTGATGAGGTGCGAGCGGGAATGGTGCTATTCTCGATTGCGAGCTTCGGTAGTCAAGGTTAGGTCAGAGGCCATGGGATGAGTTGTCGGCATGTGTAGAAGGGGAAAGGATGATCGGTGCAAGGCTATCGACTCGAGTTTGGCTGAGGTTGTAGCATGGTTGGTCTGCTAGAGGAGGAGGGGAGGGCGTTGAGTTATGCTCGAGTCGATTTGTGGAGAAAGTGAAAGATGAGGGTGACCTGGGTTGAGATGTGTGGGTTGAGGAAGAAACAGTTTATATAACTAAGTTATATACGAAATTTTATATATGTTTTCTTTTAAAACGGTGAACGTGGACCATGAAGGGACATGACACAGATCTAAAAGAGGAAGGGGAAGGGCCGGTGAAACTAAAAGGTAGAATAATAAAGTCAGAAAAAAAAAATTAGTATACGAACTGCCATATATATAAATTAAATGAAACGGTGAAATGATAGAAATGAAAGGTCGGGAAATAGTAGGAATGAATATATACCAGAAAAGTAGCAATTGTAGTAGAACCATCACTCACTGATTTAATTGAGAATTTATAGAAATTAATGGCTTGATTAGACAGCACGTTTCAATTTGAAAAGATAGGAAAGTGGAAAATCACACATTTTTGTACCTTAAATATGGAACGTTATCATCGTTTGCGTCACGTACTGGACCTCAAAATACGAAAACAAATATATTGTGGAGATCAGAACGACGAGACAAACAGAACGGTACGCAGATATCAGTGATATGATCGAATTGTAGAAATTCGTATTTCCGCTACCGGAAATGCTGCAAAATTGCAGAAAATAAGTTAAACGGAGTTAGAGAAGTCCAAATTTGACAAAACGATAAATGACGTCTCACTCAGAAAATGATTTATAATTTTATTATATAAGAATCTTCATGTTTGGAAAACATTTTATTATCATCTAATATTAACTGAATTAAATTAAAATAAAATTACACAATAAATAAACTTCCATATTATCAGATGAAAATTTACCATTTTCTATGTTTAAATAGACATATTCCAAATAATAAATTTTTATTTCCAAATTCAAATATTTTAAATTTCATAAAAATTTAGTTAAATATGCTATTAAAATTATTAAAATTTACGAATTGTTACACTCTCCCCCACTCAAAACTTTTCGTCCTCGAAAAGGAAGGAGGTTGGAGAATAGAAACGACCAGAAAGAAAAGATAGATTGAAATACAAACTACCAGATACAAAAATTAATTCCAAACCATATAAATTTCATTTATTTAAAAATTGGTTTATATTCAATTAATTAGTTCCAATTCATTTTATTTAATCAATCAAATATATTGTGTTCACACTTGATTGGTTTCATTTCCATATATTTTAATTCAATTGATTTGTTCCCATTTATTAACATTTATTACAAAAAATTTCACAAAAATAATTGTTTTATTTTACTGATCTATTAATCTATTTGATCAACCATAGTCAATTCCGCCTCAACATTCAACTTCAAGTATTCAAAACCATATAGATTTCAATTCTAGACAAATTAATATTCAACAATTTTGTCTAATCCATTTTATTCAACTAATAAATTGTTATTCAAATTTAAAGTTGATTTTCGTTCATTTCATCAACATTTCTTTCAAACAAATTCATTTTTAAATTAATTCATTTATTTTTTTCATTTATCTTCAGCTAAGTTGATTCCACAAAATTCATTCGACCATTCTTAAGTCTATATTTGTTCTCTTAACCAACAATCTCCTTTATTTATTAAATTTATTCCACTTAACATATTTTTCCACATACATTAAGTGAAATAAACATATCATAACCATATATTATTCAAGAAAATTTAGTCTCTTTTTATTATTCAATTTATTATCCAATTTATTATCAGTGAATTCCCTTAACAAAATATCAAAATTATATCCTATTACCGATCATAGTGTATGCTATCCAATTATATTCTAATTACATTTTAAACTTTCTAGGTAAGTTACATAAATGTTTATGAGTGCAGTTAAATGCTAAACAAATTTCCTTCTATCTACAACATTTATATTAAGTCGAATTTTTGTTTGAACAATTTATTACCTAACTTTTCTTCTTGTGCAACACTTTATTGTACCCTAACATTTTAACCTTTCGAATATTTTTAGGCAAGTTATATATATTAGAATGCATTTTAGTGTTATACAAATAAGATTTTTCAATTTCATTATTTCCAGTTGGTTTAATTCTGTTTATTATTTTAGATATTCCAATTATTCAAACAAGTCACCTTGTTTCAATAATTGAAACCATTGCTTAACATAAAACTTATGATTCAAATTTTTCGTTTTCAATTCAAACTATTTTGAAACAATTATATACAAATATATTTTATAAATCAATTTATACACAAGAAATTCAAACAAAATTCATTGTTCAAAACAAAAATGTAGCAAAGTTGCTACGTGGTCTCTCCATTTTGAAACTATAAATGAATGTCGATGATGCTGCAATCATCACCGAAATTATTTTCCAGCGACAAAAGAGAAGAGTACTGATTTAAAATTTTAAAAATTCTTTGGAAACAATTTCTATTCGAAGATACTTTTAAATAATAATACTTTTCAAAACTTTAAAACCAAACTTTGAAATGTACTGGGTATTTATTCCTCAAATCCTTATTTTAAATTGATTCTATTTTCAAATCTAATTTATAAACCATGCTTTAAAATTTCATTTCCCTATAATATACAATAATGGTTAATGGTTTCGAAATTGTAATAAAACAATAAATGGACTGAGATGGCTACCGAACAGAGGGGAGGCACGTGACCGATGGGAGAGGTTGGGGACGTGCGTGCTGCTATGACGAATGGGAGAGTGTGTTTGGTAATGAGGTGCGAGCAGGAATGGTGCTATTCTTGGTTGCGAGTTCGGTAGTCAAGGTGAGGTCAGAGGCCATGGAACGAGTTGTTGGTATGGGTAGATGGGGCTGGGACAATCGGTGCAAGGCTATCAACTCGAGTTTGGGCGAGGTTGTAGCATGGGTGGTAAGCGAGAGGATGAGGGGGAGGGTGCTGAGTTATGCTCGAGTTGATTTGTGGAGAAAGTGAAAGATGAGGGTGATCTGGGTTGAGATGTGTGGGTAGAGGAAGAAACAGTTTATATAGCTAAGTTATATACGAAATTTTATATATGTTTTCTTTTAGAACAGTGAACGTGGACCACGAAGGGACACGACACATATCTAAAAGAGGAAGGAGAAGGGCCAGTGAATTAAAAGGTAGAATATTAAAGTCAGAAACAAAAATAAATAGTATACGAACTGTCATATATATAAATAAAATAAAACAGTGAAATGATAGAAATGAAATGTCATGAAATAATAGGAATGAATATATACCCGTAAAGTAGCAATTGTAATAGCAACGGTCACCCACTAATTTAGTTGAGTATTTAAAGCAATTAATGGCTTGATTGGACAACACGTTTAAATTTTAAAAGGTAGGAAAGTGGAAAGTCACAAATTTTTGTACCGTTAAAATGGAACGTGTGAGAAATGCGGATTACGGATCTTAAGGCTAGGATTAACACTAGAGGGTGGGTGAATAGTGTTAATAAAGAATTACTAAATCTTTTTCGATTTATGTTAATTTAGACACCGATGTATGCAGTATACAGACACAGATATGATCACAGAAACAAACACAGATGCAGAAATAAAATAAAAGCAGTAAAAGAAAGAACACACAGGATTTTATAATGGTTCGAAGTTACCCTACATCCAGTCCCTCAACACAAACTCCTTCTGAATAAAATACACTCGTTATGTATACATGTATGCAACATGTAGTTTGTAATGCAGTATGAAATTTATGACATATGAAATGTGGAATGAAATAATATGCAGAATGAAGTGCAACTTGTGATGCACATAATTATGATATGCATTGTAATTTATGATGTAATATGCAATAAAATGAGATATGAAATAGGATTCATAATGATATGTAATATGAAACAAAATGATAATGAAGTAAAAGTAATAATATGCAGAATGATATGATGATATATATACTATGGTAAGTGACATCATCATGATTATAAGATAAACATGAGTAATAAGTAATATCCAATAGACAAGCATATATATATATATATGTGTGTGTGTGTGTGTGTGTGTATGTATGTATGTATGTATATCAAATTATTTATTATAAATTACTTTAACCAAACAAAGGTAATACACACCAATTACTAGACTTAGGTTAAGGAAACTAATGAATGAGACTGAAAGAGTAGTAAAGGAAAGAGTTTAAAGGTAATAAATGATATTAAAAATATAACATATTTATGAAAGGTAGTAATCAAACTCAATATCAAAATTAAATTGCTAAGAAATATTGACCTAAACTATATATATATATATATATATATGATCAAATATATTTTTATAAAAATTAATAGCCTACTTATTTAATTTAAAATAATTATTTTAACTTGGTAGTTTTTATTTTTTTATTTTTAAGAATCCAAACTTCCATGTTTATAAAATACTTAACTTACTAATTAAAACCTTTGTATTAAATTTTTATTGATTAAAATATTAGGAACATGTTTAAACATCTTTTAAATTTAAAAAATATCGTAATGAAATATTAAATAAAATGATAAAGATTGAAAAACTAAAATAAACATGTGTTATATTAAGGCCTCTTACCCCTTTTTTTTTAAAAAAATTAATTAACTATAAAGAATATATTTAAACATGAAATTTACTTTAAAATATTCTAATATAAGTTAGAAAATAACTTCTAAAAAGAATAGAGAAAAATTCTTAATTTAAATAATATTTTTACATAGTTTAAAGTTTCATAAAGAAAAAAAATATATTTAAAGAAAGCTATAAAAAGTTTTTGCAGTAAAAAACATTCGAAACTTTATAAAACTGAACTGTAGCTTTTACCAAATGTTGTGTAAAGTTTCTGAAACTCTTCAGCATTTCAAAGCACAAAAATGCTATAAAAACGAATTTGCAGTACTTACAAAACATTACAGAAGAAAAGAAGCATTTTAGAAATGCTATCTAAAATTCCGGTCATGTGATGTGGTGCTATCTTATTTATTGAAGAAATATATAAATTGAGTCTTATTCTAACATTTTAAATTCATTCTATTAATTTCTTAAAGATATAAAATTAGTATCTTAAAAGAAATAGAGTATTAGAAGTAAAAATAACATTAGAAAAGTTGAAATCATGAATGACGGTATATTTTTCTACTTAGTATAGTTGTAATAAATTAGTTGTAAATTTTATTTGAAAGAAAACACATTTTAAAAGACTTTAAAAAAAATTAGACTTGTACATCGATATTTATACTATGGTGTGTTGATATATGGACCAATATATCAAAACTTATAAAAGAGGTAAATTTCTATACCTAACTAAATGCATAGATATATATATATTCCTAAATGCAACAATAAATATCAAATAATAGTAAAGCGTACCAATTTTTGCACTCCATCTTTCTAACTTTGTTGTTCTTCCATTGTCGTGAGTCACACATTTATATCTTTCAGAATTTAATGACGAGATCTGCTCTATTGCGACGTGTTTGTTTTTCTGATCATCGTAGTATATTCATTTGCTGAATTTGAAGACCGTATAAGAAAGATATAGATGATTTAGTATATCAACCAACTTGGCGTCAAAACTTTGAATTTGAATTTTTGAATGAATTGACACTTCAACCACTATAAATAGGCCCAACGGTCACCACTTTTCATTTTAATTGCTCTTCTTCTTCTTCTTCTTCTTCCCGTTTTTCAATATACTATCAAACTTCTAGAGGGCATATCTCCTTCGTTTCTTAACGGAATTGGATGAAACTAGCGGCAAATCGAAGAGGAAGGAAAGGGCTATGATCTAGTAATAGTTTGGTATCGAATTTGGATGGTATTGTGATGCAACGGGCCGAACAGTAGAAGAAATGTAGAAGATCCCGTACACAGTTTTTCAGTTTTGGATAGCCAACTTCAAACTGTCATATTTCACCCAATTTTGATCGGAATTTGATGATCCACCCAACAAAATGACCGCGATAACAAGAACTACAATCTAAAGAGGAATGGAAACAAAATACTCAAATCTCTGGATGTAATTTGAAGAATGCTTTTGACAGTTTTGCCTTCTTTTTCTCTTTGTTCACCAAAACTTCATTTGACAACAACTTGGTCATTTCTTGACGGATTCGCACGAAACCAGTGGCATTGCGAAGCAGATGGAGAGAAGTACAGTATCAAATCAAGTTGTAGATGAGAACCAAAAGTTTTGAATTTATCCGGTACCCATTTATTTGTCGATTTCCATTTGATCTTCTTGATCGATGATTGATTATCTGGTATCTTTTAACCAATAGTCGTTAGACATAATTCTTCTCCTGCAAAACAACATAACCTTTTAATGAATCAAGTGGCTTTTCAAAATAATTAAATATAGTTTTAAACAAAAATATCATGATGATTCTGTGACATATTCATATGAAAATAGTGTTAATAAAATCTTGAAAAATAGCCATTTTAAAAACTTTTTTTCAAAATTCAGATTATGAAAATTTTGAAAACCTTGCTTTGATACCAATTATGAGAAATGCGGATTACGGAACTTAAGGCTAGGATTAACACTAGAGGGGGGGTGAATAGTGTTAATAAAGAATTACTAAATCTTTTTCGATTTATGTTAATTTAGACACCGATGTATGCAATATGCAGACACAAATATGATCACAGAAATAAACACAGATGCAGAAATAAAATAAAAGCAGTAAACAAAAGAATACACCGGATTTTATACTGGTTCGGAGTTACCCTACATCCAGTCCCTCAACACAAGTTCGGATTTCCTTGCAAAAGCAATTGTACAATTACACCCTCAGTTTCAAGGCTACGAGGTACACCCTTCAGAATTTCGATCCTCTGGGTAGAGATACTTGATTTCCGGGCCACAAGTTTACCTGATTGATTTACCAAGGCTACAATCACACCTTTTCTTTCTTGATTGATTTTCAAGGCTACAATCACACCTTTTCTTGCTTAATAGATTACAAAGAAGTCTATAACTCTGAATAGCACTGAGAATCTTGTAGAGAGAGTGATAGAGAATCAAACTAAAAGTAATCGAGTTCGATTCAATGTTGATTTCGGCAGAGTAATGATAAGAATATGTATTAAGAAAAGTGGAAGAAGAAGAGGAGTGAAAAACCAGAAATTCTGATATAAAATTCGTTGAAGCTAACCCCTATTTATAGAAGGACAACAACCCTGTCCATTCGTGATGAGTTATGGCGAATAGACACTTCTTTTGAAATTTAAATTTTGAACTCAACTGACACCATGTCGACATGGGGTACATAGGTGTAACGACCCGAAATTTTCGAAGCCGAAAATTCCAGATAGTTATGAAAAAGAAGAAAGAGATAGAAGAAGAAGAACAGATTCACCAAGCATCTAACAATCGCAGCGGATAAAATATAATAATAATAAATAATAACAGTCTACAAAAGGATACTATATCTGTCGATTACATTTAATATACATCAGAGTTTCACATTATATACAATCACTGAATATTTACAATTATCATGTCTCAGATTAACAATAATATAAATACAGCGAAAATACTCTATACGATATTGCCATCCATCTCGCGTCATGAGCTCCAGAACGTCCTAACCTGAAAATCTGTAATACTCGGTCTGACCCGAGCATTACACGAAAGTAACACCCGGGTCAGGCTGGAAACCAGCGTGAGTAAACCCATCTAACATGGAATACAAAAGTTTACAACTCATATAAACCCGGGTAACTCGAATCAGTTTCTAAATCCACGGTTTTGCTATAGACAACACTTATTCCACATATTAATTCTAAGTACCAAATCTTAGATTTAAATGGTCCAGTTCACTTAAATCATTTCATTCCAGCCTATTTATTTCACATATCAATCTATAGAAATTCGAAGTGGTTTCGGGTATTTTCTAATACCCGACTCGATCTCTTCGAATTCAGTTCATCATAACACAAATTATTAAGCGAAATGCAATTCAACTTTAAATAAAGGATGTCACCCTTTTCACTCAGCAATTCATCATTGACAGATAACCACATTATCATTGCCCACCCAACTACACCATATCACAAACCATTTCACATCAGGGGTATCAATCAATTCACGCATTTTAACAATCACTAAATCATACATAAGCAAGATAAACCAATCACACCATCTCGAAATAAATCTGATTAACCATAATTGAATTGAATCGATTACCTTTAAGTCCTGCTTATTAATTAATTTCAACCCCATTGACTATCCATCCCATAATCATTCATCTTAATCAATCCTCCGTGAGTAATTATTCTTTAATTACATTAAGATTTCATCATTATCCAATTATTTCATTCCATCAACATTTCTTTCAAACAAATTCATTTTTAAATTAATTCATTTATTTTATTCATTTATCTTCAGCTAAGTTGATTCCACAAAATTCATTTCGACCATTCTTAAGTCTATATTTGTTCTCTTAACCAACAATCTCCTTTATTTATTAAATTTATTTCACTTAACATATTTTTCCACATACATTAAGTGAAATAAACATATCATAACCATATATTATTCAAGAAAATTTAGTCTCTTTTTATTATTCAATTTATTATCCAATTTATTATCCAATTTATTATAAGTGAATTCCCTTAACAAAATATCAAAATTATATCCTATTACCTATCATAGTGTATGCTATCCAATTATATTCTAATTACATTTTAAACTTTCTAGGTAAGTTACATAAACGTTTATGAGTGCAGTTAAATGCTAAACAAATTTTCCTTCTATCTACAACATTTATATTAAGTCGGATTTTTGTTTGAACAATTTATTACCTAACTTTTCTTCTTGTGCAACACTTTATTGTACCCTAACATTTTAACCTTTCGAATATTTTTAGGCAAGTTATATATATTAGAATGCATTTTAGTGTTATACAAATAAGATTTTTCAATTTCATTATTTCCAGTTGGTTTAATTCTGTTTATCATTTTAGATATTCCAATTATTCAAACAAGTCACCTTGTTTCAATAATTGAAACCATTGCTTAACATAAAACTTATGATTCAAATTTTTCGTTTTCAATTCAAACTATTTTGAAACAATTATATACAAATATATTTTATAAATCAATTTATACACAAGAAATTCAAACAAAATTCATTGTTCAAAACAAAAATGTAGCAAAGTTGCTACGTGGTCTCTCCATTTTGAAACTATAAATGAATGTCGATGATGCTGCAATCATCACCGAAATTATTTTCCAGCGACAAAAGAGAAGAGTACTGATTTAAAAATTTAAAAATTCTTTGGAAACAATTTCTATTCGAAGATACTTTTAAATAATAATACTTTTCAAAACTTTAAAACCAAACTTTGAAATGTACTGGGTATTTATTCCTCAAATCCATATTTTAAATTGATTCCATTTTCAAATCTAATTTATAAACCATGCTTTAAAATTTCATTTCCCTATAATATACAATAATGGTTAATGGTTTTGAAATTGTAATAAAACAATAAATGGACTGTGAGGAGATGGCTACCGAACAGAGGGGAGGCACGTGACCGATGGGAGAGGTTGGGGACGTGTGTGCTGCTATGACGAATGGGAGAGTGTGTTTGGTAATGAGGTGCGAGCAGGAATGGTGTTATTCTTGGTTGCGAGTTCGGTAGTCAAGGTGAGGTCAGAGGCCATGGAACGAGTTGTTGGTATGGGTAGATGGGGCTGGGACAATCGGTGCAAGGCTATCAACTCGATTTTGGGCGAGGTTGTAGCATGGGTGGTAAGCGAGAGGATGAGGGGGAGGGTGCTGAGTTATGCTCGAGTTGATTTGTGGAGAAAGTGAAAGATGAGGGTGATCTGGGTTGAGATGTGTGGGAAGAGGAAGAAATAGTTTATATAGCTAAGTTATATACGAAATTTTATATATGTTTTCTTTTAGAACAGTGAACGTGGACCACGAAGGGACATGACACAGATCTAAAAGAGGAAGGAGAAGGGCCAGTGAATTAAAAGGTAGAATATTAAAGTCAGAAACAAAAATAAATAGTATACGAACTGTCATATATATAAATAAAATAAAACAGTGAAATGATAGAAATGAAAGGTCGTGAAATAATAGGAATGAATATATACCCGTAAAGTAGCAATTGTAATAGCAACAGTCACCCACCAATTTAGTTGAGTATTTAAAGCAATTAATGGCTTGATTGGACAACACGTTTAAATTTTAAAAGGTAGGAAAGTGGAAAGTCACAAATTTTTGTACCGTTAAAATGGAACGTGTGAGAAATGCGGATTACGGATCTTAAGGCTAGGATTAACACTAGAGGGGGTGGTGAATAGTGTTAATAAAGAATTACTAAATCTTTTTCGATTTATGTTAATTTAGACACCGATGTATGCAGTATACAGACACAGATATGATCACAGAAACAAACACAGATGCAGAAATAAAATAAAAGCAGTAAAAGAAAGAACACACAGGATTTTATACTGGTTCGGAGTTACCCTACATCCAGTCCCTCAACACAAACTCCTTCTGAATAAAATACACTCGTTATGTATACATGTATGCAATATGTAGTTTGTAATGCAGTATGAAATGTATGACATATGAAATGTGGAATGAAATAATATGCAGAATGAAGTGCAACTTGTGATGCACATAATTATGATATGCATTGTAATTTATGATGTAATATGCAATAAAATGAGATATGAAATAGGATTCATAATGATATGTAATATGAAACAAAATGATAATGAAGTAAAAGTAATAATATGCAGAATGATATGATGATATATATACTATGGTAAGTGACATCATGATTATAAGATAAACATGAGTAATAAGTAATATCCAATAGACAAGCATATATATAAATATATATATATATATATGTATGTATGTATGTATGTATGTATGTATATCAAATTATTTATTATAAATTACTTTAACCAAACAAAGGTAATACACACCAATTACTAGACTTAGGTTAAGGAAACTAATGAATGAGACTGAAAGAGTAGTAAAGAAAAGAGTTTAAAGGTAATAAATGATATTAAAAATATAACATATTTATGAAAGGTAGTAATCAAACACAATATCAAAATTAAATTGCTAAGAAATATTGACCTAAACTATATATATATATATGATCAAATATATTTTTATAAAAATTAATAGCCTATTTATTTAATTTAAAATAATTATTTTAACTTGGTAGTTTTTATTTTTTTATTTTTAAGAATCAAAACTTCCATGTTTATAAAATACTTAACTTACTAATTAAAACCTTTGTATTAAATTTTTATTGATTAAAATATTAGGAACATGTTTAAACATCTTTTAAATTTAAAAAATATCGTAATGAAATATTAAATAAAACGATAAAGATTGAAAAACTATATTAAGGCCTTTTACCCCTTTTTTTCAAAAAAAATTAATTAATTATAAAGAATATATTTAAACATGAAATTTACTTTAAAATATTCTAATATAAGTTAGAAAATAACTTCTAAAAAGAATAGAGAAAAATTCTTAATTTAAATAATATTTTTACATAGTTTAAAGTTTCATAAAGAAAAAAATAGTATTTAAAGAAAGCTATAAAAAGTTTTTGCAGTAAAAAACATTCGAAACTTTATAAAACTGAAACTGTAGCTTTTACCAAATGTTGTGTAAAGTTTCTGAAACTCTTCAGCATTTCAAAGCACAAAAATGCTATAAAAAAGAATTTGCAGTACTTGCAAAACATTACAGAAGAAAAGAAGCATTTTAGAAATGCTATCTAAAATTTCGGTCATATGATGTGGTGCTATCTTATTTATTGAAGAAATATATAAATTGAGTCTTATCCTAACATTTTAAATTCATTCTATTAATTTCTTAAAGATATAAAATTAGTATCTTAAAAGAAATAGAGTATTAGAAGTAAAAATAACATTAGAAAAGTTGAAATCATGAATGAAGGTATATTTTTCTACTTAGTATAGTTGTAATAAATTAGTTGTAAATTTTATTTGAAAGAAAACACATTTTAAAAGACTTTAAAAAAAAATAGACTTGTACATCGATATTTATACTATGGTGTGTTGATATATGGACCAATATATCAAAACTTATAAAAGAGGTAAATTTCTATACCTAACTAAATGCATAGATATATATATATATATATATATATATATATATATATATATATATTCCTATATGCAACAATAAATATGAAATAATGGTAAAGCGTACCAATTTTTGCACTCCATCTTTCTAACTTTGTTGTTCTTCCATTTTCGTGAGTCACACATTTATATCTTTCAGAATTTAATGATGAGATCTGCTCTATTGCGACGTGTTTGTTTTTCTGATCATCGTAGTATATTCATTTGCTGAATTTGAAGACCGTATAAGAAAGATATAGATGATTTAGTATATCAACCAACTTGGCGTCAAAACTTTGAATTTGAATTTTTGAATGAATTGACACTTCAACCACTATAAATAGGCCCAAAGGTCACCACTTTTCATTTTAATTGCTCTTCTTCTTCTTCTTCTTCTTCCCGTTTTTCAATATACTATCAAACTTCTAGAGGGCATATCTCCTTCGTTTCTTAACGGAATTGGATGAAACTAGCGGCAAATCGAAGAGGAAGGCAAGGGATATGATCTAGTAATAGTTTGGTATCGAATTTGGACGGTACTGTGATGCAACAGGCCGAACAGTAGAAGAAATGTAGAAGATCCCGTACACAGTTTTTCAGTTTTGGATAACCAACTTCAAACTGTCATATTTCACTCAATTTTGATCGGAATTTGATGATCCACCCAACAAAATGACTGCGATAACAAGAACTACAATCTAAAGAGGAATGGAAACAAAATACTCAAATCTCTAGATGTAATTTGAAGAATGCTTTTAACAGTTTTGCCTTCTTTTTCTCTTTGTTCACCAAAACTTCATTTGACAACAACTTGGTCATTTCTTGACGGATTCGCACGAAACCAGTGGCATTGCGAAGCAGATGGAGAGAAGTACAGTATCAAATCAAGTTGTAGATGAGAACCAAAAGTTTTGAATTGATCCGGTACCCATTTATTTGTCGATTTCCATTTGTTCTTCTTGATCGATGATTGATTATCTGGTATCTTTTAACCAATAGTCGTTAGACATAATTCTTCTCCTGCAAAACAACATAACCTTTTAATGAATCAAGTGGCTTTTCAAAATAATTAAATATAGTTTTAAACAAAAATATCATGATGATTCTGTGACATATTCATATGAAAATAGTGTTAATAAAATTTTGAAAAATAGCCATTTTAAAAACTTTTTTTCAAAATTCAGATTATGAAAATTTTGAAAACCTTGCTTTGATACCAATTATGAGAAATGCGGATTACGGAACTTAAGGCTAGGATTAACACTAGAGGGGGGTGAATAGTGTTAATAAAGAATTACTAAATCTATTTCGATTTATGTTAATTTAGACACCGATGTATGCAATATGCAGACACAGATATGATCACAGAAATAAACACAGATGCAGAAATAAAATAAAAGCAGTAAACGAAAGAATACACCGGATTTTATACTGGTTCGGAGTTACCCTACATCCAGTCCCTCAACACAAGTTCGGATTTCCTTGCAAAATCAATTGTACAATTACACCCTCAGTTTCAAGGCTACGAGGTACACCCTTCAGAATTTCGATCCTCTGGGTAGAGATACTTGATTTCCGGGCCACAAGTTTACCTGATTGATTTACCAAGGCTACAATCACACCTTTTCTTTCTTGATTGATTTTCAAGGCTACAATCACACCTTTTCTTGCTTAATAGATTACAAAGAAGTCTATAACTCTGAATAGCACTGAGAATCTTGTAGAGAGAGTGATAGAGAATCAAACTAAAAGTAATCGAGTTCGATTCAATGTTGATTTCGGCAGAGTAATGATAAGAATATGTATTAAGAAAAGTGGAAGAAGAAGAGGAGTGAAAAACCAGAAATTCTGATATAAAATTCGTTGAAGCTAACCCCTATTTATAGAAGGACAACAACCATGTCCATTCGTGATGAGTTATGGCGAATAGACACTTCTTTTGAAATTTAAATTTTGAACTCAACTGACACCATGTCGACATGGGGTACATAGGTGTAACGACCCGAAATTTTCGAAGCCGAAAATTCCAGATAGTTATGAAAAAGAAGAAAGAAATAGAAGAAGAAGAACAGATTCACCAAGCATCTCACAATCGCAGCGGATAAAATATAATAATAATAAATAATAACAGTCTACAAAAGGATACTATATCTGTCGATTACATTTAATATACATCCGAGTTTCACATTATATACAGTCACTGAATATTTACAATTATCATGTCTCAGATTAACAATAATATAAATACAGCGAAAATACTCTATACGATATTGCCATCCAGCTCGCGTCCTGAGCTCCAGAACGTCCTAACCTGAAAATCTGTAATACTCGGTCTGACCCGAGCATTACACGAAAGTAACACCCGGGTCAGGCTGGAAACCAGCGTGAGTAAACCCATCTAACATGGAATACAAAAGTTTACAACTCATATAAACCCGGGTAACTCGAATCAGTTTCTAAATCCACGGTTTTGTTATAGACAACACTTATTCCACATATTAATTCTAAGTACCAAATCTTAGATTTAATGGTCCAATTCACTTAAATCATTTCATTCCAGCCTATTTATTTCACATATCAATCTATAGAAATTCGAAGTGGTTTCGGGTATTTTCTAATACCCGACTCGATCTCTTCGAATTCAGTTCATCATAACACAAATTATTAAGCGAAATGCAATTCAACTTTAAATAAAGGATGTCACCCTTTTCACTCAGCAATTCATCATTGACAGATAACCACATTATCATTGCCCATCCAACTACACCATATCACAAACCATTTCACATCAGGGGTATCAATCAATTCACGCATTTTAACAATCACTAAATCATACATAAGTAAGATAAACCAATCACACCATCTCGAAATAAATCTGATTAACCATAATTGAATTGAATCAATTACCTTTAAGTCCTGCTTATTAATTAATTTCAACCCCATTGACTATCCATCCCATAATCATTCATCTTAATCAATCCTCCGTGAGTAATTATTCTTTAATTACATTAAGATTTCATCATTATCCAATTACTTTCATTCCGTAATTATACTTAACCAACTCCATGAATGTTTATTCTAAATAAATCAATTAAACTTAATTGATTGCATCCAATCGACCCCAATTACTTATAAACAGTAATTACCCCTCTGTAATTACCCAAGCATTTACCCTTTAATACTTCCCATTAAGAAATTTCTTTTAATTTACTACATCCTGTAATAGTGAATTACTTCACTAAATCTCATCAAGTATTTATATTAATTAATCGGCAAGAGATTACATTTAATTAATTAACAAATTAATTTCAATTGGTTAATCCATCCCTTAAATACCCTTAACCCAGTTAATCAATAAGACTTAATTACTCGTTTATTAACTGCTAATTATTAATTTAATTACTCAATTGGTTATCACAAATTATTTTAAGTAATCATTTATTATCAATTAATTAATTGTTTATTCCTTAATTAATCACTTAAGTTAACTACCATTTGTTATTAATTAATTTTAAGCAATTAATTAAGATTCTTAAGTTTGAAAATTGGTTTAAACACAAAATTAATTTCTAATTACAAATTTAATTAAAGTTATTTATTTAACTACAAGTATAAATTAAGTTACATTTTTTTAATTACCTTATATTAATTAATTACTTTTACAAACCTTTCTTTTAATAAACTTCAAATCAAATATTAACTTAAAACTAACTAGACATTATTTACTTTATTTAATGTGAAACTTGTTAATCAAATACTTACAGTGTTTAGGCAAAAACATTAGGGAGAGGACCCGAGCACGTACCACACTTACTCGAGAAAGTCTCGAGTTTCCCTTACTCCTTCTCGCGTCTCTCTCTCTTTCCACCCTCTTCTGCTTTTACCTGTTTCCTTTTTCTTCTTCTTTCTTTTTATTTATTTATTTAGCTTATGTCAGAAAATTTAAACCACTGCAATTCTCCCATACTCACGCGTGCGAACCAGAACGATCGAAGCAAAACCCAGAAATCTCAAGCAATAAAACGCGACCATCATGACACTCCATCGGACATCCAAACGCCACCGTGCACGTGCACGGTGGTTCGCCCACCTCCGGCAGCCCTTGACGCCACCCACAAACCATAAATCGACTCCACATTCGAATACAAAGCTCAAATTGTCACGATTTGGACGAACACGAAAATTCGCCTGTAGCTCGAACCAAAGGCTCGAACTCCACACCGATATCCACCTCATTCTACCACCACCCATCACCGGAGGCAGAACCCTTACGCCAACGCCATGTCCAGACCTCCCCCGGCCTTCACCCAAGCTTGCGTGACACTTGATCAATCCACGGTGTCGAGAACATGAATTTAACAGAGCCCAGAAAAACGCGATTCCAAACCCTATATTCGAATCGTTCCCAAAATTCTTGCATTGAAAAAAATATTTAACAATTTTCCCATGTTAATACGTCTTCAGGTTTGCATCATAAAAAGTTTTAACAATTAAAATTAATCGAATCAACAGATATTGACAAAAATGTAACTTTTACTCATATTTAAACTGCACCTTCAATATTAATCTAAAAATCATCATTTCTAATTTAAAAATCCTAACTTTGTATGCTAATTCAAAATGTGAGATCAAATTTTCAAATTAGAACATTCAAATTTTAGCTTTTGATTCCTTTTTACTGTAACTTGAAAAAACAGTGCCTATATTATACTCTTCTGCTTCAATTAAATTCCCAGGCTTATGATTTAAGTTAAACAAACTTAATTAACTTAAATTCCTAGGTTTAAATTGATTTAAGAGAAGAAATATTAATATTCTTTACCACTTCTATGCTCAGAAGCTTAAAACCCATGAAGAACATAAAGCTTACAGTACCAAAAATAAATTCAGGTCCTTTGATTAATAGTATATACCAACACAATCTTCAGGGACTAATTATTATAATTGAATTTTCAAGAAAAGTAGTTTACTCACTAAAATATTTGAACAGAAAGCAAGGTTGATGAAGAAAACTGTAGATGAATTTTCTGATAGCTTCCCTTTTGTTTTGCTGTTTGAATTAGAGTTGCAAGGCAATAATGTTTATTTTTTTTCTTTTTTTCTTTCTAGGTTTGCTTTTAAGTTTCTAAATTATGTGAAGGAACTAGAATAGTATCATATATAAATAGAAATGGCTTTGAGTAGGTTATATTAGGACAGCCTTACATGTTTGACCAAACAAGAATTTTTTTTTGTTTAATTACAATAAATTGAAATGGTACTGTAATTTCGGCTGTACAAATGTTGGTGGCTGAGATGAAAACATTTAAATGCTTTGTTTCTTAATTCTTTTACAAACTATAATTATGTTTAGCTGTACATAAATATTTTGTACGAAAATATACACTTTGCAGGCAAAAACTTAGCTTGCAAATGAAGATATTATGTTTTGCTATTATCTAGTTTGAACTCATTTACATATTTGTCTCAGGTTTTACTTTTCTTTGGTCTTGTTCCATTTTATACTTTAGCTTGTACTCTATATACAAGTGTTTGTCAGGTCTTATTTTCTTTCTTTAACTTATGCTTTGTTTACAAATGTTAAAGTTATGTTATATATATACTTGTGTTTTTATACTCTGTTCTTACCAATTTTAAATCTGTTTTGTATGTTTACCAAAATTATTTAATCCTTGTTCCCTTTTTTTTCTAACTATCAATATTTAAGTTATATTCAAAATAGTTTACTTACTTATATTTATATTTATTTCTATTTGTATTTTAGCTGTCAACAATTAAGTTATGTTCATATATTTGACTTATTTTTATGTTGATAGATTTAGATTTTAATTTAAACATTATCGTCCACATCTATATATTTATTTATCACATGTTAACAAAACAAAGTATTTTAATTAAATTATATAAGATAAATTTTATTATAAATATTATTAAGAGATTTATTTTAAATCTCCAAATCAATTTCCTTTTTAAAATACAAATCCATTATAAATAAATGGCAATTATTCCAAAAGATTTATTCATTTTAAAAATGATCAGTTTACTTTTTATTCAAATTAGATTAAATATCTATTAAAATAAAACTGCTAAAATACCGGGTCGTCACATTCCTTCCCTCTTTGAATCTTTTCGTCCTCGAAAAGGAACGAAGCCAGATTTATTAAAATGCTTAAAATCATATAAATTGTCTTTGATCATTTTTAAATTACTTTAAAAATCTTAATATTTCTAAAATAGTTTTTATACGAATACTTTTATAACTCGATGTTTTGACAAGTCCGTCCTCATTCTCACAGAAATTCAGTCATACGTTGATCAGGCGTAGGACTGAAAATCTATAAGTACTTGGCCGACCCGTTACCACATTCAGTGAAAACACTTGGAAAATAATTTTATTGAAAATATAGAAACAGCTTTTGAAAATAAAGGAAATGTCTTTGGTGAGAATGCTCTGGAAATCATCACCCCCATCTATGGTCGCAGTTAACTCGATGGTTACGTTGCCATCCCGATAAAATCCATAGATAACTGTAGGCCTCTGCGCCCCTTGATTACACCATGGAACCCACGACAGATCGCAGCTACAACTGGGTTTACGTAGCTATCACAGCAAAAACCCATATAACTGTAGGCATCAGCACCATCGAATTTCGCTGCCAAAAATGAAACTTCTCCACTCAACTTGATCATAGATCGCAATCTACCGATGTTGCATTGCCTCCCCGGCAAAATCAAGTGTAGACCGTTGACACTCATCCTCCACACGATTTTCGCTATGGTCCCCACAGGAGATCGTAGTGACATCGAGTTACACTGTCGTCACAGCATAACCCAAATGCCCCTGTAGGCATCAGCGCCATCGACTTTCGCTACCCAATAATCCTCAGGAACTAGTTTTGTCCAAATTCAAAGGTTCCCAAAACATTTTTCCAAAATCCTCAATAGATCCTTTATATATATATATATATTCAAAAATATATATAATTTTTAAAACTTTGGATCATTTCAAACTTGTATAAAATCCTTTTATACTTCAAACATTTCAAAAACATTTTTCTTCCAGCAATAAATTCAACAAAGGGAGATTTATCTTATATAATAAAGATATATAACTTTGTTTATCCAAAACAAATATTCAGATTTGATTACTCCTTTCAATATCAATTTCATTAAGTCCGTACGATGTACACATATCATCCATACGCTATACCAATCTGATCGCTCACTCGATCATACAATTTCACTTCCGAACTAGTATCGTCCACCCGACTTCCTAGTGCGGACACAGATCTGGTTTCTTGATCAGAAACCATCATTCTCCTTGCATAGCCATAACTATGATAGAGAATACCCAGAACCAATCAACAATCCATAACCTGGTTCGCCGTCGAAAATCAAATGAAAAATCCCAACTCGGATCAATATAACTATCTTGAAATTCTATGCTCGAATTTGGATCAAATCACTATGCGAATAGAATAATATACGTACACCCTAGGTATTTAACTTCATTGATTATTAGCCAAATCAATTTCCTTTCTATTCACATTCACTTATATTTTCATTCACCTATTCACATTTTCCTTAATCCTCATCCGGATTACCACTTCAATTCTTATCCCAGTTGGGTATTTAATCATAAACAGTTTAAACTCCAACCAGTTTATATTTAGAAAATAGCTTGAAAATTGAAGAATAGGTAAGTAGTTGAAAAATAATTATTAGTTTGCAAAATAGCTATAAAATAGTTAACTAATTGTAAATAATTGGAAAATAGTTAAATAGTTTCAGAAATTTTAGGTAATTGCAAAATAGTTGTAAATAGTAATTAATTTGTAACATAGTTGAAAGATAGTAATTAGTTTATAAAACAGTTGAAAAATAGTTAAATGGCTTCAAAAATAATTGTAAAACAAGTATAAAATAATTTGGCTTTAAGAAAGAAAAGTTGTATATATTTAATAGCTTGGAAAAATAAGTTTATATTAAAACAATTTATTTTGAAAATAGTCCAGAGTCAAACCGTTCACTTCCCCAACAATTCAATTTAAATCTCTATTTAAATTGACCCAATTCCAATTCAAATAACTCCAAATTCCATTGGACTTGATTAATCCCCAATTCAAGTTGAATCAATCTTGATTCCCTCCCCAATTTAAATCAAATTCTAGTTGATTTTAATCCTGTTCAATTTTAATTATAATTTCATATTATTCCAATCAATTTTGGACTATTATCAATTGAACCTACTTCAAGTTCAAATCATTTCAATTTAATCTAATTCAATTTCCCATTTAAATTCTTAACTTATACATCTTCAATCACAAATTCAATTAATTCAAACCAAATTAAATTTTGAACTAATTCGATTTCAATCTTGTATTTAAACTATCTCGAATCATATAAATTCGAGTTAAGTTCTCAAAGGTTGGTTTATCTCTTTAAACCAAATTAACCTTTATTTAAAGTTTTTTTTAACCAATTTAATTTCTGAGTTCAATTCTCAAAATTTCATTTTGAATTATCCTTACTTATATATTTCAAGATTCAAATAAGAATTCAATACAATTTTATTTTAAAAAATTTAATTTATTATTCAATTTTTATCTTCCAGTTCTTAAAAAAGTATATTTTACAAACTTAATTAGATTTTTTATTAACGATAGGATGATATCATCTAATTTATTTTAAAACGACCATCCATTTGAATTTTTAAATCTCAAACCCGTTTTGAGATCATACAAATTTCCAATCCAAATCAACCATTTAACTTTCCAAGTTAAATTCCAATTTCATCTTGAAATTTCCAATTCTGGTTGTTTTTTCTACACTTATTTAACTTTCCCAAAGTTAAATTCCAATTTACTTAATCCAATCAACCTTGCTCAAATTGAATTCCCGCTTCAAACTTCAAAATTCTTTCCCTCTTATAAGTTCAAAACTTATATTACTTTGGGTTTTTTACATCACTTCAGGGAAAATCAGAACTCAACCTCTTAGAGTTTATTTCAAATTATCTTTGATATCATGTATATCCATTCATATATACATATTTATTTCTTGGCCCTCCCAGCCATGCTTTAAAAAATTTAAACCACCTTTGGTTTCAAATTCAAATTAATTTTCAAACAACCCGTTGTTTGCAACAAGTCCCAGTTATCCAAATAATACTTATTCATTATTTTTCATCACTTTGAAACAAAATTTTCAAATTTCGGGACCAGATTTTGAATTTTTATTTTCAATCAATTAAATTTTAATTTGGTTGTATTACTATTTCTACTAAATTTAATTCCAATTCAAGATTTTAGTTTGGTTGTATTATATTACTTCTTAATTTTAACTTCAATAACTTAACAACCAATCACCTAAATATTTATTAGAAGGAAATATTACTTTATATATCAAATTATATTTTATATAAAATCATTTAAAATCTTTATATAAGAAAATAACAAGTACGCTCTCATATATATATATATATATATATATATATATATATATTCTCAACTCATTCTAGAGTACTACAGACTCTATTTAACGAGTAATCCCCACCAGAGCCAAGGCTCTCGCTTAACCTTTCAGCTCTGATACCAAATGTAACGACCCGAAATTTTAGAAGCCGAAAATTCCAGATAGTTATGAAAAAGAAGAAAGAGATAGAAGAAGAAGAACAGAAACACCAAACATCTCACAATCGCAGCGGATAAAACATAATAATAATAAATAATAACAGTCTACAAAAGGATACTACATCTATCGATTACATTTAATATACATCATAGTTTCACATTATATACAGTCACTGAATATTTACAATTATCATGTCTTTGATTAACAATAATATAAATACAGCAGAAATACTCTATACGATATTGCCATCCAGCTCGCCTCCTGAGCTCCAGAACGTCCTTACCTGAAAATCTGTAATACTCGGTCTGACCCGAGCATTACACGACAGTAACACCCAGGTCAGGCTGGAAACCAGCGTGAGTAAACCCATCTAACATGGAATACAAAAGTTTACAACTCATATAAACCCGGGTAACTCGAACCAGTTTCTAAATCCACGGTTTTGCTATAGACAACACTTATTCCACATATTAATTCTAAGTACCAAATCTTAGATTTAAATGGTCCAGTTCACTTAAATCATTTCATTCCAGCCTATTTATTTCACATATCAATCTATAGAAATTCGAAGTAGTTTCGGGTATTTTCTAATACCCGACTCGATCTCTTCGAATTCAGTTCATCATAACACAAATTATTAAGCGAAATGCAATTCAACTTTAAATAAAGGATGTCACCCTTTTCACTCAGCAATTCATCATTGACATATAACCACATTATCATTGCCCACCCAACTACACCATATCACAAACCATTTCACATCAAGGGTATCAATCAATTCAGGCATTTTAACAATCACTAAATCATACATAAGCAAGATAAACCAATCACACCATCTCGAAATAAATCTGATTAACCACAATTGAATTAAATCAATTACCTTTAGGTCCTGCTTATTAATTAATTTCAACCCCATTGACTATCCATCCCATAATCATTCATCTTAATCAATCCTCCGTGAGAATTATTCTTTAATTACATTAAGATTTCATCATTATCCAATTACTTTCATTCAGTAATTATACTTAACCAACTCCATGAATGTTTATTCTAAATGAATCAATTAAACTTAATTGATTGCATCCATTAATCAACCCCAATTACTTATAAACATTAATTACCCCTCTGTAATTACTTACCCAAGCAATTACCCTTTAATACTTCCTATTAAGAAATTTCTTTTAATTTACTACATCCTGTAATTGTGAATTACTTCACTAAATCTCATCAAGTATTTATATTTAATTAATCGGCAAGAGATTAAATTTAATTAATTAACAAATTAATTTCAATTGGTTAATCCATCCCTTAAATACCCTTAAACCCAGTTAATCAATAAGACTTAATTACTCGTTTATTAACTGCTAATTATTAATTTAATTACTCAATTGGTTATCACAAATTATTTTAAGTAATCATTTATTATCAATTAATTAATTGTTTATTCCTTAATTAATCACTTAAGTTAAGTACCATTTATTATTAATTAATTTAAGCAATTAATTAAGATTCTTAAGTTTGAAAATTGGTTTAAACACAAAATTAATTTCTAATTACAAATTTAATTAAAGTTATTTATTTAACTACAAGTATAAATTAAGTTACATTTTTTTAATTACCTTATATTAATTAATTACTTTTACAAACCTTTCTTTTAATAAACTTCAAATCAAATATTAACTTAAAACTAACTAGACATTATTTACTTTATTTAATGTGAAACTTGTTAATCAAATACTTACAGTGTTTAGGCAAAAACATTAGGGAGAGGACCCGAGCACGTACCACACTTACTCGAGAAAGTCTCGAGTTTCCCTTACTCCTTCTCGCGTCTCTCTCTCTTTCCACCCTCTTCTTCTTTTACCTGTTTCCTTTTTCTTCTTCTTTCTTTTTATTTATTTATTTAGCTTATGTTAGAAAATTTAAACCAATGCAATTCTCCCATACTCACGCGTGCGAACCAGAACGATCGAAGCAAAACCCAGAAATCTCAAGAAATAACACGCGACCATCACGACACTCCATCGGACATCCAAACGCCACCGTGCACGTGCACGGTGGTTCGCCGCACCTCCGGCAGCCCTTGACGCCACCCACAAACCATAAATCGACTCCACATTCCAAAACAAAGCTCAAATTGTCACGATTTGGACGAACACGAAAATTCGCCTGTAGCTCGAACCAAAGGCTCGAACTCCACACCGATATCCACCTCATTCTACCACCACCCATCACCGGAGGTAGAGCCCTTTCGCCAACGCCATGTCCAGACCTCCCCCGGCCTTCACCCAAGCTTGCGTGACACTCGATCAATCCACGGTGTCGAGAACATGAATTTAACAGAGCCCAGAAAAACGCGATTCCAAACCCTATATTCGAATCGTTCGCAAAATTCTTCCATTGAAAAAAATATTTAACAATTTTCGCATGTTAATACGTCTTCAGGTTTGCATCATAAAAAGTTTCAACAATTAAAATTAATCGAATCAACAGATATTGACAAAATTGTAACTTTTACTTATATTTAAACTGCACCTTCAATATTAATCTAAAAATCATCATTTCTAATTTAAAAATCCTAACTTTGTATGCTAATTTAAAATATGAGATCAAATTTTCAAATTAGAACATTCAAATTTTAGCTTTTGATTCCTTTTTACTGTAACTTGAACAAACAGTGCCTATATTATACTCTTCTGCTTCAATTAAATTCCCAGGCTTATGATTTAAGTTAAACAAACTTAATTAACTTAAATTCCTAGGTTTAAATTGATTTAAGAGAAGAAATATTAATATTCTTTACCACTTCTATGCTCAGAAGCTTAAAACCCATGAAGAACATAAAGCTTACAGTACCAAAAATAAATTCAGGTCCTCTGATTAATAGTATATACCAACACAATCTTCAGGGACTAATTATCATAATTGAATTTTCAAGAAAAGTAGTTTACTCACTAAAATATTTGAACAGAAAGCAAGGTTGATGAAGAAAACTGTAGATGAATTTTCTGATAGCTTCCCTTTTGTTTTGCTGTTTGAATTAGAGTTGCAAGGCAATAATGTTTATTTTTTTTCTTTTTTTCTTTCCAGGTTTGCTTTTAAGTTTCTAAATTATGTGAAGGAACTAGAATAGTATCATATATAAATAGAAATGGCTTTGAGTAGGTTATATTAGGACAGCCTTACATGTTTGACCAAACAAGAATTTTTTTTGTTTAATTACAATAAATTGAAATGGTATTGTAATTTCGGCTGTACAAATGTTGGTGGCTGAGATGAAAGCATCTAAATGCTTTGTTTCTTAATTCGTTTACAAACTATAATTATGTTTAGCTGTACATAAATATTTTGTACGAAAATATACACTTTGCAGGCAAAAACTTAGCTTGCAAATGAAGATATTATGTTTTGTTATTATCTAGTTTGAACTCATGTACATATTTGTCTCAGGTTTTACTTTTCTTTGGTCTTGTTCCATTTTATACTTTAGCTTGTACTCCATATACAAATGTTTGTCAGGTCTTATTTTCTTGCTTTAACTTATGCTTTGTTTACAAATGTTAAAGTTATGTTATATATATACTTGTGTTTTTATACTCTGTTCTTACCAATTTTAAATCTATGTTGTATGTTTACCAAAATTATTTAATCCTTGTTCCCTTTTATTTTTTTTATTTCTAACTATCAATATTTAAGTTATATTCAAACAGTTTACTTACTTATATTTATATTTATTTCTATTTGTATTTTAGCTGTCAATAATTAAGTTATGTTCATATATTTGACTTATTTTTATGTTGATAGATTTAGATTTTAATTTAAACATTATCGTCCGCATCTATATATTTATTTATCACATGTTAACAAAGCAAAGTATTTTAATTAAATTATATAAGATAAATTTTATTATAAATATTATTAAGAGATTTATTTTAAATCTCCAAATCAATTTCCTTTTTAAAATACAAACCATTATAAATAAATGGCAATTATTCCAAAAGATTATTCATTTTAAAAATGATCAGTTTACTTTTTATTCAAATTAGATTAAATATCTATTAAAATAATACTGCTAAATACCGGGTCGTCACAATAGGCATGTCGACATCCTAAAGCATTTTTTTGATGCTTTGATTTTCTTTAAAAATAACCTTTATCTTATATTAAAACTAATTTAAACTTTATAAATATACTTGAATATAGTTAAAATTCATAAGTAAATATAGAGAATAATATATATATATAATTTAACCCTAATTTTATATTTTAAATCTAAGTATAAATGTTTAAATGTTAAATATATTATATTAAAAGATAGTTTAAAATCAGGAGCAATTTGACTTTGAAATTAAAGATAATTTTAAGGCAAAAATTATTTAAAATCAGGATAGAGGGTTTTGAATCTTTTAAAAGGAAAGTTTTGAAAACATTTTGAAAACAAGATATAATTTTGAAAAATCATTTTGAATAAAAAGTTAGCGGATACAAAACAATGTACCACTAGATTTTTCGTAAGTTCCATCCTACTTAGGGTTCCATCCCTTTAACAGGCTCGAAGTGGATTCCATTCCACGAATAAATTGGATTTTAAGACGCCAGTGCTTTTCTATGAGTTTTAACAAAATTCCTAATAATAAAAAATACTTAACCTTGAAATCTTGAAATTTTGATAATCTTAATACTCATAAGTCTTCTATCTCGATATCTTGAATCTCTATACTGTACAGTTTTCATTCTTAGTACCTGAGTGGTTAAATCCTGCATGTACATATATGTCTAAACTTACAGTATTAGTATTTATATTTTATAATCTATTCTAAGGTAGTTTTCATCAAAACCATCATCTCACGGACTAACCGAACGATATCATCGTTTCCGTCACATGCCGGACCTCAAAATACAAAAATAAATATATTGTGGAGATCAACACGACGAGACGAATAGGATGGTACACAGATATCAGTGATATGATCGAATTGTAAAAATTAAAATTTCCTACCATAAATGCTGCAAAATTGCAGAAAATAAGATAAATTGAGTTAGAGAAGTCCAAATTTGACAAAACGATAAATGACGTCTAACTCTGAAAATGATTTACAATTTTATTATATAAAAATCTTTATGTTTGGAAAATATTTTATTATCATCTAATATCAACTGATTTAAATTGAAATAAAATTACACAACAAATAAACTTTCATATTACCATTTGCTATGTTTAAATAGACGTATTCCAAATAATTTTTTTTGCAAATTCAAATATTTTAAATTTCATAAAAATTCAGTTAAATACGCTATTAGAATTATTAAAATTTACGGGTCATTACAACATGACTCGTGTTGTAAACTTGCATGAGTAATTTACGAATTTTATAAGCTAACAATTTTATACTTACTAATTTATTTTTATTAAATTTAATCAAATTTAATTTCTTCATACCTTCTTCTCAAACAAAATAATGGTCGTGCCCATCTGATACTCTCACGACAAAAGCATGAGATCTTCTCTCCACCAAAACTACTAAGTCCACGGACATATCCACATCAAAACAACAGTCACTCCATCAGCAAACACATCAACTTCACAGCAGCCTGAATAACTTCCTATCGCCTCCAGCCATCAACCGCCACCTACTCTAGAATCATTTCTACATCTTATGGCTCTTAAAATCTGTATGCACGCCTACAACGACGAACCCTAACGTGGTCGCGCCACCGTCGTTCGCACTGCCCAAACCTAAACTCTTATCGCGATGAACTCAAACCACGTAGCTGCCAACCTCCGTGACTCACCACTACAGTTGTGCCCTTGTGCACGCTCGTAGCCACCAGACATCGCGACCTTATCCAAGCACCACTACCCCATAGCGCTACCGTGCGCTTCCTCTCTAGGTCACGATAACCCAACCACCACATCCTCCTCTAAACTTCGTGGAGCCTTCATCAACCAACAACCGAAACATCACCCTTGCAGCGACTCTTTCCCTCGAGTTGAAGTCTGAAGCTGATGCAACTCTTTCCTATTGTCGTCGCGATTTTGTTTTTTTCTTCATTTTTTTCGATTTATTTCCATTTTGATCAACACGACACAAAGTAATAGAAGGGTATCGAAGAAATATGCCCGATAGGAGGAATGACCTCACTTGGCCCGGCGTGGCTCCTGTTTTATCCACATCAAGCTTATTCGCGGGAATCAGGGCTATGTAAATAATCATAAAAAATCATTCGCCAAACCATCCTACTTCATTCTGGAATCTCCACCACGTACATAGTTGTTAAAGTGGTTTTCGGTATTGGCAGAGAGCATGACAATATCCGATCCCGGCCTCTTTAATAACCAAATGCTTATTTCACACTGGATGGTTCTCTTACATTTCAAAAAGTCAATTCACAATTGATATCAAAACATCATATTTTCAAAACCATATCATTTCAAATTATATTCACTTTCAAAATCACATTTAATTCCAAAATCATATTCACCTTCAAAATCATATTTACTCAAATATGTCATTTCAAATATGAAATTTTAGAAATAGTTTAGATAGTCATAAATAGTTTTAATAGTTTTTAAAAATAATTTAAAATAGTTAAAATACTCTAAAGTAGTTTAAATGATTTAAAATGGTTTAAAATAGATTAAGATAGCTTAAATAGTTAGAGTAGTTTAAATAGATTTAAAATAGATTAAATAAATTTAAAATGATTTAAATAGATTTAAAATAGATGAAATAGATTTAAATTATATTAAATAAATTTTAAATAGATTGAATAAATTTAATTTATATTAAGTAGATTTTTAAACAGACTCAATAAATTTAAGATAGGTTAAAATAGGTAAAACAAATTAAATTGGATTAAATAGGTTATAATTGATTCAAATAAATTAAATTAGTTTAAATTGATTAAAATAGTTTAATTTATTTAAATAGTTTAAATTAGTTTAAAAAGATTTCAAAGATATATCCAAACATTTTTCCATAACTCAATTCCGATAAATTCATTTATATTTGACACTTCAACTTTGAAATTCCAATTTAATTCCTTTGAACAATTCATTAAATCAATTCCAATTTCAACATTTACGCTTGGATTTTCGAAAATAATTCAGTTTATATAAAGCAACTTCTATTTCAAAATAATTTCAACATTTACACCTGGTTAAAACACTCATCTTTGATTTAAATTTGATTTAAAATCCAATTATAGCCCCCAAATTCATATAGTCTCAAAATTTAACCAAACATGTTCCATGTTGTCTGAAATTTCGATATGATCGCAACGGAAGAAACTTCGAGTGAATCCGACCTAGTATGTAAAAGTTATGATTGTCAGATATACGATTCAGTTTAAGATTTAATAACTCAATAAAAAAACAAAAACAAAAAACAAAAGACGTCACCTACCCTCATTTTTTCCACGTGCTCACAGAACCCTACTCAACGTTCGAACCTAGCTCGAACGCGCAGAAACGTCGCCATCGCCTAAACGATCAATGCCGCCTACAGCCTTTGACACACCGCGATTCCATCCTCCAAGATCGCCAACCCCACACACCCCACCGAGACGAAAGCCACGAATTCCACAGTCACTGGTTAACATCGAACCTTAAATCAATTTTGTCGATCGATCCAACCGTCGACTCCCCACAAAAATCCCATGGATGAACTCCCCTCGTCTTTCTCCACCAACCCATACCATCGATTCGACGAGTGGTCGAAGATAATCAAACACCAATGAACGACCAAGAGTAAATAGCCTAATTCCGGCCACACAAAAACCTAAATCGATAAACAAACTATAGATTTGACCTGCGCTCGTCGAGTGCTTCAAATCGATATACAATGTGACTGGGTTTGGAAGGATTTGATTTTGTAGTTGAATTTTGAATTGAAATGGGGAATTTAGGGTTCCCAGCCATTGAGAAGAAGAAACAGACAGCTGAATTGAACGTACAAAAATAAGGAATAAAAAGCTGCTAGGTTTAGAACAATCTATTTATATAACCGAGGCTCGAGAAGAAATGGATAAATGTCCGAATAAATTTGAAACGACAAGTACGACCCAGAAAATCCGTTTCGCCTCCGGAACAAAAATGAGTAAACCCATATATCAAAATAGATGTTTTCGATAGTTTTAAACTCAATGGAACAGGTTTTAAGTCCTGATTCCATCGTATGAAGAAGTTAGCTACAAAAATCGGCTTATTTCAAATTTATTTCAATTAAATGTAATTAAATTGATTTCTAGGCGTTTCGAGTCAGTTCGGTCAAAAGACAAATCTGATCACTATGAAACATGAAATCTTACAATAATTCACTATCACGGTTCCGATGAAATTGGTTTCGTCGGAATCCGAAACAGTGGCCAAAATGGCTATTTTCACGTTAATTAACTAAATTAATATTAAATTAATTAAATTACTATTTAATTTCAAATTTAATAACTAATAATTTTCATCCTTTTTTTATTACATGGACATTTTCAATAATTTAAAACCAAAGTACATGTCAATTCAATGTTAATTATTTTACTAATTACAGTATTTAATTTCAATTGAAATAAATATAGTAATTATCACTTCAAATTCCAATAAATCCATTTATTCGTCTTTCCATCTTATTGAATTAATATTCTACAATTATCAATTTAATCAATATTAAGTGCACTAATTAAATGAATTAAGCAATTGATTTCCAACTTAATTTAACAGGCTTAATAAATAGGCAACATATAATAATTGTCACCATTAACTTTTAATCACATCTTATAAGTTTAGTGTCCAAAACAAGTGTTACAATTATTACCACAACACTAATTTTTATTCCATTTGCCACCTATTTACCATTACTTCAGCATAAGTGTGTCACAGCCCCACCTAATCTATTGTGAGACCATCAATTCCTAACTGAAGGTGAATGCGGCTGGTATGGGTCATACTTCTATCTTTGCTTATTAACTTTGTGTATGTTTTAAAATAAGCCTCTTTTATTATTTCTGATCTGCTTGCTTATTAACTTAATCTAAGTCATAAAATAAGCCACTTCTGTTATCTTTGCTATATTTGCTTATTAACTTAGTGTAAGTCTTTAAAATAAGCCTCTTCTGTTAATTCTGCTCTATTTGCTTATTAACTTAACTCTAAGTCTTAAAATAAGCTTTTTTTGTTCTTTCTATTTTATTATAACCTATGTTATAATTTCTCTTTTATCTTGTCTTTTTAGTTATAACTACTAGTTATAAACTTGCTTGTAAATGTCAAATTTTCCTATTTCTGCCTATATTCTTTTTATTACAATTCTTCTTATGTACATCAAATTTTCTGTAAATTTAATGTTCATATATTTTAGTCCATATTAGTGAATTATCCTCTTTTTATTATTTTATTTGCGAAAAAAGGAACAAAAAGAAACTAAAATTTACAGGCTGAATTCTAACGTAAAACGGGTGTAAATAAAATACAAATAACAGTAAATAACTGTAAATAAATGAATAAAATAGCTAAAAAATAGCTGAATAAAATAGACTGAAAAGCACTTTAAAATTTATCTGCAAACAACTTATATAAAAGTAGTCTCAAAATTGCAAAAAAACTACAACTATTGAGAACCATATTATTTTAAATTATTTAAAAATCGAAAATAATTACTTAAACACTCACCTGTGGTCCTTAAATCTTTTTCCTTGGCCTTTCCGGATCCACTTCTAGGGTATAAATATTTTAATTAAAAAGATCTTTTCCTTGGAAAAATATTCCTTTAAGGGTCCAGCCTTAGGCAATGAACCCAGATGGAGAAATTCTAAATGAGAAAAATAGCAACACCTAAGTTCTTATTTATGGTATCACTTGTGGATCTCAAATCATTGGATTTGAAGATTAAATCTGGTGCAACCACATCATGGGCTCGCTGGGAACCGTCGGATGGAAGCACGGACGCATAGGATTCAAAAGAAGTCGAAAAACACGCCATCGGTTGGAATTTAGATGAATTCATGTCCAAATAGGAAAGCGGGTCGACCGCCAGGTCAACCTTTGTATGTTATTGGTCGACCTATAGTTCGACCTAGCAATGGGGAAAGTTGACCCTAGGGTCGACCTGACCCTTTATTTATATATACACATATATATGTACACATACACACACACAGACATATATATACATACATACATACATACATGCATACATACATACATACATACATGCATGCATGCATACATACATACATGCATACATACATACATACATACATACATATGTGTGTGTGTGTGTGTGTGGTGTTTTTGTTCGTTTTCTTGTTTATTTCGTAACTTCTTCGTTTTAGCCTCGATTTTGACAATCTACATATGAAAATTGACCCGAAAATTACCATGGACTTAATGGTGCAACTCCCAAGGCTCAATTATGATAATTTCATCAGGTTATTTTGTTATTCAATTAATTCGTTAATTAATTATTGTAGCTTAAATGTCGAGTTGTTACATTTTCTCCTCCTTAAGGGAATTCGTCCCCGAAATCTCCAAGGATAAAAGAATGAAATAAATATTTTCATCCAAGATCTACAACCAACTACTCAACCATCATCCACTACATCCATTGTTCTTAAGATTTTTTGATGCAATTTATGATATATATATATATATACACACACACACGCAAATAGTGTAGTGTCAATATCCCTAACTAATGTTAAAGATTAGACGGTCTACTGATTCAGTCGACCTCATTTTTATGCAACCATGTCCGTACCATGTATTCAAATGAATGCAAGTTTCCTAATGGTAACTGATAGTTTTATATGCGTGCTACAATCATCGTCCAAATGCAATAATCATATGATAATCATCCATTTATAGCAACCATGAAAAAATAAAATATAATATAAAAATGCACACACATCCATGTGCATATGCTCTAATGTCCCAATTAGGCTGATCCCTAAGAGATAATAGTGCCTAGTGTAAGTATATGCGTCCATTAGCATCCACTAGAAAACACTTGCAAGCATTAGCATCCATCATACATAACATGTTCTAATAACATGTTTACATCAAATCCTACCATCCATAGGTTAAATCC
This sequence comes from Allium cepa, assembly GCA_030765085.1. Lineage (NCBI taxonomy): Eukaryota > Viridiplantae > Streptophyta > Magnoliopsida > Asparagales > Amaryllidaceae > Allium > Allium cepa. The sequence goes on from CM060928.1 coordinate 461,036,135, forward strand.
TAAGATCTACCCTCCTAAGGATGATAAAGGAAAGAACCTATTCAAAACTAAAGATGGAAATAGAAATTTTGAAATTTATTATCAAAGAGATGTGGATAAAAGGTACGTATTTTCTCCTAATCAAATTAATCTTCTCTGAAGTCTCTTTAACCATGTGAGGACCAAGTAGCAATCTCTCTGTAGACTCTAACCAACACGAGGGCAACTTAAACGGCCTTCCAACAAGAGCTTCGAAAGGTGGCATTCAATGCTAGCTTGAAAACTATTATTATATGCGAATCCTACTAAAGTAAGATGCTCTTTCCATGTTCCTCCAAAACCAAGAATACACATCCTCAACCTTATGTGTCTTACTATCTTACTAATATCAGCTTACTATAAAGTCTACCCATGTGAAGCAACAATCCTAGGTTCTCACTGGTGTCCTATACTCTTTACGATATCTTATGTTATTTCTTCTAAAAGTAATCACTACTATCTCTTATACAGCCTTGCACTTTTCCGTCACACCTACGAAATGATTCTTATCTACTCCATGTTTAAAAGTTTGGTTTTTTATTTATTATTACATTTCAAAAACAAAAGCTTCTAAATTTTTAAAACATCAAGTCCTAAATTTTTTGCCTTTAAAAGTGTTATTTTCAAGTTTTTATTAAATTCAAAGGTACTTGGTTACTTAATATTTTATCTTTCTATACTTGCAACCTTACAGTTTTTTGAATTTACATTATTCTTCAAACCTAGAGGGGAAAACTACAAATTCTAAGTTCAAAATTTATTCCTCTTTTTCTTTTAAAGACCCTCACAGCTTTCCATAAAAATTTGGATTTTTAAATTTAACTATTACTAAGTTTTTTTCACTTCCAAAAATTCATCTACTTTTTCACCAACCATTTTTCTTTAATATATCTTTAAAATGTCCTCGCATGTTTTCAAAAATCTTCTTTTAACAGATTTTCAATTTTGCAAAAACTGAAGCGGATAAGAACAATCATTTTATTAAAAAACCCTTAACTTTCCAATTACCTAACTTTGGAGGAGTTTTTAACTTACTACAAATTGTGAAATTCCACCAAGGCAAGCAACCAATGCGCACAATCAATGGAAAAATATATGAAATTTCCACTGCTTAGCTTTTTCTACTAAGGCTTTCTATAATATCGCTCCTAACTAACACTGTCTCTAATTATTACACTTCTTATTACACTTAATGGTTTTATACCTTAATGTATTGGAACTACTTTCTCTTATGAGAAACTATTAACGCTTAAACCTTCTATGATGCTTCCCATACCTTGTACATCTCTTTCATGTATTCCTTATAACTTGCACAAAAAATCTCTATTTGTGATTTGGTTTCATAGAAAATTATATCATTAATCATTACATTCTAATAAATTAAAGTATGTTTAATTTATATTCTCTTATGATAGACATTTTCTATGAAATTTATTAATTTCCTAATATTTAACTTACACTTTTCTTTTCGGAAAAACTTATTTTCAAAATTGTTTTAACATATCCATAACTAGAAAACATTTCCTTATACTTATTTAAATAATAATTGTACTTACAAACCATTTTGTTTCTATACTTAGAAATTATCTTCAAAACACATTTTTATTTAGGTCAAAACAGATGTTGCGTAAAACACCGTTACTACAACCCAAAAGTACTAGTGCATTGATTCAAAAATAAATACTAATAAATCTCATATATTATGTAAAAACATTTCCTTTGGGAGTCACCTACTATGACAATAGTGTCAAAGTCTATGCCCCTTTTATTTTCCACGAAAACATCTATTACAACAATAAATGTTCTAACTCATGTTTTTCGATACTTAATACACTCTAGGTTTTTATATTTAAAATCTTTGTTTACCTAAAAGAAACTAGCGAGCTATATATGCTCTATAATTCTTCAAAAAGAATTTTATTTTTGACAAAATTTACATTGTATAAAAACCAATTTAAATTTCGTACCACTTTTTATTTTTCAAAAACCCAATATTTACTTCCACAAAAATATTAACAATTATATTTTTCGTCTTTTCAATTCATTTTATTGGGCTAGACATAAAGTTGATTTCCTTCTTACTACCCCAGGAGCACCCTTTTTAAATTTTGGTAATCTCATTTCCTTACAAAAGTTTTTTGTTCCCATTCCTCTTATATGATTATATTTATTCAAGGTGCTACTGTTAAATCCAAAATCTGAAGCAACTATAATTTTTGCAATTTTTTACCCATGGGCTTTCCTCTTTTTTTTTAACCAAATCTATTGTACATCTCCAATCTTTGCCTATAACTCTTTGGATTTCCAAAATCTGAACCTAAATATACAAAATCATTTCTCAAAATCTTTCCATGTATTGATCTTCTCGACGCCCCATGAAAAGCACTTTCTTACGCCAAAAGTGACACTTCGAGAATTTTTCCCTCAACGGATGAACGCGAAGTGTACGAAGAACCTCCTCTAGATGAATAGCTTGCTCTTTCATACTCTTGGAAAACACCAATATGTCTTCCACGAATACTATAACGACCATGTTTAGGACATCTCGAAAAATATGGCTCATTAAATCTACAATTATGATTGGGCATTGGTTAGGCCAAACAACACAACCAACCACTCGAAGAATCCGTCTGATGAAGCTTTCTCCAATAGCTCACCAATCTACTTACTTAACTCTTTCCTTTCATGTGTCTCACAGGAAATAGGAAATTCCACTGGCTTAACATTGTCATTCATATAGATCCTAAAGTGAGGTAGTCCCCTAACCTCCTCAAAAATGTTTGGGAAATCTCTAACGTCTAGAACGTAATCTAGCTCTCCTAGTTATGAACCAAGGGAATAAAGGAAGCTCAACATGACTGACCTATGTGGGTCGTAAGAAACCTCGAAAGTCCAACTGCTGCATGTATATAGTATAACGACTCTCCTCTCGCAGTCCAATATCGCTCCATAAGTGGATACCCATTCCATCCCTAAAATCATCCTATACTCCGAAAATCCCAATACATAAGCGTCACAGTCAAACTTTACGCCTAGGATAAAAAATTTCAAACTCCTACAAATCATGGATAAATGTATCGATCCTCCTATGGGGTTTGAAACTACTATAGGGTCTACTATAAGAGAAATATCCAAGTAAAAACAATTAACTAAGGAACTAGAAATAAAAGAAAACGAAATTCCAGAATCAAAAAGAGTCTGAATAGGGAAAATTCGAAATAGACATCAGACCTTCTACAAAGACTTTCCTACCTCTATCTGATCCACTACTAGAAGGTGTTGCATGCAAAGCCTGTACTTGCGCTGTACGTGTGCCTACTCTCTGCCCCGTCCTTGGGCACAGGCTCTACTAAGTCACCAGGCTGCCCATAATTGAAACACCTCCCCTTCATCATTTTACTCTTACAGACCTTCATGTAATGACCAACCAATCTACAACTATGACATTTCCCGCTTTTCTTGATCCGCTTCTAAGGTCCTCCTTCTTTCCTCTTGTCCTTATCCTTATTTTTCTTCCACTACGGCTTCTTGGAGCTTTCTAACTTAGGAACCTCTTTAAGCTCTCTCTTCAGCTGCCAAGATGCAGGCCGAACTCTTTATCGGTCCTCCAATCCTAACAGTCTAAACATTCGCTCCATGTCCTTCAACCTAGCTCGTGTCTCCTCGAAATCCTCTGTGCCAGAAAACATCTTGCCTCCTTGACTGGCAAAGTCCTTGCATAGCTTAGAAAAATTGGCTGCTGCAAGTGGATTAATGGGATCTCCACCTACTGGTGCTGGATTGAACGCTTGCCCTTACACCTCTAGTACCATAGCTCTACAGAATCATTCAACTATACTATGCAAAGGAAAGGAAATTTAGGCTCAAAAGCATCGAAAGAAGGTTGAACTAGACTTTTGAGGGTATTTATATAAAAAATCTTTTATACTTGAGAACCATTTCTATAATAAGAGTTTCTTTTTGAAAATACTTCTAGTTTGAAGATATTCTACTTTTGGAAAATACTTTACTTTTTGAAACAAGTTTTTAGGAATCCTGTAACTTTAGGCTCTAATACCAAGTGAAATACCCCACACCCCTTAGTATACCCAAAAGAGCACACTAAAAGATGCGGTGTGTTGTAGGTATAGCTAAAATTTACATAGGCTAAGATTCACATGACAAATAAAAAACAGTGGAAACAGTACCTCATTAAAAATTAAAAACTTCATAAATAAGTAATAACCAAAATATGTCTCAAATTACCAAATACATATGTCTCATGAAAAATACCATCTTAATCATAATGCAAGAGTACATAAACAAAACCATCCCTCCCAAGAGTACCGGTACATTAAGTCCAAGTGAAATAAAAACTGAAAGGAAGAAGAATACATGAAGAAAAACTCTGTAGCTGAATCTCTAAGAAAATCTGAAATCTACTGTCCCTGCCTCTGCTGGCCTATTGGGGGGAAAGGGAAAATAGAGGAGTGGGTCAGACTAAAAGTCTTGTGAGTGAAAGTAACTACTGGTATTTTTAAGCAAGATAAAGATAATTGACTTAGCAATAGTTCTGGTATAAAAAGAAATAAAGGAAGACATAAATCTGGAATAAAATATTTTTTAACTATTTGCTTTGATTATTTCGATTGGATTGTTTGCACTTGTATTAGATAACTGCTTTGATTAGGCTGAAATCCTAATCCTACGTTAATTAGGCTGAAGTCCTGATTCTACCCTTTAATCGACCTTCTATCTCTGTTGTGCCACTGTGAGCTAGTCTCATCCTATAGGTCCCACGGCATAAAACACATGTTTAGCGCTTTGGAACTCAATAGCGACTTATATCCCTGCACTGAGGCCGCACGCTCGGCCACCGTCGGCTTGCACCCAGATGGAGAACATAGTCCTTTTAAGGTACAACCTCGGGTAATGAACCCAGATGGAGAAAATCTAAATGAGAAAAATATCTAGGCCTAGGGTCTTATTTATAATGTCATTTGTGGATCTCAGACCATTGGATTTGAAGGTTAAACCTGATGCAACTACGTCATAGGCTCGCTGGTAACCGTCGGATGGAAGAACGAACGCATAGGATTCAAAAGAAATCGAAAAAAACATCATCGGTTGGAATGTTGATGAATTCACATTAGGAAGGTGGGTCGACTACTAGGTCGACCTTTATATGCCATAGGTTGACTTATAGGTCGACACAGCAATGGGGAAGGTTAACCCCAGGGTCGACCTGACCCTTTATATATATTTTTTCTTCTTTTGTTCGTTTTCTTGTTTATTTCGTAACTTCTTCATTTTAGCCCCGATTTTGACAATTTATATATGGAAATTGACAAGAAAATTACCATGGACACAATAGTGCAACTCGCATGGCTCAATTCTGATAATTTCACAAAATTATTTTATTATTTAATTAATTAATTAATTAATTATTATAGCTTAAATTTCTGGTTGTTACATCCAAGGTAGAAGTCACAATCAGTATTTTATTCTATTATTATTTCTACTATGAGTTTATATTTCTATCAATATTTAATGATGTTGATGCTTATTTGCAGATACCAAATTCAATGATCTATGCTTTAATGGACTTGAGTTTCAATTTTTATCAAATTTTAGGCCCACTAAGGTATGGGTTGCTGCATTTGGTATCAGAGATTAGGTTAGTAGATAATAGGAATTAGGATAAATTGAAAGAACCCATTCGTACTTTCCTATCTAGTATTATTATATTTTACATTTGATTCTACAAATTCCAACAATAGAAGCAGTTGTAGTTCTACTCCGAAGGAATGGGAAAAGCAACCGTGGGTTGTTGAAAATATCTTAGAGTTAATATTTTTACGCTGACTTCGAAGTATCCTATGCAGTGTTGGCGATGCGTAAGGTGCTGTTGATAAAGATCATGAGTACGACATACGGTTGAATCCCGAAGACTGGAATTGTTTGACCTGATGGTTGAGGTCTAGAAGGTGTGATTTTGGATTTTGATGATGAGTTCTAGTCGGAGACGCACATTTATTCCATTTGGGAGAGAAACTAGAGTTTGTATGTCGCAAACATATGGGAAACAGTTTTGGCAAAAGTTTTTCCATCGATCGCCTCTTTGATGGAAAATCGGATTTTTGTTTGGAGAATTAATGTTAATTCCTTAATTTTAACCTTTGAGAGAATTTTTATAAAGTATATTTTGGTAATGCCTTAGATTTTGGAAAAATGGTTTTACAAAGGATTTGTTTTGGAAATTTTGCTTTGGGAAGTTTGGAAATTTTAATTTTCAAAGAAACATATATACCACTAAGTTGGTTATGTTAAGAAATTTTTGGTTTATAAAAGATTAATTTTTGAAATCATTAATATTTTATATGCAAAAATCAGTAGAGGCTTGATTTTGATTTTTAGCAAGGAAATGGTTTCCTAATTTGGAAAATTTATTTTTTTAAAAAGAAGAAGATGTTTTTGAAAACCTGGAAACATATATATATATATATATTTGATTTTTAAGGAAAGTTATGGTGTGAAATAGTTTCTATTATTTAAAAAAAGTATAAAGGAGCATATATTTAGCTAAGTGATTTTTTGATTTTTAAAATCATGGTTTTTAAAATCTTCTCTCCTTAAGGTACAAACAAAATAGGAATGACATTCAATTTTATTGGCGTATGTAGTTTGAAGTGTTTTTCCACCACCAGCCATTGGAAGAAATATTTATGCACGAAGTAGGTAGGAAATAGCAGTTGTAATATTTTTGGATTTTTGGAATTGTTGTCGGTCATAGCAGTATTGTTGGGGCTACTGTGAAATGCTGGAGCATGGCTTAGGACTAGGCAGAAGGCTTGACACCATTGTGATGAGGACATGAATTTTTCAGGTCGTGTCGAATCGAAGGAGACGGCGTGAAATATTTTTATTATTTAATCTGATCCTAATTGGATCTAGGTTCAATTAACATCCAAAGCCCGTCTAGGTGTTGACCACATAGCAATAAACCAAGAGTGGTCTACCAGTTAACGAGTTTTGGCACAACTTGAACCTGAAACTGGACTATAAAAGTCACATCTAAATTCTCCTAATTGCCTTCTTTCATTCCTCCTCCCTTAATAAGCCGAACCCAATCTCCATCCTCCTCCTTCTCCAACTATTAGCCTCTCTCTTCATTTCCTTTCCTAGATGACACCGTTTTTCCCTAGGAATAGCAAACTCACCCTCCCCCCCTCGTGCTAGTTTTGCACGTTAGATCTCGTTCTACCACTACTCCAGATCTAAACCCTATTTCCTCTCTCCAACCACATCTTAGCCTAAGACACCGTTTTGCACTGTCAATTTTTCCTTGCACCATTATGGTCTTGACCATCAAGAGGCCACTTTGTTTGACCAGAATGGGCAAAAGGTTTCGCCGCTTTTGTGCTAAAAGAGCTATTCGTCGCGGTAGGATTTGCACCGATCCTCTACTTCGAGACCATTGACTGGGAATGTTACCCATGCTGCATTTGCCTTTTTGACGTCCTGTTGGCGTAGGATTTCGATGGAGGCAATAGTTTAATTCGTTCGGAGGCGAAGCGTGTCTTAATTGAGCTGATTAATGATGATCTCGCTGAGATTTTGGAGGCCTCTAGGAAGGACGTGGACTTGGATGATTTTAAAGTGATCGACTCGAAGCAACAGGCATTTTCTTAGGATGTCTATGTTTATAAGGCAATTAATCCTCATCTGACCCGCACCCTTATGATGCAATTTGTTGATCAAGAGTTAGCACTCCACAGAGCGCTTTCTGTATTTTCACATATCCATTCTTATCTTTAGGTAATATGGGTGAACCTCCATAGAGAGATAGTTTAGTAGAAGGTTCCTTCTGCCATCATTAGATCATTTCTTAGAAAGATAGCAATTCGGAAGCCGTCAACAATACTGGCGGCGACAGCTGCACGAGATTCGGTGTAAAGCCACCGTGCTACAACCATTCAAGGGTCGCGGCAATGGATCGAGCTCCAGCCATAAAGCAAGGAATCTCATAGTTTGTAGGCATTATTTTATGATTCATAGTGTTGTTGTCTTTTCCCTACTAATATTTGTTCTTTTCTTTTAGGTTATCTGGGTTGTAATTGTTTATTGTCTCTTGTAAAAGGCACGCACGATATTATGAGTTCTTATTATTTACTATGTTATTGTTTCTAAACATGCAAACCGCTCTTATATATGCATAGTGAAGAAGCAGTATAAATATGGAAATATCATAAAAGACACTTAACTAACTATAAACCTCATATAAGACTGGAAGTTTAGAATAGTTAGAAATTTTTAGCGAAGGACATGATAAAGTTGTTTTGGTACCATGGGTCATTGCTCATGTTCCTTAAAAGCTAAAAAATTTGGGTACTTGGGCATGATGAGATTTTTAAATAACATGTTGAGTTTTATGGGTAAAAGTTAGTTATAGAATTTTAAAATTTGGTTTATGCATATAGTGCATAACCGACATCCAACAATGCTGAAATTGTGGCTTAATTTATCAAAAAATTGGAAGGAAATATTTTGAAAAGCTACGCTTTTAAGGAAAATTTTTTTTTAGGTTTAAGTTATTTTTGCCTCTGTAAATATTTTTCGAATTTTTATCCAAAATTTTGATTTCAGGGAAAAATGTGCATCAAAATATTTTTGAATTTTTTTCAAGAGACGTACAAATTTGAAATGTGAAAAAGATTTTTGTGAAATATTTGATTTTGAATGCCATATGTTAAGCATAGGAAAGACAAATAGAGTTAGAGTTTGTAGATTTAGCCGTGCATTAGGACTGATGATGCGATAAGAGCAAGTGGCAATAAGGAAAATTTTGTTTTAGCCTTGGAATTTCTATTTTCAAACCTTGTCGATGATGCATGCGAGTCTATTTTCAAACATTGTCGACGATGCGCACCAGTTTATTTATATTATACTATGGGAATAGGAAGATTATAGAGTGGTAAGAATGTGAAATTCTCCACTTAAATTCTTTTTTCGCATAGGAGTAAAATTTAGGAAGCGATTTTTCAATACATTTGATTTTTGGATGGTAGGAGTTGGATACAAAATTGGTTGCTTCATACTTCTATTTGTAGGAGTATGAGGGTTTTAGTTGAAAAGAAAGCTGCATACATATGGAACTGCCAACATACATTTATGTTGTTTGTGTCATATTTTTCATTTCCAAAGAAATGCATTTATATAGAAGGATCCGATTTAGAATTATTCTGCATACATATTTTCTGTACAGTAATACACTATGTACTTGTGCACTTTTGGTTGCAAATTAGTTGTACACTCATCGGTTGTGAAGTTTAGGATAATAGCACAAAACATGACTTAGTCATTCATGAAATTTCAGGGATAAAATTCTTTTTAAAGGAGGAAGAATTTAACACCCCGTAATTAGATGTTGGTTATTTAATTAGTTAATGAATTAATTAAGCTTCAAAAATTGAAATTATACAAATGATGAAATTTGACCTTTAAACCGACATCATTGCTTAAGTGGCAAAATTCTGAGTAAACTTCATATTTGGAGTTTTGCGATCGGAGTCCAAACGAAGAAGTTACGGATAAAAAAAGAATTCAAAATAAAAATAATTAAAATAAGAAAATTAACTAAAATTGTCTGGGTCCACAAGTCGATCGCCATGTATAAGTGGTCGATGGGGGCTGTCGACCCCTAGGTAGGAAGCAGTCGATCTGCCTCTATGTGATGGTTCGAGTAACCCTAGGACATATATGACCCTGGTCTATGATATTTTGATCTAACGATTCTGGCTAATTTTAGCACCTATAAACACATGCCTAACCCTTCATTTTCTTCTCATATTTTTCATATTAGAGCACTGAAGCACTATCATTTCTTCTTCTCCACTTTCTTTCTAAATTATAGAAATAAATATTTATATCTATATTCATACAAATCGGAGAAGCATAAAAATCTAACAAAAAAGAGAAGAGAATCAACTATACTCGTATTTAAGGTGATATATATATATATATATATATATATATATATATATATATTTGTATCTATTTTCTCTCCCAATCCTAAATCTCTTCTCAGATCTATATTTCTAATATATGTATATACCATTTTATACATATTTCTTCGACTAAAAAGGATTTGGATATGAATTTAAGGTTCTACTTCAGATCTGGAGATTTGGATCGCTTTTAAAAGGTGAGTGGGAAATTTTATACATTGTTTTTTATTTTAGACATATTCCATTGGCATACGTTTAATTTTATGCATAAATTAATTTTACTTATGAATTGTAGGTTTCAATTGTGTAGATACATATTCTTGTTTTAGATCTAATTTGAAATATGTTTACACCTAGATCTAAAAATTAGTCCTAAAGATTTTTAAATTTGAATGTTGTATACTTTTATTCCAAATTTCTACTTGGGTGTAAAATAGGATTTTTGGATATGGCCTAATTTATGTTATGTTGTAGATTTCCATAGTTTAACTTGTGGGAAGAAAATCCGTTTGATTTTTATAAATTTGTTTACTTTTTGCAGTTTTCATTCGAAAGGGCGACATTTAATTTAACAAGGATTAAGAAATTATCCATTTCTTGTAAAGAAATAATCTCCACGGTGAGAATTTGTTTGATTCCATTTTGCTCTTCGTCTTCCCTTTCGTAAAAATAGAGAAATGAATTTCTCAATCCTAGTTTGGGACTGACGGGGCTCGAACCCATAGCTTCCGCCTTGACAGGGTGGTGCTCTGACCAATTGAACTACAATTTCAAATAGAGTCGGCCTTTCCTTTTTGTGTTAAACCAATTTATGGAAATCATAGCGGAAAATTTTTCTAAGGAATTTAATTCCAGCAAATTTAATATGGAAAGCGTATTCTAGTTATATATATATATATGACTAAAATATATTTGATTTCGAACAGGTAGTTTTATTAGGCACTTTATAAGTGTTTATTGTGTTAATAATAAAGCGCAGCGTTTATTCATGCGTTATTTATACATTACGTTCGTTAGTCAGTGTTATATTTAGGAAAGCGAATAAATAGAATTAGAAAGTATAGTAATTTATATTAATTGGAAATAAATTAAGAATTCCTATTAATTAATTAATAGGAAATAAAATATTATAACCTAAATTATTAGGCAATTAATGAGACATAATGGATAGTATTAAGTTAAGGGTTACAATTAATCGAGACAAATGGATTAATGGGACTGATAAAAGTGGAATATATATAAAATGCTTACTAATATAAAATTAATAATCATACATAAATGTCTTAGGAAATGTCTGTTAGGGTTTAATGGCTAAATTGACATTTATGAGCATTAAAAGGGGATTTATGGGTAGATAAGTACTTAAGGTAAATCTTCTTGCTTTAAATAAAAAGGGAATTAATAAGCTAAATCCAATGTCAACCTAAGATAGTATAAATAAAGACTTATGATGGTTAATTGGACTTAATAGGTTAGTGATGTGAGGTCAGTAGAGTCACTCGATGGAAGACTACACTTTGAGGCTACCAGTGGTCCGGTGCACTTACTACTATGTGAGATATCACTAATCTTAGCACCCGTGATGACATGAGAGATTGGACTTGCTTTCTTAATTGGAAAGTATTAAATGGTCCAAATTTGTAATTAGGAGCGGTGTGGTGTGGGATATCCCTAAAAAGGTTTACTTAAGTGTTGACGTATTAAGTGACTATCTTATAGCCCACCTCACTACCAAAAGAAGTAATCTAATGAGATTCCATATTTATAAGAGTGATACTAGATATCTCAGGAGTGGTTTGCTTTAGGTTTGAGGTATTAAGCGGTTGCAAGGTCCGCCTCTTGCCTATAAAAGAAGTATTAAATAGCCCAATGTGATTTCCAAGCAACGTCAGCTAAATAGTACACTTGAGAAGTCCACCTTAGGAGTAAGTATTAAATGGCAAAGGCTTACCTATAAATTGGCGTTAAATGGTCAGAGGTTTGCCTAGTCCTTATTAATGAGGTATTAAGTGGCTTGGGTACAGTCTCTCACATTGCTAAGACTTTACTAACGATAGGTGCACTAGTAATATGGCTATTATAAATTATAAGACCATACATACTGGTCAAAGGTCTCTGTAGTTTGGATCAATAGACCAATAATGACGATGTAGTAGTCCACCCTGGGAATAGTTCTTAATTGACAGAGTCTACCTCGACTGAGGTCTTAAATGGAAAAGTCTACATATTCTTTTTTAAAAGTATTATATTGTGATCGTAGATGCCTGCTTCATATTTAGAAGTATCAAGTGGCTAACACTTGGAAGTATTGGGTAGGTGATAAGGGTTCGTCAGCATTTCGTACCTTGGGAATGGGTAGGTAAGTAAGCGTGTGCGCAATGCAAGATTAGATTAGAATTTCTAACTTTAATGGACATAACAGCTAAATGAAAACCAATCGGTATAAATTTATGTTATAAACAATTTTTAGATTTTCCAGCCACCACAATGTTGTTCCGACCCCCTCCTCATTACAACTCACGGCTAGATTTAGAGGAACAGGTCATTGGAGCTGGACGTATTTAGTTGTTGAAGAAGCCTTCTTTTCTTTCTTGCTCGACGCTGATGTGACAATATACTATCCAAGGAATACCATTCATTCCAAGGTAGCAGTCATAATCAGTATTCTTGTCCTATTATTGTTTCTGCTGTGAGTTTAGATTTATATCATTCTTTGATAATGCTCATGCTTATTTGCAGCTATCAAATCCTACCATCAGTGCTTTGATGGACACGGGTTTCAATTTTTGCTGAAAATAGGCCCATTAAGGTACATATTATTACATCCTCAGTGAACTGGTATGCAATTATGTTTCAATTAACTCTCTCTAAAGCTAATAAACTATCTTTATTATGTGGAATAATTTGGAATATGTCCCTCGACTTCCAGTGAGCTTTGAGTTCTGTTATGAACTATATCTTGGTATTGTTATCATATAACAATGCTACGGGATTCTCAACAATTGAAATCACCTTCGTCCTAGTTATAAATTTTTGCATATATATTTATATACATTTTTTTATTGCGGCACTATCCTAGGAGATTTATTTAGCATTTTCATTGAATTGGCAACAGTCTTTTATTTGGATCATTTCGAATTTAAAGGATTTTGATTTGAACTTATCGCAAATATATTATACTCAATATCCACTTATGAAGTTTGGGTCTGAATACTGCTTCAAAAGGATTTTGTTGTTTCAACAAATAAATCTCTAGTATTTTATAGATACATCGTTAACAATTAGCAATGTATTTTTTACTTATAGTTTAGAAATATCTATATACCTTTCACCGTTCTTTCTTAAGAGCACACATCCATTGCATTTTGATTGATAGTCAAACTATTTGATATTTCTATCAAATCACTTGTTCAATTTTGTTTCTTGTTGAACTATACTTTTATATCTAACCTTGGATTATATCCAAAAACTTACAAACCCAAATATCGCTCCCAATGACTTCGATATACTTTGATTGGTTTGTGCAAAATAGTCTATTCTAAATCATTATTTAGTACGTACCAAACAAAAAGTCATATTAAGCAATAATTTTGTGAGTAAATACAGATTAACTTGAGCACATCGAATTATGAACCTGTTACGTTAATTTCAACAATTGAAATTTACCGTATTATTCTCGTCAATGTGGCTAACTATATTCGAACTGCGTTTGTCTTTCCCTTAAAGACATATTTGCGGCCAATGGATCATGTCCCTTTGAATACAACTATCAAAGTCATATTTTGATAATGTACATGGAGTATATTTAGATTGTGCGTCATACCATATCATACGGTCGATACTCTTAATGGTTTAATTGACAACTGATGATTATCTATTCTTGAAAAGAATAAGAAACTCATATTTTTTCTTTGATGTGTAAGAATACTTATTAGACACTTTAATGTGATGTGCTCATTTAGGTTAGCTTAGTTTCATTTCATCCCACGTGATCAGTTTCATCTTTAGATCATATCCAAATCCATTCTGATTCCAATAATTTTCCAAAGAAATTCCATTGACATGAAGTTGGTATTTCTTGAAACAACAGTTGTTTCTTAGTGCAACTGAATGGGTATTCACAAACACTTTATTAATTGCAACATGTATAAAATTGATTTGGCTTTATTTTACAAAACTCGTGTTCACAGTATAAATTAGTAATCCAATGACAACGGTGCCCAAACTTCTTTAGGGCGATTCATACTAGATCAATTACAATCATTATTACATGTAGTCTTTGGACTCATACAACCCGCCAATTCTTTGGCCTAGGACATGATGGGGTTTCTTATAAACCCATATCTTGTTTGATTTTTTAAACTATTCTTTGGATGATATTAATTTTAACCTTGTGTATTACTCTTAAGTGCATACCATGTAGAAAAAGTTTAATTTAACTTCACTTATCATTAATCGTGATTTGTCCAATAAAGTTGGATTACTCCTTATAAATAAATCAATATGTATAATAGCGAAAATTGCCGTTGAGAATGAACCTCTATGCATTTTAGGTATGTTTGGAACTCTTTCCAATATACTTACTCACATGAGAAAATCATATCAATTCTTCTGCACATTATATTATTTACTTCTTTTTTATATTCTATGAGCTTATCATAGACTTATACATGTGTATCAAATACACACATTCATTTTTATGATAACACATCGGTAAATATGATGAAGTATCTGGAACCGTTTTGGTATTAATAGACTTATGATTGCATACATCTATATGTATTAATCCAAAGAGTTCATTAACTCTTATGATACTCCCACTATGAGTGAATTTCCTTTAGTTGTTTGAGATATAATTAACCAGTATCATAGGATGCATAATCATATAATAAAATTATTTCTCAAAAACTACGGTTTAATCTAAAATTCCAAAATAATTGAAATAATTTTAGATACTTTAGTATTTTCCAATGCATCACTTTTGTTTAGAAAACAAATACTACATTATAATTTTATTTCATAACAAATATTCATAATATTCACACTGAAATATAATTATGTCTTTTTTTCAGTGGACAAAAGATACTCGTTATTTCATAAATAATATTCGGTATGTTTTGCAAGCACAATTTTCATACTTTGATGCAATTAATAAGTGTTGTATGGCATGCTCCTACAACTTCCGCCATTATTATAATAGCGTACTAAATTCGGTGGTCCATCATTCACTTAATATAGATTATTTATTTCATACACTGTAACAAGTTTACTTCAGAGAGTTCTTTGATAAAATCATCAAATATCATAACTTCAGAAAACATCTTGTAGAAAACAATTTTTTATACAAAGATACATTTTGGAATAAAAATCATATTTCTTATTCCAATATTAAGTATCAATAATTATTTTGCAATTCTTGTTTCCGATGTTTCTTTATGAAGCAGAAATGACCATTCACTCTCTCCATCCCAACTGTACCTTTAATCACATCTACTTTTATACATTTGTTTTCTTTCTAAATGGTCGAACCATTCAAAAGAAAATCCTTACTTGACATCATAATGAACTCTTTACCAAAGTGTACTCGAACATCCTTAACATTTAAGGACATCAAATATGTTGCACTTTGCATAAATTTATCATGCTGACATTTCAATGATCGAATTCTTAGATCTTTCTTATAGTTTTGGTCTAAAGTTACATTTAACACAATACGATTCTTTTCGTAAGTAATCAAACTGAATAATCGACCTCACATTACTATTTATTGCTTATTTCGAATGAACTACTTTATCGAAGTATTGCACGTTACGAATTATGACCGCTTCCCATGCAATGCTTATATAGGATGGTATATATATCAAAATCCATAAATTTGTATTGCTTTTAAGTTTGCAACTCATAGAATGCAATACATGGTCTCAATAAAATAAACACGTAAGCAACCAAATTATGAACATATTTAGTAGTTTTATAATTAGGCGCTTGCATGGGTGTTGAAACGTTATCATGTAGATTATTATAACATTATATAGTATACGTTCTTAAAAGATTAGAAAAGTTAAATGTTATCATTCATTCTACTAATAAGGCTGCCCTAGCCTTTACGTTCCGCCAAACCCTATGTCAAAACATAGAAGACTTTTGACTTCACTGGTAGGTGTTAGGACTCATCTATCTTAGAACTCTGACCTTGAGTCTGCTCAACTGGTCATAGCTCCATGGATGATGGATAACTACTTATCGGTTGTATCATATACAACGCCTAAGCCTTAATACCTTGTCTTAATTCCACTTTGACCTTGAGCCTGCTCAATGAATCGAAAAGAACTTATTCACTCATACATATCATATCGCCACATTATAAGTATAGTATATGTACCTTGACTCTACCCAATAAGTATATAGAGTTATCTTAACTCATTTATTCAATATAATAATAACACTACACATAACATCCCCAGCTTGAGTCTACTTAGCAACTAAGGAGCATGCAAGTAATTTGTTGATATATATATATTGTATAAGACAACATTATATGAATTACTCCCACGATTCAAGTGTCGGAAAAATATGAAATAATGGTATATGTGCGTTTACGTGTATATATATATATATTCTTTAACTCTATTTAGGGTTTTAATATTCCACCATTAATTTATACATTCATATTATATAAATTTATTATTATATAACTTTTATATTTCATATTAATTATATAATAGTCTTATGTATAATATTATATTAATTAAATCTTATTTAATTATTTTTAATTAGTTAACATTTAATTTAATTACATATTAATATAACATTTATATTCATTAATTAGTATATACTACAACCTTTATAGGATGACACATATATCATATGCATGTGTATTATGTAATTAATTAAATTTTAGTTAATTTATTTAATTAAACTACTTTAATTGAATCGCATTAATTTCAAATTTTAATTTATATACAAACATGTATACTTATGTCATTTTAAATAATTTAGAATAACATAACAGGTATCATAATATATAATATATGAATTCATTTATTAAATGTCTAGTTAATAAATTTTGAAAATTTTGAAAATGATTTGAATTATTTTCAAACATTTTGAAAACTTTATTATATTACAACTTCTATAATATATTTATATTTTATTTTAAATTTAACTTTTAAATTTAAAACTTTATATTATTAAATTTTCAAACAATTTTGAAAATTAGCCCAACGCCCAATTCAAATTGGGCTTCTTCTATTAGGGGCAACTTTTGGGTTGAGAGCTTAATTAGTTTATCCTAACATGACTAATTTAGACGACATATGATATTGGACTCTAATACCATTATTGGAACTGGGCCTGCATACAGCGGAAGTTATGAGTGAATTTCCAAAAAAAATTCATTTGTTGAATCTATATTGGGTCTATGAAGTCTAATTTATTATAATATTTCTAAATTTTATTTAAATAAAATCTCTTATTTATTTAAATCTATAAATTATATACAATTTAATTTGATTATATTTTATACATATAAATGTGTATGTATACATATATTATATACTTATATGTATGTGTGTGCATGTGTAACTTGATAATCCGTGCAAGATATAACATGCCCGTGTATAGATGTTGAGATTTACATCTTAGTGGACACGTCATCTCATTTGATATGTATTGCATATTATTTAAATATATGTATATAAACTTATTATTCATATAAATATTATAATCTACATATGTGTGTGTGTGTGTTTATTTTATTTAAATAATTTTATGAGAATGAAAATATTTAAACACACATGCACGCCTGTGCACGCGCACGCGCACACACACACACACACACACATATATATATATATATATATGTTATATATATATATATGTGTGTGTGTGTATGTATGTATTATCATAGTAAATATAAAATAATATATGTATATATACATAATATATATATATATGTATATATAATTTAATTAATAGTTTGTGTGCATAGCTAATTGGTTAGGGCTACCTAGCGACCATGGAACAAAATTCCTTGAGGTCATGGGTTCAAGTCCTAGCATGCAGCACTATGCATCCTTTAAGGCTTGGAGTTGTTATCCCCAATAAAAGCAAACAAAAAAGCTAGGGATTGATGATTTGATTTGGGCCAGCTGAAAAAGGAGATCAATGTGGTAGGTAGCAGAATTCCCTAGCTTTACTATCTAGAGTAGGGTTTTTCTAAAAAATTTAAACTAATATATATATGTAATATCTAATTGTGTGTGCGTCTTTATATATATATATATATATATATATATATATATATATTATTTAATTAATTAAAATTATATATATATATATATATTAATTAAAAATTTTATTTTTATTTCCAAATATTTCCAAATCATATGCATAGCATAGTAAGGTTTTATTATAAATTTTATTATATTAAAATATATACAAATTGATTTATTTGTCGAAAATCAATAAAATATTAATAAATGTATTTCCGAATCATTTTATTCAAATTATAAATTTCCAAACAACCTAATATGATATTTTGAGGGTTGTATTTTTTTCATAGTTTTTCTCGATCAAAATATATTTTTTATTTATTAATTATTTTTTGGTCATATATTGAAATAATTTTTAAAACTAGGAAAAATGAATTTTTAATTCTTATTTTCTTGTCGAAAGCTTAATTCTCGACAGAATAATTTTATAAAATTTAAAACTTAATTTTTGAAATAAATTTTATTTTATATAAATTATTCAAATAGTATATTGATTTAAATAATATTAAAGAGTAGTAAACAATTATCAAAATATTTTACAACTGCCAAAAATTATAATTACTATAAATAAACATGTATAAAAGTATACTTTCAACTATTTCCATGAAATAATTGCTATAATTAAATAAAAAACCATATATGCATAACTAAATGGTATATTTATGCATGTATGTTAATTAGTAAAATAATTATTATTATAATTAAAATATTCGGTTGTACGTATTTAATCTAAATATGAAATATTGTTTTTTGAATGATTACCTGCATATAACCAATCTAGTATGTGACAACATCAATACATATAAGACTCGTCACCTGACTAACAATATAATAATAATATATATGAAAAATAAAATGTTATCCAGAAATTTTCAATTATATAATACAGTAAAAACATATCTAAAACCAATGCCATGAAGCACATCTTGTAATGATGAAGTCTCTCTCTCTCCTTTGAAAGTTTTTTCAATTCGGTAGATTGCTAATTCTTGAACCGTAACATTTGACAATCAAATAGCACTCATCTTTGGAATTGATTTGAGTCTGATTCTCTTAAGCACTTAGGGAATGAAGTCGACCAACAATGGATGGGAATAATGGCAGTCAAAAGATAATTTTCAATTAGAGTTAGAGGTGTCTAAATAGTGGATGGACGTAGGAAAATAATGGTCATAACTCATACCAATTCTGACATCTCTAACCTATTTGAGTCGCCCCCAATAACCCATATTACAACCAAAGATACCAACCCATCATCAAGGGATAATATCCCATTATGCCCAAATATATCATTTAATTAAATCTAATTTAATTACTTATTGATATCATATGTCATCGATGTATTTATAACTATTATAAATATATTCAATAATATTTATTCCTCAAACAATGTTCAAAAATTTATAATTAATATTTTATAAATGTTAATTGATTTAATTAATTTAAAACAATTCTAAATTAGCTAAACCATTTGGTCAAAAGAGAATTCATCATTTCGATTATGTGACGCGTCATGTTTAAATTTCATCAGGGATTAAGGTTCAACTATTTGAATATTAAAGTTCACATGTCACTTATCAAATAGTGTGACAGTTTGGCCAAATTTATCACTTAATTAGTTTCGGTAAAATACAATTCTACTTTGTTAAGCGTTACCCGGTTGTGACTTTATTTACATTAATTCTCTTGGCCAAAACTATATCACTTTGGACCTATGGAATTTGGTAATGCTCAAAATTCCAACACCTTCCATATTCAACTCTATAGTCCAAAAACAAAGTCCTTGGTTCAGTAATAACAATTATTATTAATCGAACAGCTCTGATGAGAGATTTTGACTTTGAGTTGACTTGAGTTGACCGTGATACTAACCCCATATAACAGAGAAGATAAACCCTCTCTTGAAAAGTGCTTCACTTCTAATACTTCCACTCGACCAAACTATAGTTACTCGATGGACGCATGTCATGATTTGACTATAATTAAAACGGAGCTTTCATATTGAAGCTTCACGGTATTCTCAAATAAAGAGAACTGTGTGAATCAGCCACATTAATATTTTATGTTTGACCTTAGTCATATAAACCAACCAAAAACTATCAAGTGAGTCGTTTCATAGTTATCCAATAATTATCAGTACATAACCCCTAGGTTCCCCTAGTAATCATGAGGAATACATCACCCAACATTTGAAGAGTGTTACATACTCTAGTCTCAATGGATACATCGATATCCAATCTCAATGCATCTTGACAGGAACATTTAAAATGGTATATTTGTTTTTATTATGATAAACTACTTACAGTTACAACATTATATAATTACTATCACAAAATGTACCATTTATGGAATTTATGTTAAATATACTATTAATGAAACTAACTAATGAATATAAATCATTATATCAAGTATATAATAAAAATAAAACGCCTTTATTTCAAATAAGATTGGTTATCGAGTTAGATATATGTAACAAATTACATGGTTGCCCCTAGAGCATACCCCTAACTCTATTTACAGTGTTAACCTTTCCTTTTGAGGGAGATGTAATTCAATGCATTAAAATGTAGAAATGCCAAAGTATGAATTAAAAGAATTGTAAAATCAATTATATGCAGTAGAGACAAGATAGAAATCAAAAAATAAATGGAAAAGAAAAGGTAGACAAGTAATAAAATGAATAGAGGCAAATAATAATTTAAATAAGAGTATGTCAAGTCCACTAAATAAAGAAAGTAGAAAAGTTAAAAAGAATCTGTAAATAAAGATTTAAAAATAAGAAAAGGAAGTAAATAGAAAAATATATTTAGATCCTCTAATGGAAGCGGTAAATGACATTAAACCGACATTAATGAAATAAAGAGTTAGTCGAACAAAAATAATTGAATGCGAGCAGTTGGACATTGGAAGCATAGTAATGAAATAAGAATGAACACTCTCACACACATATATGCATATGTATACACACTAGCCTTAAGTATACATGTAACAAATTGGGTTTTTGACCCTCGAAAATCGATACTAATACGTCCACTGTATTGCATACTGAGCATTCAAGTGCCGGAAAGACCGACTATTATGGAAAAGAAAGGAGATAGAAGATAAGAAGAAACTAAACAATCATAGAATCTCACGATGCAACGGAATAACATATAATAATCAACATAATTCTTTACAAAGTCATTTCCAAAATTATACATCAGAGTCATGTTAATACAAATTCTACCATAGGACAGCCAAAACAGTATGTCCCTACCTAACTGATATAATATACATATAAACAGTGGAAATAAGATAATATCTAGCTATCGATGAAGCCTCCTACTCTACCTTTAAGATGCATCCGAGGAAAACCTGAACTATAAAAATTTAAGCACCCAAGAGTTTTAAGGGAAGAAAATAAAACTCTGGGTTAGACATAGGTCTGGAAGGATTAAACTCAAACAACTAAATTATTAAGTTTGAAACCCTTTTAAAATCAACGGTATCCCGTAAGACCACACTGCACATAAACACGGATGGGTTTTTACCTTATGATAACCAAAAAAAATTTGATAGAAAATCCTGTGATATTATAATAATGTCTAACGGTTCAAGTAAAATATGAATATAGCTGAAATGCTTGCTTCTCACATTTCAACATAGTTAGGTACATCTAAAACCGTAATGGCACGTATTGGAGAATGGATTCCATACTATAAAAATGTAAGGAACTACCTTCCAATGGTACATCTCTAGATAAAATGCATCGGGGTCTAACAAGAACATCTTGTACCCCTTCCACATAGGATTGGCCAACCACTTGACTAGTAATACCAAATATGTGACGACCCGAACTCGATGTCCGACAAACGACATCAAATTCGTATCACTAGAGCTTATAACAACATCAGATGAATATAAAACAGCGAAACAAAATGAATATCATGCATACAACACAGGTACAACATCAGAATATCCAATAATACATCAGAGTATTTAATACATATGCCATAACTCCAAATAACATCATAATAATACATCGATGATCATATATCCAAAAGTCTTCAATGAAAGAAGTGATAACGGACTCCTAAAAGCTAAACACCTGAGATCTCCTAAAAATCTCCTAAGATATCTCCAAAGCAAGAGTTTCAAAATGCTGCTAACTCCAAAATACGGAAAACTGCTACTAGGCTGCCCGTGTAGAAATTATGGGCACCCAGAATTTAGAAATCACCACAACATAGAGAGGATTTTGGCGCTGCCATAGGCGGCGCATTTGATACGGCTACAAGCCGTATCAAATTTTAATACGGCTTATAGCCGTATCTAAATCGTTTAATATGGCTTTAAGCCGTATTAATATTTGATACGGCTTGTAGCCGTATTAAATTCCGTGCCTCTTTTCGTGGGAAAATTTTCCCCAAAACGCACACTCTCCCTCCCTTTTTTTTATTTCAGTCGACTTCATCGTTTTGTCTTCAGGTTGTCACCTATGCCGTTAAAATGATGCCCTAATTTGATTTTGTTCTAGGTTCGTAGTTCATATTTTAATCTAGTGAATGAATTGCAGGTTCGATTAAGCTGAGTCGAATATTCTGATTGCAAGTTCAGCCGAATACAATTAAGTGTTTCCTTTCTTCAATTCGCTAGCCCAGTTGAGGAGAGCTTCTACATAGTGGGTAAACTCGGTAAGTTTTTTCTTCTTCAGTGATAAACATAATCCAAAGCAAGCATATTTACTTATCAATGTGTTGTGTTATGCATTATAAATGTATTGTGTTGCTTGCCTGCTTTGTTATTACAGGCGTTGTCGTGTCCATTTTCTCCCCTTTTGATTCAGCCTTCTTCGTTATAACTGGAGTTGTCATCTCCATTTTTACTTGTACCGCATCTATATTGTACTGTTGTATGACTTAAGTATTGGTATTTTCAATTGGTGAACTGACTGAATGTAGGTTTTCCAATGGTGTTTGTGTTTGTTAAAGATCAATCCACCAGCCGATGGATTGAAGTTCTGTGTTTATTAATAGACATTTCTAAGTAAAAAATTGTGTTAGCTGCTTGGATGCGTAGCAACTTATGCAATGTCACCAAACTAGCTTTGTTGCCATTAATTAAACACAAGTAATCTGATTTCATAGTAACTGTACATAAATGATATGGTTATTTTCTCTTATTAATGCCTTGGTTTTAAAGTTTTTTTTTACTCCATTGTAATGTTGAGCAACTATAATTTATAATGTTATTGCTGATATACTTGAGTAAGTCCTGCTCCAAATAATGGGTTTGCTTCATTTGTTAGCTTTATGTTGCTGCCTAAGAGGCATAAACTTGGGGCTGAATGATGTGATTCATGTGTTATGTTTGTGTTTTGGGGGATAATCAAATTCAACTTGGGAGTTATGTTGTATATGGTTCTGACATTATATATGGTTTTGATATTGTTGTATAAGTGGATAAAATTATTGTTAATGGCGCAAGCCAAGTATCAGGAGAGGGGTAATGCATAGACATTACTCCGGTGCTATAAAATAGCGCCGTTGTAATGGCAAATTTTTTTGAAACAGTTTGGTGTAGCAAAAAAATTAATTTCTACATAAATTTTGTAAGTATAGCAAGAAACAGATATATATAAATAATAGAATATAAATTACAACTACTATTTTAACAATTACAAAAACTATTTTATAATATTCTTGATTCATATAGATCTTCTTAATCTTTATCTTGCATTACATTGATTTAAAACAATAGTGAATTTCGTAACATGTTTTGTTTTTAGGCATTAAATGAATTAACAAAGTAATAATCTTGTATAAGTTCCCGGGGGCTGTATGTGCCATGAATTGGAACAAAGAGACATAGCTTAATCACCTCATAAGTTTACAATTAGCATGAATATTGTTTGAGTGAATAATGGATAAGGAACAACAAATTTGGATAATATCAATTCATTTCCATCAATTAAACTAATAAGTTGATCATTGTTTTGTTCTAATTTAATAACATTGCACAACTAACTTAATGTTCTTCCCAAAAAAAAAACTAAATTTTAATCACTAATTTTCATCAATTCATCAGTATCTACTCCATTTTAGAATCTATAAATATTAATTGACTCGAAAGTAAAAGTAACCTAGAGTGCGTAAAAAAGTAGGCTCGAGCTGAGAGGAAGTATTTAGTTAACGGACTAGAATGTTTCTCCAATTGTATAAAATATTTTTTATAAGCATAAATATGAATCCATATAGGATTAATGGATTGCATAATCTTCATTTTAGTCATTTGCTAATTTCTAGATTTATATTTAATCGAAAAGTTTAGAATTTACCTTGTACAGCATTAGCACGTTGCAAATCCAAAATATGTATGGAACCAAAATGAATGCAGGAAAAGGTTTACAGAGGGAAAAAAACTTGCCGTGATATTACGAGGGTAAGTGATACTAGGACTATCAATTTAGACTAAAACAAATTCAAGAAGAATTAAAGTGAGGTGTTGTTGAAGTTGATGTAGGTTGATGGTGGTGGTGGCGGCCTAGTAGGTTTTTGCTGATGACATATTTGACTGCAAGGTTTGGTTGCTGGGTTCTTTGTGATTTTAGTGGTGAGTGGAGAAATTTGTGGAGAAGACAGTATAGGTTTGGGTGATGTGAAGGTGTTTGACATGGAGATGTAGATGATGGTTGCAGTTTCTATTTATAGGAGGTGAAGTAGCAGTTTGGATGTGCGTGTGGGGTATGTGCAGTTCATGGATGGAGATTATGTGTGGCGATGGTGGTTAAAGAAGTGTGAACTGCTGATGGTTATGTATGTTGAGTGTTGAGTGTAACTAAAGTGACAGAAGATGGACTAAGTTGGTGGGCAAAAGTAATGAATGTAGGAGTGATTAAGTAAGGATGCGAGAACATTTTGTGGGTTGATGGTTGCTTGATGATGTTGGAGGAGAAAGTGGTCTATGCAGAAGTTTGAATTACTGTAGATTGACAGTATAGTGATGGAAGTTTGTTGTGAGATGAGTGTTGTTGTTGCTTGGTGGAGTCGCCGCAAGGTGGTCAGGCATGTACAGATGGCAGATGAGTGTACTGTATGGAAGGTTTGTATGGTGTGGTGATGGCAAGAAGCAAAGGCAGTTTTGGAGCAGTTAGCAGTAAGGTGGAAAGTGAATGTATGAGGTGCAAGTTGTAACAGACTGCATAGTTTTTGGACTGTTTAATATTTTTTTTAAACGAAAAATGTAAACAAAGAAAAGACAATGTAAATGTATGAAATGGAAATGAGATGAATTTTTTTTTTGAAATGAAAATTGCAAATGCAAAATAAAAAGTAACAAATGCGAACAAACACTCAAACAAATGCAAAGCAACAATCATTTATAATAATTTGCTCAGCCTTCTATTATTAAATAGCTAAGTAATTTGCCGTCTTTGATTGATTTATATTGATCCAAATGTTGGAGCAGAACAGGTTATTAACTTTATGATCATGCTTATAGCATTGGTGTTACAATATGGGATGATCCTGTGTATCTTTTCGGAAAACAGTGATTTATTCCATGTTATCCAACAGAAATAAATATCTCGTCCACAAACAAAATCGTACCGCTTGCAGAAGTTTTGATTGCCAAAAAAGATTCTTATATTATTACATTAAAGCGTACGCCTTGTTCAGTTAAAACAAAAAAAAGTTGAAGTAAAAATTAAGGCCAATAAAATCAAACTTGGGACTTTTAGAGTACGTCCTATATATACACTCATATATATATATTATATTTACGTCTAATGTTCTACTATATATGATATAGGAGGGCAGTCTTTCAGTATAGACAAAAGGTGGATAAATGAATCTGATCAAAGATCTACATACTATATAGACGGGGTGAAGAAGTTTATTAGTTTTGTTGATGAAAATGGTGGTAAGAAAGGAGTGTATTTATGCCCTTGCACTCGGTGCAAAAATATGAAGACGATCAAATTAGACGACATTCATTTTCATTTGCTTAGATGGGGTTTTATCCAATCATATACCGTATGGTATTTTCATGGGGAAAAATTACGAAATTTAGAGTGAGTGGTAAAGATAAAAATTATAAGGAAGCAGAAACAACGTATTACGGAGTCATTCAGCAGATACTTGAGTTGGATTACACTGACTTCAAACAAACATTTTTTTATTGTGATTGGGTAAAGGTCGAGGATAAGATCAATGGTTACAAAATAGATCCTGTTTCAAACTTGATCATGGTTAATTTAGGGAAATTGAAGAGCACAGATAACGTGAATGATGAGCCATTTATTCTTGCATCAGAAGCGAGTCAAGTGTTCTACTCAACGGATTTAAAAAATAACGGTTGGTCTGTGGTTTTGCATACACCAAAACAGTTGACTACAAATGTGGATGACATTGAGTTTCCTACCGTCTATCAATCGGCTTTTGAAGATAATGAAAAATTAGAAGACCTTACCAAAACCATTTGTTAACTGATGAATTGTTAAATGCTTCATTTCTCGTTTGAATTCCTATTCCTTGGGGTAGTAGGAGTTTGAGATATCATTGAACCAAACAAAAATTCGCATAAAGAGAAGGTTTCTTAAAATGTCTATATTGTTGTTGGTTTCTGTTATATTGAAAAGTTTCTTGATAGTATGTTTTTTATAGACTTGTAGATAAAAGGGGATTTATTTTTAAAACTAAACGTGGAATCGAAATTACAAATGTAAACCATTTTCATTAGTTGATTGTAGTCAAATTTGAAATCCAAGTAGTTCTTCTGTTGTTATTTCTTTTTTACTTTAGTTATTACCTTGAATTGATGGTTGATGAGAATGCTTTTATTGGCTAAATAACAAATTTTACAGTGATGTTGATTTCATTTTTATTTCAGGACAGCTGAGGTGATCAAAACTTATTTGGTATTCAGAAAATCCAGCATTTTACAGTTATGTCACAAAATCTAGCATCATCACATTCATCATGTTCAGAAGGAAAAATAGTTGATCAAAACTTATTTGGTATTCCAGTCTCAGAAAACGCTGGAAAAATCGCCACTATGCTGGGTAAACCAGTAAGAGCTCATGTGCCGATATCATACATAAGTTGGAACAAAGTACCCTGTACATATAAGGATGATGTTTGAAACCAATTGGTGGTAAGTTTTTTACTTTGATTCATTTATGACGATATTTAAAAAATATTTATGGTCAGTAACTCTATTTGCAATGTATATGCACTGCCTGTTACAGTCGGTTTCTGAAACCCATTTAAAGTCTGATAGAATTGATTAACTTGTTTATGTATTTTACTTTTTGCAGAAAATATATGCGCTCGACCCGCTTTCAAAGGAAATATTTTTAAAAAGAATGCCCGAGGCTTTTAGGAGACACAAAAAAAACTTGAGAGCAAGTTTTTATGACACTTTCGACAATGATGGAGAACGAATGAAGAATTATCCACCTACAATTGCTCAAGAAGATTGGAACGAGTTCATAAAAAATGAAGCAATGCCTGAAGCGAGCGGAAGAAGGGAGTTAGCCAAAAAAATAGATCATTGCTCAGTTATGCTCACCATGCAGGCCGTAAAAGTCACGCTAGAATAGAACACGAAATGTTAATTTATATTCATTTTTTTTCCAAAATGATAAAAATCACAACTAACATATTTTATATATTGCAGATCGTTGCAGATCCATCTGCAAATATCAACCGTCGTCATGTATGGGAGAAGACACACATGAAAAAAGATGGTAGCATATCAGATGCCAATTCTTCGTACTTCGTAAGTTATTTTTGCTCCTAAAGTTAAACATGAGCAATTTTCTTTCTTTTATGCACTATGTGTCCATATAAGTATTATGCAATCTCAGGATCAAATTGCGAAATTGAAGGAAAAGATCACTGATAGTGATGAAGAAAAATTGACAGTGGATGAAGATATCATATCACAAGTGATGGGAAAGGATACAAGGGGTAGGAGCCGCGGTGTTGGGACCGTCATACCAAAGACTAATATTAAGGCTTCTGCTATTGCACATAAACGCATGTTTGTGGAGACAATGCTGAGTTGAAAATGAGGATGGGAAGTTTGGAGGGTACGGTGGGAAATTTGGAGAGTACAGTAGGAAATTTGTCTGGGCAAATGGAGCTTCTGATCAACATGGTGGGAAACATAGAACAAGGAGAACGCAACACACAACCCAATGCTTCTAAATTCGTTGTTTCTCAATCCCAGGATACGACCAATGTGGTGAACAATCAAAAATGTGAAATCCTCAACTCTGATCTAGACATAATAGCAATAGGTATTTATTAGTTGCTTTTTATTCTTACTTGTTTTCGATGCAGTTATTTTGTTGGATAGATCTAGACAAAAAATTTTATTGCAATAGGTACTGTATGTCGAGATTCTACATCGTCCAAAATCCATGGGAAATTGTACCATCCACACATGAAAAATTGGTTTTGAACAATATACTGCTACCAGATGAGAGAACCAACAAAATAAATCATCAATTTGCAGAGACCTTTGTTGATGTTGGAGTGGGTGGGTATGTGTGCCATCCGAAGATTATGATTCGATATCTTTAGCAGGTATGTGAGCTCATCCAAAAATTATTTATCTTTAACATGCCATTCCTTAGTAGCAAAGTGTATGTCCATATCCAATATATCTTTCTTACAAGTATGGTGCAAGGATACATAAATCTCAACTTAAGAACATTTTTCAAATGTTATTTCATATATTAATATCAAGGTAAGATAATGCAAAATAGGATTAACATTGTTTACAAAATATGTCAGAAGCACCTGTGTTGGTTCGAAATCCTCCCAGACGTCATGTTTGCTTCTTTCGTTTCTTTGACTACTTGAGAATTAGGAGGTACTTTCACAAACAGAAGTAATTACATGAAATACATCAGCGTCTATAGGAACTTGCAAAGAGCTGAGATACGCATTTAAGACATTTTCAGTTAGTAATTTATTTTTATTTTGACTCTAAATTCTGTTAAGGGACAAGAAAATTTTCAGCAACCGTCCGTAGAATGTAATTTTAATACACCATGTTCCACAATTCCTTGTTGAAAATCTACTCAAAATTCAACGGTCACCCAAATCAAAAACCTCTTTAACCAAATTGGGAGTCTTTTGATAATGCTATTTTAAGTCATGTTACCCATTACAAATGGAAGTTGGAGTATTTGTTTCAGGCAAAGACCCTTTTAATAATAATTTATTTATATTTATTTTAAGTGTACAAATGGGAGTTTCTAGTTTCTAGTCCTGACTTCCATTTAAGTCATACAGTTATGCGTTTATGAGTTTATAAACCTAAGAAAATAAAAATAGATATGTTTTCAACTCATACAGTTACGCGCTATTTTTACTTGAAACTATTATCTTTTCATTACCGACCTATAATTTTTGAAATAGAAAGTTTATGCAGGTTATTTGGTTAACTAAACAGAGTCTGGTAACAATTACTTATAAGTATCTTTCATGGTTAAACTCTGGTAAGATATCTGCTCCAATAATTTGTTTAAACTGTTAAAAAAAGGGAATACAAGGAAAATAAATAAATAAAAAATAAAGATCCCTGACGTACAAGACTCCACACCGGGAAGGTTTTTATAAATCAATAAAATAATAGAAGTATACTTGAATGGATACAAATAAAACACATACTTTGTATCAAACCATCAAAACTGCTGCTTTGGGCTGATAGAACTGAATGGCTACAAATAAAACACATCCTTAATTTCATTGACTCGATAGACATTTGCTTAGAGTTTATATATCAAGCCCATTTTCAAAAATGATAATTTTTCAAAATAAATTTTGGAAAATGGTAAAAGAAATGAATTTTCACTGAAAATTGAAAATTATTTGAAAAGAGCAAACCAAACAGGACCTTAGATTATTTTTGGTTGTGATCAACATCATTAGCTAATTTAATGACATCCCTTAAAGATACCTCAAATTTCCTGTAATCTTCTTCCTGCATCAACAGCCATAAAGGTTCATGGCAGAACATGCATTCAAAATTGTGTATCCACTATCTAGTCTCGAACTTGTTAGGGATAAGTATGATATATTAATCACATATTTTACTTGATAAACAACTGTAATTAAGAAAAAGGGAAGCTTACAGATAGATCGCGGGCTTTGATCCTGACAGCAGCTTTTAGAGCTGCAAGAAGATGTTCCTCTTCGTTCATCTTCTTCAACTTCCAATACTTCTCTATTTCATCTCTTGTAACACTCTTCATGTACTTTTTCTTTCCTCCAGATTTCTGCGCTGCTTGTTCCGGTAACGTTATGGATATAGCGGTTTTCTTCATGTCCAAATTTTGCTTTTCTTTCTCTGCTTTCATCATCTTCGTTCTTCCTTTCTGTGAGAGATGGCAGTAATAACTAGGTAGAGTTGTTATTAAGACTAAATATAATATTTATTTACGAAGAACCATTCTTTGACGTTAACTTCCAACTTGTCTAATATGGTATGACGAAAGAAATAGAGCTTTTTTCTTGAACTGCTTTTTACTGCAAATTTCAATGTTTTTAAGGTAATTGTTTAAGAGTAATATGTTAGTATGCAAGGTACTTTTTGGTTAGCTTCGAGGACTAGTTGAAGTTTATCTTAATTTGTAAATCACCTTTTGCAAGTTCTATCTTTTTTTGCTTTTTTTATTCTTGTGTTTTTTTTTTAGACATTTGTAGCTGAGTTACTTTATCTTTAGTCTTGGTACTAGGCTTTTGTTTGTTGAAATATCACTTTCAAATTTGAGCAGACACACCACTTGCACTACTACAAAATATTAAAAAAATAAATAACATCAGAAGTATTGTTAGCTCTGAAACCAGACACATTTTCTGAACTTCTTGTTTTTCTGCTTAATCTCTATTTAGTTTCGATGTTCTCTTATGCAGTTTCAGCTGTGGATTTATGAGCAACTTCCCTATTGGTTGCATTTTACTGAACAACTGAATGATTTGCTATCTCCCCTTAGATGTCAGCCTCTTCTACTGGTGAAAGCTCTGCTACTTGCCCCTAAGATACTAAGACAATGTTCTGACTTGAATGTGCAGCTTGAATGCATTGTTCCGCTTCAGTTATGATACGTTCTTACGATGCTGAATGGCTACCTAATTTATTTCTTAAGTGGCTTTGAAGTTTAACTTATTTTTTTTCTGAACTGACTGTAAATTTAGATCAGGTCTGTTGAACACTTATTTGTAATATCACTTTAGACTATGTTATTCTCTACCCACTAAATGTTGTGAACTATTAACTTGCCTTGTGTTGTTAATTTGTTGATCTACCAGAATTAGAGGGTTTGGACTGTCCTTGCTTATGTTGTCTATGTCCATTCCAGCATTATATTTATTTTTGTTTGAAACTATTGCCCTTTGTTAGCATTACTAATGTTAGATTTTTGAGTACTATCATTAGAGTGCTCTGCACAACATTCTTTGTGCCCGTTTCGGTTCTCTTCAACTGTCCAGTTAGATACGGCTCATGGCCGTATCTATTTCGACAAGTAGATACAGTCCATAGCCGTATCTAATGGGAGAAATCGATACGGCCTTGGGCCGTATTTATTTCTCCCATTAGATACGGCCATGGACCGTATCTAAATGGAGAAATAGATACGGTTCATGAACGTATCTAAATCTCCAGTTAGATACGGCCCATGGCCGTATCTAATTCCTCAAGTAGATACGGTCCATGGCCGTATCTAATTGGAGAAATAGATACGGTCTTGGGCCGTATCTAAATATTAAACACGCTTATTTTTGATACGGCTTATGGCAGTGCCTAATGACTTTTGATACGGCCCTAAGCACTGCCTAATTAGCCTTTGTGGTGTAGTGAATGAGACAATAAACTCCGGGCCAGTCATGGGACTGGTATGAGTAAACAAAAAATAGTTGCTTTTAAATGAAACAGATTTATAAAGGAAAAGTCGATATGCTTTTGAAAAATGAGACTACCATAAGACCACCCGCCACACACACAATGCAAACGCAGAATTGGAGGAGTTTCCTTCTTATGATAGTCAAATATGCTTGATATGAGAAAAATTCTTTGATATTATTATTAGTGCATATTGTAGGGAGCATTTCGAAAATAGGGAAGTCCCTGCGTTATGTCACCAGATCGGGATTTTTCATATATAAATGTAACTAATGTATCTGATGGAAAATACATAATAAAAAAAGAATATGTTGATAAAAAAAAATTTCATGAATCTGTTGCACAACACAGCAATATACTTATGACTAAAAACAACAAAAATTATTATGATTTCCTTGTTCCTGAAAATATTCTATCCCACAGACGTAATATTAATCTTAGCCAGCATTGACATTCCGAACTATGTCTACTATAGCTACCATTTAAATAGTGGGGCGCCACCATAAGTAAATGGCAGGTTATACAACTAAAACCGTAATGGGCTCGTATTGTTTCTATGGATTTCCAACAAATGGTCAGGCTAAGGAACTTCCTACTGCCACATGGGTACGCCTCTGGCGGGACGTCCCGAGAACTTAACCAGCTCTCTGCCAACACAAGGTTGGGTTACCTCTGTGACTAGGTAACTACTACACGAGTATGCCACTCCCCGGTCCTTTGGGACCTTTATCCGAGGGCCATTTATCACAAAGCAACAACCACACAGTAAATGAGATTGAAGCTACCACACAGGTAAATATCTGGGCTCCATACCATGACATCACCTTTTTCCAGAAGGAAATGACATACCCTAAAGGGGGCGACCCTCATAACCTTGCCGCATCTTTCCTGTTTCGACCATTTCCGGGTTGTGAGGTCCGATGAGGTCTCGTCCACAAAGCTATGCTTTACACGAAAGCCTTGCTTTGATCACAAATGATCAACAAATGATCATCAACACACACCAGAACTTAGCATGTCATACTACCAAATTGGTAGTATATCGCTGATAACCTTCAATTGCATAACCTCTGAGCTCATACGTCTCAGAGAAGGGTGTTAAGCCAAGAGAATAAATTCTCCGCCACCACAGATACATATTTGAAAGAAATCTGCTTTATATCTCAAAGTGTAGTGTCAGACACACAACCATACAAGTCTGTTCCAGGTTTGAACAGAACCGAAGGCACTTCGTCCAATAAAGGAAGAAGCCCTTGCAAATCCGAGTATCCACAATCCCGATCGGACTTCCCATCACTTAAGGAATGTCTATACCGTAGCAACTCAGTGCAGGGACAATCGATAGGTTATCCTATCGATCTCGAAGACACCCGGTCTTCACCACCGGTCTTCAAATGCTATCCATAACGTCGTATCACTCATCTGGAATGGTTTATATGACACAAAGGTCCTCTACCAGCTAAACCGAATAATGAGCGTCAATTTTTTTAAAACACGTGGATATATCAATCACAAAGATTCATATTCAGGGTTCGATGTGGGTTTCGGATAACTAACTGAAATCCGATTCCCTGTCGCATCGAAGTTTAAATGTCGTTTTACGGGCAAAGGGTGTTCACATCAATATAGACTTAAATCACAAATCAGAGTTCAACACAGAGCACTTCGCATCACAATCACAACAGAAATACCGATCCAGAACACGATATCTGATATAGTCAATCATCTTCAATTAAAGTTCAAAGTGATTTAATTAAATTACCCACTTAATTATTTTTATCTATTATTTAATACCAATGATTTATTCTTCGTAATGACAAATTAATTAAATCTCAATTGACTATATTAATTTATTATTCCTTAATAAATTATCTTAATTAATTATCGAGTTTGAATTAATCAACTTAAATTATCAAATTTAACAATTCTTAATTACAACTTAGTAAAACAACCAACTATTAATTACCCGGTCCTTAATTTATTATTTTAATTAACTGCCCATTATAAATTGATTAACTTGAATTATCAAATTTAACAATTCTTAATTTACAAATTAATCAGATACTTGATTGTTAATTAACCAATCTTCAATTACGACATAAATCCTTAATTATTTAGTTAATTATAATTATTAATTTAATCATCCTTGGTGGTTTTCCAAAATAATTTGTTATTTATCCGATTTAACATTTAGAAATCTTCTTATTCCGAAATTTATTTCTACTACAAAAGGCTTAAATGTTAATTAGCTTAAATTATCTTAATTTAATTATTTATTTAAAGTATTAATTAGATTTTTTTTTTAAACGTTGTTAAATACTTACTTAACTCATTAAAACTTGAATTAAATTCTCAATTTAATTGGTTAGACATTAATTACTTCATTAATATTTAAAATTGTTTTACACTGCAGGTTTGGGAATCATTATACCCGAGCAACCCCTACATTTTTCTCGAGTAACACTCGAGTTCCCCTCCTATTTTACCCGAGCCTCTTCCCTTTCTTCCCCGCGCTCCCTTTCTTCTTCTCTTTTTTTTTCTTTTTTTCCAGTTAAATGCCTGAACTCAATATAGCCGTACACACTCGTGCACGCGAGTCCATCCCGAAGTAGAGCATGCTTTTACTCGAGATTCAACGCGAGGCCCTCCCCAAATCAGTAACTTACTGATACCCAAACGTGGCGTGCACGTGCACATCACAGCACCGCCCTTCTGGTGGCCATCGTGACCATCAACAATTCGCGATTCATCTCCCAAAACAGTACGAACACCTAGGATCTTGAATTAAACTCGATAGCAAAATCGAGACGTCTCGACCCAATGAACCCAACAGCACATCACCAGAAAACGAACCCGCGCCACCACCCCAGACCCTTATCGGCCACCAACTTTGGACTCTGGTCTCGAACTCGTGCAACGCCCGATCGGCACCGGTTAGTCGAAGTCTGGTTATGCGTGGGTGGCGCGACACCCTCATTTTCGAACTCGACAGAAATGGGTTCTTAGACCCTAATTTTGATTCGTTCTACCCATTCACACATTAGAAAAATTCTTCAACAATTTTCCTGGATTCGTAGGTGCTCAACTCAGCTTCAAGCAAGATTTCAACGTTTAAATTTTATTCGATCATCGAAAATTGATCAAATCGCATTTCCAGTTTATTTATGAACTGCTACTTGAATTTCCAACAAAAAATTCTCATTCTTGTTTTAAAAATCTTCTTTTTGTATGTAGATTCAAGCTGTAAAATTGAATCAGCAATTCATCGCATTCGAATTAAACATAATATTGCATGGTTTCCTGTAAAGCAAGATTACAGTAGTGAATACTTCACCAACAGCTTTTAAAAAATTGATGTAAGCTAAAACATCTTGTTTGTTCGAAAATTCCAAGCTTAACAATGATTAGTTGAAAATATTTTTGAGTTTGAATGGATATGCAACACTGTAAAAAAAACAGAGGAAACCTGTAAATTCAACATTTCACAGATAACCTATAAATATAACACAAAACCATATTAAAAAAAATGATACACAACCAACACAGTATCATCAATGAATTGCCTGTTCAATGTTTTAATTAAACTTAAAACTTTAAATTTTATGTTTAGTCACCGAAGTATGAATAAACAGAGAGAATCTGCAGTTTGATCTTCCTGGATCTACTCTTGAATCCTGTTTTGATTAGTTGAATAAATTTGCTCCAGTTTATAGAATAAGGTGATGTTTGTTTTTTTTTCTTTTTTTTTCTAATGCTCAGTTTTTCTAGATGAGCGAACTGATGCATAGATTGAGATACATAAAGAAGTGTACAGGTCTTTGTAAAATATTGAAGCAAGATTTTTTTTACTATACTTTATAAATATCTATATGCCTTAAATCAGAGATTCTTTTTTTTCTTATATGGAGGCTAACAATGATATTATGGAGGCTTGCATTAACTTCTTCGTCCTCTTTTGCAAGCTCATACCTACCATTCATTTTTTTTCTTATTTAGTGGTGGCTGAGAGGATTTTTTCTTTGAGTTTGAGGAGATAGCATTTAATGCTTCTGTTTCCTTTGTATGTTACATCCATCTTTCTTTAAGTTCATACAAGTACTGATTTGCTTTGTTAATAAAAAAAAATCTTTACTGTGAACGAGTGGTGATGTTTGCTTTTCCTTTACAGTTTATATTTTTCCTTTCTTTAGTTTGTGTCATTTTGTTTTGTAGATTTTTCTTTGCATACACTTTTGTTTTTTGCTATCTTGTTGTTTACTGCCATATGTTAGGTTATAGATATGTGATTTTATTTTATAAATTTTATCATAACTTACAATCTCCTTTTAGTTCTATTTCAAAGGTTTAACTAAAACAATTTAATTTGTAAATATTTCATTTTATTGTTTTTAAACAATTTTCTTGTTTTATAATTCACTTGCACTTATGTGTATGTCATTTTACAATTGTATAAATTGTATTTCAACGTACATTTTCTTAAATTTTATTTAATTTTAAAGTTTTAGCCATTAACAAGTAATTTATCACATATTTTTATTTTATTCCATACATCCGTATAATATTGATATTAACAATATGTTTTTTTCTTGAAATTTCATAATTTAAATTTAAAAGTTCAAATAATTTACTAAATTAAATTTAACAAAATTCCGGGATGTTACCAAATATGACCACCCCACTTTGGGCTCCGAAGTATACATGAGTAGGTAGTAATTGATCTAGATTTGGGATAACCATACCCTGATGGCAGCGACCCACACGACAATATTACATGCCTGATTTTTGTTTTTTTCCCAGTTGATGAGGCTTGAGGGTACTTCTTTACCATTTAGAATAGCAATCGCACTTGGAATACCAACATTGCCTTGCAAGCAATGATGCAATGTCAACATTCATCCATACAAGTCGTTCAGCTGATAAACGAACCGAAGGCACTACCTATACTACCCCCATTTAGGAATTACTCTCAAAGTTAGTAGAGAATAGTCCGTGCACTTCAAAACTCCTTCTTTAATTCCATACTCTTCAAGATGTCTTCAGTTCGAAACGCTCGAGTTAGATCGAAGTGATTTTCGAATAACATTCGATCCCGGTCTCTTCGAAACAACTTTCGATAATTTTTGGTAAACTCAACCCCGATTCCTTAGGAAATAAACAGACAAAATAAGAGCAAAGGTCACCTCCTAACCATTATCGGTCGGATTTCTATATCATTTATCCTAAAAGAACGAAATGAGATTTATATGCACAGTACGGAATCATTGGGGATGACTATGTTATATAACTCACGTGTTTCTCCTAGATTTTTCCAAAGTTATGTTTTGATCTAGGTTTGATAGTTGGTTATTTAACTATCAAATAAACATTCATTCAAATATTGATTAATTCCATATGGGATCCATTAAGCCTTTATTAATTTAATCTTTAGTTAATAAAATCACTTTATAAAACTTGATCAAAAGATCTTTACACAACACTATTTCCAAAACTATTACTTCCCCTTTACACTTGGAAAAATATTTTTACTTATCTTAGATGTATAAGTATATTATCAAAACATCCGAAAAATTCTCTCTTTTCAAATTCCTGTTGAAAACAATACTTACTATAAACCAATCCACTTATCCTTTATAAAAATTTCCCTTTTAAAAGCTCAACTCGCATTTAAATACCTTTATAAATTTTCAAAATCAATTTATAAAACACTTTTATAAATCTACAAGTCAATTTACAAAACCTCTTTACAAACCACTAAAATCATTTATAAAATATTTCCCCATTTAAAACTCCTTTGATAAATCTTCTTT
This sequence comes from Allium cepa, assembly GCA_030765085.1. Classification (NCBI taxonomy): domain Eukaryota; kingdom Viridiplantae; phylum Streptophyta; class Magnoliopsida; order Asparagales; family Amaryllidaceae; genus Allium; species Allium cepa. Next base: position 461,074,115 of record CM060928.1, read on the forward strand.
AAGAAAAATTCTTTACAGAATATCTTTCGCAACTCATCCCATTTTTATAAGCAAGTTATTATTTATAGATACCTTTATATAATAATAATATAAATTGAAAAATCATTTATAAATCTTAACCTAAAATTGATTAAAAATTGAAATTAATTCAAAAACCATACTTTATAATTTCAAAAAGAGGCTTAGCAATCCCTGTGGTAGTAATTTTAGTTACCATTTAACATCAATTTAACTTTCAAGTCACTTAACCATTTATTTACATAAGTCAATATATATGTAAAAGCAATTCATATCCAAATCAGGGATAACATATCAATACAACTCAACTAGTATTTACATGTCCAAATAACATAATAGCAAGATGGAGATTTGTCATGCAAAATAGATGTTCAAAAAATTCACGACCTACAGAAAATGGGAATTTATTCTGCTAAACATATATATCCACACAATAAACAGTTACATTATAGCGGAACAGGGATTTATTCTGTTGTCCAATGTCCAAGCAATCAAATAATGAACTTATAGTAGAACGAGGATTTACTCTGCTAACACATTCCACACAATCAAACCATTTACATAACTCATTCACAGCTTTTTATCTACTTAACGGTATCGGCATTTGAATCTCTTGTGTTCAAAACCATCTTTGGAAAAGAAGTACCTTTAAAACAATTTGACTCTCGAAACAAAGGATTTAAAACTTAAAAATTCCTTTTAAAATAATTAACTACAAGTTATACTTTTTATTAAATCATAATTAATCTTTATTAAATTTGAACTTAATTTAATTATAAATTAATAAACAATTAAACCTTTAATAATAATTTATATATAAATTAAAAACTTAATTAATCCTTTATTAATTATTAACTAATAATTTAAAATCTTTATTAATAATTAACTGTTAATTAATCTCAATTAATTAATTAATTAATATTTTATTTAATACTTAAATAATAAATAAAACCTTTAATAAATAATTATTTTAAATTAAAACCATAATTAATTTATCATTAAAAATAGTTAAACACTTGATCAATTTTTTATCAAAACTAGTAGGTTTTGTGGTGGGCCATGCCACTGTATAAATAATGAAAAAATAGGTGTTCAGCACATGTACAAAACAGCTAAAAGGGAAGTACCCAAACAAGCGAAGAAAATGCAACAGAAGCGTTAGGCAAAAAGAGCCTAAACTACTAAACAAAATCTACTACGAGCCCTCCAAAGAGGTACTGCCACTGCCAACATCAGAACGACGGGCCAATAACATTAACATACCCAGAGAAAAGAGCAGCCATATTTAGGTCATAACCTTCAAACAAAGGAGAGTAAATAAATTTCCTATCCCAACTGACGTCATAAAACTTACTTGTATTCTCCTCTCCTATCTCACTAACCCTAGTAAGCGACAGACCCTCACCATCAACGTGGTATAAGACAACGATTCTCACCCTCAACATCACTGATAAAGGAAAAATAGGTGTCCATCTCTAACGAATACCGCATTTCCGATGGAACATGAATCCATGCCGCTCCTCAAAATTCCAAGTAATAGAATTGGTCAAATTAGAAGTAGCAATCATAGGCTGGGCCGGACTAATAGGAGCAACTATAGAAGTAGCTATTGCCGGTAGGCCCAGACTTACAGGAGCAATTACAGGATTAGAAATCTTAGGTTGGGCCGGACAAACAGGAGCATCAACAGAAGGAGCAACAACATCAGAAGCTACAACTGGAGGAGAAACCGAGAGGGGAGGAGCAACCTACGGGACCCACTTTCTAAAAGGAGGTCGAGGAAGTGGAACCCGATCAGATAAAGGAACCAAGGCAGTAGTGGTAGTTCTGGTACAAGCAGCCAATAGGTGCCCAAAAGACTGACAGGCCGAATAGATGTCCAATTTCCAATTGTAGCATACTCCGACCTCAGCAAAATGGCCCTCATCAGGTCTAACTTTCTAAACCGAAGTCAAGGGTTTGGTAGGCGTTATTTCAATCGGGCTTTGGCATAAACTAACCTCTTTCTGGGTACAATCTTAGCGTTATAACATATCACCTTACCAATAAGGCCTGCTAGCAAATCAACCCGATCAGGAGTTGAAGAACAGATGGGATGTGAGAAAAGTAGGCCCATACAGGGATAAATAATACCTGATCCTTTGCCTGATCACCAGACATATACCAAGTTGTGCTAATAAAAGGTTTCCCTTCAATGAGTATAGGATCGGCCTCTAGAATATGATGTCTTTCACTACTACAAGAGAATTTAAAATAGAACATTGCATTGTGGAACTGAACACTTAATCCTCTTTTAGGCTTCCAAACCTGGTTATCGCACGCCTTAAATTACTGATAGGCAAGATTGAGTCGAGGAAAAATCTAACCAAAATATTTCCAATAATCAACGTCGGCATCAGTCACCACCATCGGTGGGGTCATAATACCCTCAATCTCTACTTTTCCAAAGCGACGGGGAGAATGAACGCCCGCATTTTTTGGAAACTTGGAGAATAACAATGGCCATATTAGAACTGCACGAGGAGGGGAAGCAACTTCAGGAACAGTAGGATTTGAACAAGAAGGAGAAACACAGGGATTGAGCTCGGCATTAACATGAGCACACGGTGAGCATCTACTTAACTGTTCATTATCAGATGAGACCGACCCATCCACTAAAATGTCACAATCGATTTCAACTATGGCATTTACTACCACAACCACCACCTTATCAGACAAACAACCGGCTTCAATATCATTGTTCTCAGATTCGACCAAACCCAAATTGACCAAAATAGGCAATGCAACGTCCTTAATCGACCAAGGTTGATTACTTGCAGAAGCTAAATACGAAGATAGAGGGTTCTTACCAGAATTCGTATGACTGCCAAGTAATTAGGGCATAGGTAACAGAAGGGAGTTAATGTCATTTAGAAGCCCAAAAAGGGTATTGATGATTGTCGTCTCTGGCGAGGCAGGCGCAACCATAGAAATCGCAATAGCAGAAGCAGCAGCTGACGCTCAGGAATTCGAAACTGCGGCATTGAAGGGTACGCCAAAGGGAGTCAGCGAGGGCTCCAGATCCACCGAGTGCTGCTTCTTCGACATAGAGAAATAATGAGGCGGAAGCGAGAAAAGGAGAAAACGAGGTGGGAGATGAAGGAATGGGACAAAAAGAGAAGCAGGGCTGTGAAAAATCGCCTGTAATGTCGCCATTGTTTAATGTAAGCTCGTTGGAAGGGATTTAAACATTTGATTAATTAAATAAATAATTGACCTTATATTTGATTAATAATTAATTAAAAAAATCTGAGTCAAAAAATAGGTCTGAAAGAAATTCATTTTTGACATAGCTAAGATCAAAATTTGAAGAAGTGGTAAAAATAGAAGTTTTAGCCACTGGAATATTACATGGTTTAAGAAAATAATTTCTCCATTTTGATTGGAGAAGAGGAAGATATGATAGGAGGAAAAGGAGGATAAATGAAGGAATAGAAGGCTATTTATAACAAGAGAAAAAGGAGAATTACCTATCTACCCTTGTCCTTTGCCCTCCACTCATTTTCTTCCACCTCACCACCTTATCCCCCTGCTAACACTTTATGTTAAACATGTTTAAGTACTTGGTGTACTTTATGTCTCCCATGATGTGAAATTATATCTTTTTTTTTCTTAGTTATATTTTAAACTTTATATACCTAAATATACACATATGCATACATACACTATATAAGCCTAACTTATTTAAAAATGTGCATGTTTGATTGACATAAAGAGTTAAAAACAGTTTCGATACATTTCCAATAACTTCATTTGACGAAAAGTCGTAAATTCAGAAAATTAATTCCGGTCATATTTTCGATTTTTCTTCGAGCTAAATATTTTTGTAAACAAACTTTGAAAATGATTTCACCATCATTAATTATTATTTAAAAGATTTTTATTTTCATTATAATACTATTATTTGAATATTTAAAATTATCGAAATATTTGTAAATCAAAGTAGTGATATTTCGGGTCGTTACACTCTCACCCCTTAAAAGAATTTCATCCCTGAAATTACACCTCAACTTAGCCTAAAAATAAGTTAACAGTATACATCAGTTCGTATGATGTACATAGATCATTCATATACAAAGTCTAATTCGATCGCTACTCGAATACTATAACTTTACTTCCACACTAGTATCACTCATCCAATTTTCTAGTACGAACTTCGATCAGGTTCTTTAATAAGGAACCTTTGTTCTCCTTACATACACATCCCAAAAATCTTCATCAAATGCTCTTTCGTCAAAAATCAAGTAATAGATCCTTAATTGGAATGGCGTAAAAGACCTCAAAGTTATGTACTCGAATCTTAGATCAAACTTTATGGAAACGAGAAATGATCCACCTCCAACTTATGCACTTCATTAATTGGTTCCCCTTAATACCAATTATTTCCATTAAATTATTTATGAAAGCATTTCATAAAACTAAACTTAGGTTCACTTGGATACCATTCCACTACATCCTAAGAGTATATACCCCTATTTTCTTTAACTATTCCATTTTTCATTTATCTCCTTAAGAAAACTTGAGACCAAATAGCTAGCCTTATTTTAGAAACTTTTGTGAGTTGAAATAATATATTTAAATCATAGAATATATATATATATATACATATATGTATAGCCCAAGTAACTCCAAAATTGTACTAAGGAACTGGGTATTACTAAATAGTATCATACACTCCCTTACTAAGAAGGGTAATACTTAAGCCAAGTGTTCACCATCCGAACACATCTCTTCCCCAATTTTAAGTTATTTTCGAGCCATTCGAACTAGTTAACTTAAGGATGTTACTTTTTCTTCAAAATCCCATTTTTGAAACAATGCTTCTCATATTTCTAACAAAACATTTATCACCAACTTGTTTTGGGTTCGTTCGAGCTGAACTTGTTTCAATTGTACAGTGATAAAGAGAATAATTTACTAAGTACCCTACAACGTTCGCCTAGGCAAATATCCGATCGTCACTTAGAAGATTATTATGATCATCACAAAACAATCAAGACGTCAGTCCACCTAACTAATCCAAAGAAAATAATTCTTACTTAATTTTTTCGTCCCCAAAATTTTATTCTTTGACCAAAATTGATTTCAAATAATACTATTATTATCTTTCAAAACCTTGAAACATTTCCAAAAGCCTCGAGATTTAAGTTCTCAAGTTTTCAAATTATATTCTATTTAATTAAAAGACTCATTCCTATAAATCCATTTTATAAATCAATTTTTATAAAACATTTTCCAAATATTTATTTCAAATATTTTAGCTTTTAATAAACATCTTTTATTAAATCAATTTAACCTCACATTATCAATCGTACGTCTTATAGTCCAATTGTGAAACTTAATTCACAAAGTGTTCGTTTTAATGTTTTCCCTATTTCTATTTACCTACCCCAAATCTTAGAAAGGGAAGCTACCGATACACACTAACAATAGTCAATGCTCAACTGGACAAGCATAACTAACAAAATCCTAATTGTTAACATTAGAATATTATTAACTCTTAACAAACAACACCTCAACTAACTATACCATACCATACTATACTATTCTGAAAATCCTTCTTTTATATATACAATAGAACTTTAGGTAAAATTATTTCATTAACCCAATTTCAAAACAATACTATGTCAGTTTTCCTTATTCAAGTGTTTAGGAACCCTTATCGACCCCATGGCATCCCACGCCTCTTAAGCCACTCAACAGATAAATCAACATAATATAATACATATTGTATTCACTAACAAATATGCGCTCTTATATATACATGCACTCAAACTCATAATAAGGCATTTCATTACCTTATCTCTTAATGAGTTACCACACCACAGCTAAGATTCTCGCTTAACCTTGCACTCGGATACCAAATGTAATGAGCGTTGGCTTTTCAACCATCCATCAGTGACGACCGGTATGCTTTTCAACCCACCCAGCACCACCATAGCATTACACTAGTATCTCGAATCTACTTTTACACCCAGCCTCGCGATTGTAAGCACCTAGCGAACCAACCGTTATACTACCTCTTTGGGACGTGTAGAGGAAAAAGTCTCTTACTCTCCATCAAATACAAAGCTAGAACTCCCTATCATGTTAACCAAACCAATGGAAACATATCGATCCCAGCCTTTTCGAAACAACTTTTGACAATTTTCGGTAAACTCAACCCCGGTTCTTTAGGAAATAAACAGGCAAAATACGAGCGGAGATCACTTCCTAACCATTAATGGATAGATTTCCTTATCATTTGTCCTAGAAGAATGAAATGAAACTTATACGCACAGTACAGCATCATTAGGGATGACTGTACCATATAACTCACGTGTTTCTCCTAGATATTCCCAAAGTTACGTTTTGGTCCAAGTTTGATAGTTGGTTATTAAATATCAAATAAACATTCATTCAAACATTAATTTAATTCCATATGGGACCCACTAAGCCTTTATTAATTTAATCTTTAGTTAATAAATTACTTTATAAAACTTGATCAAAAGATCTTTACACAACTCTATTTCCAAAACCCTTACTTCCCTTTTATACTTGAAAAAGTATTTATACCTATCTTAGGGGTATTAAGTATATTATCAAAACAATTGGAAAGTTCTCTCCTTTCAAATTCCTTTCGAAAACATTACTTACTATAAACCAATCAACTTATCCTCTATAAAAAAATACCTTTTAAAAGCTTACTTCACATTTAAATACGTTTATAAATTTCCAAAATCAATTTATAAAACACTTTCGCAAGTCTACAAGTCAATTTACAAAACATCTTTACAAACCTCTAAAATCATTTATAAACATTTTCCCATTAAAAACTCCTTTGATAAATCTTCGTTAATAAATATCCTTTACAAAAGATCTTTTGCAACTCATCCTTGTAAATAAACCTTTTTACTTAGTAAAACCTATTTTTATTGACAAGTAATTATTTATAAATACTTTATAAGATAATAATATAACTTGGAAAATCATTTATAAACCTTAACCCCAAATTGATTAAAGAATTGAAATTAATTCAAAAACCAAACTTTATAATTTCAAAAGGAGGCTTAGCAATCCCAAAGGTAGTAATATAAGTTACTTTTTAATATCAATTTCACTTTTAAGTCACTTAACAATTTATTTAGAAAAGTTAACCTATATGTAAATACAATTCATGTCCAAATCAGGGAATAACATATCAATACAACTCAACTAGCATATATATGTCCAAATAACATAATAGCAGGATGGTAATTTGTCCTGCTAAATAGATGCCTAAATAATTCACTACTTAGAGCAAAATGGGAATTTATTATACTATACATAAGTCCATACAATAAACAATTATATTATAGCAGAACGAGATTTATTATGCTATCGGATGTCTAAGCAATCAAACAATCAACTAATAGCAGAACGAGGATTTATTCTAGTAACACATGTCCACACAATCAAACCACTTAAATAACTCATTCACAATTATTTGTCTACTTAAAGGTATCAGCATTTGAATCCCTTGTGTTCAAAACCATCTTTGGAAAAGAAATACCTTTAAAACAATTTAATTCTTGAAGCAAAGGATTTAAAACTTAAAACTCCCTTTTAAAATGATTAATTATAATTTAAACCCTTTATTAAACCATAATTAATCTTTATTGGATTTGAACTAAATTTATTATAAATTAGTAAACAATTAAACCTTTAATGAATAATTTACTTATAAATTAAACCCTTGATTAATTCTTCATTAATTATTAAATAATAATTTAAGACCTTTATTAATAATTAAATATTAATTAATCTCAATTAATTAATTAAATAATCTTTTAATTAAAGCTTAAGTAATAAATTAAACCTTTATTAAATAATTATTCTAAATTAAAACCTTAATTAATTATCATTAAAAATAGTTAAACACTTGATTAATTAAATAAATAAATAATTGACCTTATATTTGATTAATAATTAAGTAAACATTAATCATATACCTAACTCATAATTAATTAAAATTAATCTTATTTTAAAGGATAATTAACTAGTACTAATCTTTATTTAATTAAGGTTAATGAACCTTGTTTAATACTCAATTAATTATTAATTACCAAGATTAATTAATAAATAATTAATTATCAGAACTTAATTAACTTTCTAAACATTTTTATTGAGTTTATAAAACCTTTCCAAAATAATTTTAAAGGATGAAACTGAATTTTCAAAAAAAGGGACCTTTATCGGAACTTCATCTATAATGATTATCGCTATAGGTGTCATACTTGCAAATGTTTCAACTTATCGCTTTGGTTAACACTAGAAGCTTACTAACTTTTCAAAACATAAAAGAAATAATTTGAAATCAAGTTTTTAACTATTAAAAATAGATTTTGATTACAACCCAAAACTCGTACTCTTCACAAAGGATTCTTCATTGATAACTAAATATAATTATTAACTTTGTTATGTTTCTTTGTACAACAACCACATAATTATGTCCATAACAACTTATTCATACCACAAACTCAAGCAAACAAGATCACACATTTACATCATTCACAAAAATCTAAACTTCACATTCAAGCACACACTAACTTAACCACATGCATTCATATATATAAGCAACATGTATATACATCCAAACCATATAATAATCCAACCAGCAACATTATATATATATAACCATATAACTATAATATATATATATATATATATATATAAAAGAATATTGTTTTCCAAAAAATTTAGAATTTACTCACCAAAATTTTGCAAAGCTTTTTCTAAAACTTGAAATACTTAAGCACTTGCAAAGCTTCGGAAATTTTGAAAAGTCGTCAAAATAAAAGTTCTTGGAAATTCTTTTCTATATAATTTCAAAAAATGAGTTAATTAATTTAGATTTTTTTTGAGGGAGATATGGTAAAATGAAGAAGAATTATTTTTCGGATTAGAAAATCTGATTCCAAATATAGGTTAGAAAGAAATGCATTTTTGATATAGCTAAGATCAAAATTTGAAGAAGTGGTACAAATGGAAGTTGTAGCCACTGAAAATTTACATGGCTTAAAAACAAATAATTTCTCCATTCTAATTAGAGAATAGGAAGATATGATAGGATGAAGAGGAGGAAAAATGAAGGAATGGAAGGCTATATACAAACAATAGAAAAAAGAGAATTACCTATCTACCCTTGTCCTGCCCTCCACTCATTTTCTTCCACGTCACCACCTTGTCCCCCTCCTAACACTTCATGTTAAAACATGTTTAAACATGTGTAAGTACTTAGTGTACTTTTTGTCTCTCCCCTAATGTGACAATATACCTTTCTTCTTTTTCTTAATTATATTTTAAACTCTATATACCTAAATGTTTACACATGCATACATACATTATACAAGCCTAACTTATTTAAAAATTTATATGTTTGATTAATATAAAGAGTTCAAAACATTTTCGATAACTTTTTTCCAATAAAAATTCGAAAAACGAATTCTGGTCATATTGTTTATTTCTCTTCGAGCTAAATATTTTTGTAAACAAAATTTTGAAAATGATTTCACCATCATCAATTACTATTTAAAAGAGTTTTAGTTTATAATATCTACTATTAAATATTTAAAATTAACAAAATATTCTCAAATCAAAGCAGTGAAATTCCATGGCGTTACAATACGATTATGATGGATGTGAACTACAGCTAAAACTTAGTCAAGATAAGAATGACATAGTCATTAAAATGGGTTGGAATGCGAGGTCAGCAGTGTTACACAACAGAAGTCTGCCCACCGTAAGAGGCTACCAGAAGTTGTGTATATGCTATACTGATGTAGGACATATCCAATTGTAAGACCTGTAGATTTATATATGTTCGCGTATAGGTGTGGGATACATAAGTTGGAAGGCTCACCTCAGTCAATGTGTTAAGGGACAAGTAGAGTTTGCTTCAACTTTTTAGGGGGTATTAGGTAACAAGTGGTATTACCTTCATTGCATTAGGTAAATAGGGCAATGACCAAGACTCGAAGCTATGTTAGTATGTGTTTGGTACCATATTCAAGAGTAAGAGATGTACATAGATCGAGAACATCATCAGTCCAAATTGGTCAGTAGAAAGACAAGGGTTACGCCTAAACGAATATACCTTTTACTAGTGTAGATTAGGTTTAGGTCATGCACCGCCAAGTTTCTTATGAGTTTGTTTGTTAGGGGCAAGGTTAGATAACCTTTTATGGAGGACTTTAAAAATGGATAGAATATGGCTATCAATTATAACATTATTATTAGGCATTGTGGGAGTTCCTTGGTATACACGACGACGAGAATGTGAAACTACGTTGATGATGGATCCTGACGAGGTGCTGAGTCGCAAGTACTAGCAGGGAAAGTATCCTGATCCAAAGGAGGACTATGCTACTTATATAATTATATACATATATATGTATGTGCTTATTATCTGCCTAGGGTAAATGGAACATATCATACGCATACGTGGAGTTGAGATGACTAAGTAAAGATAAGAGACATAACATATGATGGAAGGTAATATGCATGAATTAGTGTTATGAAGTGTGTAATTTACCAATCATCGCAACATTGTTCTGACCACTTCTTCATTACAACTCATAGGATAGCTAAGAGGGATAGGTATCGGTACAAGGCGGGAATAGTGGAAGGATTGATTTTCTTATGCATGCTCGGTACTAACAAGGACACAAGATATTAGAAGTGTCACTGTTGGTCAGCAACTATATTTTTATTATATTTTATTATTCCTTTGTGAGTTTATATCGATAGTGCTCCAATAAGAATTTATTTATTTATTTACATGATACCAAACAACCGATCTGTACTTTGGTGGACTTGAGTTTTCGATTTAGCGAAAATTCATGCCCATTTGGGTGCGAATTGTCATAAAAGTCAAGTTAAGAATCTTTAAATTGGATATTTTCCTTTTGAAAGATTGTGGCTTAATCAATGAAAAATGCTATGTACATCGCCTTGAATAGCACTACAATAAAAGCAATGTATAAAAATATAAACACACAAATTTACAACAGAGCTGGTAGTGATTCCAAATGTTAAGAATCGTATAACAATTTTATACGATAACAATGTTATGATATAGTTCGTAACAGAAGTTAGAGCTCACTAGAAGTCAAGAGACATACTCCCAATTGTTCTATATGATAAAACAGTTTATTAAAGTCGGAGAGAGTTAATTGACAGAGTAGATAATTCAAACTAATAGCTACCCATTCACTGAGTGGCTGACCCAATTGGTTTTGAGGAAACTGGAGAAGATGAAATAAGATTCCATAATTGACATCAAGTGTAAGTAGGAGATTGATAGAGTTAGGGGTATGCCCCGATAGAGTTGGAAGTATGCCTTAGGGGCAATTCTGTAATTTATTGTAAATTAATTAACTCTGTAATTAATTCTCGTTCGTAATAAAGGTGTTTTTTTTCTATTATATATTTGTTATAATGTGTTATAAATAAATAAATATTTAGTTAAAATATATTTAACAAAAAATCCATAAATAGTGTGTTTGTGATAGTAATTACGAATAGTTGTAATCATGAGTTCGCAACACAATAGTGTGTCAGAGCAAAGGAATCAAACCCTATTGGATATGGTTCGTTCCATGATGAGTAAGGCTGAGTTACCTCTATTCTATTGGGGATATGCGTTAGAAACCATAGCATATATGTTGAACGTGTTGCCTACTAAATTTCTGCCTAAAGCACCATATGAGATGTGGTATGGCAAGGAACCCTAACTCAAATATTTGAAGGTGTAGGATTGTCTGACATATGTTAAGAATGTTGGTTTGAATAAACTAGAGGCAATATTGGTACTATGTAAATTTATAAGATAAGCAAAAAACTCAATGCGGTATATATTCTATAATACCAAGGAACAAAAGGTCATTTTCTCAACATTCTATCTTTTTAGAAAAGGAATTTTTGTTAAAGGAAATTAACAGTGAGGTTTTAGACTTGGATAAGATCCAAGAAACTAACACTGGGGTTGAACTAGTGGGAGAATCAAGTTCACCCGTAAATGAAAATACGCAATTTATTACAAGATCTAGTAGGAAATATCGTGCATCAGAGAGATACTAAGATTTTCTCATGGATGACGAGAAAGAGGATCATGTCTCAGATAATGATACTCCTCTGTCTTTCCAATAAGCACTATAGATAAAGACTCTACACTTTGGCTTGGAGCAATGAAATTGGAGATGGATTCCATATACGAAAACAAAGTTTGTACTTTGTTAAACATACCCACAGGGATAAAACCCATCCGTTGCAAATGAATTTTTAAGAAAAAGCTAAATACAGATGTAGAAGTGGAGACTTATAAGGCATGGTTAGTTGCGAAAGGATTTCATCAAATTCAAGGTATTGATTATGACGAGACCTTTTCACCCATAGTCATGATTAAGTTAATTCGGATTATGTTGGCCGTTGTTGCATTCTATAACTACAAAATATGGTAAATGGATGTAAAGATGGCCTTTCTAAATGGTGATTTAGAAGAAACCATTTATATATTACAATTTAAGGGTTTGTGGTCAGTGAGAGTGAGGGAAAGACTTGCAAGTTGTTAAAGGCCATTTATGGACTTAGAATTCCTTCAAGGAGTCGGAATAAGTGTTTTTATAAGGTAATCAAACAATTTGATTTTTATCAAAACATATTGGCGCGTATACAGAAAGGAACAATAATTCTTCATTGTTGCAATCAATGAAATCTTAGCTTTCCAAGAACTTCTCCATGAAGGATCTGGGAGAAGCAGCCTATATACTTGGTATAAAGATCAATAGAAATAGATCTAAGAGCCTGTTCGGATTGTCACGATCCATGTACATAGATACTACACTGAAAAGGTTCAGTATGTAAAATTTCAAGCATGGAAATGTTCCAACGCCATTTAGAATCATCCTTTCTAAGAAGGACACTCCTCGTACGGATTAGGAGAAAGAGCATGTGAAGAGGATACCCTATGCCACAGCTAGGGGAGAGAAATATTTGGTTTGAACTGAATTAATCGACCAAACTGGTTCATTTCGGCTGGTTCGGTTATGAAATTGTATCAGTTTGAATTTGGTTTGTAAAATTTTATTTTAGTTATCGGTTTAACTGAATTAACCGAACTTGTAATATATTATCCAAATTCCTCATAGAATACTCTTAATGATTTGTTTCGTAATAAAAACCAAACATTATCTATTGAAAATATGTTAATTTTTCTTATAAACATGAAAAAGTACTCGAAACAGTTTGTCGAAACATAAATTTATATTTTATTTAAGTTACTCGATCATTTGAATAATAACCTATGATAATTTATCTTACTTAGTTCAGTTAAATCGGTTATTGACCGTATTAACCAAAATTAATTTGTTTTGATTTAGTTTGGTTTTGATTTTTTTTTGTTTTAGTTTGGTTTTATACTTTTTACCACAAAACCGACCAAACCAACCGAACGCTCAGCCCTAGCTACAGCCATATCATCCATAATGTATGTTATGTACTAGACCGGATGTGGCATACGCATTAGGAAGCATAAGTCAATATACAAGTCTAATTCTGGAAAAAAAACATTGGATGGCCGTAAAACGTATACTAAAGTATTTAAGAAATATTCGAGACTTATTCCTTATATACAGGAATAGAGACCTTAGATTTGAGCTTTCAAAGTGATATAGATGATAGCAAATCGATCTCTGGTTTGTATTTGCACTTAATGGCAAAGCCATTAGTTGGAAAGTTAAAGGCAAGAAATAGATACTGATTCCGTGATGGAGGTTGAATACATCGCCCTCGATGAAGAGGTTAAAGAGGTAGTCTGGACGCACAAGTTTTTGAGTGAGCTCTAGGTGATTTCTGATACCAAAAATCCTATGGCATTGTTTTGTGATAAAAATGCGGCGATGCAGATGGTAAAGGAGCATTGAGTATGCAAAAAATCACGACATATTCTTCGAAACTTCCACCTTATTAGAGAATTCATTGAGAAGAAAGAGGTCGTGATACTAATGGTAGATACCAAGGACAACAAAGTAGATCCATTCACTAAGGTTCTAGCTCGATCGACTCTCGAGAACCTGATTGAAGGGAGGGATTAAGATTCTATAATTGGCCCCATATGCAAGCGAGAGATTGATAGAGTTAGGGGTATGCCCTAGGGGCAATTTTATAATTTATTGTAAATTAGTTAACTCTATAATCAATTCTCGTTCGTAATAAAGGTGTTTTTCTTTCTTTTATATATTTGTTATAATGTGTTATAATAGTTAAATATTTAATTAAAATATATTTAATAGAAAATCCATAAATGGTGTGTTCGTGATAGTAATTACAAATGGTTTCAATCATGAGTATTGTATCAGAATATTAAAAAACATATCATTTTAAATGTTCCCAGTCAAGATCCATTGAGACTGGACATCGTTGTATCCGTTGAGATGGAGGCACATAACGCTTTCCAAATATTGGGCAATGTGTTACTCATGATAACTAGAGGCACCCATGATTTACGTACTGATAGTTATTGGAGAACTATAAAATGACTCACTCGACAGTTTTCTGTTGGTTAATACAACTAAAGTCAAACAAAAATTATCGATATGACTAATTTACATAGTTCTCTCGACTTGAAAATACTATCAATCTTCAATATGAATATTCTACTTTGATTATAGTCAAATCATGGCACAACATCTATTGAGTGACTATAGTTGGGTTGAGTGGAAGTATTAGAAGTGAAGCACTATTCGAGGGAGGATTCATCTCCTCGGTCATATAAGGTTAGTATCATAATCAACTCAAAGTCAAAATCTCTGGCTAGACTAGTTTGGTTAGTAATAATTGTTATTATTGAACTAAGACTTTGTGTTTGGACCATAGAGTTGAATATAGATGACATTGGGATTTTAACCGTCATTAAATTCCATAAGTCCAAAAGTTATATAGTTTTGATGAAAAGAATTGGTGTAAATAAAAGTCACAATCGGGTAATGTTTAATAAAGTTAAATTGGATTTTACTAAAACCAAGTAAGCAACAAATTTGGTCAAAATGTCACACCACCTACTAAGTGACGTGTGAACGTTAATATTCGAATAGTTCGGTATTAATCGCTAATCAAATTTACACCTAAAGAGTCATACAACTGAAACGATGAATTCTCCTTTGACCAAACGATTTAATTAGTTTGTAATTGTTATAAATTTATTAATATTTATGAAATATTATTTATAAATTTGACTTTAATTCGATAAAAAAATATTAACTCTATTTATAAAAGTAATAAATATATTAATCGATATACGATATGGATAAGCATTTCAAATTAGATTTAAAATGCGAAAAATTTATCTGTTCCATAGATGGGTTCATAGCCCATCAGAGGAGCTGGTTTGTGCAGCCACAATAAGGCTAGAGGCGACTCAAATTATGGGGAGAATGACTTGATTTTGGATGGTTCTAATGGAAGGAGAGTGAGTAAAAAAAATGAGATCTCAAATTCTCTCATTTCCTTTATCTATTTAAGCATCTCTTCCTTCATTTGATACCTTTTGGAGCCTCCATCCCCATACGTTAGTGGTCGAACTCCTTCTCTTATCTCTCCATTTTCTCAAGCAAATCAATTCAATTGCTAATCGATAGCTACGGATCAACGGTTCAAGGACTAGCACTCTTTTGGATCGAAAATTGTTTCAAGGAGCGTACTTCATCATTTCAAGGTGTGCTTTAAGGCATTGAAAGGAAGGTATATTTCTAACAAAAATATAATTATCCATGCTTAGATATAATGTTTTATTTTATACATATATATATATGCTTAGATATAATGTTTTATTATATATATATATATATATTACTGTTAGTTAAATTATGATTCTAATATGCAAATTTTATTGTCACAATTGTTTTGGTTGTATGTATGTATGTACATATAAAAGAGAATTTTTTTGTTACGTTCATACCTGAAATGGCATGAGTCGAAATTTTAAAAAAAAACTTTGTTTATTCTAATAATATATATGTATATTGCAAATATATGCATATAAATACAGTGTATATTTAATTACTTCTGGTACTTTATATATAAATTTTATATATATTGTATTATACGTATATTTTATTCGACGGTAATAAAATTATACATACATATACATATATATATATATTATTAAGTAAATTAATTACATAAATTAAATACATTAATAGATGTATATATATTATGTAAAAAATTATGTTCTACATTTTATAATATTATATTATCATAAAATACATGCTTGAAAGAAAATAAAAAAATATTATTTAAAAGCATTTTAATTATAGGTCATAAATCAATAATTGATTACGAAATTTGTGACGACCCAACTTTTTCTCTATAGAAAAGTCGTATCATCTTTAAGAAAGAAAGGGATAGGAAAGAGAAAAGAAAGAAGAGAAAGAAGAAAAAAACACCAGAACCTCAACAGCTGATCGAATACATTATATTAATAACATAAGTATTACACAATATACAATATCTATCAGAGTTACACAACATATACATCACATACTAAACAGTTATAAACATCTGTCTAGTTATTACAACTCAATACAACTCAACAAAGAAATACCAACACAGAGAACACACAGCGGAACTATATATCTACAACGCAGAAGCCTCCTGCTCCATTGCTCCTCCACAATTCGTCAAAGCTAACCTGAATCCCTTGGCTACTCATAAAAATTTGAGTATCCAAGAGTTTAAGAAAATAGAAGATAAACTCCGGGTCAGACATGGGTCTGGTGTGAGTAACATGTTAAGGTTTCTTAACTTAAAAAAAAATCTTTGAAAAGAAAAGGTATCACGTAAGACTTCCCACACATAAACATGGAAAAGTTTTTACCTTACGCTAACCAAAACATTTGATAGGAAATCCAGTGATATTATAATATTGTCTAGGGTTTTCAAGTAAAATACAGAAATAGCTGGAATACTTAAATCTCACGTTCCAACATAGTTGGGCACAATCAAAACTTACGGCACTTATTAGAGATTGGATTCCATACAATGGCAGGGCTACTGGGGTACCGCCCATCACAGTACGTGGCCTAGATCACCGTACCGAGGAGCCACCCTAACTCTCATGCAACACAAGGCCGGAACCATTCCTTACTGAACAGTTTCGAACAAGACAACCCCGGCAGTTGTTGCAATCAACTGCCCCACACAGCCGAATATAAAGGGACTTCTAGACAGGGGTAAATCTCGTCCTACTTGGGCATGACCCACTTAACCTTGCTACACCTCCCCTGTTTTAGCCATTCCTAGTTGATGAGGCTTGAGGCTATGATTACCTTTAGAGAACACATCTCTTAGAATGCTCATCGTCCACCTGATGATGTTCTGAAAGCATTCAATCCATCAAGTTTGTTCCGGGTTCGAACGAAACCGAAGGCATTATCTCATTACACTCATTTTGGAATCATCCGTAGAGTTAACGATGATAACCCTTGCACTTTGAATCTTCATCTCGAATCTGAAAGTACTACCCCGTTAAACTCGTATTGAAATCACCCTTAGAGTTTTAACGACGAATAGTCCTTACACGAGTCTTCACTCTTCACTTGAGATTCACGACCTATCGTTAAATTGGATCGATGTGGTTTTCGGATATCCAAATATGGAAACCCTATTCCGGTCTCATCGAAATCCAAAACGCCACCTTTTAGGTCCAAGTTGTTTTAAAGTTAAAACAATTTCAATTCATTATCTATATACACACAGATAGATAATTCACAACATCACAATAGATAATCAACATTATCATCATAACAGATAATTCATATTATCAACTCAATGCAACCAAGTATCCATATCACACAACATCACTTATCTCATATCTGAGATCTCAACTATTCAGGGCAATCGGTATCAATCATTCATACGTAAGCAATGACTTATTAATCACCATTCTATAATTAATTTAAAATGAATTAAATTAATTACTTCTTCTCTAATTAATTTAAAGTAAATTAAATTAATTACTTCATCAATACAAATCTTGCTTACATAACTTTTAAGTAATTACAAATCAATTAATTAATTACCCTTAAATAAATCACCTTAATTAATCAACCTTGATTAATTATCCTTTAATTACATTCAAGTAATTAGCTTCTAATTAATTCCACAAATTAATTATCTTAAACCAAATTCAGTAATTAACCTATAATTGCTTCATTAATTAATTAACTATAATTAATTACATTAATCCTTAATTAATTACATTAATTAATTCCTTCATTGATTAATTGTTCTTATTAATCAATCCTTAATTACATCATTATATTGATTTAATGATCTCTAATTATTTTTGTAATTACCCTATTTAAATTAATTACATTAATTAATTAATTATCAATTAAACCATATTGATTAATCACTCTAGATTAAACACATTCAGTAATTAACTACCTTTAATTACTTCATTAGATAAATTAATTACTCCTTAATTAATTATCTATAATAATTAATCTTTAATTGACTACATTTATTAATCACCCTAGATTAATCTCATTAAGTAATTAATTACACTTAATTAATTACATTTCTTAATTATCTTCAAATAACACTGTTAATCAAATCTTATTTAATTACACTAAGTAATCAATTATTGATCACTTCCTCTAAGTAGTTATTCTTCATATGAATTATACAAAGTAATTAATCTCCAAAACTCTTCCATTACCCAATTATCCTTCAATTTAATTACATCCAGTAATTGTCTTCTTAATTACTTCACTAAGTAATTATTCTTCATTTAATTACATTGAGTAATTACCTCTTAAATTATTTCATCATTATTTTAAATTAATTAAACTAAATTAATTAACTTAAACTAATCAAAAAAACTTAATTAATTACAATTAGTAATTAATTTCTTAATTTCTTCCATTAAGTAATTACATTTAAACAATTCTTAAATGATTATCTTAAAATTAATTACTCTAATTAATTATTAAAAATTAATCACATTAATTAATTATTAAATAATCCTGAGTTAATGACCTTCATTAACCATTAAAAAACCTTTAATTACTTCTCTAAAATAATTAACTAAGATTAATCATTAATAATTACAAATTAAATTATCTATAAAACCCATTAATTAATCTCTAATTATTTAATTAATCAAGTGTTAATCTATAACATAATTAATTTTTAATTACTTGATTAATGAATTTCAAATCATTAATTTAAAATCAAATCTTACCTAATTAATGATTTCTTAATTACAAATTAATAAATTTTAATTAACTTATTTAATCCCTTAATTAATTAAATAGAACCCTTGGTAACTTAATTAATTAACTGAAATCATTAATTAATTTAATTAATAAATTAATTATCTTAATTACCTTAATAATTTAATGAATTATAAATCATTAAATTCTAATTAACTTTAAGATAAACATTAATCTTATTAATGATTAAATTATCATTAACAAGGTATTTAAAAACAATTTGTTTTTAAATTTTCCTTTAAATTCCATTTTAAATTAAGATTTAAAATGAAATCAAATTTTAACTTAAACAAAGTTTAACAATTCAAAACCATCTAATTATATGTTAAAGAATTACTTATCTTTTAAGGGAAATTTAAAATAGTGTTTAAACCCATATTCTATTTGAATCAATTTAAAATATACTTTAAATATTCCAAGTTGTTTTAAACATTTTAAATTCAAAAGCTTTATTTTATTTCAAACTAGAATTCAAATCAAGCTTTGAATTCAGATTCAAACTTAAATTTAAAATCCTGTTTATATCATATTTTCAGATTTTAAAACCACATTATAAAATATTTTAACAAATTAAAGTTGTTAAAAACATTTTATTTTATAAAACTTATTTATTTTGAAAACTAGAATTCAAACACATTTTGAATTCATATTTTAAAATTGTTTTCAAAACTTTTGTATTAAAACTTGCTTTATTTTTATTTTTTGTTTAAATTTTTAAAAACTGTAACACTGACAGTTTCAAAATCCTGTAACAAAAATTTTCCCGAGCCTAAGAAATATTACTTCGAGTCTAACCTCATACAAACTCGAGCAAACTCAACCTTTACACGAGAATCCCTCGAGACAAAACTCCATACCAACCATCCACTAAAACTCACCAAAACCTGATATGCTCTGTGCATATGCACAGACCAACCTCCCCTCTCCGACCATCCACGATGAACTTAACAAATCAACGACCATCTCTAGATCAATCTATGGTCACTGAACCTTCACCACACACTCGAATCAAAAACCGAGCAACAGAAACCCAAACAGGAACCCACTCCAAACCTGGAAACACGGAACTCCCCTCAAACCCAAACCTGTAACATCCACGTTTACCAAACTCCGATCACCAGAGCGACAATGTCTCCGACCACATCTTCTTTTCCAACCCCTCATTCAATCCCCAAACTCTGGTGGAGCTCGATCCACCAGAGGCGATGAACAAACACTCTAAAAACTCAACCCAAAAACTAGGGTTACAGATAAGATTTACCTCCTGCCGCCACCACAACATCTTGATCCACCACCTGACATTTTTGCCAAAGTTCCAAATCCCTCTACTTCCTCCATTATGAACCCTGACCATCCAGATTGCTCCTATCGCCAGAAAACACCCCAAACACCATTTCCAGATATATATATATATATATGAACTGCTCCCATGATTCAATGTTAAAAATTATGTTTTCTTTCTTAAAAATCATATTTTCCAATAAGGTTTCAGATTACAAACCTAATTTATGAATTAGAGGATTTGAATTTTTGAACAAAACTCCTGTCTTCTCTTCCATTTTGGTTTCCAGAGCAAGTTTCAATTTATTTTGACTTAATTAAATTTTTTAAATTTAAATTTATGATCAAACAAACAATTTTTGTTTATAACACAAATTATAATAATGTCTAGATCAAAAGATAAGGGATTTAAATCAAAAACTGGACTTGAACCTGGGAACATAGTCATTACAGACTTTAGCATACATGCACATATCATTCATCCATATACACACAAATATACTTGTAAATATACACAAGTAATCTTACTTCCAGAGACAAGCAGGAAACTAGAATCATACTAAATTAGGCAACCATAATTTAACTTAAGTAATTATCAAAAATGTTACTCACCTGAAACAGAAGCACAGAGCAGTTTATAAAATCTTGAAACTGAAATATTCTTTACCTTTGAAATCTTTAGTTGCTGGAAATAAAATCTTTGATCTTTAATAACTTGGGTGCTTCTTTGTTTTGATTTATGAAATGTTGTTGCATGCAGGCTTGAGTTCTTGTTTTTGAAAAATGCAGACATGATTTTGCAAGAATTTATTCCAGGTTGATGAAATTATAGGTTTAAAAAAAATGCTTTGCAGGTTGATTTTGAAAATCTTGTTACAGGCTCTTGATTCTGGTTTTAGAGGAAGATAATTCACAGATTTGAAGAATGATGTTTTCAGGTTTTTGTGATTTATTATTATTTTTTTGTTTGAGGAGATGATTTTCAGGTTTTCTTTCTTAGCTTAGAATAAAAGATAGGAAAAAGAGAGTGAAGGGGAAGAAAACATGGTTTATAAAGGCTGAAATAAATTTTACCAAAATAAAAGAAAATGATCAAAATAAATGACACTTGTCAAATACTTTAATTTTTTAGCTAACACATGTTATTTGATTACTTAATATGTTAACACTTGCTGTTTGATTATTCATATGTTAACACATGTCTTGTTTAAATTTTCTTTTTATTTTAAATGTTAATAAAAAAATTACATGATTTATTTATACTTATGTAAATATATATGTGAATTACTTATGTAAAGAAAATGTAATAAAAACAAATTATAAATTAAAGCTTATCCAAATATTTTAAGAATCTATTATTTTGAATTTCAAAATAAATTCCAAATTCAAATTAAACTTTTGAAATCCAAATTAAAGTCAACTTATTCGATTTAAAATGATAATTCCATTTCCTTATTTTAATTCTTTTTATATTTATATGGAAAAATAATACATTATAATATGGCTTGAAAATAACAAATTTAACAATTTTAAAATGATTTATAAAAGAGATTATAAATCACTTCTACTATTAAATGAATTAAGACCATATGTTATATTGTGATTTAAACTTATTTATATAATTTCCAAATCATACTTATCAAGTAATATCTAAAAGAAATGAAACAAACTTTTTATTTAAATTTAAAAATTAAGCTAAGATAAAATCTTAAGCAATTAATATTTATTTTAAGTATTTACAAACCATATAGTTATTAATTAAATAACTTTGAAAAGCTTAATATTAATTTAAATCATAATTTCCAAATTACTAAATATATTATCAGAATTTGAAAACAAGAATTTATTTATTTATTAAATTCTGAATCAAAGATTATCTATAATATATATACAAATATATATACATTACAAATAGAACATTTATTTTGCTTTTAAAAGATAAAATCACTAACTAAATATTTATTTCATTAGATTATTAAACCAATTCAAATGTTATTAATCAATATTATAAAATCAATTTAAATTTTAAATAAAGATTATTAAATTGATATTGCTAAAAATTCCGGGATATCACATTCCTTCCCCCTTAAAAGAATTTCGTCCTCGAAATTTAAAACAAAGGTAATTTAATAATCTATTAAAAGTTTTTAAATTTAAAACACAAGCATATATTAACAACCATATGCTAACAACCATAGCAACCAATTCACCCAAACAAACAAATTTAGCTATTCAGACAAAAATTCTGAATAGAATTTTCTCGAGTTTCCCAAGTATATATACCGAGAGACTCACTCTACAGAATCCAAACAATCTACACTACTAGGCTACAAAACTCCTAATCATCTAGATCTACCAAGCTAAACAGAATATCAGACTACAGACAAGTCTGACTCAACAACCAAATCTCCCAGAACAGCTGATTCCACAACTCAGAGATAGATCATACACGTACTCCCTTAGAGATACGCGAAAACACAATGAGTCCCAGTTATCCAAACTGGCAATTCAATTCTGAAGACCAAACACTTATTCTCACAAGAACACAGAAGAGATCCAAAACACCTTGGAGCTAGCTTACCAGACTTACCAAAATTTATAGCTCCTAAAACCGGAGAAAATTTATCCAAGATCAGATCTCCAATTCGGATCCACAAAAACTCTTCGGATGATCCTGGACTTCCTACATCCTTCTTGATCAGCTCAATCCTTGCTGATGTCTCAAGAAACAAACTGGATCAAATCCAATCCACCAGAATGATCTTCCAAAATCAACCAAGACTAAGAGCGAACTCCATTCACAACAATCAGAAGAAAACAAACTCCTCCTATCCGAAAAAGAAAAGCAGATGCACTCCCAAACTGCTTCCGCTGCACAAGTCTGATCTGGAGTAGAGAAGAATGCTGATGATGAACACAAGCACAAACTGGACAACATAACCCAGAAAATTTCTGATAACCAAGAGAAAACTCAGAAGTTCCTCCAATCCTGAGCTGCTTCAACAAACTCCATCTCAAGGAACCAACTTTCAACTAGTTGAACCACCGGTATCACTCTTGGAATCCTAGTCGATAAGAAAACTGAATCTCTAGATGCAGACAACCTCTGACTTCCCTGAAGACATCCAGAAAAATTTCCAACAATCCAAGAGAATACTCAAACTATCGCAAGTCTCTTTTGCGATTAACCAAGCCTAATATCTAAAGAAAATTGTTCTCTCTTTACCAATCAGAACAGCTTACGCTGATCTTACCAATCCATCGGAAAAAATGGATCCACTCTACTGCTTCTAAACTCCATCTCTCAGACACTGCTAAGCCAGAGGATCCTTTTGTCGACCCACAGAACACTCCGAGCTGCACTGCTGACTCAGATGCCAAGGAATTCCCAATCCAAAGCTCTTCGAGAAACTCGAACCTCAAACCAAACAGAAACATCCTGCTAAACTCAGCCACAACATCGAAGCAGACCTACTTCCTTAAACTTGTTCCAAAGAAAACATCTTCGGAAACATCCATAGTCACTGCATCTCATCATGCAGCTACTACTTCCTGAGATATCAAGATACCATCACTCGTTTATGTCCATCCGACAGATCCAAACTCTACTCATCCAAACTTCAAAGATGGACTCTGAACCTTAACAGGTTACCTTCAGAGATCGATGAAATCCTTACACCAAGCTACAAAGCTCACTCGAGACGGTATTAGGTCTACAGTCTCGACAGATACATTTCCAACCTTAAACATTCAAACTCCAACTAATGGTAGTCAGGTTATACACACCACTACCCTATCTACCTTTATAACTTATATTGGAAAACCCGAACAGGTAACCCAACAAATAGGTAGAGATAAAAATATATATATCAAAATTACAAATACGCTCTCTTAAGAAAGAAATCACTCCAAAGCCTAGGTATTCACTCAACCTAGCGCTCTGATACCAACTGTGACAACCCAACTTTTTCTCCACAGAAAAGTCATATCATCTTTAAGAAAGAAAGGGATAGGAAAGAGAAAAGAAAGAAGAGAAAGAAGAAACAACACCAGAATTTCAACAGCGGAATGAATAAATTATATTAATAACATAAGTATTACACAATATATAATATCTATCAGAGTTACACAACATATACATCACATACTAGAGAGTTATAAACATCTGTCTAGTTATTACAACTCCATACAACTCAACAAAGAAATACCAACAAAGAGAACACACAGCGGAACTATATATCTACAACGCAGAAGCCTCTTGCTCCATTGCTCCAACACAATTCGTCAAAGATTACCTGAATCCCTTGGCTACTCGTAAAAATTTGAGTACCCAAGAGTTTAAGAAAACAGAAGATAAACTCCGGGTCAGACATGGGTCTGGTGTGAGTAACAGGTTAAGGTTGCTTAACTTAAAAAAATCTTTGAAAAGAAAAGGTATCACGTAAGACTTCCCACACATAAATATGGAAAAGTTTTTACCTTACGCTAACCAAAACATTTGATAGGAAATCCGATGATATTATAATAGTGTCTAGGGTTTTCAAGTAAAATACAGAAATAGCTGGAATGCTTACATCTCACGTTCCAACATAGTTGGGAACAATCAAAACGTATGGCACTTATTGGAGATTGGATTCCATACAATGGCAGGGCTACTGGGGTACCGCCCGTCACAGTACATGGCCTAGATCACCGTACCGAGGTGCCACCCTAACTCCACTGCAACACAAGGCCGGAACCATTCCTTACTGAACAATTTCGAACAAGACAACCCCGGCAGTTGTTGCAATCAACTGCCCCACACGGCCGAATATAAAGGGACTTCTATACAGGGGTAAATCTCGTCCTACTTGGGCTTGACCCACTTAACCTTGCTGCATCTTCCCTGTTTTAGCTATTCCCGGTTGATGAGGCTTGAGGCTACGATTACCTTTTGAGAACACATCTCTTAGAATGCTCATCGTCCACCTGACGATGTTCTGAAAGCATTCAATCCATACTAGTTCGTTCCGGGTTCGAACGAAACCGAAGGCATTATCTCGTTACACTCATTTTGGAATCACCCTCAGAGTTAACGATGATAACCCTTGCACTCTGAATCTTCATCTTGAATCTGAAAGTACTACCCCGTTAAACTCGTATTGGAATCACCCACAGAGTTTTAACGAAGAATAGTCCTTACACCTGGAGTCTTCACTCTTCACTTGAGATTCACGACCTATCGTTAATTTGGATCGATGTGGTATTCGGATATCCAAATATGGAAACACGATCCCGGTCTCATCGAAATCCAAAACGCCATCTTTTAGGTCCAAGTTGTTTTAAAGTTAAAACAATTTCAATTCATTATCTATACATACACAGATAGATAATTCACAACATCACAATAAATAATCAACATTATCATCATAACAGATAATTCATATTATCAACTCAATGCAACCAAGCATCCATATCACACAACATCACTTATCTCATATCTGAGATCTCAACTATTCAGGGCAATCAGTATCAATCATTCATACATAAGCAATGACTTATTAATCACCACTCTATAATTAATTTAAAATGAATTAAATTAATTACTTCTTCTCTAATTAATTTAAAGTAAATTAAATTAATTACTTCATCAATACAAATCTTCCTTACATAACTGTTAATTAATTACAAATCAGTTAATTAATTACCCTTAAATAAATCACCTTAATTAATCAACCTTGATTAATTATCCTTTAATTACATTCAAGTAATTAGCTTCTAATTAATTCCACAAATTAATTATCTTAAACCAAATTCAGTAATTAACCTATAATTACTTCATTAATTAATTAACTATAATTAATTACATTAATCCTTAATTAATTACATTAATTAATTCCTTCATTGATTAATTGTTCTTATTAATCAATCCTTAATTACATCATTATATTGATTTAATGATCTCTAATTATTTTTATAATTACCCTATTTAAATTTATTACATTAATTAATTAATTATCAATTAAACCATATTGATTAATCACTCTAGATTAAACACATTCAGTAATTAACTACCTTTAATTACTTCATTAGATAAATTAATTACTCCTTAATTAATTATCTTTAATAATTAATCTTTAATTAACTACATTTATTAATCACCCTAGATTAATCTCATTAAGTAATTAATTACACTTAATTAATTACATTTCTTAATTATCTTCAAATAACTTTATTAATCAAATCTTGATTAATTACACTAAGTAATCAATTATTGATCACTTCCTCTAAGTAATTATTCTTCATATGAATTACACAAATTAATTAATCTCCAAAACTCTTCCACTACCCAATTATCCTTCAATTTAATTACATCCATAATTATCTTCTTAATTACTTCACTAAGTAATTATTCTTCATTTAATTACATTGAGTAATTACCTCTTAAATTATTCAATGATTATTTTAAATTAATTAAACTTAATTAATTAACTTAAACTAATCAAAAAAACTTAATTAATTACAATTAGTAATTAATTTCTTAATTTCTTCCATTAAATAATTACATTTAAACAATTCTCAAATGATTATCTTAAAATTAATTAATCTAATTAATTATTAAAAATTAATCACATTAATTAATTATTAAATAATCCTAAGTTAATGACCTTCATTAACCATTAACAAATCTTTAATTACTTCTCTAAAATAATTAACTGAGATTAATCATTATTAATTACAAATTAAATTATCTTTAAAACCCATTAATTAATCTCTAATTATTTAATTAATCAAGCGTTAATCTATAACTTAATTGATTTTTAATTACTTGATTAATGAATTTCAAATCATTAATTTAAAATAAAATCTTATCTAATTAGTGATTTCTTAATTACAAATTAATAAATTTTAATTAACTTATTTAATCCCTTAATTAATTAAATAAAACCCTTGGTTACTTAATTAATTAACTCAAATCATTAATTAATTTAATTAATTAATTATTTTTCTTAATTACCATAATAATTTAATGAATTATAAATCATTAAATTCTAATTAACTTTGAGATAAACATTAATCTTATTAATTGATTAAATTATCATTAACAAGGTATTTAAAAACAATTTTTTTTTAATTTTCCTTTAAATTCCATTTTAAATTAAGATTTAAAATGAAATCTAGTTTTAACTTAAACAAAGTTTAACAATTCAAAACCTTCTAATTATATGTTAAAGAATTACTTATCTTCTAAGGGAAATTTAAAATAGTTTTAAACCCACATTCTATTTGAATCAATTTAAAATATACTTTAAATATTCCAAGTTGTTTTAAACATTTTAAATTCAAAAACTTTATTTTATTTCAAACTAGAATTCAAATCAAGCTTTGAATTCAGATTCAACTTAAATTTAAAATCTTGTTTAAATCTTATTTTTGATTTTAAAACCACATTATGAAATATTTTAATAAATTAAAGTTGTTAAAAAACATTTCATTTTATAAACTTATTTATTTTGAAAACTAGAATTCAAACTCATTTTGAATTCATATTTTAAACTTGTTTTCAGAACTTTTGTATTAAAACTTGCTTTTTTTTATTTTTAGTTTAAATTTTTAAAAACTGTAACACTGACAGTTTCAAAATCCTGTAACAAAAATTTTCCCAAGCCTATGCAATATTACTTCGAGTCTAACCTCATACAAACTCGAGCAAACTCAACCTTTACACGAGAATCCCTCGAGACAAAACTCCATACCAACCATCCATTAAAACTCACCAAAACCTGATATGCTCTGTGCATATGCACAGACCAACGTCCCCTCTCCGACCATCCACAATGAACTTAACAAATCAACGACTATCTCCAGATCAATCTACGATCACTAAACCTTCACCACACACTCGAATCAAAAATCAAGTAAGAGAAACCCAAACAAGAACCCACTCCAAACCTGGAAACACAGAACTCCCCTCAAACCCAAACCTGTAACATCCACGTTTACCAAACTCCGATCACCAGAGCGGCAATGTCCCCGGCCACATCCTCTTTTCCAACCCCTCATTCAATCCCCAAACTCTGGTGGAGCTCGATCCACCAGAGGCGATGAACGAACACTCTAAAAACCCAACCCAAAAACTAGGGTTATAGATAAGATTTACCTCTTGCCGCCACCACAACATCTTGATCCACCACCTGACATTTTTGCCAAAGTTCTAGATCCCTCTACTTCCTCCATTATGAACCCTGACCATCCAGATTTCCTCGATCGCCAGAAAACACCCCAAACACCATTTCCAGATAAATATGAACTGCTCCCATGATTCAATGTTAAAAATTATGTTTTCTGTTTTAAAAATCATATTTTCCAATAAGGTTTCAGATTACAAACCTAATTTGTGAATTAGAGGATTTGAATTTTTGAACAAAACTCCTGTCTTCTCTTCCATTTTGGTTTCCAGAGGAAGTTTCAATTTATTTTGACTTAATTAAATTTTTTAAACTTAAATTTATGATCAAACAAACAATTTTTGTTTGTAACACAAATTATAATAATGTCTAGATCAAAAGATAGGGGATTTAAATCAAAAACTGGACTTGAACCTGGGAACATAGTCATTACATACTTTAGCATACATGCACATATCATTCATCCATATACACACAAATATACTTGTAAATATACACAAGTAATCTTACTTCCAAAGACAATCAAGCAATTAGAATCATACTAAATTAGGCAACCATAATTTAACTCAAGTAATTATAAAAAATGTTACTCACCTGAAACAGAAGCACAGAGCAGTTTATAGAATCTTGAAACTGAAATATTCTTTGCCTTTGAATCTTTAGTTGCTGGAAATAAAATCTTTGATCTTTAAAAACTTGGGTGCTTCTTTGTTTTGATTTATGAAATGTTGTTGCATGCATGCTTGAGTTCTTGTTTTTGAACAATGCAGACATGATTTTGCAAGAATTGATTTCAGGTTGACGAAATTATAGGTTTAAAAAAAATGCTTTGCAGGTTGATTTTGAAAATCTTATTACAGGCTCTTGATTATGGTTTTAGAGGAAGATAATTGACAGATTTGAAGAATGACATTTTCAGGTTTTTGTGATTTATTATTTTTTGTTTGTTTAAGGAGATGATTTTCAGATTTGCTTTCTTAACTTAGAATAAAAGATAGGAAAAAGAGAGTGAAGCGGAAGAAAACATGGTTTATAAAGGCTGAAATAAATTTTACAAAATAAAAGAGAAAGATCAAAATAAAATGACACTTGTCAAATACTTTAATTTGTTAGCTAACACATGTTATTTGATTACTTAATATGTTAACACTTGTTGTTTGATTATTTCATATGTTAACACATGTCTTGTTTAAATTTTCTTTTTATTTAAATGTTAATAAAAGTTTTACTTGATTTATTTATACTTATGTAAATATATATGTGAATTACTTATGTAAAGAAAATGTAATAAAAACAAATTATAAATTAAAGCTTAGCCAAATATTTTAAGAATCTATTATTTTGAATTTCAAAATAAATTCCAAATTCAAATTAAACTTTTGAAATCCAAATTAAAGTCAACTTATTCAATTTAAAATGATAATTCCATTTCCTTGTTTTAATTCTTTTTATATTTATATGGAAAAATAATACATTATTAATATGGCTTGAAAATAACAAATTTAACAATTTTAAAATGATTTATAAAAGAGATTATGAATCACTTCTATTATTAAATGAATTAAGACCATATGCTATATTGTGATTTAAACTTATATATAAAATTTCCAAATCATATTTATCAAGTAATATCTAAAAGAAATGAAACAAACTTTTTATTTAAATTTAAAAATTAAGCTAAGATAAAATCTTAAGCAATTAATATTTATTTTAAGTATTTACAAACCATAGAGTTATTAATTAAATAACTTTGAAAAGCTTAATATTAATTTAAATCATAATTTCCAAATTACTAAATATATTATCAGAATTTGAAAGCAAGACTTTATTTATTTACTAAATTCCGAATCAAAGATTATCTATAATATATATACAAATATATATATATACATTATAAATAGAACATTTATTTAGATTTTAAAAGATAAAATCACTAATTCAATATTTATTTAATTAGATTATTAAACCAATGCAAATTTTATTAATCAATACTATCAAATCAATTTAAATTTTAAATAAAGATTATTTAATTGATATTGCCAAAAATTCCGGGATATCACAAAATTATCTTAAATAATAAAATTACAAAATAAATTATCCGACTATAAAATATAATTTAGAACTTTATTAAAAATTTAATTTAAAATATATAAAAACTATTTCTGAGTCATGCACTAGGCTAGGTAAATATTTTTATTAAAAATACTTTTGTGTATATATAAGTATTAAGTTATATTATGATATTTTATTAAACATTTATAAATAAGTAATTAAAGTGTGCATATATATATTTAAAAAATTATTATTTTATTTGCATATGTATATATTGCTTTCGGTTTTATAAAAAATATTATTATTTATTTTATTTAATATATTTTTAACTGATATCAATATATTCATATATATAATGTTAATATTTCATAATTATGTTTATAAGTATATATATATATGCATATTTATATAAATTAATTAAAGTTTATATATATACAAACACACACACACACACACATATATATATATTTATATATACACATATAAACATGCATCCGTATAATATATTTGCATATTGGATAAGCTAACGCGTTCGTACGATGTAAATCCCAGCATCTATACACGAACATATTATACCTTGCATGGATAGATATGTGTCACATGGACGCACACGCACACACACACACACACACATATATATATACATATACATATATATACATATGTATACAATATATATATATATATATATTATAATATAAATTAAATAAAGGGGAATTTCACTAGAAGGACAAACTTTGCAGTTTAATTAGTTTCTAGGACACACATTCACAGAAATTAATTTCAAGGTCAAAGTCAGCAAAATAATTACTTTTAAGGACTAAGTCATTAGTACAATTACGTTCAAGGACATAATTTCATAGGTTTTTAGGCCTTAGAAACTAATTATTTTGCATTTTGTCCTTAAAAGTAATTATTTCACTTGTGTGTCCTAGAAACTAATTGCACTTGCTAAAGAGGCCCTTGTGGCTAATTTCCACTTAAATAAAACCGTATTAATTTACAATTTAAAAAAAAAATATTTTATTTAAATAAAAATTTGAAATATTACAAATAGACTAGACTTTATAGGCCCAATAAAAATCTAATATGGCAAAAAAATATGAAATTCGCCCATAAATTCCACTACGGCTGACCCAGGTCCTATATGCCGTAGTGGGGATTACATAATTTGTTACATATGTCTAACTCAATAATCAGTACTATTTGAAACAAAAAGTGTTTTTTTTCTATTATATACTTGATTAAATGTGTTGCATTAATCAATTAACTTAATTAAAAGTATATTTAATAGAAAAACCATAAACGATATGACTTGTGATAGTAGTTCAAAGTGTTTTAACCATGAGCAATTAATCACAACGTAATTAAATATATCATTTTAAATATTCCTAGCCAAGATGTATCGAGACTGAATATCGATACATCCGTTGAGACTGGATGTGTAATGTTTTCCAAATGTTGGGCAGTGTAGAACTCATGGCTGCTGGGGGACTAAGGGGTTACGTACTGAAGTTATTGCATAACTATGGAGTGACCCACTTAATAATTTTCTGTTGGTTAATATAATTAAGGTCAAACATAATATATCGATGTGACAAATTACATGGTTCTCTTGATTTGAGAATGCCATTCATCTTCAATGTGGAAGCTCAACTTTGATTATAGTTAAATCATGATATCGCTTCCGTCGAATGACTACAGTTAGGTCGAGTGAAAGCATTGGAAGTGAAATACTATTCAAAAGAGAGTTCGTCCCCTCGGTTATATGATGTTAGTATCATGGTAAACTGCAGTCAACTCAAATAAAAGTCTCTGGCCGTAAATTTCCGGTTAATAATTATTATTATTGAACCAAGGACTTAGTGTTTGGACTATATAGTTGAATATATTTGATACTGGAATTTTGACCATTATCAAATTCCATAAGTCCAAGTTGATATAGATTTGACGAAGAGAATTGGTATAAATAAAAGTCACAACCTGATAACGCTTCAAAGTAAAATTGGATTTTATCGAGACCAAATAAGCGATAATTTTAGCCTAAATGTCACACCACTTGCTAAACCACATATGGACGTTAATATTCAGAAAGTTCGATATTAATCACTGACCAAATTAACACCTAACAAGTCACACAATAGAAACGATGAATGCTCCTTTGACCAAAATGATTTAATTAATTTGTAATTGTTACAAATTAATTAACATTTATAAAGTATTGATTATAAAATTTGATTTTTATTTGGTGAACAAATATTATTAAATACATTTATAATAGTTATAAATATACTAATTGATATACAATATCGAGAAGCATTAAATTAGATTATTTACAAATTATCTGTTCAAGCTTTAAAAGAGTTTAAACCCATATAGGGTCTGATTATATTTGGCCACGACGAGGAGTAGATGCAACCATAAGATGGTGCAACAAAGGTTTGATATGTAGGGCTAAGATAGAAGATAATTTGTCAGATATGATGTAGGATATTCTTCTAAAATATCTCAACCTTCTCCTCTATAAAAACAACTCTAATCACACTATTTGGTGATCTTTTTTTAGAGTCCACATCCCTCTAGGTCTAGCAAAAATCCCCCCCCCCCAAATATCTAATTTCTTAAGCTTAACTCAAATCAAGTGTTATTAATAGTCGGTGGTCAACAATTCAAGGATTAGCACTCCTTTGGATTAGTCATTTCTAGGAATTGATATCCTCATTTCCAGGCGTGTTTTCGGACTTTGGTTATAAGGTAAAAATCTAACTTATTTTGCAACCATTAATGCTTACATATAACATGTGTGTGTACAAACACACACACCGTTATTTAAGTGACGATTCTGATATTCAAATTTATTGTCACCGTTAGATTAGTTGTATGTTTACCTATACTTGAATATTAGAAAAAATTCATATATGTATCATATCAGTATGACTCTATAATTTTAAAAAAAATATTTTTATGACTTAATATACAATATTTAATTAGATATATATATAGTTTATAATTTAATTATAGCATCATATTTTCATCAAATATGTACATATATTTTTATATGTAAAGTATTAAGGAAATAATAGTTTCAGCAATGATAAAAATATTTTTATACATGTGTGTGTGTATAAATTGTTATTTAAATATTATTTAAGTTAACTAATACATAAATTAATTATATAAGTGTAACTATATTATGAAAATTATGTTTTATATTTTAGAAAATAATATTAGCATAAACTATACTCTTGGCAAGATTAAAAAACACATTTTTTATTTTTTAAATGATTTTAAATAACAGTCAAGAATTAAAAAAAGTTCAAATCATAAAAATAATGTAATAGATATTCAAAACATAAAATGTCTTTTAGGATTTACTGAAAATTTGAAATTCAAAATAAAGTTTCAAAAATGATTTTTTATGAATATTTTAAATTTCTATACGGATATTTAAATATAATATATATTTTAAAATTGAAAAAAGTTATCCAAAGCTATGCACAAGACCTGATCATGTATATTTATCAAAATATAATATGTTAATTTTATAAACATTAATATATATATATATATATATATATATATTATTAGTTTGCATATATTTATATATATATATATAAATTAAAAAAATACATTTGCATATCTTACTTTCTGCTTTATACAAAATTTGAATATAATCTATAAATGATTGAATTATATATGTATAAAATATTAAATTTTATAATATATATAATGTTAATATTTTATACATATGTCTATATTTATTTATGTATTTATATAAAATTATCTAAATAAAATCATAATGTATACACATGTGTGTGTTTGTAATATTATATATATATATATACATAAAAGTATATAAACACACATTTGGACAATTTATATTGTATGTTGGATGAGCTAACGTGTCCATTGCGATGTAAATCCCAACAACTATACACGAGCATGTTATACCTTGCATGGATTGATACATTACACATGCACATACATACATACATACGTACATATATATATATATATCTGTGTGTGTGTGTGTGCATATGATACGCATATGTGTATAATATAACATAAGTTAGATAATACCATATTATACTATAAATTTAAATAACATAAAATAAAGATTTTATCTAAATGAAATTTAGAAATGTTCTAAATAAGTTAGACTTCATATACCCATAAAGATCCAATATGGAAAAGAAATTGAAATTAACCCATAATTTTCGCTATGGCCCGGTCCAATTCCAGCAATAATCACATCTGTTCAACATGGTTTTATGTATATGCATATAAGTAGTCTACTTTAATTTAGGATTGTTTTTCAACAAAGCTATTGATTATTATTAACAATCGGGATGTCGTTTCAACTCCAAACAACTAATCATCAATCCAATTCTTAACATATTTTCCTTGTACCAATTTCAGTTGATTTCTATATGATTCATTCTAGATTTTTTAGGGTTAGTTTAATGAGATTATGATTTATTCTTAACAATCAGAGTATCATTTCAACTCCAAACAATTTCATAATTGACCTAATGAAAACTAGAGATACAATTTAAACCTCTATGGTCAATAACTCGTTTCCAATTCAATTATTAATTTGTTATTATAATTCAAGTCGTATTTCTTCATTTTAATCTAATATACGTTATGTAAATAATATAAAAAGCATATATAGAACCATATAGGTGGAAAATAAATTCCCCTTTGCGTTGGAACATTGTTAGAAGAAACCTCTCCAATAATATGTCTTGATTTGGTGTTTCTGCTAATTTGATTCTTCTTTAATTCTATTTTAATTCTACTCTTATTTGGAGTTTATTTTAAAGAATTTAGATTAAGAAGAGTGGAAGAAGAAGAGAAGAAGAATTTTGGACTTAGAGATTTTTTTTAACCAAATGGGGGCTAGGGTTTAGAATGAAAGAGGAGAGGCCTAAGCATGCTTTTATACGTAGAAATTATGCGAAGACTAGGACTAGAAAAATTATTTCTTTATTCACATTACTTATCATCACATGTACGCAAAAATCTCAATCCTTCTATTTTCTTAAAGAAAATAACCTTTACCCTCTCCCAATTAATACTTATAACTCAAATTAGCACTATTTATTATAATTCAAATCAATACCATTTATTGATATTCAACACACTCACACACTCGTGTATGTGCGCTCCAACATTAATTAGGAACCTTAATTTTAATTAGTAGCCTTGATTTCAATTAGTAATTGCACAATCAATTAGTAATTGCACAATCAATTTGTAATTGAGTGGCATTTAATCTTTCCAAATTCAAAAATCAGATTTACCCCTATTCTTTACAAGTAGAGAGATAGAGCACCTTTTCTTTAAAAATTGTTTGCTACCATGAATATCTTTTCATTTTTCAAAATATATAACATTTCCTTCATTGATTATGATGAATAATTTTATTTTCAAGTCATGATA
This sequence comes from Allium cepa, assembly GCA_030765085.1. Taxonomy (NCBI): domain Eukaryota; kingdom Viridiplantae; phylum Streptophyta; class Magnoliopsida; order Asparagales; family Amaryllidaceae; genus Allium; species Allium cepa. The sequence goes on from CM060928.1 coordinate 461,110,410, forward strand.
ATTAATGTTTTCCATCTCAGGCAGTTTATTTTGTACATGTAATTATATCTTACATTTGCTTTTAATGCACATAAAACTATTATTCTTTTTATAGAAATTCAAACTTATTCATAAATTATTGTATATAAACAAGGGTTATATTTCCTAATTATTTTTTGACTTTTTCTCGTAATTAATTCATAAACTTACATTTCAAAGTAGGTACAAAGCCCAAAATTAAACGGTTTGTATCCACTTCATCCGGTGTCTGCATTTAACGTTTTATATATATAGAAAAATCTAACTGACAAAATGGAAAAATTAGATTTAACAAATTCCATCATTTATAAAATTTCAGTTTTTCGGCTTTACGTCAAATTACAAAAAATGCCCATTTTAATTAATTATTAATTTTATTAAAAATGTGGGGTGTTACATTCTTTCCACTCAAAATAATTTCATCTCTTAAATTTCAGATGATGGGAAATGCAACTCGCAGACTCAACCATACAATTGTTGTTGGAAGTAAGCCAGCCCAAAGTGAAAGTAATTTGCGAGTTTCAAGAAAAAATCCATTTTGGATCATTATTGGGCCTATGAAGTCTAATTTATCTAGAACATTTCTAAATTTCTTTTAAATAAAATCATTATTTTATTTATATTTATAATATAGTTTTATATTATATAATTTTACAGGCAAAATAAAGTATTATTATTTTGCATGTGCAAGCTAGTTTTATATTATATAATTAATATTGTATTATATATATGAATCATATACATACATACACACATATATGTATGTGTGTGTGTGTGTGTGTGTGTATCTTTATGTGTGTGTATGCATGCGTAACATAGTAATCCATGCAAGGTTTAATATGCTAGTATATAAGTGTTGAGATTTACACTGCAACAGACATGTTAGCTCATCTAGTCTACAAATATATCGTTCCAACGTATGTTTATATACTTTAATTTATGTATAGAAAATATTGCAAATGTGTGTGTGTGTTATTTTGAAATTATTTATGAATATATATCTATATATAAATATATGTATGTTACAATAAAAATTTATCTATTTATTTTGCTGAAAATTCAAAATCAAAATCAGATTTATTTATTTGTCTAAAATAAATGTGTGTGTATACATCTTATAAAACTTAATAATATATATACTTAAATGAAATATATAAATATATGATAAATATATACCTATTATGTTGCTCATGGCAAAAGTTGTTTATCATTTTAATTATATATATATATATATATATATATGTATGTATATGTATATGTATATTTCTGTACGGAAATTAATATAGATTAATAAAAATATTTTTAAAAAATAATTCCAAAATTAAATACTTCAATATAAGTCTCGAAGATATTTCAATATTATATATATATACGTTACAACTTAAAATCAATTTTAAAAAAATTATTTATTTCAGCAATTATTTCAATATTTAAATTGTATAAAAAAAATTAATCTATCCAATGTGTTATTATGTGTAAATTAAATTTTATAAATTGAAAACATATTTTGTAATATATATATTTTTGATATTATTCATCTCTATAATTAAATAATTTAAATAATATTTAAATAATTAATATATATAATAAAATTGTTTCAATTATGTTGAAAATGTTTATGGTATAGAATTGCTTCATATAAAATCTTAAAACCATATTTTGATTTAATATTTAAATTATAAAGCTTATATAAATTAAAATGTATATTATATTGATTTAAATTAGAAATTAGTTTTTTTTTGTTCTCTACTATGAACATTAAAGGCATGTTTGTGTCATATTTTTTTAATTATATAAGTACATAATCATATAAACATTCTGAATATGACGATATATCGATATACTAGAATCGTCATGTAACTAACAAATAATATTATATATATACACATATATATGTGTGTGTGTTTGTCTTTGTGTGTGTATATATATATTATCTACACATTAGTATACAGTAGTAGATCATAGAACTACCTATTTCTAAAGCTTGTTCGTACAGTTTGAAATGATGAGATTAACTCCTTGAACTAGTTTCCAATCTAGGAGGATGCTAGCTCCTGAACCAATGACCACCAACTATTGAATAATTTTTGTTTTATTTTATTTGAGCCATTGAAATAAAAAGGGAGGTAGATAGAATTCGGCCAAAGGTAGAGTGGATGGAGGCTTCAAAAGTACTTAGAAGAACGAGGGTTGCGATGTATTTATAGAGGAAAGACTAGCGAGATAAGTTAGGATCCAGATCCACTTTTCTCTCTTACTTATTCTCTTCCCCTTATCCTATCAAAAACCTAGCCCATTCCCTATATCATAGCCGCCTCTACCTGGTCCTAAGCATGGCCGAACTCCGTCTTGCCCATATGGGCTTCGAACCCATTTAAAGCCCAAACAAAAATACAATGCTTTTAAACGCATATCGATTTTGTATATCGATTAGTATATTTATAAGTATTATAAATATATGTATTAATATTGTTTATCAAATCAAAATAAAATTTTATAACTAATATTTCATAAATATTAATTTATAACAATTACAAATTAATTAAATTTTATGGTCAAAGGAGCATTCAACGTTTTGGTTATGTGACTCTTATGTGTAAATTTGGTCAACAATTAATATCGAACAATTTGAATAATAACGTTCACACATCACTTAGCAGATGGTATGATATTTCGTCCAAATTTATCGCTTACTTGATTTCGATAAAATCCAATTTTACTCTGTTAAGCATCACCCGATTGTGACTATTATTTACACCAGTTCTGACTTATGGAATTTGGTAATGATCAAAATTTCAATATCATCCATATTCAACTCTATAGTCCAAATACAAAGTCATTGGTTCAATAATAAAAATTATTATTAAAACACTACTCTGATCGAATATTTTGACTTTGAGTTGACTTGAGTTGACCGTGATACAATCGCATATAACTGAGGAGACGATCCTCTCTTAAATAGTGCTTTACCTCTAATACTTTCACTCGATCCAACTGTAGTCATTCGACGAAAGTCATGCCATGATTTGACTATAATCAAAGTAGAGCTTCCATATTGAAGATCGATAGTATTCTCAAGTCGAGAGAACTGTGTAAATCAGTCACATCGATATTTTTTGACACTAGTTATATTAACCAACAGAAAACTAACGAGTGAGTTATTTTATAGTTATCCTATAACTATCAGTACGTAAACCCTAGATGCCCCCAGCCGTCATGATTAATGCACTTCCCAACATTAGAAAAGCATTACGTCAACGGATAAATCGATATCCAGCCTCGATGCATCATGAATTGGATTATTTGAAATGTTTATAATGTTCTTTTATAATACTAATGATTCCAATTATTTGTGGATTACTATCGCAAACACACCATTTATGGGTTTTATATGAAACATATTTTAATTAAATATTTAATTGTTTACAACACATTATAACAAATATATAATAGAAAGTAAAATACCTTTATTACAAATGAGAATAGATAACATCGTTATTAATTTATGATAAATTATAAAATTACCCCTAGGGCATATCCCTGACTCTATCAACACCAACCATGTAGATGTGCAATACATACACTCAAACTACATCACACACAAAGCGTCCAAATGAAGCATCCAGACAATTCATATGAAACATATTCATTTCTTAACATTTCTAATGATAAAAGATGATATATATATACGGATACCGACTGTAATCTTAATCCAAGTAATAATATATAGCAATGGCCAAGTCGATGCAAATAAATAACATTCATTCATCAAACCAACATACGTAAGAATATGACATGTGAATAATGCATAATACTAATGAAACTCCTACATTAATCAAGATTATGACATATATACATGGATGCAAAACATTCTATAATATACTGATAATTTCTATATGTATGCAACATGATATGTAATAATTCATGTCGCACATCAAAACATAAGCCACGCAACAAAGCATTCCACACCATCCAACTTAATCTACGGGTAATAATCTATAGCAACCATTCATCCATAATCAAATAAGCTAATCACTCTAATAAACGAGAAAATAGAAAAAATCTTTGAGGAAAGAGTTGTCATAAGAAGAGTAGATTATCTTCTTCCTTTACCCGGTACTCTCAATGAGATATCCCTTCCAACCTCAACTTATCGACTGTACTACTAAGATATATACTCAATCCAAATCACTACAATTGTTTATGCATTGGTAAGCCTCTACAATCCAAATAATCCGATGACGACATGCAGCACTCAATGCATACACACGAATGCCTCAAATTATATAGGTAGTATACCGATCATTTCATCTTCTAGATACTAAGGTAAGACAATACAAAACTGGAAGGTGTCTATCTTAATATCTAAAAATTTGGATCTCTTACCATTCTACATTTTCACCTAAGAACATCAAAATATGGTTATCTCTTAAAATAAAAGTAGCACAACTTCTCTTCTAATATTGACTCAACTTAAGCTGCATCGATTCACTTATGATATTGCTTCTCTAATCCTCTAAAAATCATGATACCAAGGTACCACATTTTCAGTCTGAAAGAATACTTTTTCCTACGTTCTACAACATACAAGTAAGTAAACATTCCAAGTGATCCTATTAATTAATCTATTCAAACATAGCAACCAAAATCATAAATCTAAGTCCTAAATTTAAGTGAAATTCCTAATCTAAAATTGTTTTAGCATTAAAGGTAATCAATTTGATGATGCATCTTTCATGTGCAACCGTTATGCAATACAAATTATGTACCCTTATGTTAACTAGGTTTTCAACCCATCAAAATTCAATAAGAACTAGAACATTCAGATTACGCTAGAATAACTCAAGAATCAACCAAAAGGACTAGAAAAAGAAGAAGAGAAAGACCCAAGAGGAAAGATGCCAAAATAAGTTAAGGCGATGGATCGCTAGCGATCCATAAGGCATGCTCATGGATCCTCCAAACCTCTTGCGTTATAATTCATTACCATTTTTAAGCACGCTTTCCAAGTTCATAGCATGCCAAACAATCTAACTAGAGAAGTGAAGACTCATCTGACTCAAGCTGTTTAGCCAGAATTAGCTAACTTAAAATGGACCTACAGAACTCATACGGAGTCGGATTGACTCAAAATTTTAGGAGAACATTTAGAAAACACTGGACAAGGCTCACAAAAAAGAAGTCATTTCGAGTTGATTTGATGGATCGCTAGCGACCCATCTAGAGTGGGTTCCACCACCTTATATTTTCATGCTAGGTCCCTAACACCCTCTAAAGTGGTCCTGAAAAGTTTCATTCAATTTCGTTAATATTTGAGCGAGATATGGATGATTCTTCTGGACCAAATGACATATGAAGACGGATGATTAAACTAACTCCAAACGACTTGATATTTGGATAAGGCACTTAAATAGAAGATAGGAAGACAATCAAACAAAGATCACTCAAAAATATGTTGAGTGGATGGATAGCTAGTGATCCATCCCTTATGGTTAGCTAGCGATTCATCCTCTATGGATAGCTAGGGATCCATCCCTTATGGATAGCCAGCGATCCATCAAGATAGGTCGAATCACCCTCAGACTTTCTGACTTCCTTTGTAGCACTAGGTAAAGGCTTCTGGTAGAAAAATATGCTAATTTGATGGATAGCTAGCGATCCATCCCCTATGGATAGCTAGCGATCCATAGAAAAGACTCAGGTTGGTTTGAGGTTTTTGGCGATGACTTATCATAACAACTGGACTTTTCTGCACTTGGACTTCTGTCCTATTACTCACCGAATTCCCCTATAAATACTCACATACTTATAGCTAAAGGTGGGTCTTTTTAGGAGGGAAAGCTGTTATTACTCTACTGGAATTCCTTCACTTCTTCAACTTTCTTTTCCCTTACAACAGTCATCAAGGGAGTTACTGTTATTCTCCAGTCAATCTTTGAACTTGTGACTTGTTCTAACTCATTGTAACTTAGATCTAAGGACTAACTAGTTGATATCCAGAGTGATTCAACTCATATAATCATAATAAAGATTGATTTAAGTGTACAGAGTCAACCGAACCACTATAAAAAGTCTATATCTCTTTTCTTGTTTCTACTGTTTATTTGTTGGTTATCTAGGATTTGTGTTACTGATTATCTGTGCTGGTGCTTTCACACTCAATCTAGGGCGTTGACCCATTTTTTGGGTTACCATTTTGATGCTTTCACTAAGAACAATGGTAGATCCAGAAACTTGAAGTTTGAATCTGTGATTGGGGGAAAATGAAGAGTCCTAACACTAGATCTAAAACTGGGGCAAGTCAACCACAACTTGGGGGCAGTTAGGAAGTATCCTCAAGTTCTCACCAATCCAAATATGTAGCTAGAGAAGAAATGGAAAAGCCGATGAAAGAGATGTAGAATGGAATCTTGGCTAGGCAACAAGAGATGCTGGAGGGATTATTTCAAAGGATGGGACAAGGAACTACAGGGATTCAGACCCTAGCAAACAATACATGAGCTGGTAGAGTTGGATTAGAACAAGATGGAACATTGCCTCCATGCCTAGAGCAACTGATACTTGGGGGAAACATGGGTGTCAACATGAAAATCAACGCTGATGATGGGATCAATATTGGAGCTGGCACTGAAGGGTCGACAATAGAATGACTGTTGAAACTCTAGGAACTGGTGGTACATAAGCTAATCCAAATACTAGAGTGCAACTGACAAAAGAATATGTACCAGAACTTCCTCGAAGGAACGTTGGTCTGAATGAAGCTAGAGTTATGAATTTAAACACAGGCGTGCGGTCAGGAGAGTGCATCCTAGGATACCCCCACCGGAATAGGGGACAAAGTGTTGCTTTAGGATGGAGACCTTCATTGGATGGTGAGAACCGAATTGCTGAATTGGTATGAAGGTTCATTAGAGGAGGACCCATAGATCAGGGTTTGGAAGACGTGAACAGGTTTCTGTTTACTGCTAATATCTGGAATGCAAGAAATCCTCCAGATTTCAAGCTTCCGACACTGAAAATGTACGACGGGAAGACAGATCTAAAGATTTATATGATGAGATACATCCAACTTATGGAGGTATTGGGTGCTTCCTAATATACTTAATGGATTTGGCTGTAATGTGGTTTAGACAGTTGAAAAATAGGTCCATAAGCACATGGACCAACTTGGTGAGCAAGTTCTTGAGACAGTTCAAAACTCATGTCTCACAACTGAGGAATGTGTTTATGCTCTAAAACATAAAAAAAAGGCCTAGAGAGTCCTTAAGAATATATTTAACAAGATTCAATGTGGCGACAGATATGGTTGATAAGCTAGATCCATCATTTATCCTAATGGCAGCAGTATTTAGGGTCGCGAGTAAGACTGATTTCAAAGCTGCATTGAAAAGAAATCCGCTGATGGATCTTGCGGAATTCTATTACGAAGCTAAGAGATATTTGTGTCAAGAAGACGCTAAAGCCAAAGATAAGGATGTGGATGCTCAAATAAATGCCGTGGAGGACAGGGGACCATCCAAAGCTAGAATTGGAAAAGACAAAGGGAAAAGGAAAACCGACGACGACTTCAGGGAGCCGAAACGACAAAGGAAGGAGCTGAGATTCTATTCATATACTGACTTGACTGAAACCCCAAAGAGGATACACTTGGATACCAGATGGTAGAACCTCTACCGAAGGCTACCTAGAAGGGATCCCACTGATCGAGAAAAAAGATCTCGAAAGTTTTGCATCTTCCATGAGATGAATGGGCATGGAACAAATGAGTGCGAACACCTTCATGATCTGATAGAAAAATTGGTTCGGAACAATCTTGTAACGACCCTGGATTTCGGCCCCTGTTATTTTAATAAATGTTTAATCTAATTACATATAAATTATGAATTGTTCCTATTTTGAATGAGTATGATTTTGGAGATATTGCCATCTATTTATATAAACTGTATTTTTAAAGGAAATCGAATTGGAAATTGAAATAAGTATTTCAATAATATGCACAATAAAAATCTATCTTATATAATTACTTAAAATACTTTACATTGTTTATATATAGTATAAAATAATATATATAGATAATAATGTTTGAAATTCTAAAATAATCTTCTTAACAATATTATTAATAAAAAAATTTAACTCATATAATTAAATTAAAATGCTATATATTGTTAACATTTGTTAAATGAATACATATACTTGATAATGTTTAAAATTTAAAATCTAATCTTAGCAATATAAAATAATAAATGTAAAATGTAGGTCGAACATATGAATGTAATTTAAAAATTGATAGTTAGAATATAAGATATAAATATAAGTAAATAAACTTATGAAATACAATTTAAGTGTTGAAGGCTAAAATACCAAATAAAAATAAAATAATAGCCAAATGAATAAGTTTATAAATAAAATATGAAAATAAGCAATTATGTAACAGAATAAAACACTTAGCAATGTAATAAGAAATGAACAAAGTTATATATATATAATTATACTCACCAAGAATCAAGTCAGGCTGTACTAAGACAAGTAATATATTAATAACAAAATAAAATATCTTCACAATCAAAGTATCTTCATTCATAAGCCACTGACCTGCAAATATATGCCAACAAATAAATATCTTATACATAGTACACTATACTTATAATTGTGTAAACATAATTAGCCACCTAAGCATTCAATTGTCGTCTTCTCAGTACATTATTTGTCAATTCATATGTTTACAAACCTGGACATATCAGACATAAAAACATGTTTCAGCCGAAATCTCAGCACTTTGTTCATGTTGCAGTAATTTTTATTTGGTTAAACTAATAAAACCTGTCCAGATGCTACTTCCTCTATACAACTGTGTCTTCTATATACATATATGTATGCATCTGTTTTAATTCGAGCACAAAACCTTTGGAAGCTTGAGTAAAAGCACAGATGAAAAGCTAACCAATGCTCAAGTTTAAAAAAATCAAATAAAGGAAAAAAAATGAATGAAATGAAATTCAGGACAGATTCAAGAACAACTGCAGGCAGTTCTCAACTGCAACTCTCAGGGCAGCAAGGTGTTTTCTATTCAACAGTATCTTGATGTGAGTAAACTAAATTCTTAAAGTTTTAGTTTAATTAAACAGTTAAGTAGGTTTTGTGATCTTGTGATGTATGTTTAATCTTAAATAATTGCCTGTGAGGTTTGTATTTCTCTGTTTGAGATTGATGCAGGGGAACATTTGGTTCAACTTAAATTTACTTGTTGCTAACTTGTGTTGAGTCTTGATGTTCCAACCAAACAAAGTATAAAAATTAAAATTTAGATTTTAAAATGGGGACTTACTGTCATTTTTATTTCACTTCACCGTAACATTAGAAAGCAACTGATCCAAGTGATAATATGTGATATTTAAGTTGATGCAAATTACTGATTCAAGATTTTATAATGAATCTATACTGCAAATCCTAAATTTTACAACAAGAATCAAGATTTATGGAGTGATAGTTGAATAGAAGTTAGTAAATAGACAAACATTTTATTTTTGCAAATTCCTAGATAATGATATAATTTAAATTATTGAAATTTGTCTTGAAGGTAGTTCGAACATTCAAGAAGTTGGGAAAAATACTGAATAATTTTTCAGAATCTTGAATTTGTCGAATGGGGGAAAATTAGGGCTTGTGTTCTAGTTTTTCCCATGTCTGTAAAGTAGTAGTTTTCGGCCTCCACGCGCGTTCGAGTTGATCGCGATTTTGGGAAGTGTTAGGGGAGAAGGTGGACGAGGCATAGGTGAAGTACCTTCGCCTCCGAGGGTCAGTGGTGGTTGGGGAGAAGAAATGTCTCAGGGTAGTTCGAGTTTTGGTTCGTGCGTCAGGTGTTTTTTTGAATTCGATCTATTCGTGTTAATTTAAGTTCTGAATTCGAGGGATGGGCCGATTTGTGGATTGTTGGAGGCGATGGAAGTGGCTGGAGTCGTGCCGAACCACCGTGCACGTGCACGGTGGCGTGGGAGGTGGGTGTCGTGTCAGTAAACGACGTGAGGGGTCGTCTCGAAACGTGCTCGAGTGGATGGGAAGAAGACTCGGGTTTTGCTTCGTGTCGTTTTCGAGTGTGTGTTACTGATGGTTTCTTTGCAACCTTAGTTTAAACTTAACTCGAGAAAAAAAAAAGAGAGAAAAGAGAAGAAGAAGGGGGTTCAGGGGAGAGATGCGGGGAGAATTGTTGAATGACCGAAGTATTACTCGGGTTTTGATAGGAAAGTCTCGAGTTCCTATGTACAGAAAGAAGATTATGTGATTTTGGTCTTAACAATATTAAATACTATTAACCTGATGAGTGTTTAACCGTTTTAGCACAGGTTTTAAACTATTAGGTTAATACACAGCAATGTATTTAACACTTAATGATTATTTTAAATGTAGTAAAAGAATTTGGTAATTAAGTTAAGTATGTAATCGATTAACGGTTATGTTGTGGTTAATATCATTTTCAAAATTTAAAGAAAAACTTTTAAATGTTTAAATTTAGTTGAATATATATATATATATATCAACAATTATTTAGAAGGTACTTAAGAATAATTCCTTTACAATTGTAATTAGAGATTAATTAGTGATTAAGCGATAAGAATAATTAAAAATTAAATAGTTGGAGTTAATTAATGAACGATTAATAGTTAACTAATCAAATAATTTAATTATGAATTAATAGTTAATTATCTAAGTAATTAAGAACTAAGAATTTAAGATTAATTAATTAAGGAATTCGTAGTCAAATAATTAAGTTTCATTAGTAAATAATTAAAGTTATTAATTAATGATCAAGGAATAAATAATTAAGTAATTAAATAAATAAGGCTTAATAATTGATTAAGTTAAAAGATTCATTAAATAATTTTAAATGAAATAAGTAATTAATTAATTAATTAACGATAAATTAAATAGAGTAAAGTGATTAACTCTCAAGTAATTAATTCTAAATTGAATAAACTGCAAATACGATTTAGAGGTAATTTCTTATGAACTGTTGTGTTGAATATCTGATTGTGATACTTATGTGATAATATCCTATGTTACTCAGTGATATGCTGTGTTATACCTATGATGCTTGTATATGTTTTATCTGTGATGAATGCTATGTTAATTCAATTGTTGAATTTAAATTATTTAAACTGTTTAAGTTAATTAGACAACTTGGCCCTTAAAATGGCGTTTGGATTCGATGAGACCGGGATCAGAAGAGTCAAATTTGATTCTCCGAAAACCACATCGATCCAATTTAAACGTTAGGTCGTGAATTCTGAAATGAAGATCGAGTTGGAGTTTTCAGAATGCAAGGGTTATCGTCGTTGACTCTGAGGGTGATTCCAAAATGAGTGTGACGAGATAATGCCTTCGGTTTCGTTCGAACCCGGAACGAACTTGTATGGATTGAATGCTTTCAGCACATCGTCAGGCGGACGATGAGCATTCTAAGAAATATGTTCTATAAAGGTAATCGCAGCCTCAAGCCTCATCAACCGGGAATGGCTAAAACATGGGAGATGCAGCAAGGTTAGGTGGGTCATGCCCAAGCAGGACAAGATATTTCCCCTGTCTATATGTCCCTTATATATTTAGGCTTAGTGGGTGGTTGGTCGCGCCAACCACGGGGTTTATCTTGTTCGGGACTGTTCAGTAAGGTATGGTTCCGGCCTTGTGTTGCAGGGGATGAAGGGAGTAATCCTCGGTACGGTGATCTAGGCCCCGTACTGCGACGGGCGGTACCCCAGTAGCCCTGCCATTGTTGGAAATCCATTTTCCCTACGAGACCCTACGGTTTTGATTTGTATTACCCACTTTTGTGGCTAGTAGCTGGAATTTAATCATGTAACAATTTCGGCTATTTTCTATTTACTTGAAAACCCTAGACACTATTACAATATCACTGGATTTCCTATAAAATGTTTTGGTTAGCGTAAGGTAAAAACTTACCCATATTTATTTGTGGGGAGTCTTACGTGATACCTTTATTTTCCAATGTTTTCAAAGTTAAGCAACTTTAAACCGTTTACTCATACCAGACCCATGTCTGACCTGGAGTTTATTTTTGTTTTTCATAAACTCTCGGGTACCTAAATTTTTACGGGTAGCCAAGGGATTCAGGTTAGATTTGACGAATTCTGGAGGAGCATTGGAGCAGGAGACTTCAGCGTTGTAGATATATATATATATATATATAGTTCCGCTGTGTTGGTATCTCTGAGTCATATTGTTTAAGTTGTATTGTATTGCGTTGTGTTAACTAGACAGGTGTTTATAACTGTCTAGTATTGATGTATTATCTGTATAACTCTGAAATATGTAAAACTTTTAAATATTTAAGTGATATATTATATTTCGTTCCGTTCCGCTGTGAGATTCTGATGTTGTTGTTCTTTCTTTCTCCATCTTTCTATTTTCTCATCCCTTTCTTTCTTAATGATGATACGTCTTTCTGGTAGCAGAAAGGCGGGTCGTCACAAATCTGCTGCCACAGTACATGAGGAACAAAACTACAGTTTTATTGCAAGAACAACCACCATCTACCGCAAATGCATCAAGAAACGCTTAGGGATTTGAGCCAAGACAATTATTCCATGATCGGGGTAGATGAGAATCGGATCCGGATCCTATGCTTTGCTTTTTCATTTATTTTTCCACACTTTTCTTTTGGTATATAGACAATAATAACCTTAGGCCTCTTAAATGTGTACGGGATCCTGAATGGTCCCTAGGCACGCTCTGAGTCAGATGCTTGAGATGACTATTTAACCTCGGACCGCGTACACAGGTACGAGACCTAGATTGGTCTCTAGGCATGCTCTAAGTCAGATCTCCATGGTGAAAATTTACGATTTCTGCTTATTTTGATTCCTGCTTATTTGATTTCTTCTTGTTTGTTTTGATTTTAATATTTGAATTTTGAAAAATCCACATTGATTATAATGACCGATGTTGATCGCCTTAGAATCCTGCCACGGGATCGTAGTGTAGGGTGCATGTCCCCTAGCCAGAGAGCGAGCGGATGGACTTGTACAATATTAATCGCATTGGAGTCCTGATCGAAGAGACAGGACCGGAGTGCAAGAAGTAAGTCCCCTCACCAAAGAGTGAGCGGATGGGCTTAATTAATCCCCCTTAACTTAACAAACAAACGATCCAGACAGATCGTCCCTTTGATTTAAAAATTAAACGATCTAAAGAGATCACGCATTAAATTTGAATGATTAGGAGAGGTCGAGCCTTAAAACAAATTTGACTTAATAAAAGGATTTGAATGCCTTATAAATAGAATAAAACTGATAAATCCTAGACGAACACAGGATGATCTCGATATCTGATGTGATTCTAATATATGATGTGACTTTTGATGTATAATGTGATTCTGATATATGATGTGACAACTCTAAATGAAAATAAATATGATAATGATGTAAATCCCGAATGAACATGGGATAATTAGAGATATGCGATGTAATTGGAAATATGCAATGTAATTGAAAGCATGTGATTTAATTAGAGATATGCGACGTAATAACTCCGAATGAAATCGGAATGGATTGATGTATAGATTACACTTGGGTAGAGTCTAAAGTCTTAGGATGTAACTGGTTAGGAATGACTTGTGATTGGCAAGGAAATCCGAAGGAACTGGACGATTCACCAAGGTTAAAACAGCTAAAAAGCTCAATTATCAAAGATTGGAGACATGAACTTGTTCTTAAACAAAGCACACATTTCATTAAAAGGTGTACTTTGGGAGGTAAGCGTTAACTAGGTTTTTAACCCATTAAAATTCAATAAGAATTAGAATATTTAGATTGCGCCATAATAACTCAAGAATCAACCAAAAGGACCCAAAAAAAAGAGAAAGACCCAAGAGGAAAGATGCCAAAATAAGTTAAGGTGATGGATCGCTAGCGATCCATAAGGCTTGCTCATGAACCCTCCAAACCTTTTGTGTCATGATTAATTATCATTTCTAAGCATGCTTGCCAAGTTTCATAGCATGCCAAACAATCTAGCTTGACAAGTGAAGACTCATCTGATTCAAGTTGTTTGTCCAGAATTAGCTAACCTAAAATAAACCTGCAGAACACATACAAAGTCAGATTGATTTGAAATTTTAGAAGAACATTTAGAAAACATACAAAAAGGCTCACAAAAAATGAAGTCATTTAGAGTTGATTTGATAGATCGCTAGCGATCCATCTAGATGGATCGCTAGTGGCCCATCTAGATGGCCCCACCATCTTAATTTTTTACGATGAGTCCCTATCACCCTCTAAAGTGTTTCTGCAAAGTTTCGTTTGATTTTTTTAAGATTTGAGCGAGATATGGATGATTCTTCTGGATCAGATGACCTATGAAGACGGATGATTGAACTACCTCCAAACGACTTGATATTTGAACAATACAGTGAAATAGAAGATATGATGAAAACCAAATAAATATCAGTTAAAAATATGCTAAGTAGATGTATAGCTAGTGCCTCATGCCCTATGGATAGCTATCGATCCATCCTATATGAAATGCTAGCGATCCATCCCCTATGGATACTAGTGATCCATCAAGATAGGTCGGATCGTCCTCAAACTTTCTGACCCCCCTTCGTAGTGCTAAGTAAAGGCTTCTGGTAGAAAAATATGCTAAGTTGATGGATAGCTAATGATCCATCGCCTATGGATAGCTATCGATCATAGAAATGACTCGAATTGATTTGAGATTTTTGACAATGACTTGTCATAACAACTGGATTATTTTGCACTTGGACTTCTGACCCAATACTCACTGAATTCCCCTATAAATGCTCACCTACCTACAACTAGAGGTGGATCTTTTCAAGAGAGAGTTGCCATTACTCTATTGGAATTCCTTCACTTCTTCAACTTTCTTCTCCCTCACAACAGTCATGAAAGGGGATACTGTAATTCTCTAGTCAACCTTTGAACTTGTGACTTATTCTAACTCATTATAACTTAGATCTAAGGACTAACTATTTGATATTCAAAGAGATTCAACTTGTATAATCATCATAAAGATTGATTAAAGTGGACAAGGCCAAAGTCAGCCGAACCACTAAAAAAAATCTATACCTCTTTTCTTATTTCTGCTGTTTGTTTGTTGTTTATCTGAGATTTATGCTGCTGATTATCGACACTGGTGCTTTCACACTTGATCCAGGGTGTTGATCCATTTTTTGGGTTAACACCATAGAGCCGTACTTTATGATAGCTTTCTTAATTAAATAGTCTCCTTCCAGTTTAAGAGATGATTGAAAAGAATCCTATCATTCTCTTATCATAGTCTTACCGAAATCTTCAATATCATTTTACATGATAATCTTCTCCACATTTGCAATGCATGCAAACTGTAATGTCTTTTACTTAATGAGAAACCAAATTATTGAACTAACCATTCCTTGTGTAATCTTAACTCCAACTAAATCTAGGATGCTTTTTGTAATTTGAACTTCTAAAATTTTTACCATTCCATGATGCAATCACAAAAATGGAATCTTTTCTAAACTTAACTTCTCACTATTATACTTAACCATTTTATGGTCGAGACAACTCAAGTTGGAATAATATCCTGCCATTTTAATCCAATAGGCATAATATTCAACGCTTGAATACCCAAAACTCGTCTAGCAACATCTAAAATGAACTATGTCAGTGAACATTATATTGTTACCTACTTTGGTAAGGCCGTAACACTAAGAAATCAAATGGAAACCAAAAACAGTTCATCCCGGAGGTCGGTTAAACATAGGTTCACTATGGATACTGGTAAATTTTGTCCAAATCCGGATCGAGCTACAGTTGATATGACACGACAAGCAAAGCTATGAAAGCCAACATTTTAAATTTCAAGTCGATCGAAGTTCGTATGCTCAAGATATGGATCGATCCAAGAATCATGAAGAAACCTTGGTTCATATTCATCAAAGGCAATTTTTCTTCGTATCCATCATGCTCAATCTCATCGTATCCATCAAAACTTAACGTTTCTTATCGATTCCATTCACACGTGCTTCATATCGATCTCCCCTCTACATAGTTTGTATCTATTGGCCAACGATCGATACGAAACACACCACTAAAATGATCGATATGAAGAACGCATACAATGATCAATACGAAATAGCCTCTAAATCACTGATACGAAGAACATAAGTTAATATCGATACGAAGCGGCTATAAACGGTCGATAGGAAAAGATCCGATGAGCATTGGTACAAAGGAGTCCTTTGATCATCTATACGAAGCTGTTTCAATCTCGATATGAAATGAAGTGTTCTAGATCGATATGAATAAAGCACGTTCAAATGAAGGAAACGATCATTCGGAATGAAAAATGGATCACTCGTAGATTATAGCTCCACATCATCGAAGTGCCACTGATCAATGCGAACTACTACTGATCTGAAGTTGATGGATACGAAGGCGCCAGCCAATTGAAAATCCCAACTTGGATCGATCATAACTCAAAATCTATAAGTCCAAATGCCACCAAATTTTCACATAAGCTTGCATACCACCTCAAGAATGTCTTTGATTGATCTCAGGCCAAATGGAGGTGTTTTTGATCGATACTAAATGTACACGTATCGATCCCAATCTACCTCGGATCGATCACGTGGACCCGTCCACATGTGAGAAGGAGTATCCCGAGATCTAAGTCAGATTTTTCCAGCCTACGCTTATAAATAGCAACCCAATGCCTCTAGAAAATGGACTTTTGGGGCTTCTCTACGATGATACTCTACTGAAATCACTATTATACTTTAGTTGTACTTTTGTAATCTCCTGTAATCAGCAAGTCAAATTCAATAAACATTAATCATTTCATAGTGGACGTAGGCAATACGCCGAACCACTCTAAATTTATGTGTTTCTACATTTTTTATTATCTTTTGATTAGTGTGTTTGTAAGATCTGCCTCATTTTACATTTACTTTCTTCATGTTATCTCCTCAAACACATCCGAAGAGTGTTGTGCCCAATTTTGATACAAACACTTTGGTGCTTTCATTGAGAAAACCCAGCTTTTCTCTTGCTCATTGGATCTACTATCGATATTGGATTACAAGAATCTAAGGAGAAGATCCAGATCTCAGGCCTAGAAGTTCTTCTATCCTATTCAGATTTGCGCCAAGTCTAGGAGAGAACTTCTCTATTCACCATAGTCGCTACTAGGACTACCTCAACCGCTGCAGATCCAGAAGGACGGGATAGGCAGAACCCCACACAACTTCCCCTTGCAGACCAGAACACTACTGGACCTTCGGATCCACAAGGCCCTATCACTAAGGAGGATTTCCAGCTATTAATGCAAGAGCTGACTCAAAGCCGCCAGCGGCTTACCCAGAAGCTCTATGCCAACGCGGAGTTAACCATTCAGCTAAACCGTGAAAGACGAAGGAGATTTAGAAGGGATCAGGCTTCTTACTCATCTATTGAAAGTTCAGCTTCTTCTAATTACAATCACAGATGCACGCGCCAATGGCTGGATGGAAGCTATACACAGGCTACCGGATATCGACACACTTTGAATCTTAGGCAAGCAAGAGTTGGTCCATCAACCAGCCACCAAACCTGACCCTCCTCCCGGGGAAGAACGGTTCCATATTACACTACTGACAACCGCATTGCTGCTGCTCCAGCTATCGAGTTGGAAGCTGATACTCAGAATCGAACAGATCCGAACCATCGCCAACATGATTATACTCCTAAGTCTTATATTCCTGAAGAGCTAGAGCCAAGGAGGCGAGGCATGGTCCATCGACCGCGCTCGACCTATCCTCGCATTGTGGAACCCGACCACACCTTGGCCCAGCATGCTTAGAATGTCTAGATGCAAGACATCCCGAC
The DNA here is from genome assembly GCA_030765085.1 of Allium cepa. Lineage (NCBI taxonomy): Eukaryota > Viridiplantae > Streptophyta > Magnoliopsida > Asparagales > Amaryllidaceae > Allium > Allium cepa. The sequence goes on from CM060928.1 coordinate 461,128,304, forward strand.
AATGATTTGCCAGATGATCTATAAAAGCCAAGACCTCACCAATGACGACTGAGGAATCTCTCGGAGTCATACCCCTTTCACCGATGACATCCTCTATGATGAACCGCCTCGGCGATTCAGAATGCCAACTCTACCTCTTTATGAAGGGAGCTCTGACCCTAACTAGCATATTTTAAAGTATGAATGGTTGATGAATGCCGCACGGGCTGATGATGCGGTCAAATGTCAAAGTTTCCTAATCTCCCTAGGGGGCATTTCTACTATGTGGTTTACTCGCCTACCACCACGATCTATTTCATGTTTCGACCAGTTGGCTACGAAGTTTGTTGAGCAGTTTTGCATCCATGTCACAAGGCCCAAAGATGTTAATACCTTTTCTAGTGTCACTCAAGCTCCCAGAGAGACACTCAGACATTACCTAGAGAGGTTCCACGCTGCATGTGCTAAGATTAGTAACCTTAATGACAATTTCATTCTGATGGCACTAACTAAGGAAATATATCCCGATTTCGAATTTTGCAACTAGTTGGCCAGAAAACACCCTACATAATTGGACTATTTTTTTCCAAGGCAGCTCAGTTCTTGAGAAGAGAGTAAGCGAAACAGTCTAGGAAAAAGGGTGACGTAGGGCCCAGTGTGGAAGGAATCCAAAGCAATGTCGCAATGAAAAAAATCGAGGAGAGTACCGAAAAGGTGCAGTTAAATATACAGGAATAAGCAGAATCAGCACAAAGGAGATGAAAATCAAGGTAGGAAGCAGGATCAGAATCGCAGACCATGACGTAGAGCTCCCATGTTTGACACTTATACTCCTTTAAATACATCTCTAGAAAATATGTGCTTGCAAACTTGTAATCCTGTCCAATATAAGAAATCTGCTCCGAAGCAATCGTTAGAGAAACAGATTCAATCTGGGAAGTTTTGTAGATTTCATGATAGTTATGGCTATAACATGAACGAGTGTCGTCATCTACGGGATATTATCGAGAAGTTGATCCGAGAAAGAAAGTTGGAGCGATTCGTTCAGGCGCCACAGGATGGAGTTGCAGGCCCATCAAATCAAAATCAAATACCAAGTCAAATTAGACCAAAGGAATCTGCACGTACAGGCGGGAGGTTGGTGAATAACACTGACAGTGGTGGTCCTCATCCAGCGGATCGGAGCTGGAGAAAATGGAGTCGTATGCCAGTTCTATTAGGCATGCAAGCTTCGAATGTTGCAGTAACTTGGAAGACGAGGCTCCGCCCAAGCAATAGAAAACGATGACGGATGACATCGTATTCTAAGACGGGGACGCCAATAGAGTCGAATCCCCTACCATTGATCCACTAATCATTTCAGCTCAGATAGGTCCTGCTTGGATGAAGAGAATCTTAGTGGATAATGGAAGTTCAGTGAACATACTCTTTAAGCGAGCCTATGACCAAATGAAGATGGAAGCGAAAGATTTGAGGCCTTGTTAGTCTCGTGTTCATGGCTTCAATAGAAGTGCGGCTATACCCACTAGGATAGTGGAGCTACCAGTGGAGTTGGGAGTTGGAGAGCATCAGAGAGTTCGGATATTACAATTCATTGTATTGGATATTGACTCCCTGTATAGTGCTTTCTTGGGCCAACCAACCCTACTGAGTTCAAGGTTGTTATCGTCCCTTATGTCTCTTTGAAATTCCCTATCGACAATGGAGTCGGAGTCATTCAGGGAGACCTGGCTGCTGGATGGGCCTGTAATGTTGCTGAGCTGCGGGAGGCGCAGCGAAAAGGGAAGGGAAAAGACATAGAGGAATCTCTCTACGTCCACTTTGCAGATAATTAACGATTAATGCATGGGCCAAGGCCCGGGCACCATAACCAATTCCCAATGGATCTTGACCCAGGAGGTACCGAAAGCGAGGATGAAGTCAAAGACAGCCAGGCTTCTCCGGCAGTGCTGACAGTCAATGTTTTGATCAATAATGATGACGATTCTAGAATGGTAAAGATTGGATCTCAGCTAAGCCAACAGATGAAGAAGGAATTGGTTGAATTTCTCAGGGCAAACATCAACATGTTTACCTGAGCGCACTCCGAAATGCATGGGATCTTGCCAGACATCGCGAGCCACACATTGAATATTGACCCACGGCATGTCTAGGTCAAGCAAAAAGGCGTGGTATGGATTCAGAGAAATCTGCCGCCCTAAAGGAAGAGATAGATAAAGTCAGGTCGAATTGGTTTATCTGAGATGCGTTATATCCAGAATGACTGTTCAACCCTGTAATTGTAAGGAAACCTAACGCGAAATGGAGAACTTGTGTTGACTACTCAGACTTGAATAAAATTCACCCTAAGGACAGTTTTCCACTTCCCCGAATTTATCAACTTGTAGATTCAACACCCGGACACGAGCTCTTATCCTTCATAGATGCATATTCTGGATATAATCAGATTCCCATGCAGCTGCCCGATCAGGAGCGTACCAGCTTCGTCACCGATTTAGGACTTTACTACTACAAAGTCAGGTCATTTGGACTCAAAAACGCTGGAGTAACTTACCAACGGCTAGTCAATCGAATGTTTGCTAACCAGATCGGAAAAACTATGGAGGCATATGTGGACGACATGCTTGTGAAGTCATGATTCTTTTCCAATCATGTCAAAGACCTGGAAACAATGTTCAACATCCTTCGAGAGTACAGAATTAAACTTAACCCATTGAAGTGTCATTTTGGGGTCGCGTTTGGAAAGTTCCTTGGATTCATCGTTAATGCTCGGGGAATCGATGCCAATCCTGAGAAAATCTAGGCAATTAGAAATCTTGAGACTCTAAGGACTATAAAGCAAGTTCAAAGCCTCAATGGGAAGGTAGCAGCGCTGAGCTGGTTCGTTTCAAAATCCACCGACAAATGCGTTCCCTTCTTCGATTTAATAAGAAAAGGCAAACGGAACTTTGAATGGACTACAGAGTGTGAAGGCGCATTCCGAGCACCGGTTTAGCATCTATCTGCACCACCCAATCGCTCAAAGACGAGAGATTGTACATCTACTTGGCAGTGTCAGATAATGCAACTAGTGCTGCTTTGATTCGAGAGGAGGACCAGATATAATGGCCAGTCTTTACATCAGCAAACGACTGACTGGAGCAAAGAGAAATTATCCGAATTTGGAGAAATTAGCCTACTGTCTTGTTGTTGCCTCGAGGAAGCTTTGCCCGTATTTGTAGGCTCATCCTATCACTATCTACACCGACCAGCCGTTACGGCAAGTCCTTACGCGGCCTGAGACATCTGGTAGGTTACTCAAATGGAATATCAAGCTGAGTTAGTTCGACATCACTTACACACCAAGGCGAGCTATTCAAGGACAAGTCCTAGTAGACTTCATCGTCGAATTTACTATCCTGGAGGACTTGCCCGAAACCAATGAATCTCCGAAATATGTCTGGAAGCTACATACTGATGGTGCATCAAATGACCATTGCTAGGTGCTGGGGTTGTGCTCGAAACTCCTAAAGGCCGATCTATATGCTATGCTTTGAAGTTCGATTTCTGTGCAACCAATAATGAGGCCAAATATAAAGCCCTGCTCGCTGAACTGAGGCTTGCCAGAATTTAAGAATTATTGCCGTAAAGATTAAATGCGATTCACAGTTGGTCATGTGCCAAGTTCGGGGGGAATACTAGGCCAAAGACCGGAGACTGGCTGCTTATCTTGCTCGGGTACAGGAAATATTAAATCAGTTTGATTATTATATCATCTATTGCATACTCTAAGAACACAATCAGAAGGCCGATTCTTTGGCAAAGTTAGCCAGCACCGGTGAGGAACGGAAATGGGACTCGTTCCCGTTGAAACACTATCTCCCTCGAGTATTGATCAAATGGAGACCAACTAGGTACTTGAAGCCTTACCTGATAAGGCATCATGGATAACTCTGTTCAGGAACTATCTCGATCACACAACCCTGCTAGAACACAGAAGTGAGAAAGACAAGTTTTTCGAAAGGCTTCGCGGTTCACTGTTCAGAATGGAGTCATGTATAGAAGAAGGTACTTTATTCCTTTACTCCGGTGTATCACCCACGATGAAATCAAACGAGTATTACATGATGTGCATGAAGAAGAATGTGGCGATTACACCAAGGGGCATGCTCTTGCTAAGAAAGTACCCCGATACGGTTATTATCGGCCGACTGTAAATTGCGATGCATTAGATTATGCTAGGAAATGTGACAGATGTCAGAAATATGCTCGGATTCCAAGAGCCCCGCCTACCGAAATAACTCAGATGATCAGTCCATAGCCGTTCGCAATATGGGGCATTGATATTATTGGGACATTACCTCTAGCCAAAGGAGGTGCGAAGTACGCCATCATTGTAGTTGATTGCTTTACCGAATAGGCGGAAGCCGAGCCAGTTGCTACTATCACAATGAAGAAAGTGATCAACTTTGTGGTGCGCAACATTATTTGTCGATTTGGTCCTCCACACACCATCGTCACTGATAATGGAGCCTAATTCGATAGTGTCGAGTCAAGAATTTCTGTCAGCGATTCCGTATCCAAAAGAAGTTCTCTACACTTGCACACCCTTAAGCGAATGGACAGGTCGAAGATGTGAATAAAGTTATAAAGTCCATTCTGAAGAAAAGAATGGAAAAGGCCAGGAGCAAATGGGTCGATGAAATTCCTATGGATCTATGGGCGTATCGAACAACCCATAAGTCCATTACCGACCACACTCCATTTTCACTTTCCTACAACTCAGAAGCCGTCATTCCGATTGAATTGGAAGTACCTTCTCATCGTGTCACTTATTATGATCCAAAGGAAAATGCTATATTGCTTGCCGAATCTCTAGACTTACTAGATGAGAAACGTGAAGAGGTTGATTTAAGGGCAGCCACGAACCGAAGCCGAGTCACCGATTGTACAATGCTAAGGTCCGACCTCGAACCTTTGAACTTGTCGATCTCATCCTCAAGAGAGTTTACCAGGTCCTTTCGCATATGAAACCAATGTGGGAGGGACCATATGTTATTGAACAAAGACTCGGAGACGAAACATTTAAATTATCGACCGTTGATAGTCTCACTTTGCCAAGAGCCTGGAACAGCGAGAGTCTTCGTCGCTACTACACATAACAGGCTTTATTTATTCATTCAGTCTGATTTTCATTTGCAACTTGTTTATGCATTTCGAAATTTGAATTTGTGATAAGGCAACTGACATTGCCATAATTTCTTATTTTAGAAATAAATTGCCATCTCTTCGAGCTAGAGTAGTGATTCTTAAAATGCATCATACGACCATCACAATGCACAAAGAGCTAAGTTCCATCCTACGGTGGAACTTATTCAAATAGGGAGTGACTGTGACATGACCGGTCACTCGCTAAGTAAAACCCGAGCTCGGGGGCAAGCCATCACACTGAAGCAAAAAAGGATTCATACATGACAATCCTCTAACTAACAATGCCCCCAAAGTGCAAGCTGGAGTATAAATCTACAAATGTGGGCTCAAAGAGGGTGGATCCGTCCACCTAACGACTTTTCCCGTGCTTAATCCAATTATGAGGAGGATGGATCCATCCGTCTAACGACCTCACTTATTCACTCAGGGTGGATTGACCCGACTATCGACGATTCTTATAAATCTAACGTTCCTAGAGTGCGAACGAAATCTTAAAACTCAAAACAGATGTGATCGACCGTCTTGATCAACTCCAAATTCCTAGAGTGCGAATTAGAGTATAAACATCAAAAGGGATGTAACTGATCACCCATCGACTAACTCTAAGTCCCCAGAATGCGGATTGGAGTATAAATGTAAACCGGGTGTGAATCGACCGCCCATGAGACAACTCCAAGTACCTTGAATGCGGACCGGAGTATAAACACAAAATTGGTGTGAACTAACCACCCGTAAAATAACTTAAGTCCCCAGAGCACGGACAAAATTCTAAGTATCAAACGGGTATGACTGACCGCCCATAAAATAACTCAAGTCCCCGGAGCACAGACATATCTTTAAACATTAAACGGGTGTGATCGACCGCCGTCACACAAGTGCAATCCCCAAAGTGTGGATGCAATTACCAACAGATGAGCGAGTGTGATCCAACCACTTGAACTCATCTCGTTTCAACTTCGTTCTGACCAAGTTAAGCTCGATTTATCGAAGGGGGAAAGCGACTACCGACCGATCACTTCAATTTATCCCCGGAACTAAGGGTAAAATTCAAGTACTAGCTACTGCTCGAGACAGTACAATATTGGGATTCGACCTAACGTTCGGTTATGACCCGAAGCCATAACTTCAGGACTTAACAACCGAACTTAGGTCCGATTCAGAGACTAAAGCCTCACAAGTACATTGAATGGAAATTCGAGAGCTAAAACACTTAAGTAAATAAACATAAAATTGTGTTGAAAACAAAATGGAATTTCATTTCAACTATCCTTTGAAAGAGAAGGATAAGTAAAAAAAATACTCCAAGAATTCGTAGAAGCGGGGGTCGAACCCGCATCTATACACGGCCTACAGGAAGCAAAAGAATTCCTATCTACCTACCAAAAAAGGGAGAGACATGTTTGCTCCCTCGGTTTCTTCTACTTCTTCCTTGGTATTGACCCACTGGAGCTACCGCTCGGATGCCTCTTCAAGCCTTTGCCTTTTGGTGGTTGGTCTCCAGCCGGAGGAATTATGGTAATCTCTTCCTCCGAACTCACGGGAATTGGAATACTCTCGATGTTGGAGAAATAGGATGTCGGAGAACTAGGAACACTCTCGATGTGGGAGGACAAGGAGGCACGCCGGTGTGGACAACTGTACCATCGAGAGAAATCATTCGTAGAGGAGCCGGGCCAGGACCCACTATACCACCTCCAATACCGCTAGTCTATGCGGCTGCTTCCATCTCGGCGTTCATGTCCGCCATCATCTCTTCCTCATGAATTGCTTGAGCGTCTACGGGAATGCTGCTGGTTGGCCCCGTAGAGCTGGCTATGAATGCGCCTTCGCCCATAACGAATGGCAGGTCGGTAAGTGGGTCACTTTGATGACCAAGGAGTTCTTCCATCTTCTGTTCATTAAAAATAAAAGCGCTCCCCTGCACTCCCTCACTGGTGCAGCGGCCATTGTTGTGTTTGCCTCCGTCATAAGGGACTCCTGCTCATGATGTAGTTCCTGGGTTGCGGGGGCACGACCGGTGTAGCTCCTCTCACTGAATAAAGGTAAGAGAAAATGTATTAGTGACTACTTCAAACAACGCCCCCAGCTTTGAATAAATATGAGAAGTGTTCAGAATACCTTCCTCAGATTGGCTCGTGGGTGGAGCTGGAGCAGCTTCAGGGACATGCTCGCAAGCTGGAGACAATTGTGGTTGATCGGGATTGTAAGCAGGCAAAGATAGTGGATCAACTATAGGAGTAGATTCGGGCTAGGTTGGCATAGGAATTTTAGAGCTCGTATCATGACGCTCAACGCCAGCATCTAGAACCCTCTCTAGCCTCCGAATGTTGAGTAACGAGTCTCTCTCTTTCAAATATGATAGTGGCATCGTGGAGAACTCTTCTCTCGTCCTTAGTTAGCACCCGGTTCTCCAATTAGAACTCATCAATGGATTCAGTATGATGCTCTGCTTTTTCATCTTCAACCAAGCGGCACCAAGCATTATACAGATGCGATGGGTAATCTTTGAGCTAGCTTAGATTTTGATGCTTCAGAACATTGATATTATATGTGATGAGGAGATCCTCAATGTTGCCCTCCAGCCTAGCCTCTGCCGCTCTGGCATCAATCTCAACCCTTTAGTATAGCCGCATCCCAATCACTCCTAAGTTCCATAGCTTGATCACATGCATCTTGGGAAGCCTTATTAGCGTCGTCCTTTTCTTTGATGACCTCAGCGTACTTCGCCTTAAGCTCATTGAGCTCCTTGAGTGCGTTATCTCTGTCGGCTGTGATAGTGGTATTTTTGTGGCTCGTATCATCAACCAAAGTTAGGTGCTCTTACCTCATCTACTCCATCTTCATGTTCACTTCATCGACTTTCTTCAAGGCCTTTGTTTTTGAGTTCCTCAGGGTGTCATTATCAGCAATGAGCACTTGCACTATATGGTCCTTCTGAACGAGATCGGTTCCTAGTTTCTCAATTGTCTTCGCCCGCTTGAAGGCCACCGTCGATGTTTTCTCTGTGGTCTTCATCCATTCCCGATACTGGCCATAAAAATCATATACATAGTCATGGATCATTTGTTTTACCTCTTTGGGAATTCATTTTAAATATGGAGGGAATATGAAGCCGTCGAAGAAGACATTTGGAAAATCGTTTTTCAACTTAGCGATTTTAATCACTCCTTACCTAGTAGGTTCTGTGATGGCTTGTTCAGTGGTGATGGGGGTTTCAATTTCAGTCCTCCAACATTGTTGGTCAGGCCTTGGAGTTTGGGAAGGTGGTGCTTGACACAAAGATTCAAGGTGTTGTTTGCTAAAACCAGAAGATTGTGTCCGACCTCTAGGTCACAGGAAGCGCAACCGGGAATGGCACATATACTGTCTCTCCCTCTCCCTATCTCTATCCCTCTCATAGTGATCCCTTTCTTGGTTGGAGTAGTCACGATCGCGTTCTCTCTCAGCCTCACATTTGCGGGACTCATAGTATGAACTAGATGAATGGCGTGTAGAACAAAGGCTGCCAAGCATAGATCCCCGCCTCTACATCGTATCTATAAAATGAAAAGAGAAACAAAGTTGGTAATCTCCAGAGATGAATAGCTTGTGACTAGAAATTGTGTGGTACGTGGAGTGTGTGTGTGCATGTGCAAACCCCCCAACCAACCGGTTGTAATAGCCGTACTAGGAGGAGTTGGCTCTCCTATGTCTAAGGCGCTTTGGAACCCCTCTAATCCAGTATCTTGGTGCAAAGGCAAGTCATTCGAAATTGGGATGTCCGATAGTCCTACAAAGGAGCTCTCCATCTACGAAGGAGTAATCTCTTGACTAGTAGCAGGCAAAGAGACTATGACGGTTTTGCACCTTACAGATTTTCGAGCAGCATACTTTCCTCTTCTCTTCCACTCTAAAGATTAAGGACTTTGCGAAGGCCCAACTTTGGGCTCATCTCCACCAGACAAATTCTCATCACCGCCTTGTTTAGTAATTACTATCACAAGAGCTCTCCTTCAAGCCTGCCTCACCGAGGCCGTCCTAGGAACTCCTACGAGTCTAATGCTGTGGTTTTTGTCAATTAGCCCAACGACAGCCAGATTCTTGTCTGTAAGGACATCATCGATCTCTCTGTATTCGGCGAGCACTTCTTAAAATACTCTTACTATCTCCTTAAACCGAGCATGATGGGCACTTCTTAAAGAACTCTTACTATCTCCTTAAACTGAGCACCTTCAGGTCGTGGAATTGAAGCTGTAAAAGAAAGAAAATGTTAGACTCAACATCAACTGCTATTATCCAGTTAATCAACAAGGAGGCTAAGACACTTACGTCTTGCTAACCACTGTATGGCAAACCCCGGTGGACACCGAATGTGGAACCATTCGGTCTTGAAATAGCTCAGCTTACTCCAAGCTCCGACCACGATCTGACAGTTCCTAACTGCCTCTAAGAAAGTGAAGGAAAGATTATCTCCTCGACTCTTTACGTTTAAATATCTGACTTCCTCTGGAGCACAGAAAAATGTCCTATGAAGACGATGAATGAACTACTCAGTAGGGCATACCCGTTCGGGTGCAATTGGGATGTGGCAATCCTCAAGAAAAGTAGAACTTCTCGGATGAATTGATTAAATGGAGGGAGTGTCCCAGCTACATACATAAATCTATTACAAGCTGTGTACCCTTCCAGAGGAGTGTGAGCTCTATCTTCTGGCCCTGGTAATAAGACATCATTTATCGACAGCCCATGCCTTAGGCAAATCCTGCCCAACATATCTTCAAAAATATTGGAAGGAATGGAATATTGTGGGTATGCAATAAAAAACGCTCCTGGCAATTCATCCGGAGCAGGGCTAATAACATCGGCTGCAATAACCGGCATTTCAATTGCGAGAAGGGGTGGACTCTGGACATCCTGTGATTGTGAACTTCCGGGTTCTGTAGCTATTGAACTCGGTAAAAATCATCGTTAGATAGAAATAAACTCGTGTTTCCCCCAGGGTGAAGTGCGTGAATGTGTTGTGTAGTGCACTGCTACATAATACTTAAGAATTTCTATAGGATTTGCGAGATGTTCAAACGATGAGACTTCGAGATTCAATCGAAGTGACCATCATTGCTGACCGTCACAACTGTGCCATCCAGGCTTCGGAGACCGATCCAAGTTAAAGTTCATCAAAATTTTCAAGTTACATTTCCATCGACGAGCTTCGAAGGGTAGTCAAATATGCAATGAAATGGTTAAGTCCAATTATGCAAGGCAGAAGCTTGTCGGAGTCAAATATTCGAATGTGGAGAAGATTTCGTATCCATCAAGGTCGGGACTTGGATCGATCACTAGAGGCTTCATTCATGTCGATCGTGAAGAAAAAGGATTTCGTATCAACCACCCAAGTGTCCAGTTCATATCGATCGACAAGCCCCTCGTCTTCGTATCGATCAACAGAACCGCTACTTCGTATCGATCACACAGTTAGTTTTTGGTATCAATCCCACCATCTCCTATCGATACGAAGTTGCTCCCTACTTCGATACGAATCTCTGCTGTTTTCAATTGGTATGAACTCTGATTGCTCTCAGGTAGATACGAATCACTCTTCATTGATCGACACGAAAGCCGCCTTTTTATCCCGTTACACTCTGTCTTCTCCAATCGGCTTGAATGTCATTTCCTCCTTCCTCAATCTTACTCTGGCCTCAACATCACCAAAATCAGTCGCAATTAGGAACAGATTGGCACTTGAATTCAAGTCCCATCGATTCAGATTGGTTTCAATCGATTAATTACTTAATTAGAGCAGTTAGTTTAAGGAGTTAACTAATTAAATGGCTCAAAGATGAAGGCAAGTTCTTTTTCTCCTTTGTTCTGATCGATACGAAGGCAGTGTGTAAGAATGAAAGCGAGTGGAATATTTTTCAGTGCAGAACATATTTATATGGGCACAAAAATCAGAAGGAAACGATTCGTCTCCCAGTTATCTTAACCGGTGAAAAGCAGTCTCCCATATCATCGATAAGAGCCATTCTTCATACCCGTCTACCTAAGTTGGTCAAAAATACAATCGTTTGTAACCATCAACTCGGGTCGATCTAGAACATGGCAGTTTGTATCCGTCGGCAACCAATCGATACGAACAATGCAACAAATGCTTGTTTGAACTATTCGGATCCATAGCACAGATGTTCGTATCCATCGATGATCAATCGATACGAAGCGACGACTTCGTATCCATTGCTTTGAAGCTTACAGAAATTTGTATCCATTGATACAAGATATTTTTAAAGGCTAAATAATTCATATCGATGACCATCGATACAAAGATGATTTTCCAACTTCTTAAATCTATCCAGGAGAGGACTGATACGAAGAGATACTCTAAAACGACCATCAAGCGTCTTTACAACTCGAATTCCACATCGATCCAGGAGAGGATCGATACAAAACTCGATTTAAAAAAGAATGGAAACTTGACAGCGACCTATGGACGTGCAAACGTGAACAAGAGTCAAGTTGACATACGTTCATGTATGGCGAACTAATACTCAATTTTCAAAATTCACAAAGATGAATACTCACCTGGTGACAATTATAATAGTAAACAACAGATTGTTAGCACTCAACACTTAGTTACAACAATGCACTATATAATCATTGGCAGTCAATAATCCTGTATTTTTATTGTCGGGAATCAATCAAAGGTTACATCTTTTGACAAAAAGACAACGACTACTCAACGAATCGGTCAGAACTTTTCAGATTAAAGATTGCAGCTTTTCAAAGCACGTCATGTTCACACAAGACGTGCCTTTAAGAGGAAAATGTTGTCTCGCCTTTTATAAAGGCCATGACACTAATAAATTAACTAGAAATCAAAGACAGTTCGTACCGGAGGTCCATTATATACAGGTTCACTATGGATACTGGTAAATTTTGCCGAAGTATGGATTAAGCTACAATTGATATGACACGACAAATAAAGCTATGAAAGCCAACGTTTCAAATTTCATGTTGATCGGAGTTTGTATGGTCAAGATATGGATCGATCAAAAATCATGAAGAAAGCCTCGATTCGTATCCATCAAAGGCGGTTCTTCTTCGTATCCATCTTTCTCAATCCCATCATATCCATCAACACTTAACGTTTTGTATCTCACACATGCTTCGTATCGATCTCCCCTCTACATAGTTCGTATCGATTGGCCAACGATCGATACGAAACACACCACTAAAATGATCGATACGAAGAACGCATACAATGATTGATACGAAATAGCCTCTAAATCATCGATACGAAGAACATAAGTTCGTAATATGAAGCGGCTACAAACGATCGATGCGAAAAGATCCAATGAGCTTCGGTATGGAGGAGTCATTTGATCATCGATACGAAGTGGTTTCAATCATCGATACGAAATGAATCGTTCTAGGTCGATACGAACAAAGCACGTTCAAATGAAGGAAATGATCGTTCGGCATGAAAAATGGATTGCTCCTGGATTATAGCTCCATGTCATTGAAGTGCAGCTGATCGATATGAACTACTATCGATCCAAAGTTGATCGATACGAAGGCGCCAGCCAATTGAAATCCCAACTTAGACCGATCATAACTCAAAATCTATAAGTCCAAATGCCACCAAATTTTCACAGGAGCTTGAGTACCACCTTAAGAATGTCTTTGATCGATCTCAGGCCAAATGGAGGTGTTTTTGATCGATACGAAATGTACAGGTATCGATCAGGGATCAATCCCAATCTACCTCGGATCGATCACGTGGGACCGCCCATATTTGACAAGGAGTATTCCGAGATCTAAGTCAGATTTTTCTAGCCTACGCCTATAAATTGCAGCCCATCGCCTCTAAAAAATGGACTTTTGGGGCTTCTTTACGTTGATACTCTACCGAAATCACTATTATACTTCATTTGTACAGTTGTAATCTCCTGTAATTAGCAAGTCAAATTCTATAAACATCAATCATTTCATAGTGGACGTAGGCAATACACCGAACCACTCTAAATTTGTGTGTTTCTGCATTTTTTATTATCTGTTGATTGATGTGTTTGTTAGATCTGCCTCATGTTACATTTACTTTCTTAATTTTATCTCTTCAAACACATCCGAAGAGTGTTGTGCCTAATTTTAGTACAAATAGATATGGAACTCGTATCACCTCTGTGCCGGATACTGTACTTGTAGTTTTTGAGGACAACTCAAGTATCTGTACTTTAGGGACTAGTAATTATAACAATTCAAATCACCTTTAAAACTTGAGACTAAAACAGTAGCTTCCATCTCAAGATTATGAGTTGGATATTCTTTCTCATGCACTTTAAACTGTCAACTGGTATAACAAACAACTCTACTCTCCTACATCAAAACAACGCCCCATCCTGTATCACAAGCATCGATATATACAACAAACATCTTCAAACCTTCAAGGAGTACTTAAATAGATGTATTAGTCAATAACACCAATAGCTTAATAAAATCATGCTCTTATCCAAAATTCTATGGAAAAACTAAATTCTTCTAATTAAGGTGCATCAATGGCGCAGAAATCTTTGCGAATTCTTTAATAAATTTTATACAATAGTCCACAATACCAAGAACATTAGCATCCTTCGGTATATGTAAATCTTGTACTTCAACAAATTTCTTAAAATTACATAACGCTTAGTTAAATCACGTCTTCTGCTAAGCTCCGACAACTCAAACTATATTTTGGTATAACAACATAAAGTGATGTTCACTCTTTATTACTACATAAAATTTGATATGGTACTCCACCCTTCCAATTTGGAAATTAATTTAAAAGGACACTGAATCCCTATTTTAATTCCTTTCTTTACGCAGAATCTTCCAATGCTTCGTAGTTCCATTATGTTCAACACTAGCAAATCCTTAATACATGACATATTGACTATTCCAGCTAGTTTACAATAATCAATTCCATTTTTAGGCTATTCAATTCTATTTATCTAATTGCAATCCAAATTTTTAAGTGGTAATCATAATGACATTTTCATTTCTTTTTTAAATCAATAATCTTTGATTTTAATATCAATTCCACAAAACTAATAAGCTTTTAAAACTGTAAAATTCTTTGTTGATTTTAACAAATGTTTCCTTTTAACAATAATTCTGACAACTTTTTCCAATTTAAATTTTATGAAAAATGGTTCAACTTAACTTAAAGAGGTTGACACTTGAGCGTATCTTTCTAAATTTTCATTTATAAATAAGAAATTTCCAAGAAAGTGTATTTAAAAAAAAAATTATACATTATAATTTTTTTTCAAAGTATGACAAAAATATTTATAAAACAAAAGCCACTCGAAAAAGATGGTTTTTACATACCTTTAAGTTTCTCTTTCAAAGTTTCATAGCCAAAAACAAATTACATAATAAAATGTAAGTGCAACAATGTACCTTACACTAAACTTTAAAAAAGCTTCAAAATAGCTATGAAAAATCACTTTTTATTAAAAAAAAAATCCATGTTTGAAGCTTAAAATAAGGAGTTACTAGTTCAAACTTCAACTTTTGTTGTTTTTCAAAAATTTCAAACGTTGATGTTTCCAACTCCTTTTAAATAAATTTTCATAAAGTTTTAGTCTGAACATTTCATACAGACCTATTTCATAGAAATCATAAACTAATTTATTTTCTTTTAAAAATATTGTGCATATAATATTTTGATTTTTTTAGAAAACAACACCAATGGTTTAGTACCTAAATTTTAGTAGATGAAAATAATATAACTTACACAAGCCCAACTACTTCATATAGCAGTGCTTCAAGTGAGTTTCTAGCTTCTCTTCTTTAAAAATGGTTAACTTAAAGTATATCCTCCAATACAGTGCCCAACTCTAATGTAGGAACACTCTATCTATTCAAATCAAATCAAATCAAATGGGATCTTTGAAACTATTTCCAATAGGACTCCATTTAACCAAGGAGGATTTATTCTAACTTTGAGGAGTCCTTTTATGCTTTCATTAATCTTATCAACATTAGTCTTATTTTTTATGTGTCCAAGGGTACTACCCTTCTTTTTATTCGATCTTAGACCCACAATTTACTAACTAGTGCTAGTTAGTATATGAACCTCAATTAGCATCTCTTTATGTAGTAAATTATGATAAATGTGGTGGATTTATTTTTCAGCCTAAACTATTATTATCTTAACATATATTTTAACTCACATTTGTTTTCTAATACAAGTGGCAAGCCAACAACTACTTTATATATCAAAATATATGGGGTGTGGCATAAATATGCACACAAATAATAGAAAATTACAAATACGTTCAGTCATATGTCCGAATTTTGTTGAAATTGCTTAATATAAGATCTGATACCAAGTGCAACAACTCGCCTTCCGCTAACCCTTTGATCCTATGCTCTAATCGATGCTCAAAACTTTGGGCTAGTAAATGATAGATCATTAAGGTAAAATAAGGTATTTATAGTTAGAGCTGCATATTTTCTACAACGCTATTAGAACACATAGTGGAAGGAAATAAGCTATAATAGAAATCTAACATAGATGTCTGAAGTAGTCCATAAATCTCATAAGTTATTATATCTTTTTACTAAAAGTAATACTTCAGACCGAATAGTTTAACTAACATAACTACTAGATAAATAAATAAATCGAGGTCCGTAGAAAATGGTCTTATTCATCGTCAATTGCCTCCATTGACCCCACATCACGTACAACTCTTACCAACTATGTTAATCTATTATATCTGTTATGTTATGTATAGAACTTAATAATCAACCTTTTGTATTCTTGCATCATATTTACTTTCATCTCAAATACTAAAACCATAGAGGCTTGAGTGGTCTTTTGTGTGGTTGCCCTCCTAAATCTCAAATTTTATTGGAGTCCAAACTAGCGAAGGCTTTACTGCTCATTTCACATCTTGAAACCCTATACGCTGCTACTCCATTTTTTGCCACTTCACATAATGGAACCTCAACCATGTCATCAATGGTGAGGGATCTCAAATGATTATCATTTAGGATGAAATACCCTACAGCTCTATGATTTTTTCTCATCTCCATCCACGTTTATAATATCCTTTTGTTTGTGACATTACACCATTCCTTACAGGTAATTTGCTCTTTGAATTATTTCAATATTTCTTCGGTTGCAGTTCTGATTTGCTAATTTCGTTCTTTTCTAGGTATGGTTTAATTCACGAACGATCTCTGTTATTCTCTCTAACTCAATTATCAATTTTTAGCTCACATATGTTCCTTTTCCATTATAGTGTACCCTAACTTTGTGCTGGACTTCTTAACCCATTTTTATTGTATGTATTGAATAGACAAAAAGTCATTCACGACATTTTGGGTTAGATTTGTTTAATCGCTTTTATTTTCAAATTAAGTGTGTCTTGAAATTTATTTTCTAAACTTCTTCATAAATTTTTTTTGTTGGTCTAAATTTCCCAAATAGAATTTTACATAGAAAAATTACTGGTGGATTATTTCACTATTTTATAGTTAAGCTTCTTTTTCAACCTATGCTTCTAATATGAAAAGTCTTAAGTTATGAATTTATGATTCTAATTTTGTACATCATCATTTAAACCAAGTATTTATAGGTTCCAACTTTTTAATTCATAGCTTTGAATCATGGTTTTCTTTTCTTACAACTTAGCCAAAATTGTTTGTGGGATAATTTTATGGTGGAAGATGTAAATTAAGTTCATATAAAGCTAACCTAGATCTTGAATTTTTGCTTCTCATTTGAATTGAACTGAGATAAATTCTTTAGTGGCTTGTTGTTTGAACTGTTTATCTCTTTCGGTGCTTTATAGTCTAGCCTAAATTGCACCTGGGATAATATTTTGGTTGAGAAAAAAAATTCGTATTAAAGCTAACCTAGATTTTGACTTTTTTCTACTTATTTGATATTTTTGAAACATGTTTTCTGAATGTATTTCTAAGTTTTGTAGTTTGACTATGGAAAAATACTCATTTCAGCTTATTTTTCAGTCTAGGAAAAATTTTGTTTGGTGTTTGTATTATTATTTTTAGTTGCAATGTTTCATATTTTAATTCTCTATTGTAATTTCATTATTAAAAATATGAATAACAAGAATTTTGCAACATCGAGTATTCTAACTTGATTTTGATTTGAGCATGATTTTGATTTGAGCAATAATTCTTTTAAACCTTTGAAGAACAAACATAGAAATCAACACTCATGTGGTAAATTTTGTCCCTTGGTTTTTTGTTTTTTTTAAATTTTTTATAAGGTTCCTTCATCTATAAATATTGTTCTTGAATTTGGGGATTTAATTTTAACTTATTTATTCATTACTCTAGATATCGTATTATAACAAATAAAAAAATCTTCTTTTCTTAGGAAAAGACTTTACTATGTACCTGTGCAGTTAAAGCGCTTGGCAAACTCAATGAGGCGGATGTGCAAAAAGCCAAAGCGGGGATACAACGATGATATATGGGGATATAGCTGATGACTCTTAAATAGCATATAGAACTCGTATTTAATATTTTCATAAATATATAAATGGTAATTAAATGAAAAATTAACATTCAATTAAATTATAATTAATACATAAATGATTTTAAATAAAAACATATGCGAATATATTATAAATGTAAAACTATTATATAACATAGTTGAATTTAATATAATATAGAGTATTTCTATTTCTGAAAATATATTAAAATTGCAATTAAGTAAATTAATTTTATAATTTTTATAATGGATAAATGTCATTTTTCAATTCATTTTTTTAAAGAAGATATAGCGGAAATAGCAGAATATAGCGGGAATAATGGGATATAGCGGAAATAGCGGGGCTTAAAGCGGAAAGGCTATATTTGAGGCTATTTGGAAAAATCGTAGCGGTAAAATCCGCTATGAGATATAGGGGGTAATAGCGGGGCATTAACTGCACAGCTACGTACCTTAACCACATAATACATTACATATTTTAATTTTTTTAGGATAAAAATGCAATTGATACTTCATTATCACAATAATAATTCGAAAGCTAAACTTCATTTTAAATTTGTTTTCATGAATGTGATATATACCCTAACTATATACTTTTTAATTTATTACTTTCTTGTACATTTTACAACTTTTATTGGCCTTTACAGTAGTGAATATTGATACACTGCCAGACTTTAGAAATTTTATAATTTGTGTACTTTGTCCCTTCTATATAGTTTAATATTTGAGTCGCTATTTATGATCTTAACCAAGCTTTTATTTTATTTTCCTTTGGCAATGTTTAATTTTTTTTTTCCTTTAGCAACTTTTTTTGCTTCGTGCACTATGAATTATGCTTTTTGATATTTAAGGTTGGATTTTTAAGGCAGACTTTAATTTATTATTTCCGTGCTGCTATTTGGGTATTTAGTTCATGCTGGAGTCAATTTGTTCCAAGAATTCAAGATTTTGACTATTCAAAATAAATCAACAAAATGAAGACAATTTACAATGAAGCTTAACATGAAAGTATT
This sequence comes from Allium cepa, assembly GCA_030765085.1. NCBI lineage: Eukaryota > Viridiplantae > Streptophyta > Magnoliopsida > Asparagales > Amaryllidaceae > Allium > Allium cepa. Next base: position 461,146,967 of record CM060928.1, read on the forward strand.
CAACTGTCTGTTTGTTTGACTGTTCATTCAAAGTATTCCTTCAAACATAGATCTGATGTTAATAGTGGCGTAGCATCCTTCACTTGGAAGCCCAAAACTAACGGCTATGGATGCTGCAGTCATCCATAGTTATTAATTCTTGGCAACCAAATACGGTAATGTTAGATACATTGATACACAGAAAAACATGAATATAGAAAAAAATTAAAACATCAAAACACATTCCACATTCCATTTTAAAACATTCAAGTTCATTACGTAATCCCATAATCGTAACCACGTTCAAATTAAATATACTTATTACAACATACGCTAAGAGCAACATATGAAGATGGCCACTTGGTTAATCAGAGTATATAATAATACAATAAAACAAATTTGCCTTTACAACCAAAACACAATGGAATAAAAAGAATCTTATTAACTAGCTTGCCTCCTGCACATCTTTGGAAGCTTTATTCGTCTAAAAAAAGAACCTGAAAACCTTAACCCTCAAACTACTCAAAATCAGTTGAGCACCTGAGAGTTTAAGGGGAAAGCAAAAGCTTCGATTCAGACATACAGCCTGGTATGAAAAATAATCTGCCATCTCAAACCATTTAGATATCTAGTGAGACCACGCCATTTAGCGGAACGGGTTTTCCCCTCACCATTATTCTAAAAAAATTATAAAACTGTACACCGTGCCCCTGCATTCACAATGGTTAAAACAGTTCAAAATAATATGATGGTATGCAAATAAGTAAATCAATTCTGGATTACCCGTCCCCATCCATTCTGACTATTTGTCATATTTATAGTTTCTAGGTTCACTATTAACCTATTAGTTTTCGTGGGCTTACTAATAACCTGTTTAATATATATGGACTCGCTACCCGATTTCATAGTTTTCATGGGATCATCTTTACTATTTCATGGGTTCTTCCCGAACCTATTGCTAACCCCAATAACTTTCCTCTTATCCTAGTTTTCATGGGTTGACTATGAACCTATTGACTTCTGTCAATATCTTAATTTGGATATAGTTTTTATGGGTTCACCACAAACCTGTTGGCCCCTGCCAATATCTCAATCAAATCATAGTTTTCATGGGCTTAATATGAACCTGTCTTCTTGACATCTTTGTGTATATATAGTTTTCATGGGCTTGCTCACTACACCAAATAAGTGATTTTGCAACATTTTATATCTGTCAATTGCTAACACTTATAAATGTCACAGACCGCTAACAGTAAAAAAGTGTTAGGATACCTAAAAAATGTTAGTAAAAATAAATAGTCTTCTGCATTAATTTTGCCAGCGCATATAAGTGTTACAACAATCGGTAAAAATGTAAATAATTTAATAACAAAAGGAGTCTTTTGTAATTTGTAAATACGATCCCTTTTCCCACGCTTGCCCATTCTTAAACAACTGATTTTGGCCGCCTAAAATTTAATTTAGGGTTTGCTCTTCCTGACAAAAATAGGCGACAGTGATTTAAGTCGACAGCGAATAGGCGACGACTCCAACCGATGGCAAGTTGACAGTGATTCTATCACTCTGATCGATTGCGACTGCAACTCCAAACTTCATTCTCCAGCATAGCCAGGGCACAGTCACATAGACATCTTCCAATCTTCTTCCATCTTCGGGTAACTTGTTGGCTACTTGGCTGCTTGTGGTTGAAAAGTGAAAGGTACTTAATTTATCATATGTTAGTACCTCTGTTTTGGAAATTTTTTACTATATACACGTGTCAATATCTTTCTTTATTAAATTATCCCATTAGCAATAGATGAAGTGACAATTTCAATGTTTGTATGAAACTGTCAAACAGTTTGGTTTGTATATTCATATTTTAAGTTAGTTGTTTATAAACAACATTATGTTCTAAATCAATAATGCACAGCCAGTTCTAAATCATAGATGCACCACCTATAAGGGTATGCACAGCCAGTTCTATTATCAATGATATTATTATGCAAAAAGACTTTTTTGAGGATCATGTGTTTATTAACCAAAGCTAATTAAGATAAATATAATTAGATTGCTAATGGCTTTATTAAGAAAAACATTAAAATGTAAATTATACTTTTAGCACTAAAGATATAATAAAAATTATCAATCTAAAAGCTGTATTAGATGGGAAGTTTATTTTACATATAAAAAGTTAGTTGTCACAATTATCAATATTGTAGTTCAATTATATCATTTGAAATTTATGAAATTTTAGTTATATTTATATATGTTTCTTTAAACAATTGTCCATAAAGTTTTACGTGTGAATTTTTCTTGATATTATGAAAATTTTATGTCATTCAAGATGTACAAATAGTGAATTTGTTTTCGTGGAACCGATAGATAACCTGCCTAATGAAATAGCTAAAAAAGGATAGCTTTACCTATAATGATCGCTGCATATTTGGTACACTTCAGCAAAATTTGTATATTTCAATCTAGAAATACAATGATCCACACAAATAAATGTATCCCCGGATTGGTATTCCACAACCGTAGGTATTGTGCAGTTTCATACAACAAACATTGAAATTATTGGAAGAGAAGAATATATAGCAGACATAATGACTACAAATATCTAAAAAAGTAACGAATAAACTTACATTTAAGCTTGTGTAGAATCAATGAGGGCTAATTTAAAGCTTTTTCTTACAATGTAGAATTGAAGTAAATGTAAATAGCACAGCAAATAGCATTATCAATAAGGTTCTTGTTAGCATATTATATAAGCATTATGGCTTGCTCTTTTTTCACTGATTAAAATTATATCAAAAGCACAATATGTATTTTGTTTCAATATTCCAATCTGTCAATGGTTTTTATTGAGACTCTAAAATTATATCAAAAGCACAATACGCGATTGTGCATGTTTTCACGATGAGTATGTTGCATATCATTTGTTATATCATGCTTTTCTTGTTATGTATCAAAGATTTTAGAATACTATTGATACATGATGAAGATCAAATAGTTCCTCCTATACTGACTCATGCAATTATGGGAGTGTTATGGCTGAGAAGAAAATCTTCTTTTATTTCTTTAACCCAATGACTAATAGTAATCTTATGATGGGTTCTCCTTTGTAACTTTTTGTCCAGTTTGTATTCTTGTTCTCCATGAAAGCTGTTTGTAAAACTGTGTATTCCTTTTAAAGCCTGGCTGTGAGGAATGTTAATCACATGGTACAAAAAATATGTTATTTGTTTTTCTTTCTATGCCTAAAATTTTAATTACTGAATTATGTTACTTTGTCTAAACATACAATACTTGTTTTTTAATTCCTGTTCATCGTAATTTGTGGCTTCAATTTTGCAGGTTGCTTGAAGCAATGACCTTCTGTACATTCTTTACAAATATAGAAAAGACGGTTATTGAAACGGATACGCTGTCTCTATTTAATTGAAGTTTTATATAAGTATAAATCAAATTTAAAGAAATAAAATGTTCCTAATGGTTGCAAACAATTTTTCCCCTTTGTTAAATAACTATGCAAATTATGCTTATATGTGTAGCTGCAACAGTATTGTGATTAAGATACAGGTTGATAGCTCTCAATGAATTCAGTTCTGCAACAGAAATTTCATGTTCATATATAGTATCAAATTAAACATTATATTTCATATCACATCATTTGAATATATTTGTGGACACAACTGCATTATGTAGAATTTTGTATTAGGTTGGATAGTGAAAATGATTTCAATTAACATCTGCAAGTTAGTTGCCAGGACCCATCTAAACTAATTTTCACAAATAATTATAAGTTAATATGATATCTACAGCAACTTTGAATGACCATAATCTTCTTAGCAACTTTATGGAGAGCTAGGTCTTATAGGGTGGTTTTTATATTGATTTTGTTTGGTTCTATATGTGTGTAAAGATCTAATTCATAGTAAACATAAGAAATGATGGATACATATATAAAATAATCAGTGTTTATATCCAAGATTAAAATACTGATAACTAAACTTGTATCTTATCTTTTCATTATACCAAGAAACTAGTTTCAGTTTCTATCACTATAACTCCTTTTTTGTCCATTCTAATCCCAAAGTAATTCCCATAAATAGATCGTCATAAATTTGAATAGGTTCTTATTCCAAAACCCATTGTAGGACTAACCTTAGCTCAAATTACAACTTTTGGGCCCCTCATGTTCCCTATGCTCACCATTTTGCAATTGGCTTTAGGTACCAAAACTCTTAGGACCGTCCCTGCTTGCGGCTATTGTTCTTGCGGTAGTTCTCTCGGTGACTTGCTCAATGGTACCGACTTCAACCACACTCAGGTACTATTTTCTATTCGTTGCTATTTTAACTAGTTCAAGCTTGTATCATATTTTTTTATGAAATTGTTAAAGGGTAAATCAGAAGTTGCCAATGTAGTTTGAAAAATTCACTACAACAAAACAGTCTTTTTACAATGGGCAATGCCCGTTGTGATACGGTTTTCGCAACGGGCATGTTTACATATCTCAAACAAACTTTTCATTTCATCACTTTCTATTTACATTCACAGTTTACAAGTTTGTTCACATCATTGTTTACATTTGAATTCACTATATACATTTACAGTGCTTTGCATTTCAATTTCCCCTCTCTCTGTCTATACCAACACCTGCACATACATTCTTATTGCTACATTGCTTTGTGCATTTTAAAACCTCTTCCATCTCACCACACTTCCAAATACTCTCCACAAAACTATCTCCCACCACCATCTTTTTTAACCTTCATTGCCTTTCATCTCTGTCATACCACATTCCTTTCTCCCCTGCCATACAGCTGTAAGCTGCTACCATTATCATACCATAACCCAATATAAATTGCCACATCACCAACTTCCAGTGCACAACCACCCTTCAACCACATCAGATCACCATCCACATTCACCGAAAAAAGCACACACAAATAGAACCGTCCTCTACATCATCAATCAACTTCCATTCTCATCTCACCGATACTCTATTGCGATACTCTGCGACAAACCAAACCAAAACAACCCACTACCATCGAACTGAACCACAACTTGCAGCCCGACAACCTGTTATTTGAACCACAACTTTCAGAAAGTCTGGATTTCACATACTCATTACTAGCTACCAGTTACTTGTTACGGATGAGAAGCTTTTAAAGCGTGTGAAATGGCAATATATGGTATTGGATGAAGCTCAGGCTATAAAAAGTTCAAACAGGTAACATGACCATTACTTTGTTCAAATAACAAAATAAAACCATCTCTACATAATAAGGTGACAAAATCACTAAAATTCCCTGATCTTTTTAATTTTTCGTTCATCATCTTATTATTATTCATCTTCTTCTTCAAAAAAATAAAAAATACTCAAACTTAAAAAGTTATTTGATGCACTCGAGTAAAATTGTGGTTAGATTTTGTTCAACCTCTATTATATTTTTTCACCCTTGATTGCACATGTATTCTTAAATCTATATTTATTTTGCTCACTGTAATGAGCGACACTCATAGATGTTTCTATCAAAATAAATTAATTTTGAACAAAATTAGCATTTATAATTCCCATCATTTTTTTGCATATTCTATCTAACGTCATGATCTTTCTAATTTTAGGTTGATACTCTTCATAGAAAACTTCAAAAATATATTTTCAGTGTCATGTTTTTGGTGTCATGTTTTTTTATTTACTCAAGTAATATAATAGTTGAATTTTTGTTCAACTTCTGTTGTGTAATTTATCCATTAATTACATGCATCTATAAGTCTACATTTATTCAGTGTATACAAGTGAATAACATTGATATTTCGAGGACATTTCAGTTGCAACTGCCCTTCCAATAAACAAGCTCATATTTTTTTTCTTTCCTTTTGCGTAGTCAGAGAGGAAGACTTTGCTCACTTTTAACTGTAGGAATAGATTGCTTCTTATTGGTACACATATACAAAATAATATGGCAGAGTTGTGGGCTCTTCTCCATTTTATCATGCCCGCTCTTTTTGACAGCCATGAACAGTTTAATGAATGGTTTTCAAAAGGGTATTTTTTTTTAATTACTATACCTTTTTCAACTTATATTGAAATAACATATCGTTTCGTTTGCACCAGATTTCTTAAAGTGTTTATTTATGCAGCATTGAAAGTCATGCAGAACATGGGGGAACATTAAATGAACATCAACTCAGTAGACTTGTAAGAGTTATAATTGGAAAGTTAAATTTTGTATCAGCGAAGTTTGTCATTAAGGCATCAAGACGATGCTTATCTCTTAAGTTTGTCATTAAAATTTTACGTACTTTTATTTCATTTTTTTTACTTGATCAAGTACCAACGTACATAATATACACTCCACTATATTGGTCAACGCAGGCACGTACTATGTATCAAATATCCTCACAATGATGATGATCAAAACTAAATAAAGATCAATTCAGGAGAAACCTATAAGTAGTAGTTAATCATAAACTAAAATAGAATTCATGAGAAATGAATAGACTTGGATCCAAATTTAGAAACAAATTAAGCCAAACACTGGAAACAATAATTTGAAAGGAAAGCTAAATCAATATTTATAAATTAAAACTGATATCTAAACCAAAATATACCTTCACAGATTCAACTGGAGGGTAGAAGAGCAAGCCTTAGATTCTTTTTTAAACATTAGTTTTTATATCTATCTTTATTGTTCAAATGCATGTGTTTTTGCATTTCTATGTTTCCGGTTCAAATGTGTGTTACTGCATTTGTATGTGCATTTACATACTTTCATATGTTAGAACTTTTTATTATTATGTTTCAAATCATCTGGACACACATATCATATGGAATGTTTAAAGTGAACTATTTATTATGTTCGACATGTTATATCACATGGAATGGTTTGGAAGGCGGGACATATAAATAAGAGATATCATCTTTGATCTTGGTATACTAGTATTACAACACACTCCATGTTAGCAATTCTTTACCATCATGTTTATTTTTAACGATTGAACGCTGCCAGCATGCAACAGAGTTTGCAAACCAAGCATGCAACCAATTTGCAAATCTAAGCATGCAAACTTAGTTTGCAAAACTGAGCACACAAACCAAGCTTGCAAACCGAACATACAAACTGAGCATGTAGCAAAATCGATGCAAATTGGGTTTGCAAACTCAATTCGCAAATGCTAATTGAGTTTGATTAACATGTATTTTGCATACTAAGTTTGCGAATTCATAAATAAATAAAAAATTAGAACCTGAGTTGTAACTCAATCTTTAACCTTTTGATTTTGAAGGTATAAGTTTTTATCGAGTGTTTATATTAAATGCAGGAACTTGAAGAAGGATGCTTTGGATTGTTGTATTGGACGTTGAAGAATATTCAAAACCATTAGAGTTTGGAGTGGATGATCAGGAATGGTTAGGTTAACCGTAAGTTAAACTTTAAATGTATTTTGAAATATTTTTTTTGAAGCTTATGTTGTAATAATATCTGAATATATGACATTATGGTATTTTAGATATGTAAATAATTGTTTACGGTATATTATACTACATTTGCAAAGCGTTTAAACTTTGCATTGAATATGTATGATGAATTATCTGTGATATGGAAACCATTATTTGCATTGTGTTTATATTTAAACTTTGCATTTAAGTTTTGGTGTATACATATGCGTTACTAAATAATCATTTTGCCAACACTTATAACCGTTACCGTGTATTTGTATACCAACACTTATAAGTGTTACCGTATATTTCGTTACCAACACTTATAAGTGTTACCGTATATTTCTGTACCAACACTTGTAAGTGTTACCGTATATTTCGTTACCAACACTTATAAGCGTTACCGTATATTTCTGTACCAACACTTATAAGTGTTAGTAATATGTATGTTTGTAACACTTATAAGTGTTACAAATTGGCCGCTCCATTCCTCGCAGTTCATTAGTAACACTTAAAAAGTGTTACTGAAATTATTTGTAACACTTATAAATGTTAGAATTTGCCTGTTTTGGTGTAGTGACTATGAACCTATTGGCCCCTGCCAATATCTTTATTAATATTTTAGCATCCTACATTCTGGTCTTCATGACATTCCGGGTACAATGCTACTCATTCAGGAGTGAATATAATTTATATTCACTACTGGGTCAACCTAGCAAGTTATTCTTCCCTTCCCTAAATTAACGTTATGGGTTGATTACAATGTGAATCAATATTTGAAGAAGCAATCATAACAACATAATAATACCAACACATGTGGTTTAATATTCTTGAAATCGCTTTATATAAAACTTTGTTAATCCCTTTAATCTATTAATTAAGGAAAATTTCTTTAAAAGCTCCATTTCAAAACTCTTTGTTTATGCCATGATTTTTCCTTTAAAATGAGATCGCGTTATTTGTTTTGAAACCTTAAAACATAACTTTTGAAACCCCTGGATAACCACCTTCGAAAGCATAAATATTTCTTTTCAAAACACTAAGCATATACCTTTCGAAGCTCTCTAAATCATCTCTTTTGAAATCAAAATATCTTTCGAAAGTACTAAAGCATTACTTAAAAATCCTTAGAAACATAGTTCGAAACCAATGAAAGTACCCCTATCAAAACCATTGGGTTTACCTTTAAAACATCTTTAGGATCAAAGTGCAGATATACGAAAGTATCTCTTTCGTAACCTTTAATCATTACATAAATTTTTGGGCAAAACTTAATGGTGTCGGAACCATTCATTTGAAAGCTCAATACCTTTGAGTAAAACATGGAAGGATAGCATCGAAACCCCCTTTCAAAGCCATTACCTTCGAAACCCTTGAACTCTTTGGAAAGCATTTAGGAAGTGGCTTAGTATAAATTTAAAACAAAGGCTTCCTTTTGAAAGCATTGATGACTTCAATACAGTCGAAAGGCAAAAGAACGTCGGCAGGGTTTCGACTATGTCGGAACCACTACTTTCGAAAGCATTATTTTGTAAGTAATGGAACTCATTTGAAAGCTTATACTTAAAAACATAAGACGGCAAAGCTCTTCGAAAGCTATTTAGAAAACCCCTTTCGAAAGCATATGTTTCGACTGAGAGTCGAAGGCCTTTAGTAAAGCAAAGCAGGTGCTTAACATTTGAAAACAAAGCAAAGGTTTCGACCCCATTGGAAGCAAAGCTTTCGACACCATGCCTTCCGCCTTACTCCAATCCACTTTATACCAATTTCATTGATACCATGTGTATTGGTTTCGACTATAGTGTGAGTCAAAGCGGAAGCATTGGAAACAAAAGGCGCTTCTAAAGAAGGCGGAACTAACTTTTTTGAGTAAGGCCGAATCAATGCTATTTTTAATAATTACTGACCTGCCTAATTGCAATCCTTTGATTGGTTGCCTCAAAACTTTTCACATTCTTTACAAAATAACTGCCTCTTATTATCAGATTCAAATCAATGAAAAATTTAACAATTAACCCTTCCATTAAGCAAAACTAATAATGCAAATAAGTCCTTCCTTCTAAAACAATTTAATTTTTAGAGTAAATCATTTGGGAAAAATCCCAAAAATTATAGAAATTCACTTTCATCATGTTATCTAATATACTAAAATTTCAGACTCAAATCTTCCTGTAATAACTGGAATATAATTTCAACCCAATTATATATATATTCCTTTGCAAATTCATATTAAAATTTTCATAGCTTGGAAAATTACAAAAATTGAAACTCATCTCCAAAATCATCTTTTACATATCATATAATTTTTCCATGGCATTCAAAAATCATTTACAATCGGTTTTACCCTAAAACCGTATAAATCCATATTTATACATGTTGATTTAAATCAAACATGTTATAATTCAAGCATATCATCATCCAAATTATCATAAAAATGAGTTTAATCTTTAAACCCGAAATATGATCATAGAACAAAATAGAGATGGTATAAATTATAATTCATCTTGAATATGATAAGGAATTTGAGATTTGTTGTTGATTAATTTCCCCTTACTCCTTAGCTTTGATTAAATTTCTCTTCTTTTTCTTCCTAGCAATGGTCGGCTCTCTTTACTTTTAATTTTATGTTTTTGTGAAATGAAAGTGAACGTGAAAAATGAAAGAATACGTGGATATGAGATACGACTATTCCACAATAAGTTTTAATTTATTAAAATATAAGCCCTTTTAAACCCAACTAATTAATTTATGCACTGTGTCTAATGATTTATTCAAATCTCAATCTCCTTATCATTTTAATTCTTACATTATTCTATTTAATTTATCTAATTAAACCTCTTGAATATTGTTATAAAAAATTAGGAGTGTTACAAGTGGATTAGTAGTAGTAGTGTAAGAGTTCGTGCATAAGGATCAATGAAAACAAGTATAGAAAAATTTACCATGAGAACTATTCTATTTATATTGAAGAGAATATGAGACCGGTCATTCTCCTTATTCCTATCAATTCTCATTTCAAATCTCATCTCTGAGGATTTCACAAAAAAATCCACTCAAGTCATCCAAACAAACTATAATTGAAAATTTTACCAATATAGGCCATATTTGGAAAGAAATAACATATATAGGCCATTTGAAACTTAATTCCAAATATAGGCCTGTTTTGGCTTTTCTGGAAAAACATGTTGGTGATTTTTCAATTTCGAAAATCGCCAAAAGAAAAAATAATTTTCCTAGTTGGCGATTTTTCAAAAATCGCCAAAGTTGTTTTTGACGTGGGCGATCTTTTGAAAAATCACCAACGTCAAACCTAAAGTGGTCTCTATAAATATTTTCGAAACTGGCCTAAATTCGCTATTTTTTCAAAAAAGTGGGCCAAATGCGCAAAATTTCCATTATAATTTACCTAATTCACCTTCCATTACTTTCTCTTATCAATCGGTGTTAATTAATAATAGAGGGGAATTAATTTAAAGGACATAAAATTTGTATAATTTTAGTCACAAGGATACAACCTCAATATTTTAATCTCAAAGACAAACATTCTTCTAAAAATCAATCATAAGGACAAACATTCTTTAAAAATTATTCATAAGGACAAACATTCTTCCAAAACTACTACCGAACTAAAAATTAATACCTAAAAACTTCTACCGATAACTACAAACTGATACTTAAAAACTGCTATCAATAACGAAAAACTGATACTTAAAAGAAGGTTCATCATTGAGGCTTAAAATACTGAAGATGTCCTTGAGGCTAAAATGCTGACAAATCCTTGGTTGTTACAACATATGTAAATCATGAAATGAATATGCTTTTATGTTGTTTTGTTTAGTCCCACATCATGGAATATGTGAAATCCTTAGCTCTGAAACCTTTATGTAAAGGAGGCTATGTAATGTAAATACATGTCTAATTTCAGGAATGAATAATATATCTTCTGCCTCTCTCTCTAATAACTTCTACATTCTTCATTTTATAACACGTTATCAACACGATCTCTAAACAATTTTTTTTGTAGATTTGAATTGTGATAATCTAGAAGACCAGATCTACTTTGCTTTTTGAGATCTAATTATAGATCTCAAGATGGTAAGCAATTTTTTAGATTTAATTAAATTGATCCTATCTTTTTTAGATCTAATTCTATTAATTTTATCTTCTTAGATCTCATTCAATCATAGATCTAATTTTTTGATTTCATTCTATTGTAGATCATATGTTCTAATTTTTTTCCAGATCTTTTGTAGATCTTGATATCATGCTAAAATGATATATCTTTGAGATCTATATATTTTAGTCATCAGATCTATTCTTTTCATGTTTATTCATCCTTTTCTCTTATTTATTTATCGAAATCAAGTATGACTTATGAGATTATTTATTATTACATATCTTTTAGTTGAAAGCAATTTTATTTATTCTTTCAGAATTTGTATTTGATAAATATTCAGTTTGAGTTGATTCAAAATTTCTAACAAGTGGTATTAGATCCACTCATCTTTGATTTCATTATGAATTTTTGATTTTTTTTGAGTAAGTTTTGAATCGACTTTATTTATAAGTCATTGAATTCTTGTAATATCTTACTCAAATTTCAGATCTATTTGATCTGTGTATGAAAGATTTTTTTTGTTGATATTTTTGGATTTGGTTTGAAGCTAAGTTGTTTTTCCTAGACCAAAGTAGCTTCTGATATAGAAAGCCAGATCTAAATGATCTGTATATAGTGTTGGGGGCGTCTCCACCCCCACCGAACCAAAGGAAAGGAATTCGACACCGGACCACTTCCCTGCCGAACCAAACACCTACCGAACCAACCCACCTCCAACAACTACCGGACCAAAGCATAGCCGAACCAGGCTCCATCCACTCACCACCGAACCAGGCTCCATCCACTCACCACCGGACCATCTCCATCCACTCATCACCGGACCATGTCCCACCGAACCAACTCACCTCCACACGCTGCCGAACCAGAAGCAAGGGAGGACACGACCGGACCAACTCTGCCAGGCCAGATTGCTTCAGCCCAGGCCCACCAGCAGCTATATACATCCAAGACCCCTGCCCCCAGCCTCACTCTATAAATAGAGGGGCAGGGGTACAACAATGGGGGACAAGTTTGAGAGCTCAAGCACGGATAGAACTTTCAAACAACTTTCAGATACTTGTAATCAAAGCTTTGTACTTGTAATCTGAACAGATAAGGAGAATAACATATAAAGTGGACGTAGGCACATTCTGGCCGAACCACTATAAATCTGTGTGTCTTTTACAGTTTAGTCCATCTATTTTATATATTTGCATAAATCACCCAAATCACTAAGAACAACACATAATCAACTAAATCGTACGACTTGGAGGTGTTTGCCCATTTTTTGTGCAAACATTTTTGGTGCTTTCACTGAGAATTGAACTCAGGACCTCCCGCTTAACCCTTTTCCTATCAGCATCGTTCATTGCTTGGAAAACATGCCTCCCAAATGGAAGAAAGATGCTAACAAAGGAAAGAACATCGCAACTGGCAGTATCCCAGATCCAGTGATCAGAGATCAACACAATCGTCCAGTTCCAACAGCAAATGGAAATCAGGCAAATCCGACAGCCCCTGCTACGGAACAACCAATTACAAGGGCGGATCTGGACAGGGTTGTGGCTGAAGTAACTAACCGCTTCGCATCTCAACAAGAAGCCTTGGTGGATCAACTCGTGTCACGCTTAAGGGATGTTGAAGAAACCAACCGCAACACTGAATCATGGGGTGAGTCCCGATCTGAAGGATCTGAGAGACGACAAAGGTCTTTCTTCTTCGAAGAGGCTAACAACAGAAACAGCAATGGTAGGAGTCGAGCCCGGACTCAGCCCGAATTCTGACCCGAGGAAACACTTGGAACCGAACCCAACAGGGGAGGTACCAGGCAGGGGTCGGATGTAGCTGAGCCTGCCATGCTACCTAACCATGGAAACACCAATAGACGAGACCGAGCTGGAGTCCAGCCCGAAGTTAGACCCGAGGAAGTGCTGAGAACAGATCCCAGCAGGGGAAGATCAAGGCAAGGGCCAACTGTGGCTGACCCCAGCGTGCCCCCGGTAAACCAGAGGCAGCCATTGGAGAATGTTAGGAGTGATAGACGATATCATCCCTACAGGTCATCTGGACGGAATCAATCTCGCAGGGAAGAGACAAACTCATTTCTATCTGTTCCAAGTTCTGATGAAAGGATGGCGCGATTGTTCAGAGAATGCGTCCAACGGGACCAAAGGGATCGGGGGATAGGCGCTAGGGTAACCAGCCCCTTCACCCGCAATATCGAAACTGCCATCACCCCCCGGGAATGGAAAATGCCAACAATGGAACCTTACAATGGAACCTCTGACCCCGTTGTACACTTGCAGAGATACACACAGCATATGCTCATGAGTGGAGCAACAGAGGGAGTGTTGTGTAAATGCTTCCCACTATTCTTGGCAGATCTAGCTACCTCCTGGTTCTGCCATCTACCCCAAGGGTCCATCAGCTCATGGGAAATGTTGAAAGAAAATTTCATCAGCCAGTTCCGCATCCATGTGGAACAACCCAAGGACGCTTATTCCCTATCTAATATCAAACAGAAACCCGGAGAGACGGTGCAATAATATCTAACCCGATTCAACGCCGCAGCGGCCGCAGTCCAAGATGCCGACGAGAAACTTATCCTAATGGCCCTCTGCAGTGGTGTGCATCCGGATACTAAATTTGCTAGGAGACTAACGAAAGAAAAGCCAGCTATCTTACCCGATTTCTTCCATGAAGCCGAGAAGTATATGAGACTTGAAGACGCTGCCATTGAAAGGCAGACAGGGCAACAAAGCAAGGCAGCTCATGGCAACACACCCGCGGTATCAAGACTCCTACACTCCTTTAAATGAAACAATCGAGAACATCTTCTTGGCCACCCAAGACGAAGTTAGACACAAGCGCCCCTCGCACAAGAAGGAATCAGATAATGCAATTAAGTCTGAAAAGTTCTGTCGCTTCCACGAATCTCATGGGCATGACACCAATGAATGCCATCATCTCTGGGACTTGATTGAAGAACACATCAGAAGGAAGAGACTGAAGCGCTGTGTGAAAGATCAGAACAGGACTTCAACTCCTGCCAATGAGAACCCAGGGCTACCCCTCCCGGAAGCAGGCGGAGGAAATCGCAACACCAACAGCTCCAGTCAAGAGAAGATAGTGGTCCTTACCATATCAGGAGGACCACACATCGCCGACGGAAGCTGGGCAGAGATGGAAAGATACGGTAAGTCACTTAGAAACAATGAATGCTACGTTAATTCTGTTACAGAAGAACGCCACCCGAAGCGGAAAGAGAATGATGACATCACATTCAGTAAGCATGATCTAGAGGGAAGGCAGTACCCTCACATGGATCCTATGGTCATATCTGCCTGGTTCGGTCCAGCCAAAGTTTTCCGAATTCTAGTAGACACTGGAAGCTCAGTAAATATCCTATTCAAGCATGCTTTCGATAAAATAAAGCTGTTAATGAAGGATGTGTCTCCCTGCAGCAAGCCGCTACATGGTTTCACTGGAGATGCGAAGATGCCCCTCGGGCAACTGGACCTCTTTGTCGAAATAGGAAGTCATCCCCGCTCCGTTGTGCGAAAACAAACATTTATGCTAATAGAAAACCACTCGGCCTACAACGTCTTTTTGGGAAGACCGGCCTTGTCTGATTTTCAAATTGTCCTAGCCCCGTGGTGCCTGAAGATGAAATTCCCAACAGATAACGGAGTAGGAGAAACAGAGGGAGATCAAGACGCCGCTCGAGATTGTTGTGACTGAACTTCGCAATAACCGCAGAAAGGATAAAGGGAAGAATGCAGAGACTACTCTCTGCACAAAAAACCTGGAAGCATAGAAACTAAAGAAAGCCCCTCCTCTTTGGTATACCAGTGATCCTTTCAATGAATTAGACCCCGGGAATGGAGAGGAGGAGGCTACCGCCGAGCCTGCAGAGGCTATGGAATTTGTATCTGTAGACAAACACGACTCGAGTAGACTATTGAAAATCGAATCTCAGCTAAAGGCAGAATTGAAGAGTCAACTCATTGATTTTCTCCACCACAACTTGGATGTGTTTGCGTGGACGCACGCTGACATGACTGGAATCTCCCCGGATGTAGCATGCCACGTACTGAACATCGATCCTACCAAGGTGCCGGTAAAACAGAAAAAGAGAAGCATGGGGGCAGAACGATCAGCAGCCCTCGATGAAGAAGTAAAGAACCTACTTGCCAATAACTTCATACGGGAAGCCATCTACCCAGAATGGATCGCTAACCCGGTACTAGTAAAGAAGGCTAATGGGAAGTGGCGAACATGCATTGACTTCTCCAACTTAAATGACGCTTGCCCAAAGGATTGCTTCCCACTCCCTCGGATCGATCAGCTTGTGGACAGCACAGCCGGGCACGAACTCTTATCTTTTATGGACGCATACTCAGGATATAACCAAATTCCTATGCACGCCCCCGATCAAGACCACACTAGTTTCATCACTGACCAGGGATTGTACTGCTATAGAGTAATGCCTTTTGGACTTAAAAACGCTGGGGTTACTTATCAGCGCCTCGTCAACAAGATGTTTGTGGAACTAATAGGACGAACCATGGAAGTTTATGTGGACGACATGCTAGTAAAGTCAAGAAAAGCCAACGATCACGTAAGCCACCTGGACGGGATGTTTCAAGTACTTCGTCGATATGGAATGAAGCTGAATCCTCTAAAGTGCTCCTTCGGAGTATCATCGGGAAAGTTCTTAGGATTCATCGTCCATGCCAGAGGAATTGAAGCGAACCCTGAATAAGTCTGGGCTCTGAAAGAAATCAGGATACCTTCCACTCGAAGAGAAATGCAAAGCCTAAATGGGAAAGTGGCCGCCCTGAGCAGATTCATCTCTAAAGCAACTGACAAGTGTGTCCCCTTCTTCGAAGCTATAAAGAAAGACAAGGGAAAGTTCGAGTGGACTGACTAATATGTAACGGCCTTCCACAACCTAATCGAACACCTCCAGAGACCACCAGTACTCTCAACTCCAAGTGAAGGCGAAGAGCTATACCTATACCTTGCTGTGTCATCTCATGCTCTAAGCGCCGCTTTGGTAAGAGAAGACAACCGCGCGCAGCGGCCAGTATACTTTGTAAGCAAGAGGTTCACGGGGGCAGAAGCCAGATATCCTAAACTTAAGAAGTTAGCATATTGTTTACTGATCACATCACAAAAATTGCAACACTATTTCCAATCCCATTCCATCAGAGTTCTAACCGATCAACCGCTGAGGCAGGTACTCCATCGTCCCGACACCTCCGGGCGACTGCTTAAATGGTGCATTGAGCTAAGTCAATATGATATCACCTACCACCCTCGCACCGCCATCAAGGGACAAGCCATGGCCGACTTCATTGCCGAATTCACTACCAACGAAGGAAAGGAGCCATCTGAAATAGCAGAAGACATCAAGTGGAATCTCTTTGTAGATGGAGCATCAAACGAACAAGGCTCGGGGGCAGGTATTGTAATAATCACTCCCAGGGGAAGGAAGCTACACTATGCCCTAAGGTTGGAATTCACTGCCATCAACAACGATGCAAAATACGAAGCAGTGATAGCCGGATTAGAACTTGCCCTAGAGATTGGAGTCGGTTCTTTATGTCTCCATAGTGATTCTCAACTTATTGTAAATCAAATACTGGGAGAATTCCAGACTCGAGGAGAATGACTCACAGCATATCTAAAGAAGACCAAGCTGCTGCTCAATCAATTAGATCACTATTTAATCAAACACATTCCTCGAGGAGAGAATCAGGAGGCCGACGAACTGGCAAAGCAAGCTAGCATGAAGGACGACACCACTTCCGGAACAATAACCATCTCAAAGCAACTAGCCTCGAGTTTCGAGCAAGTGAATCGGATAGCTGCAATCGAAGAGGAAACTTTGATGACTCCCATCCGGAAGTACTTAAAAAGTGGCACACTGCCCGACGGACGCAACGAAGTCAAGAAAATCTTGAGGAAAGCTTCCCGCTACACAATACAAGAAGGCATCCTCTATCGGCGCGGCTTCTCTAACCCCTTATTAAGATGTGTCGTTGGAAGAGAAGCCAAAGAAGTCCTGTCCAACATCCATCAAGGAAGTTGTGGAGATCACACTGGAGGGCAGACTCTAGCAAAGAAAATACTCCGATATGGGTATTATTGGCCCACTTTAAACAAAGACGCCTTAAACTTCGTCAGAAGATGTGACAGATGCCAGAAATTTGCTAAGATTCCTCGACTACCAACAAATGAGATTACTCAAATGACCAGTCCTTGGCCTTTTGCGGTATGGGGAATTGACTTGATTGGCGAACTGCCAATGGGCCGAGGCGGAGCCAAATATACTATAGTGGCAGTCGACTATTTCACCAAATGGGTGGAAGCGGAACCTTTAAATAAAATATCTTCGACAAAAGGTATTAACTTCTTGATCAAAAATGTTCTATGCAGGTACGGGGTTCCGCTCAAAATCATATCGGACAATGGACTTCAGTTTGACAGCGAGAAGTTCACCGACTGGTGCCAAGAGCACGGAATTCACAAAAGCTTCTCATCTGTCGCTTATCCCCAGGCAAATGGACAAGTTGAAGTTGTCAACAAAATTCTCAAAACTCTGATCAAGAAGAAGCTTGAAAAGTCAAAAGGCGCTTGGGTGGGTGAACTTCCTACGGCACTTTGGGCCTACCGCACGTCTTTCAGAACATCAACAGGGCATACTCCATTCTCTTTGGCATACGGATCGGAGGCCATGCTCCCAGTTGAAACTGTAGTGCCCTCCCACCGTAGGATCCACTACAACCCAGAAGAGAATGAAGAACTCATACACATGTCTTTGGACCTAATTGAAGAAAGAAGAAATGATGCAACACTTAAAGCGGCAGCTCACAAGCAAAAAGTGGCAGCACGATACAACTCCAAAGTCAGGCACCGCAGCTTACGAGAAGGAGATCTTGTTCTCAAACGGATCTTCCCGCGCTTCGGAGTGCTAGATCCAATCTGGGACGGACCCTATGTAATTCATAAAGATCTCCACAACGGAGCTTATATTTTGTCAACAATGGACGGAGAGGTGTTCCAGAGGGCATGGAACATCCAACACCTTCGTCGATACTTTTCTTAACTTGTACTGCCCATATGAAGTGAATTAACAAAGAGAATCAGTGGACGTAGGCATTTTCGTGCCGAACCACTTTAAAAATCTTGTCTCCTTTTAACCTGTTCCTTTATATCTTGGCTGCTTGTTAAGCTTTATCCTTTTCTGTTGAACAAAATCCTGTATAACGGCATTTCCATTCTAGACACTTCACGGCACAATCTCACCTGGACAAGACCTAACAGGCATTATTCGAATCTATGCCCTCGTCAATGAGACACTTTTACTCCAGCATCCCTCTGCTGCGGGTTAACTCATTGCTCGCGACGGCCCTCAAAGCCAACTGTAATGAGCCGATCATAAGCCACCGAGAAGGCCGACTATAGCCGAGGCAGCTCATTACGGCGTTCGGCTCGCCGGCGACTGTGAACCGATTATAAGCCCCAACATAAGGTGTGGCCAGCCAGGGGCAGTTCACAGTTGACGATCGGCACCCACGCTAGTCGGCCACAGTAAATCGAATAATACCCACGATTACGGGCCATAATGGCCCGGGTAGTTACTGTGCGCGATCTCGGCTCCGATGTGTCTTAAGTACGGCTGTGGTAAAAAAGAAAACTCCCCGCGGAGGCGTAAGATGGGCGACGAATGTCTCCAAGACCCACAGCTAGGGAAAGTGACTACAAAACACATTTGCCACGAACTTAAGCACATCGAAGGCCTTCTGTGATTGGAAGTTTTACTATTTCTTATATTTCCATTTTATTTATAAAAACTCTCCTCCTATCCTCTATAACGATCCCTAAAGTACAAGACACAAAATAGGAGACACTCACTAATGGGAATAAGAACTCACAACTGGATGGCGGGTCACTCAGCTGCATTCCATATTCGATTACACAAGGAATTCAAAGCTACCGTCTACAGCAAAAACTTGAAGGGCGGTACTCTCTTCTCTTGTATACAAATAAGTAGCTCTGATATATTCACACATCACATTAACATTGCAAGACATGAAATTATATTTCAAGCGAGAACTTGACATCAAAACACAATTGAATCACTAGCACATGCACAGCTATATTTCTTATGCAACACATCAAAATAATGACAGCATACAAATATGACAGAATCAACTTATGTTATAAAATTACATGTAAAAAAAAATAAAGTCGTTCGTTGCAATGACATAATTACAACCTGAAAGTACATTAATGTTTTGGAACTAGTATATACAGGAATGTCAAGTAAAACCAAAAATGCCCGGATCAAGTCAAAATAGTCGGCAACATCAGAACTTCATCTCTATCCTTCCAACCCCCCAAGGTCTACTTGACAGCAGATCAGAACTCCCAACATGCTGACCAGAGGTCCCAGCTGTCCAAT
Source organism: Allium cepa (assembly GCA_030765085.1). Classification (NCBI taxonomy): domain Eukaryota; kingdom Viridiplantae; phylum Streptophyta; class Magnoliopsida; order Asparagales; family Amaryllidaceae; genus Allium; species Allium cepa. Next base: position 461,166,947 of record CM060928.1, read on the forward strand.
TCAGGAGAAGAATCTATTAGACAAACGATAAGCAATCAAGTTAAGAAAAGATTAAAAGGGAAGACTTACCAGCGTCTGCTCCCTGATCATCATCCTCCAACTGCATATCCACTTCCTCGACGGCAAGCAGCCGCATGCCCTCCTTCACCGCCACCTTCTCCTCCTTGGTGAACTGAGCGGTAACCACATCCATTCTGAAGGCCACGCCACCCTCTTTATCCGCATCAGGCTTGGCCTCCTCCAAAGCCTGGAGATATATCCTAGCCATGACCCGAGGGTAATCGTCCATCCAGGATAGGTTGCCCTGCTTCCAAGTACGAAAATACATATCCTGCAGCATATCATCCATCATCCCCTCGTTCTCCTCAAACTCCCTCATACGGGCCTCAGAAACCGACAACTTTGCAACGGCAACATCCCTCTCCAATCGGTATCTCGAGCAGTCAGCTTGAAGGGATCTCCTCATCGCCTCCATCTCCTCCTTTAGCTTGGCCTGAGCAAGCCCTGCGGCTTCGAGCCTTCCAGATAACTCCTCTACCTGCTCAAGATCCGCTCTCCGAACCTCATCCACTGTTGCGATGGCCGTGTCAATTCGTTTCTTGCAAGCAGCCTCCATCTTTCACAATTCTGCCTTGCTAGCCTCTTCCATGGTTTTCTTTAGTCGTCTGGAGGCCGCCTCATGCTGGGAGATCTGAATGGCCTGATCGGCAAGCTGTTTGGCCTGATCGGAAACCATTAGCCGCAACCGAATGTTAGCACTTCCGATTTTCTCTCCAGCCTTGAACAGTCGGGCGTGATGCCTCATCAACTTCTTGGTCTCCTCAGCCACCCGATCGATGTTTTCCTTGGCCTCATCCCCCATAGTCACAATCCGAGTGGTCAACAAGTCGAGATCCAAAGACTTAGCCTCGTCAAGCACCCTTACCATAGGATTGCGGGGTAGGAGGTGCTCACCGGTAACCTCATCGAAGGAAATATCATGAGAACTCGGGTCTAGATCTGGATGACCCGCAAATGGGTTACGAGCCAAGTCGGGACGATCAACATGAGTAACGGTAGGATTCTCTGATGGATGCGGAGATAGTATGGACTCAGTATTTTCCCCCGTGATGTCATGGAACGCCTCCTCTTTCTCTTTTGAATATCCTCTTCAATGACTCCGAGGATAGGACGGTAGCCGACTACGCCCCCGGAACGGTCAGTCGAGGGCTTCGGTTTAGCAGAAGCTTTGAGGAGTTTGAATTGCTCAACGCGGTGCCGAATGTCTGATGTCTTGGCCGTCTTACCCGTTCTTGGAATAAAAACCAAGTGTTACAAGCATGCATGAGACTATAATCCAAGAAACATGTGAAGATAAAAGAGGAGTCAAAAATTCACCTTGAACCGCCGGAGTTGCCCTAGCTGAAATGCTCTCAGAAGATGGACCAGCACCAGTCCCAGCCTTATCAGATTTCTTCGGTTTCTCCACCAAGGCCGACCCTTCCTCCAACCCCTCAAAGGCTTGGCGGAAAGCATCATTCGTCCACTCTTGAATCTCACCTGCTTGCCCAGAGGTCAAGGCACCAACGCCACTACCACTCTGTCCTTCGTCACCATTACCACCATCGCCTTCTCCATCACCTCCGCTCTCCTCCTCGCCTCTTTCCTCCTCTCCAATTTCCTCCTCCGGAATATCTGGGCATGTGCTGGGAGAGGGTCTATCAGATTTCCTGAGCTTCTTCCCCCCGACGACTGGAGGTATCGAGAAGGGTTTCCTCTTGCCGCTTTTTGTCGTGGCCCCTCCTTTGGCTTTGGCAGCTCTTTCCTCAGCCGTATCCCTCTGCATGACCACAGACTGATGTGGTAGAATCAAGTTGTGTCCCAGGAGAGTGGCATTCCTGATTAGGTAAGAAGCTGACTATCCCTTCCCGAAATGGCCTCTATCTCCGCGGCCATCTGAACCAGGTAATCATTCTCCACGACCGCAAAGCCACCTGTCGCTAGCAAGAAATAAAAGCACATAAGAAGAAGCATTCCAGTCAGAACGAAAATTATAAATAAGCTTCAACTTACAGCCAGAGGTGAAGCGGTGGATCGAAACGGTGTCATCCTGGACGAAGAACCATTCCTTCTTAAACATGGTGAACTTTGAATACAAGTCCAAGACCGGCTTGAAGGACACGGCCGATTCCAAGCTAATGTATGGAGATCCCTTCTTGTAACCTCTCAAGTTATATAGGTACCGAATCTCCCGGTTGGAAAGGGGGCGCCCGTACTTTCTCTAAAAAATCACAAATAGGCACACCAAGATAGCGTAGGAGTTGGGCTGGAGCTGGAAAGGGGCCACCTTCAAATAGGTGACGAAGCTAACTATCCAAGCATTGATTGGAGGAATGGCCCCACACATGCAGTGGTACCTACTATAAGCGAAGTATCCTTCAGGGTGATTATATGGCATGACCCCCTTCCCTGGCAACAGCATGCGTGCTCTATCAATCCCAAAGGAGCAAGAGATGACATCAAGCTGCTCCTCTTTGAGGGAGCTCGGAAAGCAATCAGGAGGAGAGTTCAGAAGCTCTTGAGGGCCATATCCGTCCACTAGTGATCTCGGGGTGGGTCCCTGTCGTCCCGGTCCTGGCTGGGCTGGGGGCACCACAGGGAACTCTCTTCTGTCTGTAGATTTCCTCTTATCTGATCGAGTTTCCACCTTATGAGACATTTATCTGCAACACAAGGAAGCACGTTGTTAGAAGTAGAGATATAAAAAACAAGTACGTACAGTCTAGAATTTCATTCATAAGTCGAAACATAAAAAGCTAAAGATTCATTCAGCACACGGAATCCCCGAGTTCATTCAGGAGTCCCAACCTAAAGTCCATTCGACAGCTCAAGAGCAAAAGATCATTCGGCAAGTTCATTCGGTACTCGGAATCCACGAGTCCATCCGGTAAGTCAAATATAAGAGATCATTCGGTACTCGGAATCCACGAGTGCATCCGGTAATTCAAGAACATAAGATCATTCGGCAAAAGAATGTCTCACTTGGTTCGGCAATCAGAATTGATTCGGCACTTTAAATAGTTCGGCAAATGAGACTGATTCGGCACTATAATTGGTTCGGCACTATAATCAATTCGGCGGGTAAGGAATGAAGGAAGCCTAAGGCCAATACTTATAGTCAAAAATCAACAACCGGACCAACTGGCTCGGCATACAAGACCGGGAGAGAATCCCCCAAGCTAAAACAAAGCGTGACATATACTGACATATGCCCCACTTTGGGGGGCAAATGTTGGGGGCGTCTCCACCCCCATCGAACCAAAGGAAAGGAATTCGAAACCGGACCACTTCTCTGCTGAACCAAACACCTACTGAACCAACCCACCTCCAACAACTACCGAACCAAAGCATAGCCGAACCAGGCTCCATCCACTCACCATCGAACCAGGCTCCATCCACTCACCACCGGACCATCTCCATCCACTCATCACCGGACCATGTCCCACCGAACCAACCCACCTCCACACGCTGCCGAACCAGAAGCAAGGGAGGACACGACCGGACCAACTCTGCCAGGCCAGATTGCTTCAGCCCAGGCCCACCAGCAGCTATATACATCCAAGACCCCTGCCCCTAGCCTCACTCAATAAATAGAGGGGCAGGGGTACAACAATGAGGGACAAGTTTGAGAGCTCAAGCACGGATAGAACTTTCAAACAACTTTCAGATACTTGTAACCAAAGCTTTGTACTTGTAATCTGAACAGAAAAGGAGAATAACATATAAAGTGGACGTAGGCACATTTCGGCCGAACCACTATAAATCTGTGTGTCTTTTACAGTTTAGTCCATCTATTTTATATATTTGCATAAATCACCCAAATCACTAAGAACAACACATAATCAACTAAATCGTACGACTTGGAGGTGTTTGCTCATTTTTTGTGCAAACATATAGTTTGTGTAATTAAATAAAATTCTAAAACGTTTTTATTTTTTGGAAATAATCTTAGTTCCCCAAATTTACGAGATACATTTGAAGATTTACATGTTTGTTTTGCTATATTTGGTAAAAAATTATGAAGTTAATTTTCTTATAAGGGAAATAATTTGGATCTGAGATGTATAGTTATTTATGATTATGAATGACATGGATAGATCTGAGATGATAATGTTGTTTATTTTAAAAAATTTAACTATTGAGAATAAACTTTCTCTTTAAGATATCCATTTTAATTTTATTATTGAGTAATCTCGAACCTAGATCTGAGATGAAATTATGTTACTTTACTATTGTTTGTTCAATTGATTCACATATTTCTATAATGAAATCATTTTGTTGTGATAATAGTTATATCTTAGATCACATAAAGGTTAAATGCATTTATTTTTATCATAAATGTATTAAATGCATTGGTTATTGCAAATTAAATAATATTTTATGTTTGTGTTTGGAATAAGAATTGATGTATGATGTACTATTTGATGTATATATTTTGATAAATAATGTATGGCGTAATGGAAGAATTAGGTTTAACAACAACTTGAAGTTGTGCAAAGAAATTATTTTAATAGAAGTTGTATAACTAAAAATCCAAGACTTGAAGTCTTGAATTATGAATAGAATTTCTGATAAAATTTACAAGCTTGAATTCTTATCGGTATCTTTATTTTAATTTGTCAAAATGTACAAGCTTCTAAAAAGGAAGTTTACATAAAATTTGAGAACCTGAAGTTTATAACAAATTAATGAACTTGTTCATGAATTAGAAGCTCGAAACTCTATTGAAATTGTGCAAAATGATAAAGTTGTACTTCTCGAAGAAGTTAAAGGAAATTAATAAATTATCATACGAGATAATGATGCTGCATTCAAGAGATTACAAAAAATCTCAAAATGAGTTATGCCTTACCTTATATCTTCGCATTTACGTTGTCTTAACCAAACATCCTGAAGATATTATGTTATATGATATTTCAAACATCATCAGATGCGTGTGTATATTAATCTCTTGAAGATGTGTTTTATAGATTTATTTATCTTTATATTGCAAAATTCAACATCCCAGAAGAGATGTTATAGTAATTTTATTTTTGTTACATTGCAATTCCTTAAAAGAAAATAATATATTCCCTGAAGGAATGATGATATAATTTTTTTGAAGTAATAACAATAATTTATCCAAAAAAATGATATTGTATACCAATGTTACACTCCAGAAGTAGTGGTTTTATCTCTTGCATCTTACTTTCAGTTGGTGAATCTAATTTTGTCATTGTATTTAAAGTTTTATATGCCATTTTAAAAGTAGTTGCAACAACAATCTCTAGCATGGATATTTTATGCTACTGAAAAGTAGTAATTATGTAACTTATATCAAATAAATATTGTATATTGATATGCATTCCAATAGTTCATATATATACCTCTAGAAGAGAAAGTTCACCCGAGAAGTAGTGATACTAAAATATCTCTAAAAGAGATTTATAAATTTGAAAATAATAACATATCTCTAGAAGAGATTTATTTATATATTTGGTAATTTTATTAAACCAAATAAGTGTACATAAATATGATTATGAAGGATCCTAATTTAGTTTAGATTAGATCCAATAGATTTAAGATTATCTCAAGAATATATTGTCCTATGTTCATATGTCTAATTATACCATAAAGGTCATATTTTTAGTTATTATTTCATAAGAAATATTATATGCATAATCATTTCTTGAAGAAATATCTCTAAATATTCTCCTGAAGAGATGGTCTATGTTTCATATCATAATTTTCATGCAAGCTATGCACAATCTTTGATTATAATTCATCCCTTCTCCACCAATCAATCCATATAAAGGCATTTCCATATTTTCAAGGGTAGTTTTGCATTTTCAAGGAAATTATTTAATGCTATTAACGAGATTAGATCTAGAGCTATCAAAAGGATGTAAATAAGAAATTATAGTCGCTTTTATAGATTATATTTGGTTGTCTTTTATTATATTGCAGTAATGTTTTTGTTCTTTCACTGTAACTACTATCAGATATGAGTTCTTATTTTATGAAATGCATTAATTATATACCCATGAACAATATTTTGATGCTTATACATTTTTATTTCCATTGATAGTTGGTAATATGATAAATATAGCCAAGCTTTAATTTAATACTTTGGACTTATTAGAAGATAACTTTTTGTCATGAATATTAGATGGTGACATTCAATTACAATCTTAATGCTTAGAATATGCCATTAAAAATGATAATAATATGTCACAGTAGGATAAAACAAAGGCTCTTATATTTTAAAGTGTCACATCCACGTCAATCTTAAAATAAGACATTTAACTGGAAAAAAAAATCATCTTTACTTATGGAACTCCCTGAAGGTGCGTTATAACCACTAGAAGATGGTCACACTTCCAAACACTAAACAAAAGTGGTTGAACCTGAAGTTTCAACCAGCTGGAAGTTGGTGCTTGTATGTTTTTCTTTTCAAAACTAATTGAAATAACATACCGATGAATGTTGTGTTTTAATTAGTAGTCCATTTTATTTTATTTTGGAAAGTATTAGCATTTATTTAATGCTTACAAATTTTAATAGTTGACTAACTATATTGTCTTTAATTCTTAAGATATGGATCACTAATATTTGAGTGATAATATATGCCTACTAGATAGTGCAACTACTCATATGATTTTGAAAAACCAGAAGTTTTTCTATGAACTATCGGAAAATATTTTAGCTAAAAATTTCAACCATAGCAAATTTGCTATATAATTGAAGGGTCCGGAAGAGCCCATATAGTATTACCAAATGCTACATATATCTTAATTCAAAATACATTATACTCAAGCAAATTTAAAAGAAATTTCTTTTGAGTTTTGAGGACATATAAATGAATGGCTACCATATTGGAACTATAATGAAAACGTCATAGAATATCTTTGCGTTATCTCTATAAATTAAAAGCTGGAAGCTTATGTTAGAAAATTTTGATACAATTTCAACTGGATTATATTTCACGAAATTTGGCATAATTGAATGCCATTTTAAACATGAGACAGAAGCTCACAAATATCACTTGAATGAATCTTATCAATCGATAAAAGAATTATCCTCCTATTATTAATATGTATGGTGTATTTGCTAGTAGCAATATGATAATGGATCAGAATGAGAATCCAAAGATGATTATTATTTAATGTGACAATGTTTGTCAACATTGAGGGGGAGGATAAAGGGATACAAGTTCGTTTTGATGATCAATGTCAAATATTTGTTAACATGTATAGTGATGCAAAATATTAAGTAACTTGAATAAATTATTAATATCCCTAGTAGACTTTCTCCAATATAGATTTGAATACCCGAAGTATCAAAATGTGTAAACCATATCTGAAATATGGTACAAAAATCGGTTCGAAATACTTTTGGAGTAAGTAATAAAGATGCCAAATAAAAGATGTGAGTGTTCTTGAAGAAACACTTAAGGGTGCACTTGAAGAGACTAATGACATGACTGTCAAATTACCCTAGAAGTGGTTTAGGTACCTAAAACATGATAATCAAAGATATCTCAGTAAATCATGTCTAGAACTGACAATAAATACTTATTGATGATAAATTTATAAATAATTAAGCGCTTATGTTTGTAAATAGATTAAGAATCTTGAATTAGGGAAAAACATGACTGGCCATCATGAATCCATTAATAGTAGAGAAATATGGATATGTAGTCCACAAAGTACCGGAAGTACTTGAAATGTTTAATATACCCTAAAGGTATAAATGTGGTTTAAATCATATTAAATAATGAAAGTATATAAATTCTTAAAGAATATAAATAACTTTCATTGTAATAAAGAATGCAAAGAATAAGGAGAGTAGATTTCAACCTACTTTTAAGTATTGTTGTAATGGAAATCTTGATATAATTCATGATGAGTAGATTACTTTCTATTTTTAAGTATCGTTGTAATGAAACTCTTAATATCCATTGAAGTGATAATTGCGATATGCAAATACTTATTAAAGTATACAAATTTCTGAAGAATATATATAACTTTATAGTTATAAAGAATGCAAAAGACATGAAGTGTAGATTACAAATTTCTTCTAAGTATTGTTGTAATGAAAATCTTGATATACTTCAAGATGAGTAGATTACTTCCTGCTTTCTAGTAATGTTGCAATGAAATTTTTAAATGTATAGTTGCAATGCGCAAAACTAATTTGAAGCACAAAAATGAAAGCACATGAAGTGTTTTTCATAAAAGTAGCATACAAATGCATAAAATGCAAACCATATTTGGAAGAAACAATCTTAGAAAATTTGATTGTATCAAAGGAAACTATTAATGAATTGTATTATTAACGAGATTCATATTTATAGATTCAGAAGTATCTATAACCAATTTGAGTTATCAAAATACGAATATGAATTCAGAGGAAAATTTTAAATTAGAGAGAGCATCCATAAGTATTTTATAATGCACTATTTTTCCTTAACTAAGATTTTTCCCACTGGGTTTTTATTAGGAAGGTTTTAAAGAGGCATTATCTTGATCCAAAAGTATCAACTTCCTATTAACATTTGAAAATAAGTTACAATGTACTCTTTTTCCTTATTTAAGATTTTTCCCACTGGGTTTTTCTTACTAAGGTTTTAACGAGGCAATGCCTTGATCTAGAAGAATCAAACATCTTTTTAAGAAATAACATCTCAAATATGTTATTTAAGTTAAATTGTATTTTTACCCTTAACTAAGGTTTTTCCAATTGGGTTTTCCTTTGTAAGGTTTTTAATGAAGTATTATATTGATTCAGAAGTATCAAACTCTATTTGATTCTGTAAATTACTGAAATATTTCATACTATATTATACTCTTTTTCCTTCACTAAGATTTTACCCATGGGGTTTTTCTTAGTAAATTTTTAACGAGGTATTAGTTTGATGCAGAAGTATCAAACTTCATTTGAAGAAATGAGAAAATAAGATATGTCATTGTACTCTTTTTTTTCCTTCATTAAGATTTTTCTCATTGAGTTTTTCTTAGTAAGGGTTTTAACGAGGCATTATATTGATCCCGAAGTATCAATATCTTAGAAGGAATATCATGGTATGATATCTACGATTTCAAGTTGCACTCTTTTCCTTGTTCAAGGTTTTTCCATTCGGTTTTCCTAATAGAGGTTTTTAATGAGGCAATAGACAATATCTATATCGACTAAATCGGTAAATGCAAGCAAGATAATAATGAAGGGGAGCAATCATCATACACATTTCGAAATGGAAAATTTCAAGTTATCAGAGCATTTAAAATTTTAAAGACGAGTATTCAAGGGAGAGTGTTACAATATATGTAAATCATGAAATGAATATGCTTATATGTTGTTTTGTTTTGTCCCACATCGTGGAATATGTTAAACCCTTAACTTTGAAGCCTTTACATAAAGGAGGACTATGTAACGTAAATACATCTCTAATTTCAGAAAAGAATAATATTTCTTCGACTCTTTGGACATCTCCTTTTTCATTCTGTAATAATACCAACGGTTGCTTCCTCTTCTCACTTCAAACTAGATCCTAATTTTGTTATTCAATGCCTCGCCTGTTACTTCCGAATTTCATTTTTAACGTAATCATGCTAATTAATATCGCGCCCGCAAATTTTCCTTTTCATCTCTGACTGAACTCAAATCATGCTAAATAATTTGGTTGAATTTTGACAGCAAAAGGAATCTACAACGCTCGCTTCTGTTTCAAAACGTAGACATGTAGCAATCCTCCTTCGGTAGCCTTTTTCCACATCTGTTATCGCCTTGGCTTGCATTTTAGGTACTTCTTAATCCTTGATGTTCATTCACTTCTTTCAGTTGCTGAAATTCATTTAATTTTTGGTGTAAATCCTCTTCCTTCGATTAACTTAAATTCGTATGTTTTTACCATTTGTTGCATATGCATAGATTTAAACCCACCGCTATTGATTCCTTCACTGGCTTCAAATACATTTCAGGTTCGCTTTGCATTCATTGATATATTTTTAGCGCTATCATGTCATTAGACTTGAGTGCCATCTTTTTTTTAAATCAACGAGTGTAAATTTTTATTCATTAATTTACCTTAGATGTTGGATTTTCACTATAATTGACCAATACATTTTAGGTACAGTTTAGTTTTGTTCATGGGTTTATCCAGAAATGCTTTAGCTGCTTTATTTATATAGTTTCCTATTTACTATAACTTTTCACTCATTGATATTTTTTATCATAGACTGGAGTGCTAGCTATTTTTCTTAATTGATGAATTTTTGTTTTCACTCGGTTTAAATATCAGTATTCTCATTTACAGTAAGATGCTTGATTTTCACTATAGCGGTCTTATAGATTTTGGGTACAGTTTAGTTTTGTTCCTAGGTTCATCTACAAATGCTTTAGCCCTATTTACTTCACCCTTCCATTCATTGATACTTTTTTTTACTACATTACTATTTGATCAGGCTTGCGGCCTAACATTTTTTTTTTAATGGAGAATTCAAGTTTTCACTCATTTTGTTACTGTATTTTATATGTAGCAATCGAAATATATCGGCGTCAAATTGTATGTTATGTAAAAAGGGTCATAAATTCTTTGCGTTTAGCCTTTTCCTTTTTTTAATTTGAATTTACCATCGCTTAAACTTGGAAATTAAGTGAAAGAACCCATACTGCAAAGTCTCATATTTAAACGTACTTGTTTTCCATTCTGATACAGTTGAGGGCTGGCCATTTTTTTAAAACTCTATTTTATTGTCTGCATTTCAACTCATCTATCTATTATTTATCATATTAGATCTCTATGCCCTTTCATTTCCTGTTTTCCAAGAAAACATCGGTGAGCCGCATGGCCTTTCTTTAGCATTTCAGATTACAATCATCTATTTATTATCCTGTATATTATTGTTTACTGTTATTTGTTTTAACCCATTTTTGTAACATTTCCTTTTTAAACTTCTTGAGTTTTGAGATATCTTTGAATGTTTTGAATAAGTGATCGGTGCAATTTATTTTTTCAATAGAGTAGTAGATGTGCATGTGTGAAGTGATGAATTTGCATGGTTAACACTTTATGGCCTCCTGATTGATATTTTCTTGAAATATCATATACCTGCAACTACCAGTTGGAAAAATACATGCACATTCTACAACACATGCACCATGCCAGTTTTAGTGTTTGCAGTTATCTCAATAAAGATTAAATCTGATCAAAAACGTTCTTTTTTTTTTGTTGCAAATCCAGTAATAAATTTGGCTTTTACTGAAATCATAAATGGATTTTAGTATTTTTCAATTTTGCAGTTATCTCAATAATAATTTTCACTTTCATTGCTTTCATTACGTGTTTAGTACTTCTAATATGAGAAATAAGATACGTGGAAAAACTAATTAGGGAAAGTTAAAAAGTGGTCTGAAATTTCCACAAATCAGCATAACGTATCATTCAGCAATCCAGGTGGTTGTTTCTTTTTTCAGTGAATTATAAAAGAATGAAATTTTGATAACTGAATGATGTTTTTCATATCTAATTGTTACCATTTATTGATTGTATATGTAGTTTCAAACTTTTATTCCTTTTCTTACCATTTATTTTATTGTCTTTCCCTAATCTTAGCCGTTATTATGTTTTTTCATTTTCTTTGTTACTAGAATCCATGGTTCAATTAGTTTTGTGGTTTATTAATTTATTTTTTCTTCCTTCTGTCATTGAACACATCACATTGAAATCGGTGAGTGACCTTCATACTCGGATATATTTCTGGCAATTGTTACTTGGAAGTGTGGGTTGCACTCAAAATTCCAATTTGTTCCCATCGGCAAATTAGTTCAGTTTTAAAGTGTAATGATGCATTTTTAAGTAGTGAAATTTATAGAAGAGAGAGGAGGGAGGGATATATGAAGGAAATATCCAAGTATACATCATAATGAAGTTTCTTTGTTACGGTACCTTTGACCATTTAATTTTTACTGCTAAATCGGTACTTTCAAGCATTTAGTTTTTACTTGCTGTATCAGTACCTCTGATCATTTAATTTCATCATTAGAGCAGTATCTTTCTCTATCATATTATGCTGGAAGTTTGATTTTTCGTTGCCATGCTGGTTAATTTTAATGCATGTTTGCCATGTTGCATAGAATATTTTGCCAATTTCGAGAATTACCATATTTCAAATTATGTCATCCTTGATATCTATGTCTATTTGGGTGAAATTTAATTATCTTAAAGCATGTTCTTTGTTGCTCTATGTGTTTTTAGATTTGTCTTCAGAAAGCTGTATTTCCATCCCTAGGTTGATTCTATTCAATGGAGTTTTGCAGTAATTTCTCTTGCTTTTTTCCCATGATGGTTTAATTTTCTGATATGAAGACTTTCCAAGGTCAGCATGAAATGGTATGTTGTTTCAATTAAAAATCTATTTTCTTTTTGGTGCAAAGTATATTACTTATACATCAATCTCATAATTCTTTCCCAATTTATATACATGTTGAACATGTACAACAATATCAAAACTTGCTTTTATGTGTATATGTCTTACGGTATCCATATTCTTATGTATAAAACAGACACGTATGTAGCGATAAAATATGTCTTTCCTTGGTCATAAGACCATCTTAATGACTTCAATAGTGGGTGTATGGTTCTGTTCTGGTGAACGTTTCAGATATCATGGCTTTGGACTGACTAATTAGACAAGGATAGGCATGATTATTCTGTCTCACCTTAGCAGAGAGAGAAGTGGATGGTCTGAAGTTGTGCTTATTAGAACTTGAAAGAGATTAAATGACAGGTAAAATACCAAAAATTGCTTTTTATATGTATGTCTTATGGTATCCATATTCTTACGTATAAAACAAATACATATGTAGCAATAAAATATGTCTTTCCTTAGTCATGAGATCATCTTAATTACTTCGATAGTGGGTGTATGGTTTTGTTCCAGCGAACGTTTTAGATATCTTGGCTTTGGACTGGCTGATTGGACAAGAATAAGTGTGATTATTCTATCTCACCTTAACCGATAAAGTTTGATTATCAAGTTTTTGGATGAGCCTAGGGTGAGAACTTTGCCAATTGTGAACTGTTGTTTTTTTATATTACAACTACTAAACTACATTTTTACTCATTTTTTCACTCATATACGATCATTGAATAGTTTCAGCTGTTAGAAGATATTTGTTGTTTTTGTATATGTCCAAATGTAACGACCCGATTTTCAGATAGTTAGGGAAAAGAAGAAAGAGATAGAAGAAAATGAAGAACATAAACACCAACATCTCACATTTGCAGCGGATAAAATATACTAACAAATAATAACAGTTATACAAAGAAAAACTGTACTTGTCAAATTTCATTTTAATACATCAGAGTTACAACATATATGCAAACACTGGACAGATACAATCAACATGACTCAGATATATACAACAATATAATACATCGGGAACACTCCATACGTTCCTGTCATCCAGCTCGTCTCCTGAGCTCCAGAACATCCTTACCTGAAAATCTGTAATACTCGGTCTGACCCGAACATTACATCAAAGTAACACCCGGGTCAGGCTGGAAACAACGTGAGTAAACCCATCTAATATAAATTTCAAAAGCATACAACTTATATATAATCCGGGTAACTTGTATCAATTACAAATTCACAAATTGTTATAGACATCACTTATTTCACACATCAATTTCTAAGTACTAATACTTAGATTAAATGGTCAGATTTACTTAAATCATTCCATTTCAGTCTGTTGATTTCACATATCAATTTATATAAAATCGAAATGGTTTCGGGTATTAACTAATACCCGACTCCGATCTCTTCGAATCCAATGTCATCTTAACCCAAGTTTTTCAAGTGATTAAATTTTATATACTGGATGTCACTTTTACACAACAATTTATTATAGTTAACTACATTATCTCTGTTCAATCCAACATATCATATTACAAAAACATTTCATTTCACAAAGCATCACAATCACATATCAGGGATAACAAATAATCCAAGGCATTCAAATATCATTCAATCATTCATAAGCAAGATAAATTAGTCATACCATTTCTGATTAATTTAATTAACTACCAATGAATTAAATTAATTACTTTATTACTTATAAATCTTGCTTATTTGATCATTAATTAATTATATTCAATTAATTATTCATCCTTTAATTATTCATCTTGATTAATCATCCTTGATTAATCATTCTTTAATTACATTAAGTAATGAATCTTTGATTAATAACACAATTTAATTAACTCTCACTCATTCACATTAATTACACTTATCCTTAATTAATTACTCAAATTAATTATACTATAATTACTTTCATTGACTAATTATCTTTTAATTAATCACACTCATTAATTAGCTAAGCCTTGATTAATTTTACTCAAATAATCAATCCTTTAATTAATTACACTGAGTAATTAATTCTTAATTACTTTCCTTAAGTAATCTAGTCTTAATTACTTTCATCAAGTAATTACCCCGGTGATTAATTATCTTCTGTTAATTAACCTTTAATTATTAATTTACTTAACATTTAATTACTAATTAAATTAAATCAATCCTCAATAAATTTGTCCTTTAACTTTAGGTAATTAATCTCTAATTACTAATCAATTTATCCTTAACTATAAATTTATTTAATTTCTAATTAATTAACTCAGTTACTTAATTTACTTAATTAATCTCAAACCATTAAAATCTTATTTAATCTTTAAGGTAAACCATTTTCTTATTAATGACAAATTATCATTAACATTTTAAACTTGATTTAATATACTACTTAAACACTTGCCATTTGAAATAACTCTAAACTTGGGGAAAATATCTAATTTTGTTTTGTTTAAAAACTTATATTCTTTCCTTAAACTTGAGGACTTGAATCCTTCTTTTCTTTTTAAAATTTAACCTGGAATTGTTCTTCCACTTAAACCTGGCTCATTTCAGCTTAGTATAAATTTTGAAACTCTGGAAACAAATTTCCTCAAAACTGTAGCTTAACCACTACAGACCCGAGCCAAAACTTGGAAAACCTGATCCAATACACGAGTCTTCAGCTGCCTCATCTATTTCGAGTAAAACACGAGTATTCCCAAACAAAAACCCGAGCACACACACTTCTTCCCCAAAACAAGTTTCACATGTGCACGAAAACGTGCACGTTCACCTACACCGATGAACCACGGCACTCCGACCATCGATGTTGATCTCGACACTTCACCGGCGATCCACGAAACCCATCTCGATCGTCCATCACACTTGATTCAAACGAGAATCGAAATCGACCTCAAAACCCACACGACCTGAACCATACGCCATCGGAAATTTGACTGCCACCGTCGATCTAGACCTCGAGACACCACGCCGTCCTCATCATGGCTCCGCCGCGCCTTCCAGCACCCACGGCACACCTCGTGATCCACTCCGATCGCTTCTCGTCGCCGCGAAACCCATTAGAACTCTGACGACACACACATGGTATAAAACCCTACCTTGCCTTCTCATATCCACGTCGGTCGTCTAAAAATCCCAACTCCATTTTTCTGATGATCACCTCCTTCCTCTCAACCTTCAGATTCAACCACGTCGGCCAACTCGTCATTGATCGACTGAATTTGCTCGAAATAACCCAAACGTTCATCTCGGCAATACTCAACAAATTCTAAACTAAAAATCGTGATATAACCATTAAAATTCACGGTTTCTTATCACTGCTTCAATCATGAGATCAAATCTCAAAATTTAATTTATAAAATTTTGGCCCAAAAACAAGTTTCACTGTAAATTTGAAACCTTCGAGCCAATTATACATTTTAAATTCCTGTAATTATTTTTTGGAGTGATGTCACATAATTTCAAACATTTTTCATTTACAAAACAAAGGCTATTAGAGATTAAATGATGAGATATTGGATTTTGAGAGAAATCAAATCCTATAGTTTATCAACAGAGTCTATTTTAAGTCTACACAGGCATTCAATATTCACACATATACATGCATCCATTTCAATCCAAATTTTTAGGCTAACAACATGATTTACATTCAGATATCACAGTGAAATCCAGGTTTTAAAACTGCTTTTAAAAAAAAATAGTTTACTCACCTTGCATTATTTGAACAGAGCAATTTTGAAGTTGCTTTGATTTTTAAATTGAAATTTTGAGACTGCAAACCAATAACAGAGCTATGTTTTTATTTATACAGACATACAGTTGATCATCAGCAATTATATTGTAATTTCCAGGCAAAATACTTTTATAAATCTATACGAACCATATTTCTAACTTCATTTATCATTTCACAATTAATCATGATGGATTAAATCTTAAATAGCCAAAGGTTTTACTCACCTGTTTACTGAGAAAAGAGGAAACCAGAGAAAGCTGGAAATTTGGTCAGCTACTTGAAACTGAGATGTTGTTTTGCTTGATTGAATCTGGATTTGTTCTGAGTTAAATTTTGAATTATGTTGAGCTTCAGCTATTAGATTGCAAAGGCTTGATGCAGTTTTGAATTAAAATCCTTCTCTGGCTTGTTACAGGATTTTTTTTTTGGTTTCTCTTTTTTTTTTTTCATTGTGAACACGTTTTCGTCTCTTTATTATTTTTATTTTTATTTTTATTTTTATTTTAAAACGAATGACACTTGTTGAAATTCATTACACTTGTTGATTTGTTAATTCCTTTAAGCTACACTTGTTATTTGTGAAAATTTTATGTTTAAATCCTCTTTTTAAATAATTTTATAAATCTTGTTTTAAACCCTCTTTAGCTTATGTTTATATAATTATGTAATATGACATATGGTATAATATCATATCTATATATTTCCACATTTTCTCCTTACTATATTCATAAAATCTTTTAAAGAAAATAATATAGAACTACCTATATTCTAATAAAAATGGAACATACATTATTATTATTATTATCATTATTAGTTTTCCCAATTTATTTTAAGATTTTTATCCTTGGATTTCAATCTCAAATTCAAATTAAATTTAAATTGACTCATATACATATTTAAACAAACACACATTACATTTGTTTGAAAATAATGATTTGCAAATTTTAAATAATTATACTTGAAGATTATCAAATAAATATCTATCCAAGTATAAATACTTATCATCAGATTTATTTGTTCAATATATAAATCAATATTCTATTAATTAACCCAATTTGTAATCAATTACAGACGTCCAAAAATTCGGGTTATCACATTCCTCTTCCATTTGAATCTTTTCGTCCTCAAAAAGGAACGAAGCAGAATTTATTAAAATACTTAATATCAATTAAATCACTTTTTGATCATTTTTAAAACACTTTAAAATTTATATAATATTTCCAAAATAGTTTAATAAAAATATCATTTTATAACTCAATGTTTCAATAAGTTCATCCTCGTTCTTACAGAAATTCGGTCATACGTTGATCAGGCGTAAGATAGAAAATATATAAGTACTTGGTAAACCCGTTTTAAACATAGAGGAAATATCTTTGGTTGCGAGTCGAGAGGCTGGCCGTAAAAGCAAACCCGAGGTATCACTGTAAGCCACGGTGGTTTTCAGTTAAAACCTGTTATCATAAATAATATCACTTTTGAAGAAAAAAGCAATAACACGTGGTCAACATTATTAAGAAGAGAACACTGCATGAATCTTCAACTATGCATATTGAATTCAAATGTCTAAGTCTGTATTTCATACAGTTCGTCCCCACTGTTGTACTTATTTGTTATTTGTGAAATCCTAGCAATGCTGAATTTATTGTCGATTTGTCGTTTGCTAAAATAATGTCTCAAAAATCACAATTGATGGTAAATGTAACCGCTTTTAATCTCCTCATATTTTCTTATTTCAAAACTCAAGTCAACCGTTATATTCTTGATTGTTTGTTGTTAATGATATTAAGTTAATATTTTTCTTACATATACAAAAAAACTAAATTAAGTTCTTTTGAGAAAAACTAATTAGTTATTTATCCATATATAAAATAGTATAATCCATAAAAATACAAATTACACCACATATATCTCAGGAAAATACAAATCCTAAAAATATGGATGTTTTAAGTGATATCTATGGAATAATTTATGCAATCTACCATTTAAGACTTTTCTAGACAACATACTTCATACAAACCACATTATACGCTAATAATTATGATCGCATCTCATGTTCTGTAGAATCCATCATTATCCCTATCCATATGTTTAATTATGCAATTCTACATAGCTAACTAATAAGTGATTTTCTAGGCATGAAAATTGGTTATTGAATTTTCATTTGAAGTAGTTCTTTTAAGGTATAGCGTTCAGAGTTGCATTGGTTTGCAGCTGCCTTTAGCTATAGTCATCAGAAAGACATACTTGCTTTGATAAGATTGGTAGGATAGGGTTTATTTGGGGATCAAGCTCAATATCACGCAAGGTTTTCGTTGTGATTACCGAGTTAATTCAGTATGGATTATGTTTTTTTTTTTTTTTTCACTTTTAACTGTCACTTTTGGTTGTTAATCACGTAAAGGTACTTACTTTAAACTATCACTTCAGGTTATTAATTTATCTATGTACAAGTTTTTATATTGTCACAGACTTTCGCTGATGGTTTTTTTGACTTCGTTATTTTTAGAAGTTGTTTCATGTGATGAATGGCTAATTTTTGAGATGATTGCCATGCTAGAAATAAATACTTCTCATAAGGTGTTAATTCTTAGGCAATAAAGCAGGAGAGATTGGCATACAAGTTAATATTCTTACCGTTTTTGTTTCCTTTCGAAGCATGTCGGCCTTGCCATGTTTCAGCACATTTGAGTCCTTCATAACAAACTGCTATCTTCTTCCTGAAGTTTAATTCTTCATTCTCTACAACAGCGTTCCCAACTATATATTCTATTAGATTGCCTTTTATTTCTCAGGTAACTTCTCTTATTTATTTCCTACTAACTCATTAAACTTTATAGGCCAAGGTTGGACTCATTTGGTTTTGGTGCAAGAGAATTTAGGTAGCACGATTTATGAGCTGTTTTCCACCTTTTCTTTTTAGGATTTTGGAACAATAGGCTGTGGATTTTGGTATAAATGGGTTCAAATTTTGTTGTAATAGGCTAAGCATATCCATTTAATTTCAAGATAATTTCTTAAAATTTACCACCTTCCCGTTTTGGTATAATAGGGTATAAAATTCAAATTCAGGATTTTTAATAAAAGAGCTGTTTCCCACTTTTCATTCTTTACATCGTTTTGAAACAAATGGTAGCAACCACCTCCATGGTTTTAATAACATTCCTATTAATATATAAAATATGTACAACTGGATTGGAAGAGTAAACTTTCTTATGGACTTCAACACTACATAGCCTAATCCCCATTAATACACTACTGATCTAATATGCAAAAATGTATTATTATAGTACACTGCAATATATAGTTCTGCCTTGCCTTCATTTTATCACGTGGATGGCTTTTCATGGCTACTTCGCCATTATTATTTCATGCAATTTTTTTTATGCAATTTAATACATGCTCTTTTTTTACATGCTTCTCTTCTTATGTTAGTAGTATTGTTTATTTTCCACGCGAGTAGATTAGTTTTATTTCTTGCTAATTAGCTCTTCTTTCATTTAGCTCACTTTTTCCTTTTGTTTGTTTCGTGTTGCAAACTACATTTGTTGATTTGATAGCAAATATGAGAAGCTAAACCTCGCCAATTTAGGGGTAATGAAGCTCTCTAATTATGTAGCTTTAACATAACTTGTTAATTTTGATCTCTTTTGTGTTTAAATGAATGTTGATGTGATTTATTGTTTCATATTGAATTTGATAGTTTATGTTGTTCATAACAAATAGGCTATGCTTAAACAATCACAAACGATAATTACCTCTTCATCTACATATGATGATGCTAATGAAGTGAATGTTGAAATTAAAATTTGATGACCTATCATTCTAAACAATAGTTAATAGGTCATGCTTAAAATAGATTTCATTTTCAACTTGTTGTCATTTTTCATGAGAATTAAAAATGATTTAAAGGTTGTATTATAGTTTAATGGCCTGTGTTGGGCTAATTAATAGCACAAATTGTCATAGTTATGATAAGCACATCATTTAAACTCAATTATGATTAAAAAAAAAATCATATTTTCATATTTTGTTGAATTACATGATCTAGAGAGTGGAATTATTTCTAAATTGTCATTTAACTCATAATTTTATCATATTTCTTTTATTAGTTAGTTTATTTACATTTTTAGTTCACACTCTTCAAATTCTTGATTTAATTTGATTGAATAGCGATTTAAAATCTAACAATTTTCTGCGGATCGACCCGTGCTCGCCACGTATTATCATTGTACGCCGTGCGCTTGCGTTAAATTTTATTATAAATTTTTTGGCGATTTTCTAAACCGATAGAAAATTCGTCGTTAAACAAGTTTTTGGCGCCGTTGCCGGGGAGTTGATTTGATTTTTGATTTCTATTCTTCAGATTAGTTTTGTTTAATTTTATTGTGTGGTTGCGTTGTGTGTTCATTTGCATTTAAAATAAAATAAAAATATTTGTTGTTCCGTGTGATTCTTGTGTGCATTTTATTTGTTTGCATCTCTTGCTTTTCATTTGCATTTGCACCTCTTCATTTGTAAAAAGAAAAAGAAAAACACAATTTCAAAACAATTTTTTTATTGTTTTCTTCTTTTGCAACTACGTTCTTATTTTTACATTTGCAATTATTTTCTTCTATTGTTTACAAAATACAAAATAAAAAAAAATAAAAAAACTGTTATTGTTGTGTGCACAATCTTCAAACTGCCTCAAATCAGCCTCAACAATGCACTGACTTGCCATATCACAGTTACACACTTCCACTTCAACTTTCCCTGCCATCACTGCATCTACCTGCATATTTCACCACCCCGCTTACCATTGCAGTCACCCAAACGATCATACCATCCTCTACAAAACTCCCACAATCTGGCCTTTCACCACTGTTCCTCCACTTCCCCTTAAAACTGTTCTGTCAAACTACAACAACAATCTGTCATCAGTCCATTCAACCAATTGCTTCTCTGCTACATCCACCCATACATCATTTCATCCAACATCAAAAACTTCTACCAAGCCTATTCACTGTGCACTACATTAAAGTGCACTGGAATGCTGCACCTCCTCTAACCAAACATCATACCATTTCTTCATCAACCATTTCTACCAAACCATCACTTCAACTGCCTTACCCCTTTGCACAACCATCTCAACCACATCCACTACCCTCCACTTTAACAGTGCTGCCACCATCCAACCCCTGTCAACCATACTTATCCGTTCCTGTCAGTCAACCATATTCAAACAACCACTGTATTTGCAAACTTCTGCAACAGTGCACTGTCAATATCTAACTGCAGCTTCACTTCACGACCACATAGCTACAAACATCACTACCATTCAACTAACCACAATAATCCACCCAGACACTGCCATAACAAAACTGCTATCGACAACCACTCTCAAGCATCACCCTACAGTAGCTGACCAAACTCCACTCACCATCCTCCCAGACAAACAAACAAACTGCCTTAACTGTTATCTACATACACCACCCCTGCCATTGCCTCCAAACATACACTGCCGTCTCTTCCCACTTCACCATCCACTACCACATCAACTGCAGCATCCACATCCTCCGTCTACTGCCATATAACAGTCCTCTCCCATCATCTCTAGCTCACTCATTTCTGCTGCATACATTTCACGACCCCCTACCATCAATTTGTTTTTTGCCACAACATCTACTGCTTCTTCTCCAACCAAACCTATCATTATCAACTTCTACTACACAGACCACTATCATAAACTGCTGCATATACACATACCACAGTACCCCCTTCTCTTTACCAAACATAGCTTCAACCCACCGCAGTTCACATCACAGCAACAAGTTCATCTCCTCTACCACATACAATCCATAACATCCTTCACTTCGTAGCAAAACATCGCAGTACAAGCAACCGATACCAAGTGCAACTTCACCATATACCACTCCAGTCAACACCAAAACCAAAACAGCACTCTGTCACGACAATCCTCCAACACAATCAACCAGTCAACCTCTGCCATTATCAAATTCAACGACAACGTCTGCCTGACTACCATCACCTCCCTTCAATTCAACCCCATCCTACCTACCCTTACACGGTTTATCACTGACCCTTGCTTACCCTCTTTATTTTCTAAAACTACAGTTTACCATAAAACTATACTTCTATACTTCCAGAAACTACAGTTCATCACAATCCACCTCTGCAATTCCATCTAATTGCCTCGAATCCGTCGAACAATGTTCAACTTCGCGCAATCGCAAACACCACGAATCCCCAAATCGAACACCACAAATTGCCTCACCCAAATCGCCTACACTCCAAAAACTTGTTTAACGACGAATTTTTATCGGTTTAGAAAATCATCAAAAAATCTATAATAAAATTTACTGCAAACGCACGGCGTACAATGATAGTACGTGGTGAGTACCGGTCGACCTGTAGGGAATTGTTAGATTTTAAATCTCTATTCAATCAAATTAAACCAAGAATTTAAAAAGTGTGAACTAAAAATGTAAATAAACTAACTAACTAACAAAATAAATTTGATAAAAATATGAGAGTTAAATGACAATTTAGAGATAATTTCACTTTCTAGATCATATAGTTCAATAAAATATGAAATTATGATCTCTCTTTTTTGGTCATTAGTGAATTTAAATGGTGTGTTTATCATAAGTATGACATATTTGTGCTATTAATTAGCCTAACATAAGTCATCAAACTATAACAGAACCTTTAAATCACTTTTAATTCTCATGAAAAATGACAAGTTGAAAATGAAATCTATTTTAAGCATGGCCTATTAACTATTGTTTAGAAATACATGCCATCAAATTTTAATTTCAACATTCACTTCATTACCATCATCATATGTAGATGAAGAGGTAATTATTATTCGTGATTGTTTAAGCATAGCCTATTTGTTATGAACAACATAGACTATCAAATTCAACATGAAACAATAAATCACATCAACATTCATTTAAGCACAAAAGAGATCAAAATTAACAAGTTATGTTGAAGCTACATAATTAGAGAGCTTCATTATCTCTAAATTGGAGGGGTTTAGCTTCTCATATTTGTTATCAAATCAACAAATGTAGCTTGCAACATGAAACAAACAAGAGGAAAAAGTAAGCTAAATGAAAGAAGACATAATTAACAAGAAATGAAACTAATTTACTTGCATATAAAATAAATTACACTACTAACATAAGAAGAGAAACATGTAAAAGAAAAGAGCATGTATTAAATTGTATAAAAAAATTACATGAAATAAAAATGTCTAAGTATCCATGAAAAGAAAGAGAGCTCTCATTTTTATTTTTGATCTAAACTAACTAAGAGAAGAGAGACTAATTACATGAACATAAGGAGTATTTATACAAGTTTAAAACCCTAATTCATATTTTTGATGAATACCTAAACTACCTCTCTAGAAAGTGTGGCCACCAAGTTATCATTAGCTTAAGATAATCCTCCATTTAATTGTGCATGAAACTTTAATGGCCATTAGCATGTGCATTAGCTCCTAATTTGTACATAATGGTAAATGGGTAGGTGGGGTCCTTCATACTTCATAAAATGAATTATTTCCATCTTCATTTCTTTGCATTCTTTTGTGCATGCATATTTTCCATGAAAACATCTTCCATTTGAAGCCAAATTCCTACAAAATAATATAAAAATTTCCAAGTAAATTTTCTCAATTTAATATATGCACAAAAATGACAATTTTGTCCCTGTATGAAAATGAATATACGATGATTTGAAAATAATTGAAATTTTGGCTTAAACACGTTAAAACATCCTATATGATCATTTATTTAATTAAATTCCATAAATATTAAAGTAAAAATATGCACATTTACGTGCACATCAATGGCATGTATGTAATACTCGTAATTTGTATCGAATTTAGACTTGATCTTCCTTATATGCTTTAGTAAATTTGTTATGCTATATCCATATATGGACATTTGACCTTCCATAATGATAATGGTATGAGATATTGAAACATTCAAATGCAAATCTTAAGGCTCATGATAATAACTTAAATCATCTTTTGTTACCATTGACTAGACCATACAGTTGACTATCAGCAGAGTAATAAGACCGATCAGTGAAGAAGAAGAAATGTCTACAGAAGTGGTAACAATTTTGTGCTTTTATAACCATTTATCATTAGTCGATAGGGAAACGCAAATGAAGAAGAACTTATGATCAGGGAGGTCCTATTCATATATTTTTCATATATTGATTAAATTTTATTTTTACTTTGTTTAAGTTAATTTTAGTATCTTTTTGAGCTTAAATTAAAATTATGATTGGAGTATCATGATGAATTTCAAATTATTTTGAAAACATTGGTGTTTTGTTCACCGCTTCAAAAATTGTACAAAGTAATGCTAGAGACCTAGCAAATGTAGGAAACTAATATTAAATGTCTCTAAAACATTTATACTTGTTCTCTATCATAGTTTTAGTTAGTGGTATGGTGCTCTAGACCGAGGCTGTAAAGGTTATGAGGGTCATAAGTTTGGAACCCTGATACATCAAAATGAGTGCTCTACTCGAAAAAAAGTACCACTCTTGTTCTAAAAATACAAATTCAAATGAATTTCAAATTACGGAAGAGCAACGTACTGGCATCTTTACAGTTTTTGTTCCAATATGTTTAATCTTCTTTAACTCCTAGATCTTGATGCTGAAATTTTTATGAACCACTTTGTAGTTGAACTGGGATTATAAATGTTTTAAGTTTAACTACTGTTCAAATCACAAAAGATATCGAGATAATATTCTAAAGTGATAGTAATGGTTAGATTTTATTATTGTTCTTTGTGGTTCTGCTACAAAAGGATATGTTGAGGTGAGAAATGCAATTATTTTGTTGTTCAGCAAGTTCACTTTCACATCTAGCTCCTGATGTTGGGGACTATACTTGAATACTTTTTTTTCACATCTAGCTCCTGATGTTGGGGACTATACTTGAATACATTTTTAATGGCATGCACTAATTTTGTTTAGTATAATTAGTCATCAAACCCAGATGTACTTTTGTTTGGTGTTTGTCTGCATATGCACTATATATTTACAATATGTTGGTAGTTTTAAATCTGAAGATTCAGCAATGTGTGTATTTAGTTGAGTTTACTGTTTAGTAAATATTGAGATGCCTTTGTTATAAATCTTAATATTGAATGGAAGTATATATACCATTATTCTTAAGTATTGTAAACAGGCTTTTGGGCATATGAGTGGACGGTTGCAGAGTAGATGAGAACATGCTACTTTTTGGGGTAAATTTACATGTTTATTATGCTGAATGGATGAAACTAATGTTTTATGGCATTGATACGATTCAACCATACTCATCTACATTTTTAACCAAATCATGTTTGTTTTAGGTTTTCAATTTCATGGTGCTAGGATCTCTCACCAAGTTAGTTTACTCCATGTCACACATCAAGTGATAAAAGAAAGAAGCAACCAAGTGGGTGGTACCCTAATATTGATAGAAGGCTTCATATTGTAAAATTTGACAAGAGATGCTTGAATTTCATGTTGGCAGTTGTTTTGCATTTTGGTTTCACCGTTATATTTCTTCACTTTGGTCAAAAGAAGGGTTGTAAAATGAGGGGACATTATAGCAACTTTATTTGATTATAGAAAAAGGATGTTTGTAACCAAAGAAATGAGTTGATGAAATGCTCAAGATCATCATTACCATAAATATAGCGTAAACATAGTTTGAAAAAGTAATTTCACTTGTATGCATAGCACTGATTCGTAATAATATAACTAATAGAGGAATATAAAGGGAATAGCTTAAGCCTCCTAAGAGACCATATATCTTTAAATACGTGATACTAACACCTACGATGCCATTTTAAGGGTCAATGCACCGTTATTCTTTTTCTTCTTCATTTTAGTCTATTTATCATAGCATTCCTACTGTATCATTTTTAGCTACTAAAATCCTTATCTATGCACTATTTCAACATGTTTCGTGGCCATATCATTCCTACTACGTGTCTCGTTTCAACGCGTAGGCATATCATTTCTGTTATGTATCTCATTTCAATATGTTGTAAAAATATCATTCCTACAATCTGTCTCGTTTTAGTACATGGTTGAAATATCATTCCTAATGTGTCTCGTTGCAACATGTTGCAGACGCATCATTCCTAAACAGTCAAAATAAATTGTGCATTATAATACATACATCATATAAGTGTACTAATATCATCTTATTTCATCACGTTCTAAAACAAACAATATGAATTTTTTTTAACCATCCGTGTTGGCCTACATGGGTCCAGGTTCAACTTGTGCATGCATCAGCTATTCATATGTCATATCAACTCCTTAGACGTATGGTTTTACATTTAGACATCTGGCTCTAATTCCAAGCATACAACTTGTTAGGTAGTCAGACGTTTGAACTAACACCAGATGTCCGACTTTGATTTCAAACGTTCAAAACTAGTAAATTTATAACGTGTTTGCGTATGTAAGATTTTTAGACATGTTACCTACTAATTCAAACGTCTGAATTACTATAGATTCACGTTTTTGAGTAGTTTAATAGGTTTTTCACTACCTCTTAGCCCCAGGTTCATTATATGTTATCTTATTTTTATTGTTACTGTGCTTATCCTATTTTCATAGCATCATTTTTCGTTTCATTAACATAGTTACATTATAGATTAAACTAATATAACAATAATCATATTCATTTTCTTCACAATATCACTATACTAACTTAAGTATAATCACATTGTTCCATATAGTTTTATATATGTACGCATAAGTGGTCTACTTTAATTGAAAATTGTATTTCAACAAGGAGAGTTATTTTTATTAAAAATTAGAGTGTCGTTTCAACACCAAGCAACCAATTGTCAATCCAACTAATAACATATTTGTTCTGTATCAATTTCAATTTAATTCTATATGATTCGATTTCGATTTTTAGATGTAATTTAATAAAATTATGATTTATTCTTGACAGTCGGGATATTGTTTCAACTCCAAACAATTTCATCATTGATCCATTTACAACTAGAGATATCGTTTTATCCTTCACGGTTGAAAGCTCAATTCCAATTCAATTATGAATTTGTTATTATAATTTAATCTATTTTTCTTCATTTTATTCTAATATAGGCTATAGAAATGAAATAAAAGTGTATATAGAATCATATATAGGTAGAAGATAAATTCTCACTCACATTGGAACGTCATTTGAAGAAACCTCTCTCTCCTAATCCGGCTTGGTTTGGTATTTCCTTCTGCTTCTTTAACTTCCGATTATTGATTTGATTGTTCTTTTCTTTAATTTGATTTCTATTTTTATCTGAAGTTTCTTTTGAAGAATTTAGATAAAGAAGAGTGGAAGAACAAGAAGAAAAAAAATGTTTGGAGCAAGAGTTTTCATTTACCAAATGGAGCTTAGGGTTTAGAATGAGATGGGTGAGGGTTAAACATGTATTTATACGTAGAAATTAGATAAACAGTAGGTCTAGGAAAATTGTTTCTATATTCATATCACCTATGCTTACATATACCCAAAATTCACTTTCTTTTATTTTCATAAAGAAAATAACATTTATCTTCTCCAAATTAATGTCATTAGTTATAATTCAATTCAATATGATTTATTGATATTCTACACACACACATTATATTTGTGTGTGTAATGGCATTAACAATGAATATTACACTTTATTAGTAATTTCTCAATCAATTTGTAATTGATTGTATTATATATGTGTGTGTGTGCGCGCGCGCGTGTGTGCATGTGTGTATATATTCACATATATAAAAACACATACACATATACACACACACACATATATATGTGTGTGTGTGTGTATCGACATTAATTTAGAACAATACTCTTTATTAGTGATGCAGCGCAATCACCAGATTCACCTAAGGTTCTAAGTCGGCCACGACCTAATGACTTGGGTCGGCTACGACATAAGGATACAGGAGGAGCACCATGAGATATCAACATAGCAGCACGAGTGGAGAATGTGCAAAGCTTAAGTCGGCTGCGACCTAAGGGCTTAAGTCGGCTACGACTTAACAACGCAAAGGAAAAGGAGCTACGACCTAAAGGGTTTCGAGCTAAAGAGTTACGACCTACGGAAGAAGGTTAGGTCGGCAACGACCTAAGGAAGAAGGCATGGACCGACCTAATGTTAAACCGCTTCTGGAAATAGGACGTAAGCCGCTATGGACATAAGTTGTTTGTAACTTTTAAGTCGTTCGTGTTTTGAGTCGTATATGATGTTGAGTCATTATATCTGATAAGTCGTGGTGTTTGTTGAGTCGCTATGTTCTTAAGTCGGTCATGTTTAGATCGCGTGATGGTAGTTCTGTGTTGTGAGTCGTTAAGTCGCTGTGTCGGTCTGTCATGTTGTGATGGGTTGCTAAGTCGCTGTCGACTCAAGATGAGTCGTAAGTCGTTAATGACTTAAGGGTCAGGGTTTGAAAATTTCTATAAATAGCGTGTGTGTTGTAAATTTGAAAGATAGAATGTTTTGAATAAAATTCCTTTTGTTAGCTTTGTGCTTTCATACAAATTGGTAGTTGAGTGTGATCTCCTATCTCCACTTTCGACATTCGAGTGCGCTCGAATCATCGTTTGTTGAAGCCGATTCACGGAATCTTATGCGCAAGATCAACGTCGAAGCATCATAGATCTCTTTTCACGGTATCGTGCGCGATCAACGTGTCAGAGATAGCTAGAATTCGATATTTTCGGATCAACGAATTTGGGCCTTGCAGTATTTTCAATCCACCGATTGCTACTTTTCACAGTTTCATTTGTTTTCACAATATCCGCTGCGTCAAGTTTGGTATCAGAGCTAGACTTAGCCAATCATAGCTAAGCCGAGTCTTTTGAAGTTTGGTGTTCATCGTGTTCATCTTGAAGTTGCAACAAGAGGAGAACTTTCAATCCATTCTATTTTGGATCAAAGTGTGGAAGTTGTTTGAATTTGATTTGTGTTGATGTGTTGAGGCCGAACCAAGTTGAGTTGGTGCCGTGCTTGTTTGACTTGTGTTGAAGATTTTTGAAGTATTTGTTGAAGTGTTGTGAAGTTCAACCATGCCACCGAGGAGAGCTAACCGTCATCAGAATGTTGAAGCGTTGTATAGAAGGGAAGAAGCCGAGCAAATGGAACAACCCATTAATGAGAAATTTGATGAAGGCATTGGAAAGTTAGAGAAGCTGATGATTGATATGAATCAAACTCAAAGGAGGGGATCGCCAGTCTCGAACCATGGAGGAAACCGAGTTTCGCCATCGGTTACGGAAGCGAGAAGGGTATCGCCGCAATCTTACCGAGAAAGAAGAGAATCTTCAGTTTCTTTGAGAAGAGAACATCATGATCTTAGAAGTGAAGAGAGAAGGACTCCACGGGAGTATGAATATGACCCATATCGTGATATTGAAAAACCAAGTAGAAGGGATATGCGTGGTCATAGAAATGTGGGAGGTCGAGATCGTTATCGAAGTACTTCTATTTTTGATGAAGATGGTGATAGATGTAGTGTTCATTATCGAGATCGAGACCAAGTACGTAATGCATATCGGGATGTTGAAGATGATCGTCGATGGGAATCGGGGATGAAGATGGAAATTCCTGAGTTAAAAGGTGGAATGGTGGCAGAAGAATTTCTTGATTGGTTGTCTAATATGGAAGAGATTTTTGACTTTAAGGAGATTCCCGAGCATAGAAGGGTGAAGTTGGTTGCTACTAGGTTGAGGGGAAGAGCTTTGGCGTGGTGGCAGCAAACCAAACTTACAAGGGAGAGAATGAGAAAGTCAAAGATTGAATCTTGGGATAAGATGAAGAAGTTGATGAGAGCTACATTTTTACCTTACAACTATCAATCACTTATGTACCAGAGATTGCAGAATCTAAGAAAGGGGACGAAATCAGTTAATGATTATGCAGATGAATTTTACCAACTCATTGCTAGAAATGACATAATGGAGACCGAAGAACAGCTGACTGCTAGATTTGTTGGAGGGTTGCGAATGCAGATCCAGGATATGGTTAATATGTTTGATCCAAGATCTGTGGCAGAAGCATACCAGAAAGCGTTGGCTTGGGAGAAGCAGGGAAGGCGTGGAGGTGGTGTATATACTAATTCTAACAATCAAGTGAAGGGTGTTAGTGGAAGTTCTAATGTTTCTAAACCTATCAGTAAACCAGCGGTGAAGGAGGCTGAGAAGACAAAGAGTAATAGCAGTTTCAAATGTTACAATTGTCAAGAGTTGGGTCACAAAAGCAATGAATGTCCGAAGCCAAAGAAGAGAGCAATGGTTGCTGAGATTGAAGAAGAGGATGTGGAAGCTGATTGTTCTAATTCACATTATGTTGAGGAGGAAGAAGAGTTGTCCGGAGATGAAGGGTGTAATTTGATGATGAGGAGAAGTTACTTGGCATCGAAACAAGACGAGGAAAACAGTTAGTTGAGGAATAACATATTTCAGTCCACATGCACTATTCTGGCAAAGGTTTGCAAGTTCGTCATTGATGCTGGGAGTTGTGACAATATTATCTCTACTGAAGCAGTAAGGAAGTTGAACTTGAAAACTGAGAAGCATCCTAAACCGTACAAGTTAGCATGGTTAAGGAAAGGTGGTGAGGTGAAAGTTGGACGAAGAGCTTGTGTGAATTTCTCAATTGAGAAGAAATACAAAGACGAAATTTGGTGTGATGTTGTAGACATGGATGTGTGTTATCTGTTGTTAGGCAGACCATGGCAGTTTGATAGAGCAGTGCAACATGATGGTCGTGCTAATAGCTATAGTTTCATGTTTGAAGGTACTAAAATTACTTTAGTTCCCAAGAAGCAACAACAGAAGGAAAGCAAGTTGGAGGAGATTGAAGAACTGAAAACTTTGCTATCTTTGAAAGAGATTGTTAAGGAAGTCGAAGAGGAACATGAAGTCTTTTTGTTAATTGGACGAGAGAGTAATGAAGAGATTGAAATTCCAGAAGAAGCGAAACCAGTTTTGAAAGAATTTGAGGATGTATTTCCAGAAGAGTTGCCTAAGGAGTTACCGCCACTGAGAGACCTTCAACATCAAATTGATCTTGTTCCGGAAGCAGTATTACCAAATAGACCACATTATCGAATGAGTCCGAAGGAACATGAAGAGTTGAGGAGGCAGGTGGAAGAGTTGATTGAGCAGGGACGTGTGCAGGAAAGTTTAAGTCCTTGTGCGGTTCCAGCCTTGTTGGTTCCAAAGAAGGATGGAACATGAAGGATGTTTACCGATAGTCGGGCACTGAATAAGATCACTGTGAGGTACAGATTCCCAATGCCCAGATTGGATGATTTGTTGGATCAGTTGAGCGGGGCTACTATATTTTCGAAGATTGATTTGAAGAGCGGATATCATCAAATTCGAATTAGACCAGGAGACGAATGGAAGACAGCATTCAAGACGAGAGAAGGGTTGTATGAATGGCTGGTTATGCCGTTTGGTCTTTCGAATGCACCAAGTACGTTCATGCGGGTGATGAACCAAATTTTTAGACCTTTTAGCGGGAAATTTGTGGTGGTGTATTTCGATTATATTCTGATATACAGTGGGAATTCGGAGGAGCACTTGCATCATTTGGAAGAAGTGTTGATGGTCCTACGACAAGAGCAGTTCTATGCCGCAACAAAGAAATGTGTGTTTATGACGAGGAGTGTTTTATTTCTGAGGTATGTTGTGTCAGGAGAAGGTATCTAAGTGGATCAGAATAAAGTTGAAGCAGTCAGGAATTGGCCACAGCCGAGGACAATTACGGAAATGAGAAGTTTTCATGGGTTAGCATCATTCTACCGAAGATTCATTCCACACTTCAGTAGCGTGATGGCACCAATTACTGATTGTATGAAAGGGAAGCAGTTTTCTTGGTCGGAGGAAGCAGGTGTTGCTTTTGAGCAAATCAAGAAACTGTTGACGACAGCACCAATTCTTGTATTACCAGACTTTCAGCTGTTGTTTGAGCTACACACTGATGCATCTAAGGTTGGAATCGGAGGGGTGTTGAGTCAGAAGGGGCGTCGTATCGCGTATTTCAGTGAAAAGTTATCAGGAGCGAAGATGAGGTATAGTACGTATGATGTGGAGTTTTATGCTGTTGTGCAAGCAGTGAAACACTGAAGACACTATCTATTTCAGAAAGAGTTTGTTCTTTACACTAATCATGAGGCGTTGAAACACTTACAAGGGCAGGACAAGATTTCAGCGAGACATGCTTCATGGATAGCATATCTACAGCAGTTTACTTTTGTCGTGAAGCACAAATCAGGGATAACGAATCGCGTGGCTGATGCTTTGAGTAGGAGGAGTCATTTATTAACAACAATGAAAGTTGAAGTGACAGGTTTTGAATTATTGCCAGAGCTGATTGAAGAAGATCCTTACTTTAAGAAATTTGTTGAGAAAGTCAAGGAGGGAAGTTCTGATGAATTTGTGTTGATTGATGGTTTCTTATTTAAGGGGAATCAATTGTGTGTACCGGATTGTAGCTTGCGAATGGAGATAGTAAAGGAGCTTCATGAGGAAGGACATGTGGGTAGAGACCGAACATTGCAGTTAATCTCTCAATCCTACTATTGGCCATCGATGAGGAAGGAAGTTGAAAGGTTTGTTCAGAGATGTCATGTTTGTCAAATTTCGAAAGGGACAGCTACAAATGCGGGTTTGTATATGCCTCTACCTGTTCCTACAAAACCTTGGGTGGACGTTAGTATGGATTTCGTATTGGGTTTGCCGAGAACGCAAAGGGGAAATGACTCGATATATGTTGTGGTGGATAGTTTCTCGAAGATGGTACATTTTGTTGCTTATAAGAAGACGGCGGATGTTGTTCATGTTGCTCAGTTATTTTTCAAGGAGATCTATCGACTTCATGGATTGTCAGAATCTATTGTGTCGGATAGGGATACTCGTTTTCTGAGTCGCTTTTGGTTAAGTTTGTGGAAGATGGTTGGAACGAAGTTAAGCTTTAGCAGCGCTTATCATCCGCAAACAGATTAACAAACAGAAATTGTCAACAGATCGTTGGAAAATTTGTTGCGATGTCTTGTGAAGGACAATCTGAAGAGTTGGGACATGAAGTTATGCCAGGCAGAGTTTGCACATAATCATGCAGTGAATCGTAGTACGGGTTTCAGTCCATTTCAGATTGTATATTCAAATCTACCCAGGGGACCGTTGGATTTAACGATAATACCACAACCGAGGGGGACAGTTAAACGAGCTGCTGATTTTGTTGAAGTATTGACGGAATGTCATAGAATCGTTGAGGAACGATTGGAGAAGTCGAACGAGAAATATAAGAGATTTGCAGATTTGAAACGACGAAGTATTGAATTTAACGAAGGTGATTTGGTTTATGTGGTGTTGACAAAAGATCGTTTTCCGGTGGAAACGTACAATAAATTGAAAGCGCGGAAAATTGGTCCAGTTGAAATTTTGAAGAAAATCAATGAGAATGCATATCAATTGAAATTACCAGACGATGTTCATACTTCTGATGTTTTCAACGTCAAACATTTAAGTCCGTATTGTGGAAACGAGATTGTTGTGGGAGAAGATGGTGAAAATTCGAGGTCGAATTTCTGTCAACCAGGGGAGAATGATGCAGCGCAATCACTAAATTCACCTAAGGTTCTAAGTCGGCCCCGACCTAATGACTTGGGTCGGCTACGACATAAGGATACAGGAGGAGCACCACGAGATATCAACATAGCAGCACGAGTGGAGAATGTGCAAAGCTTAAGTCGGCTGCGACCTAAGGGCTTAAGTCGGCTACGACTTAACAACGCAAGGGAAAAGGAGCTACGACCTAAAGGGTCTCGACCTAAAGGGTCTCGAGCAAAAGAGTTACGACATACGGAAGAAGGTTAGGTCGGCAACGACCTAAGGAAGAAGGCATGGACCGACCTAATGTTAAACCGCTTCTGGAAATAGGACGTAAGCCGCTATGGACATAAGTTGTTTGTAACTTTTAAGTCGTTCGTGTTTTGGGTCGTATATGATGTTGAGTCATTGTATCTAATAAGCCGTGGTGTTTGTTGAGTCACCATGTTCTTAAGTCGGTCATGTTTAGGTCGCGTGATGGTAGTTCTGTGTTGTGAGTCGTTAAGTCGCTGTGTCGGTCTGTTATGTTGTGATGGGTTGCTAAGTCGCTGCCGACTCAAGATGAGTCGTAAGTCGTTAATGACTTAAGGGTCAGGGTTTGGAAATTTCTATAAATAGCGAGTGTGTTGTAAATTTGAAAGATAGAATGTTTTGAATAAAATTCCTTTTGTTAGCTTTGTGCTTTCATACAAATTGGTAGTTGAGTGTGATCTCCTATCTCCACTTTCGACATTCGAGTGCGCTCGAATCATTGTTTTTTGAAGCCGATTCACGGAATCTTGTGCGCAAGATCAACGTCGAAGCATCGTAGATCTCTTTTCGCGGTATCGTGCGCGATCAACGTGTCAGAGATAGCTAGAATTCGGTATTTTCGGATCAACGAATTTGGGCCTTGTAGTATTTTCAATCCACTGATTGCTACTTTTCACGGTTTCATTTGTTTTCACAATATCCGCTGCGTCAATTAGGCTCAACCAATTTGTAATTGATTGGTCTTAATCATTACAAATAAAGAGAGAGCGTATTTTTTTCTTTAAGAAATGCTTTCATTCCATGAATATATTATTATCTTTTTTTTTCAAATAAGTAACGTTTCTTTCGTTAATTATGATAATTATTTTTATTATCATGGTAATTAACATTTTTCATCTTAATAGGTTTTTAAAGTTTGTAGATGTAATTAATTCTCACCTTTTTTTAATGCGTATAAAACCACTGTATTCTTTAGAGTAATTCAAACATATTCATAAAATTATAAGAGATAGAATATTATGTTGAACGTTTTTTTAAAAAAAACTTTTGTCAAATAAGATCCCCTATGGAGGGGGGTCCATGGGGGTGGCAACCCTCAAGGTGGGGGTGCGGGGGCAACACCCTTGCTACGGGATTCGACCTGCCCGTTCAGGTCGTAGGGATCCGGGGGCAGCGCCCTTGGCGAGGTGCGGGGCAGCGCTCCGTTTAAAACGGTACGTTTTATTAATTGTTGAATTCAAATTCAACAGCCAACAGTAAAAAATGTCAGGAACAGGATTTTCGATGCAAGAAGGTCGACATTAATACATCCACTGCATCAACTGCCGAGCAATCGAAGGCCGAAAAACCATACCGTCAGGGTTAAAGAGGAGATAGAAGATAGAAGAAGAAAGAAAGAAGGAAGAAGTAAACAGAAAGCAACAGAAATAATATCAGAATCTCACAATCGCAGCGGAACAACATATAATAGATAAATGAATATCTTTAAAGCAAAGAACTATATCAGTTATTACATTACATCACATTACATTACATTATCAGAGTGTACAACAACAAATAGCGGAAAAGAAATACTATATACTAATTGATACGTCATGCCATCCAGCGTGCTCCTGATCTCCACAACAACTCCTGAATTCCAGAATAACCTGATAACCTGACTCTAGACTGCCCGTGTGGAAATTGGTGGGCACCCAGAGTTTAGGAAGGAAATAATAAACTCCAGGTCAGTTATGGGACTGGTGTGAGAACTTAAAACAGTTATTCTTTTAAAACAAACAAAGAAATATTTTTAAATTAGATTCGCAATGCTTTTTAGAAAATGAGACTACCATAAGGCCTCCCGCGCGCGCGCACACACACACACACACAATGCAAACGCAGAATCGGAGGAGATTTCTCCTTTGGTAGTCAAACATGCTTGATACACAAATTTTCTTTGATATTATTACTACAAGTGTGAAGTGTAGGAAAACATTTCGAAAGTATAATATAAATCTTAGCCAACATACGACCAGCATCGTATGCCTACTATAGCTACCATCTAAACAGTAGGGAGCCACCATAAGTAAATGACAGGTTCTACAACTAAAACCGTACAAGGTTTCGTATTGGAGTTTGGATTTCCAAAAAATGGTCAGGCCAAGGAACTTCCCATTGCCACATGGGTACGCCTCTGGAAAGACGCCCCGAGAACCTAACCGGATCTCTGCCAACACAAGGGTGGGTTACCCCTAACTGGGTATCTACTAACACGAATATGCCATCCCCCGGTCGCAACCGACCTAAATCCCGAGATTCACCAACAACCACAAAGTAATAAGTTTGCAGCAACAACATAGGTTAAGTATCAGGATTCCATATCATAATACCACCTCTATCCAAAAGGAAATGACATACACTAAGGGGACGCTGTCCCCTAATAATCTTGCCGCATCTTTCCTGTTTTGACCATTTTCGGGGTGTGAGGTCCGACAAAGTCTTGTCCATAAAGCTACGCTTTTTACAAAAGCCACGCTTTGATCAACAAATGCTCAACAGCACTTCGTATGCCACATTACCAATTTGAGAATATATTACTAGTAACTATCAACTACATAACCTCTGAGCTTGTACGTTTCTGGGAAGGGTGTTAAGCTAAGAGAATAAATTCTCCGCCACCAACAGAAATATATTTGATAGAAACCAGCTTTACATCTCAAATTGTAACGTCAGACACACATCCATACAAGTCCATTCTAGGTTCGAACAGAACCGAAGGCACTTTCAAAGAAGCCCTTGCAATCCGAATATTCACTAATCACGACCGGACTTTCCATCACAAAAGGTGATAAAATCTCTATATCGAAGATCAGCCGATGCAGAGACATTCGACGGTAATCCTTCCGTTTTCAAAAATATCCGATCTTCAACACCGGTCTTCAAATGCTATCCATTTCGACATATCACTTATTCGGAATGGGATTTATGACACAAAGGTCCTCTCCCGGCTAAACCGAATAATGGGCGCTTATTTTAAAAATAAGTGTAGCATTAAAATTCAAGCAAATCACAAAAAATACCTATTTAAAGGTAAATATTGATAGTCGGTTATTTAACTATCAAGGCCAACAAATATTCAGCACCATAACAATCACTAGGCCCTTTTTATTAATTTTCCATTAATTAAATAACTTGCCAAATATTCACTTCAATTTAGCTTTAAAAAGATATATTCTCTAAACCATTTCAAATTCAACATTGGAAAACATTTCCAAATACTTATTCATTTTCAATTTATCTTTAAAAGATAAAAACCCAAAACATTTCACTTCATATTGGAAAACATTTCCATACTTATTTAACAATAAGTAATTCACAAATCTATTTATTTTCATCATTTGGAAAATATTCGATATACTTAAATCACAATTAAGTATATATTTCATTCTTTAAGGAAAACATTCTCTTAAACGCATTTATTTGGGTCCAAACGAATGTTGCGTAAAACATCGTTACGACAACCCAAAATCACTAGTATAGAGATTCGAAATTAAGGTAGATATATAAATCCCAATACTACATAAAACATTTCCTTTCGAAAATCATTTACTATGCAATAGTGTTATAGCCCACCATTTCCTTTTATTTCTCGAAAACGTCTATTTCAACAATGAATGTTGAAATCTATGGTTTCGATCCTTAACACATTTTAAAACAACTTCAAATCGTTTTAATTCTATTTAAAATATCACTTTCCCAAAACATTTCTTTAATATATTATTCGCTGCCTAAAATCGTGAATATACTTCGTTAACCGAGTTCAACATTTTCTACCCATTTAATTAAAGGCTTTCATATTTACTTATCAAATTCAATCGATTTCGGATTTATAAAATAGCGTTTATAAATTCTCATCTGTATAATTTTATAAAAACTTCAACTTATAAAATCCCTCAATTTACAAATTCTATTCAAATCTCATTTAATTGCCAAAATCCAATTTATAAGTAAATTACTTATGAATCCTTTTATTTTACAAAATCTATTCATTTTATAACTTCACAATTTATAAATCTATAAATTTCATTCACTTATGAAATCCATTAATACTTCATTTTAACACTTATAAAAAATTCGTTTTATAATTCCAATATTTAATTTATTAATATCAATTTTATAAATCTTTTATATAAACCGTTTATAATAATTCAAAAATCTCTATTTAAACTATTTTATAAAATTCATTAACTCCATATTTCAAAAATCACATTTCAACTATATTTCTCAAAAATCATAAATTTTATGACATTAAAATTATAACGTTTATTTAATTAAAATGAATCAGTTCCAAAATTTAATAAAAACGTATACTTTCAAAAATCACTTATAAAATTTTATAAATCTTTTATATAAACCGTTTATAATAATTCAAAAATATCTATTTAAACTATTTTATAAAATTCATTAACTCCATATTTCAAAAATCACATTTCAACTGAATTCTCAAAAATCATAAATTTTATAACATTAAAATTATAACGTTTATTTAATTAAAATGAATCAATTCCAAAATTTAAAAATCACTTGAAAATCCTTTTAAATTCAAAATCGTTATTTTAACATTTTTAAAACTCCAAAAATAGGCTCAATGCTGCAACAGCACTGAATATAACAATCATGGCATCCAAACATCATATATCAATATGATAACAGAATATATCATAATATCTGTAAATATATCAATACTGTTGAGGAATCCAGTTGGATCCCTTCAACCTGTTTCCCTGCATCCACAGATGTTAGCACAATACCAATCCCGTTCCAATACGGGATATCGCGGTACATGGGATTTATAAAATATTATTCGCTGTTATGCGGCGCAATAGGGTCTCATCCGCTATATAATGCGGAAAAATCAACTCCAAGTACATATATAATACCAATTCCACATCAAGGTGAAATATCGCGGTATATGTGTTTAATAAATAACATCCGCTTAATATACGGCGTATAGGGTCTCTTTCAATACAGTAGATAACAATTTATCATTCAATCACGCAATCTAGCAATTTTAAATCTAACTATTTAAAATTTTAATCAAAACAATTTCGATTGAGTAAGAAGTTCTCGCCTTACTTTCAATAACAGTTGCAGTGTTTTTATTTCGAATAAAATTAAACGTGCGTTTATCTTTACCCAAAAATTTCACTAGCTCCAATCAAATCCAATCCAACTCCATCACATAGTATTCGTCGATACGAACCCAACGCAATTCATTTCGTCAAATTCCGACCTCGTATGAACAAGTTATGATATTTTAAACATCGAACGAATTTATATTATAAAATTTAATAACAAATTTATTATATTTTTCACCCTTCCATCTCGGCCGCACGTTCAAACACAAGCAATCCAGACCATAGCCCCCTTCTTCCCATCATCAGTAAACCCACGCACGATCAAACCCAACGGTCGCCCCCATTCATCAATTATCGCGAGCACTACAAGCTGCTTGAGGACGATCATACCACATCACTTCGAAGCTCAACGCGCATGGCACCTTCAGCCAGAGAGCGGTCGAACTCGGCCTCCCCACGCCTCGAAAATCGTGTGCGACTTCCAGGTATTCAAGCTCGATTTGACGTTGATCCGTGGCTCGAAATTCGATCGTAGCCGTTGAATTCGTAGATCTCATCGTTGTCTACTACTTTCATTTAGGAAGTTTATTGAATCGATCAATGGATTTGAAGATATTAGAGGAAAAATATTAGAAAATTTCGGCCATTGAAGGATGGTGGCGGCTGTGATTAGGGTTAGGGTTTTGTTTGCAAATTGAAGATAGTGAAGTCCTTTTATAGAAAATTCCCAAAACACTATTCACCCTGAAATTTTCCGAACTCCAAACGAAGCGTGCTGCCTGGCGTTTACAATGTTTTACCCCCATTCCAAACGCAATGGAATATATATCGGGAGCTAATTCGATCAAATTTGGAAGATACGATTTCAAATCGACAATTTAAATTCAAAATTCACTCAAATCGATTTCTACGCGTTTTAGCTTGCTCCGGACAAACCGTAAGTCCGATTGACACGAAATTTGAAACCATACAATAATATAATATTATGGATCCGATGAAACTGGTTTCATCGAAATCCGAGACTGTTTGGAAATGGCTATTTTTAACTCGTCAATTAAATATTAAAATATTCAATTTCTACAATTTAACTTTTAATTAAATTAAAAGTTCTATAACATCATTCTAACTCCAATATGATTTAATACAACTTTACAAATCAATTTTAATCACAGTAAACCCAATTTTCAATTATTTCTGTAATTTCATTTATTAATTTATCGATTTAGTTATCCAATTAAATCCAGATATTCAAAATAAAAAATTTTCAGCTTATTAATTTAACTTTTGCATATTAAAAATTAATTAAATATACGAATTTCAAATGACAGAAATTCTGGGTCGTTACAAACTTCCCCCCTTAAAAGAATTTCGTCCTCGAAATTACCAAGTAAGAAAAAGTAACAGAATCCATTAATTTTTCAAAACCATTTGTTCAAATTAGATTTAAAATTCATTTAAACATTTTAACTTTTTCAAAATCCATAGTTAAACTTCTTACAATAACTTTACTAAGTTTTCAAATCGTACTTAGTTATCTTTTCAAAAAAATTCAATTTTCTCAACAATATTCTAACGCCTTAAATTTTCAGAAAAATTCGTTATGGTCTCCTTTGCGCGGCTCAATCCAAAAAAATGGCAATATATATCACAAATATACATCTCATCAAATAATGAGGCATCCCGTAGGGAAAAAAGTGTAAAAGTACGATATGTAATCCGAGATATGTACCTTATATATTATTAGCGAGCATATACGGCTAATATAGCGCGAAAGCAAGCTGCAAAAGCGAAGCAATGCGCGATCCGCACCTACTGAACACTCAACAAATAATGAGAAACATGTATATATGAAAGTAATAACAATATACAACATATATCACTACAACGACTACATATGCTAATACAGCAAATGCAACAAAAGAAATAAATTCAACCATCAACCAACTATCATCCAACTAACATCCAACTACATCCAATATCTATCTAATAAATCAATAACAAAATCAATATAAATTCACTTCTCATTATATTCAATGAATTGTTTTTTTTTTCAATTTAAATCACATTTGATTCATTATCTTTGGATGTTTTTACTAACATTCATTTTCAGTTTGATTTCAATTACTTTAGCTTTCAATTTCATTAATTCAATTTCATGTGGATTTCTATACAATCAACTAACCATCATCTAATAAATAATGTATATCCAACATTATCAAATTTCTTTAATTCGCTTACATTCATTCAATTTGGTTCATCACTTTAAATTAGCTTTAATGAATTAACACTTACATCCATTATTTCATATCAATTTATTTACACTCAATTAATTTACATTCAATTCATTCATTAATTCAATTGCTGATTCATTTAACCACAAAAGTTGAATTTCATTACATGACTCAAGTTCATATTCATTTAATTCACTTTATT
Organism: Allium cepa; assembly: GCA_030765085.1. Lineage (NCBI taxonomy): Eukaryota > Viridiplantae > Streptophyta > Magnoliopsida > Asparagales > Amaryllidaceae > Allium > Allium cepa. The sequence continues at coordinate 461,208,557 of CM060928.1, forward strand.
ATTTACTTCGATACAAAAATAAACTTCATTCAACATCACTTAGGTTATATTCCATTTCAAACATCATTTGTTTAACTTAACTTAAATTTTCACTTATAAATCTAATTCAGATTCTGATTCTAAAGTATATTCTATTTAACTTTCCTTTAGTTAAATTCTAAAACATATATTTACTATACTAACCCAAATCCAAATTTTCCATACAACTTCCATTTAAAACAACTTGGCAGCAATCCCTCTTTTGGAAACTCGAAAATGAACACCGATGATACCGCGATCGTTATCGGAATTATTTTCCAGCGACCGAAAAGAGCTTAGAGCTTTTATCCCTCAAAAAACATTTTTCCAAACCTTTGAAAACCATTTTTAAACACAAAAAGGAATTTAATCTTTTCCAAATTGCAAACCCTTTCAAAACATTTCCAAATATTCCTCTGGAATTTTACTTCAAGTTACAAATCACATTTACAAATCTTTTACTTATAAAATTTCGCTTATTGTATATATAAGATTATTTCACAATTGTAAATCACATTATTATAGTTTCATCTTAATAATTCATTTGCTTATACAATTTATTCTTTTAATTAACTTACATATATATTCTTACATTTCAACAACCAAACAATCAATTTATATACACTTCAATAATTCTGAAAAATTATTCCTTTATATATAAAATATAATCGAGGTAAAATTATTTCATTTACCCCATTTTAAAACGATATCGTGTCAAATTGTTCTGTACAAGTGTTTAGAGATCCCTATCAACAACGTTAATTACTCGTATTGACCAAAATCCATATACCACTCAACAAACCAATCATCACAATATAAAACTATTTATATATTCACTAACAAATATGCGCTCATATCTATTATTACACTCAAACTCATTCTAGAGCGCTATTGACTCTATCTCTAATGAGTAATTTCCAACAGAGCCAAGGTTGTCGCTTAACCATATGCTCTGATACCAAATGTCAGGAACGGGATTTTCGACGCACGAAGGTCGACATTGATACGTCCACTATATCAACTGCCGAGCAATCGAAGGTCGGAAAACCATACCGTTAGGGTTAAAGAAGAGGTAGAAGATAGAAGAAGAAAGAAAGAAAGAAGAAGAAAACAGAAAGCAACAGAAAATCCCACAATCGCAGCGGAACAACATATAATAGATAAATGAATATCTTTAAATCAAAGAACTATATCAGTTATTACATTACATCACATCACATTACATTATCAGAGTGTACAACAACAAACAGCGGAAAAGAAATACTATATTGATTGATGTGCCATGCCATCCAGCTTGCTCCTGATCTCCATAGCAACTTCTGAATTCCAGAATAACCTGATAACCTGACTCTAGACTGCCCGTGTGGAAATTGGTGGGCACCCAGAGTTTAGAAAGGAAAACGATAAACTTCAGGTCAGTCATGGGACTGGTGTGAGAACTTAAAACGGTTATTCTTTCAAAACAAACAAAGAAATATTTTTAAATTAGATTCGCAGTGCTTTTTAGAAAATGAGACTGCCATAAGGCCTCCCGCACACGCACATAATGCAAACGCAGAATCGGAGGAGATTTCTCCTTATGATAGTCAAACATGCATGATACACAAATTTTCTTTGATATTATTACTATGAGTGCAAAGTGTAGGAAAACATTTCGAAAGTATAATATAAATCGTAGCCAACATACGACCAGTATCGTATGCCTACTATAGCTACCATCTAAACAGTGGGGCACCACCATAAGTAAATGGAAGGTTCTACAACTAAAACCGTATAAGATTTCGTATTGGAGTTTGGATTTCCAACAAATGGTCAGGCCAAGGAACTTCCCATTGCCACATGGGTACGCCCCTGGAAAGACGCCCCGAGAACCTAACCGAATCTCTGCCAACACAAGGCCGGGTTACCCCTAACTGGGTAACTATTGACACGAATATGTCATCCCCCCGTCGCAACCGACCTAAATCACGGGATTCACCAACAGCCACAAAGTAACAAGTTTGCGGCAACGACATAGGTTAAGTATCAGGACTCCATACCATAATACCACCTCTATCCAGAAGGAAATGACATGCACTAAGGGGGCGCTGTCCCCTAATAACCTTGCCGCATCTTTCCTGTTTTGACCATTTTCGCGGTGTGAGGTCCGACGAAGTCTCGTCCACAAAGCTACGCTTTTTACAAAAGCCACGCTTTGATCAACAAATGCTCAACAGCACTTCGTATGCCACATTACCAATTTGGGAATATATCACTAGTAACTATCAACTACATAACCTCTGAGCTCATACGTCTCTGAGAAGGGTGTTAAGCTAAGAGAATAAATTCTCCGCCACCAACAGAAATATATTTGATAGAAACCAGCTTTACATCTCAAATTGTAACGTCAGACACACATCCATACAAGTCCATTTTGGGTTCGAACAGAACCGAAGGCACTTCCAAAGAAGCTCTTGCAATCCGGATATTCACTAATAACGACCGGACTTCCTATCACAAAGGGTGATAAAATCTCTATATCGGAGATCAGCCGATGCAGAGACATTCGATGGTAATCCTTCCGTTTTCAAAAATATCCAGTCTTCAAATGCTATCCATTTCGACATATCACTTATTCGGAATGGGATTTATGACACAAAGGTCCTCTCCCGGCTAAACCGAATAATGGGCGCTTATTTTAAAAATAAGTGTAGCATTAAAATTCAAGCAAATCACAAAAAATACCTATTTAAAGGTAAATATTGATAGTCGGTTATTTAACTATCAAGGCCAACAAATATTCAGCACCATAACAATCACTAGGCCCTTTTTATTAATTTTCCATTAATTAAATAACTTGCCAAATATTCACTTCAATTTAGCTTTAAAAAGATATATTCTCTAAACCATTTCAAATTCAACATTGGAAAACATTTCCAAATACTTATTCATTTTCAATTTATCTTTAAAAGATAAAAACCCAAAACATTTCACTTCATATTGGAAAACATTTCCATACTTATTTAACAATAAGTAATTCACAAATCTATTTATTTTCATCATTTGGAAAATATTCGATATACTTAAATCACAATTAAGTATATATTTCATTCTTTGAGGAAAACATTCTCTTAAACGCATTTATTTGGGTCCAAACGAATGTTGCGTAAAACATCGTTACGACAACCCAAAATCACTAGTATAGAGATTCGAAATTAAGGTAGATATATAAATCCCAATACTACATAAAACATTTCCTTTCGAAAATCATTTACTATACAATAGTGTTATAGCCCACCATTTCCTTTTATTTCTCGAAAACGTCTATTTCAACAATGAATGTTGAAATCTATGGTTTCGATCCTTAACACATTTTAAAACAACTTCAAATCGTTTTAATTCTATTTAAAATATCACTTTCCCAAAACATTTCTTTAATATATTATTCGCTGCCTAAAATCGTGAATATACTTCGTTAACCGAGTTCAACATTTTCTACCCATTTAATTAAAGGCTTTCATATTTACTTATCAAATTCAATCGATTTCGGATTTATAAAATAGCGTTTATAAATTCTCATCTGTATAATTTTATAAAAACTTCAACTTATAAAATCCCTCAATTTACAAATTCTATTCAAATCTCATTTAATTGCCAAAATCCAATTTATAAGTAAATTACTTATGAATCCTTTTATTTTACAAAATCTATTCATTTTATAACTTCACAATTTATAAATCTATAAATTTCATTCACTTATGAAATCCATTAATACTTCATTTTAACACTTATAAAAAATTCGTTTTATAATTCCAATATTTAATTTATAAATATCAATTTTATAAATCTTTTATATAAACCGTTTATAATAATTCAAAAATCTCTATTTAAACTATTTTATAAAATTCATTAACTCCATATTTCAAAAATCACATTTCAACTATATTTCTCAAAAATCATAAATTTTATGACATTAAAATTATAACGTTTATTTAACTAAAATGAATCAGTTCCAAAATTTAATAAAAACGTATACTTTCAAAAATCACTTATAAAATTTTATAAATCTTTTATATAAACCGTTTATAATAATTCAAAAATATCTATTTAAACTATTTTATAAAATTCATTAACTCCATATTTCAAAAATCACATTTCAACTGAATTCTCAAAAATCATAAATTTTATAACATTAAAATTATAACGTTTATTTAATTAAAATGAATCAATTCCAAAATTTAATAAAAATGTATACATTCAAAAATCACTTGAAAATCCTTTTAAATTCAAAATCGTTATTTTAACATTTTTAAAACTCCAAAAATAGGCTCAATGCTGCAACAGCACTGAATATAACAATCACGGCGTCCAAACACCATATATCAATATGGTAATAGAATATATCACAATATCTGTAAATAAATCAATACCGTTGAGGAATCCAGTTGGATCCCTCCAACCTGTTTCCCTGCATTCACAGATGTTAGCACAATACCAATCCCGTTCCAATACGGGATATCGCGGTACATGGGATTTATAAAATATTATCCGCTATTATGCGGCGCAATAGGGTCTCATCCGCTATATAATGTGGAAAAATCAACTCCAAGTACATATATAATACCAATTCCACATCAAGGTGAAATATCGCGGTATATGTGTTTAATAAATAACATCCGCTTAATATACGGCGTATAGGGTCTATTTCAATACAGTAGATAACAATTTATCATTCAATCACGCAATCTAGCAATTTTAAATCTAACTATTTAAAATTTAAATCGAAACAATTTCGATTGAGTGAGAAGTTCTCACCTTGCTTTCTATAACAGTTGTAGTGTTTTTATTTCGAATAAAATTAAATGTGCGTTTAATTTTACCCAAGAATTTCACTAGCTCCAATCAACTCCAATCGAGCACTATCACGTAGTATTCGTCAATGCGAACCCAACGTAATTCGTTTCGTCAAATTCCGACCTCGTATGAACAAGTTATGATATTTTAAACATGGAACGAATTTATATTATAAAATTTAATAACAAATTTATTATATTTTTCACCCTTCAATCTTGGCCGCACGTTCAAACACAAGCAATCCAGACCGTAGCCTCCTTCTTCCCCATCATCAGTAAACCCACGCACGATGAAACCCAACGGCCGCCCCCATTCATCAATTATCGTGACCACTACAAGCTGCTTGAAGACGATCAGACCACATCACTTCGAAGCTCAACGCGCATGGCATCTTCGGCCAGAGAGCGGTCGAACTCGGCCCCCCTGCGCCTCGAAAATCGTGCACGACTTTCGGTTATTTAAGCTCGATTTGCCGTTGTTCCGTGGCTCGAAATTCGATCGTAGCCGTTGAATTCGTAGATCTCATCGTTGTCTACTACTTTCATTTAGGAAGTTTATTGAATCGATCCACGAATTTGAAGATATTAGAGGAAGAATATTAGAAAATTTCAGCCATTGAAGGATGGTGGCGGCTGTGATTAGGGTTAGGGTTTTGTTTGCAAATTGAAGATAGTGAAGTCCTTTTATAGAAAATTCCCAAAACACTATTCACCTCGAAATTTTCCGAACTCCAAACGAAGCGTGCCGCCTGGCGTTTAAAATGTTTTACCCCCATTCCGAACGCAATGGAATATATATCGGGAGCTAATTCGATCAAATTTGGAAGATACGATTTCAAATCGACGATTTAAATTCAAAATTCACTCAAATCAATTTCTACGCGTTTTAGCTTGCCCCGGACAAACCGTAAGTCCGATTGACACGAAATTTGAAAACATACAATAATATAATATTACGGATCCAATGAAACTGGTTTCGTCGAAATCCAAGACTGTTTGAAAAATGGCTATTTTTAACTCTTCAATTAAATATTAAAATATTCAATTTCTACAATTTAACTTTTAATTCAATTTTAAAAGTTCTATAACATCATTCTAACTCCAATATGATTTAATACAACTTTGCAAATCAATTTTAATCACATTAAACCCAATTTCCAATTATTTCTGTAATTTCATTTATTACTTTATCGATTTAATTATCCAGTTAAATCCAGATATTCAAAATAAAATTTATTAAGCTTATTAATTTAACTTTTGCATATTAAAAATTAATTAAATATACGAATTTAAAATGACAGAAATTCTAGGTCGTTACAAACCGTTAGAAAATGGTCACGACCGTTCAAATAGGCATCTGTGGACGAATAGACATCTCACTCCCTATATAATGGTGCATTCCACCAACGCAGACTTTACTTCTCTTTTCCTCTAAATCTAAAATCGATGGCATTATTAACTTCTGAGTGTTTCTTCTGATCTGAGCTAGTAATCACAACTTGCACAGATAAATCTCCATTGTATCCTGAAAGAAGGTTTTCATACAATCCGCTGTGACAAAGAAGTGGAAAACATTCTTGAAAGACAACGATTATTTCATGCCTTGGAGTGATTAGTCTTATATTACCCTAAGTTCATCAACATATTAAACATTTATATTCGCTTTAGACATTATTATATTACTGCTTATGGACTAAGATGTTCACAATGTTAATATATCACATTATTGACTGAAATTAATATATGATAAATCTCACTACATCAAACTTAACATTAGATATGATTTAAAGTAATACAAATTATCCACGATAAATAGTTCAATCTAGTGTAATAAGTTAGAGAAAGTTTATTTGAAATTTGGTCCAAATTACCTGCTGCCTGATCCAGCACCTTATGCTTGAGATTCATTGCTTTTCTCATAAGAAATGCCTTGTGTTTCTTATTGATATAGTCGAATAAATTCCTCCCTACTTTTCCTATATAGCGTCAATATGAAATACAATTTTTCCAAAAAATAGTAAATAGTCTACGCAGTCTTTTTATCCATTGTAGTCCACCTTTCATCTATTGTGCCATTTCACTAAAAAAAGTCTAAATAGAGACAAACTATTAAAGACTAAACCTTCAGTCATTAAAACCAAACACTCATAAAAGTAGTCCTTTTATTTTGGAATTAGTCAATGAAATTTAATCTTTGATTGGTACACAGTTTAAATATTGAATTTCGATCTTTTTTTGACTAGGGAAACATGTTCAATCACTAACGACAAAGCGATTCCTGAACAGTAAACCTAAGGAATAGACGGTTGGCCTGCCACAACCGCTAATGTAGGCTAGCTAGACCTTTCGGTTGACATAGGGCAGAAGGTGGGAATCGAACTTTTATTGTGCCATTTCGATATCTAAATTGAGCTATAACAAAATCTTTAAATAAATAAATATCTAGCGATTAAGATCAATTTTCTTCTTAATTGTAACAATTGAGCCTAGTGACCCATGTGTCAATTCTTTAGACTGATTTAAAACAAAAGTGATGCTTATTATTTCAAATTTTTTGATAACAACAATGATACTTTATTTAAGCAAAACATTCATTATGGTTTCTTAAGGGCTCGAACCCACGACCTTTATAACCTTTGTCTAAAGCACCATACCTCTAACCACCTAAGCCAGCACTCAATATGCTTATAATTTTTTAAATTTAAATAAGTAATTGTTATTTATTTCTAAAAGGCAACGAGCCATTCAATGTTTCCTTAAATTTAGGTCCATAATCCCATTTTATATATACTTGTTCAAATACAGTAATCTTTCCACACATCTCTCTCTTTTGCAGGTCCCTCCTCACATTACAATGGTATCACAAACACTAATAAGTATGAATTTTAACCCTCTAATTCAATCCATATTCTCCTCAAAAACTCCTTGTGAAACCACTTCTTCGTAACATGGGTTCTGCAACTGCACTAATAATTCCACCTAGAAGCTCCACTCGCTTCTAGGTTATTTCCACCACATTCACTATAACAAAAATACTTCTTTACAAGCAAAAAAAATATTGTAAAATATCATTTTAACAACATTTTTAGGAAACCATTGTAAAATTGTTATTTTAAAGCCTTTTTCACATAAGTTTTATTAACACTCTTCAAAATCATCTTTTTCTAAAATGTTATGAATTTTGATTTATAACAACATTTTTGAAAGTTATCTTAGTTATAATTATTTAGGATACATTTTTTGTACAAAAATTACAATAAATATATTTAACAACAAATAATTGGTTATTGATAATTAAGAAGCAATATTTAATGTTTAATAATTAATTTTTGATAAAAAATAATTACAATTAGATATTTACTATTAAATAATTAATAACTAACAATTAATATTAAAAATTACATTAATAATTAATAAATAACAAATAACGATTAATATTTAACAATTAGTGTTAATCATTAAATAATTTATAATTAATAATTACTATCAAATAATTAAGAAATGATAATTAATACTAAAATTTAATATTTACTGTTTAGTAATTAGGTTTTAAGAATTTATGATCAACAAGAAATCGTTAATAATTAAGAAGTGATATTTATTATTCATTACTAATATTTAATAATTATAGTTAATAATTATATTTAACATTTAATGTTTAAAAAATTAAAATTTTGAAAATTTCTAAAATTAATTAAAAAGTATTCATAAATTTAAACAAAATTTGGAAATTTACATAGAATTCAAATTAAAAAATAAAAATATGAACTAATATTAAAATTAAAATTTTATAAAATATTCAGACTTTTAAAAAATTGGAAAATGTTAAAAAATTTAGAATTCGAACAGAATAAACTTTAGTTGCAAATTATTACTTCCATATGCATCTTGATGTTTTCTTTTATAACTATCTTCTTTAGTATATGTACATGTATTTTTAGTCTATAATCAATGAACTTTCGGCTCAATCCAAAAGTTTGCTCTACAGTCAACGTCTTTATGTATTTTTATTTCCCAACCCAAAAAACCCATAAAACTTTTAGATCGAAACAAGGTTTTAAATCTCAACCAAGATCGCGTTTTCAAGCCAGGGCGATTCGAAACAAGCTATTTCATCGAAATCTTGTCTGACTCAAATCTCAGACAATATTGTGGTATCTCGACCGGCATTTCAGACGAGATGTAAAAGTGAGATATCGGACGAGTTGAATTTTAAATAAAATCAACTCTTTTTTTCATATTGGGCTGTACCATCCCTTACCCAAGTTTAAGCCTTCTTATACTTTTTTTACCCATACTTTTCATATCGACATCATTTACTCTTCCTATCTTATTTTATGGAAGCAATGAGTGTAAGAAGATAAAAAAATCTACATCGATTATGGCAAATATTTCATTTTTGATTTTCCTTTAGGTTTCTGATTCAAATTAGTTTCCAATTCGATTTCATTTTTTGTTCTTTTGGTACTTGCTCTAGTTTTATTCTAACCCTATATTTTGCGGCTATAATTTTTGGTTTGACCGATTTAGCTTTATGCTTCAAATAGAATCTCGATAAAATTTCATTTAGTTTTTATTGCTTAAGTAAAGGTTTATTTTCAACCAATAAAGGAATTCTCTTTCATATATTAATTTTATTTGGTGATTTCGTGTTCATTTATACATTATTCTTTGCTTTTTTAGATGTACTTTTGCTTGTTGATAGTTCAATACTATAATCATATGTAGAATATTTTATTTCCAGTTGTAGACTTTGTATTTAAAGTTAGAAAATTATGATTTTCCTTATAACATCATAATTCATCGAAGCTATATACGGAGATATTATATTGTGTAGGAAAGTCAAGTAACTGATCAAACAAATGAAAGTGAAGGTGCATATATGATGGTCTGTTTCATGCCTTATTTATCTCATATGATATTATATTGAACTTTATTCATGAATCTTGCTATTTATTTGCATTACATGATAGGGACGATTTTTTCGATACTAAATTACTAAAGGTAAGCATGTGATATATTCAAGGATAGCCATTTTTGCTTCTGGCTTCCTGCTTAAGTCATTCCATCCCTTTCTCTTCCGTTTCTTCTCATGGCTCGACCGAAGAAACCCTCCACCAAAGCTCAATCCTCACCGAAGTCCCAGCCACTGATCATATCTGGATCTACCTACAGTGTTGCTTCAATTTCTGAGATAGGTTAACTTTCAACGCCTCCAATTTCCTACATTACTACTGAAATCGGTTCCATTCCTTCGTGTATTACTACTCTGCCGCCTTGCTTCTTGAATGACATTTCTTATGTTACACCATCCGATTCCTTGACGAATTCCTCGGCTTTGCTTTTGAAAATTGACACATCTTATGTTACACTCCAATTTGGAAGCCGTGATATCCTCTTCTCTTATCACTCCTTTGAGCAGTCCTTCCCAATTAGGCTAGCAAGCTAATGATGTTGTTCAAAACTCTTATAATGCCCCTTCGGTTGCCATTAATAACTGGTCGTCTTTTTTTAAACCGATGCATGAGACAGAACCATCTTTCATAAAAGGAAAGCCATTTGGTATTATTACTGGAGTATGACTATGGACAATGCAAGTGAGCAAGTTTTATCCATTTCCATCTCAGCCAACTTTTCTTATATCCCTTTTGTAATGCAACCGGTAATTGGATTAGACTGGATAGCTAGCCTTTTAGAAAAACTAAGTGTTTTGATACGAATATGATTGCTAGGAATAGGCTTGTTTACGCTAAGGCACCGATTAAAATTACATCGGATAAGCCTCTTTCTTCCAAGCTTAGAGTTTGCCTTGTTGAAGGGCATGTTGTAATGTTGATATTCATTATTGTAACAACTTGATTTTAAGTATTACTTAATTAAAGTTAATAATAGTAAATTAGTGATTCAAAAAATAAAGTTTGTCAATTTATTTGATAAATTGGCTTAGAAATTATGTAATAAAAGCATGTAAATTGTGATAATGTGATATTTAAATTTAAATAAGTTGAAATGTGGAAAATAAATTAAAATATAATATTGATTTGGTGGAGAAGTGATTTTAAACAGAAATTTGTGTTTACCTAAATTGAATAGGAACTAAGTTTTAAAAAAGAAAAAGAAAAGAAAAGGAAAAAAGAAGAATTAATTTAATTAAATAAAGCCCAAGGTATCACCAAAGCCCGAACAAATCAAGTCCATTATCCTTAGTTCCTCATCTCTTTAACCAAGTGTCCCTCATTTGTTCATTTTCGGACATGGCCTCGATCTCCAAACATTTCAAGAAATCGAAAACTAATCAAAGTAAAGAAGAAGAAAAAGAAAAAGGAAAAAAGAGAGAATAATAGTTGCAAGCGACTCAATGGAGATGCATGACACTGATGATGGCGCGGACGCTCGAAAATGGTTGTGTATTTGAAGGACAATTGCTTGCTTAGGGCAGTGGTAACTCGGTTGCTGTTAAGGTGAGCACATAAGAGATAGGGGAAAGTGATTGTATTGTTTTAGGTCGATGAGAAGTTGTGCGGGTTTAGGTGCGATGATAGCTGGACAGTGAAGTTGTTGCTGTAGTTGATTTAGGCTTCCAAGGTGGCTATTCAATGGTGATGATGGACCAAGTATGTGTGGTTGTGTGAGTGGACGATTTGGAGATGCAATGTAACTGGATTGAAGACATTAATTTCTGCTCTTCGATTCGGTGAGCATTATAAATTTACATATCTATGTTTAGTGATCAAATTTCTTATCTATCTTAGCCTGTATGATAGTATGAATGCTTATTCATGTATGTGAACTTGAATTCTTGGATAAGGCATTGATTATAATTAAAATGATATATATATATATATATATATATACATATATACATATACATATATATAATTAAACTAATATAAATATAATGATGCAAATATAATATCCACCAGATAATTGAAGTTATATATAAGTAGTTGAATGAAATATATTTTAAGAAGTCATATAAGAATTCATAAATGTAATATTTATATGTTTCAAAGAAATTAATTAATTATATAATAAATTAGATATTTGAAAAAATAATCATACATAAGTTAAATATAATATTGAAAATGAGAAATATAAAATAAATTAAATACTAAATATTTTCCAAAGAATCTCATAATCAATAAGTTTAAATGGAATATGTTATATGAATAATAAATTAAATAAGATGTGCATCTAGTAAATTGAAATTTATTCAAATAATCAACTTGATTCTACAATGGACATTTTGTATCTCTGTTACTTTTATCTTTCTGGGTTTGGTTTATCATAGATAATTTATTGTCAAATACTTAATATGCAAGTTTATGTAATAGTATTTTAATGCAAGAGTGGTATTATGTTTTATTACATTTAAAAGATAATTAATTTATGAGGAATGAATCTATTTTGTTTTAAGAGATAATTTAAAAGTTATAATTTATATGATTTCTAAGAAGGGGAAATTATTTTAAAGGACAAAAATTTGTATATTTTTTGCCTCAAGGACACAACCTCAATATTTTTACCACAAGGACAAACATTCTTCTAAAAATTATTCATAAGGACAAACATTTTCTAAAATTATTCATAAGGACAACAAAACTACTACCAAACTAAAACTAATGCCTAAAAACTGCTACCGATAACTACAAACTGATACCTAAAAACTGCTATCAATAACTAAAAACTGATACCTACAGAAAGTTGTCCTTCAGGATAAAATGTTGAAGGTCTGTCCTTGAGGCTAAAAAACTGTGAAATTTTCTCCTTGACAACAATTTCCTGTTTCTAAGAATATAAAGTAATTTCCAATAATGTCTAAAATATTTTAATAAATTATATATATATATATATAGACTAAACATGGGAATTTCTAAAATATATGATTAAATTTATTGGATTATGTTTTCCTTATTTCCACTTCATGATGAGTTTAAAAGGTTAGTTATTAAGTAATTTACATACAAACACAGAGATATATATGTGCAAGTTTATGAAGGAATATTTTATTCTACATTTGTTATTGTTATTGAATTTAAAAGTAATTTATTATTAAAAATGAACCTATTTTGAATTTTGGAAATTATTTAAATGTTATAATATCTATATATGTAATGACCCGTAAATTTTCGATAATTAATTTTTGTTAATTTAATAAGTTTTGGTAATTTAACTGGGAAAGAAAATAAAAACCTATAACTTAATAATGAAATCACTAAAATAAAGGTAATAATGTTAATTCAAGTTAATAAATAGTTAATTTAGTGCAATCCCAATTAATGGAAACAATTGTAAGGTTATAATTGATTGTATTTAGTAAATTGGGAAATAAATTACAATAAATGTAATTAAACATTATGTTAATGTAAACTAAGGTAATATTTGAAAATAATGTCAATTCCATTTATAATATGACAATTGGTTGATTTAAAGAATGGAAGTCAAGATTTATTAATTTATTTGAATTTAAATTACAATGAATGGGTTTATTGCAAATAAATGGAATAAAATATTTACATATTACGTTAATGGAAAATTAAGATGAAATTTGAAGATTTTAATGTAATAAATCATGAAACAATGTTAGTTGCATCCATATTGTGATAAAAGATGTGAATAACAAGGTTTAAAATTTTAATAAATGGATTTTTGGGAATTTTAATTTATAATTTCTGAATTTAATGAAATTGAAATTAAACACCGAAATTGATGGATTAATCAACTTTAATTTGACATCTACATTTGTTTAAAATTATTGTAATTGTTTAAGAAATCAAAAATGATAAGATTTGTTAACTATGGAATTTGCAATTGAAAAGGTGATTTAATTAATTAATTATTAAATTATTTAATTAACTAGAAAATAGCCATTTTGGTCACTGACTCGGATTTCGACGAAACTAGTTTCATCGGATCCATAACGGTGAATTATTATAGGATTTCAAGTTTCATAACGATCGGGCTTGTTGTTTGATCGTACGGACTCGAAACGCCTTTAAATCAATTAAATTGAAATCAATTGAAATCGATTTGAAATAACTTGATTTAAGCATAACTTCTTCATACGATGGAATTTGGACTTGAAACCCGTTCCATTGATTTAGAATATTCAAAAAAAAAAAATTTGATATATGGGTTGACATGATTTCGTTCCGGAGTTGAAACGGCATTTTCGGGCTATTTATCGTTCAACGGTCCAAACCAATTGTATCCGTTCTTTCTATTTTCTATCCTACTTATATATATCCTTTATAAACCACAGAAGCCTTTCTATTTCTCATTTCCGCACTTACAGAAACTTCTATTTCTCGTCTTCCTCAATGGTTGAAAACCCTAATCTTCCCAATCCAACTTCAATTCAAAATACAACTTCAGAAATCAAACTCCACAAATTATATCGAATTATATATGGATTTGAAGCTCTCAACGAGTGCAAGTCAAATATATGATTCGTTTTTCGATTTGGGTTTCTGTATGGCCGAAACTAGACGAATTTGTCTCAACCGTTCGTATGTGAGAAAGTAGGTTAACGGTGGATCTTCGTTTCTATGGTGATCGAGTGGTACAGTAGTGGAGAGAGTGTCGAGGGGGTTCAATCGGCATGGCTGGTTTGTGCTTAGGGGATCGAAAATTGCCACGATGGGCCAAAATACGTCATCGGCAGCCATTCGTCGTTGATGAGATAGAGGAAGCCGCTTGGAGGGGGTAGACGCGGCTCGGGGAGGGGGTTACGGTGGAGGTGCTTGATCGGGAGGAAGTCGAGCGTGTAAGCGGCGAAATCAGGTCAGTGTCGAATGATTGGCCGCTCTAGTAGGCTCGAATGCGATGTACGTGGGGAAGGCATAGAGTTCCTGTAGCGATAAGGTAGTGATGTGTTTCTTATTTTATTTTATTTTCATTTGTTTCAAATTTAAATCGTATAACTTCAAACGTGCATAACTTTTACATACAAGGTCCAATTCATGCGTGGTTCTCTCCACTGCGACCCTATCAAAATTCCGGGTATTTTGATGCTTGTTTGGACAGATTCTGAGGCTGTTTGAATTTTTGGATTTAAATTAGATTTAAATTCAATTTAAATTCAAAAGGTGAGTGTTTTAACCCACTCACAACTTCTAAAATTTCTTATGTTTGTTAAATTGATTAATGATGTGATTCGAAATTTATTTATGACTGTTTGGCATATTTTGAACCATCATCTCAGTTTATTTAAATTTATTCAGATAAAATAGTTATTTAATTTATTATTGAATATAAACTGCCTGTAAATATCGGTTATTTATTATATGTTCTATATTGTTGTTATTGATTGGATTGGATGATGGTTGTGATGAATGTTTGATGATTGATATTGGATGAATGAATGTTGTATTTTATATTGCTATAAAATGCAAGTTGTTATGGATTTTATTTTATAACGACCCAGAATTTTTGTCATTTGAAATTCAGATATTTAATTGATTTTAAATATCAACAAGTAAAATTTGCAAGTCGAATAATTTTTTTTCAAATATTTAGATTTAATTGGATAATTAAATCGACAATTTAATATTTGAAATTGCTTAAATAATTGGATTGTGTTTAATGTGATTAAAATGATTTATAAAGTTATATTAAATCATATTGGAGTTAGGACAATGTTTGTGAACTTTTAAAATTGAATTAAAAGTTAATTTGTGAAAAATTGAATATTTTAATATTTAATCGACTAGTGAAAATAGTCGTTTTTCAAACAGTCTCGGATTTCGACGAAACTAGTTTCATCGGATCCGTAATGTCAAATTATTGTAAGGTTTCAAATTTCGTGTCAATCGGGTTTACGGTTTGTCCGGGGCAAGCCAAAACGCATAGAAATTGGTTTAATCGATTTAATTTAAATTTGATCGTTTATTTCCGTAAACGACCAAATTAGCTTCCGAAACATATTCCATTGTATCCGGAACATGGGGTTAACCCTAGAAACGCCAGTCACCGCGTGAGATTTGGAGTTCGAAAAATTTCGAGTGAATAGTAATTTTAGATTTTTCTATAAAAGGACTCAACAACTTCACATTTGCAAAAACCCTAAACCTAACTCTTCAGCCGCCACCCCATATTCTAATGGCCGAAAATTCACTTCTTTCTTCTCCAATTTTCTTTCAATCCACAAACAATTAGCTGAATCTCTCAACTACAACATTATAGAGCACGACAAGATCTATAACTTCAACGGTTATGATCGATATTTATCGAGTGGATTGACGGCAAATCGTTCGTGAAGGCCGTGCGTTTGCTCAAATTTTTTGAATGCCACCTAGGGTCGAGCTCAATGACACTCACGGCGAAGGTAGAGGCGACGTAGAGGGTCGAAGTGGTGGTGTTTGATTTTGTTCTCGGCGACGGTAGGAAGCACGGGTTTAAACCCTAAAACGTGACTAAATAGGTTCGGTTTCGTTCAATTTCATAAAGCTAGCGTGCGTGAGATGGAGAAGAAAAGGCATATGGCCTAGATTTCATCAAGCGAGGATGGACGGCCCAGAAAATAGGTTGTAAAATATAAAAGAAAATGTAAATAATTATATATATTAATGTGTACAAACTTCTAAATTTCATAACTTTGTCATACGAGGTCGAAAAATTACGCAACGAATTGCGTTGGCTTCGTTTTGTCGAGCACTACGCAATGGAGCTGGTTTGGAGTCGTTTGAAGCTAGTGAAAATTTTGGGTAAAACTAAACGCATGTTTAATTTTATTCGAAATAAAACGCTACAACTGTTATCGGAAACTCAAGGTGAGAACTTCTCACTCAATCGAATTGTTTCGATTTAAATTTTAAATGCTTAGATTTAAAATTGCTTGATTGTGTGATTGGATGATAGTTATTATCTGTTGTATTGAAATAGACCCTATACGCCGTATATTAAGCAGATGTTATTTATTAAACACATATACCGCGATAATTCCAATTTGATATGGAATTGTTATTATATATGTACTTGGATTTGATTTTCCCGCATTATATATCGGATGAGACCCTTTTGCTCTGCATAATAGCGGATAGTGTTTCATAAATCCCATATACCGCGATATTCCGTCTTGAAGCGGAATTGGTATTGTGCTAACATATGTGGATGCAGGGAAACAGGTTGGAGGGATCCAACTAGATTCCTCAAATGATTGAATTTGTTTCAATGTTGTGTGTTGATCTATTTATAATCTGCGTGATTATCTTTGTGATTGAAATCGTTAAAGGCTAAATTTTAGCCGAATATATTTTTGGTATCGTTAGGTGCCGAAAATAAATAAAATTTGATTTTTGGAAATTAAGTTGAGAATTCATAACAAAATTTAATTTTGGAATTAATTCATTTTAAATAAATAAACGTTGAAATTTTTATGTTATAAAAATTATGATTTTTGTGAAATATAACTGAAATGAGATTTTTGAAATAAGTAGTTGATTAATTTATAAAATGGTTTAAATTGGGATTTTTGAATTATTATAAATGATTTATATAAAAGATTTATAAAATTGATATTTATAAAGTAAAAAAATTGGAATTATAAAACGAGTTTTTATAAGTGTTAAAATGAAGTATAAATGGATTCCATAAGTGGATGAAATCGATAGATTTATAAATTGTAAAGTTATAAAATGAATAGATTTTGTAAAATAAAATATTTATAAGTAATTAACTTATAAATTGGATTTTGGCGTGTAAATAGGATATGGATAGAATTTGTTAATAAAGTGATTTTATAAGTGAAGTTGTTATAAAGTATAAATGGAATTTATAAACGTTGTTTTATAAATCCGAAATCGGCTTATTTTAATAAGTTTAATTATTATAGCTTATTAAAGGAGATATATCCACGATTTTGGGACAGTGGATAATCCTTTAAATAAAATATGTAGAAATTGAATTTGGTTAGCGAAGTATATTCACGATTTTGGACAGTGAATAATATATTAAAGAAATATTTTGGGAAAGTGATATTTTAAATAGAATTAAAATGATTCAAAAATGTTTTAAAATGTGTTAAGTATCGAAACCATAGATTTCAACATTCATTGTTAAAATAGACGTTTTCGAGAAATAGAAGAAAATGGTGGACTATAACACTATTGTTATAGTAAATGATTTTCGAAAGGAAAAGCTTTGTATAGTATTGGGGTTTATATATCTATCTTAAATTTCGAATCCCTATACTAGTGATTTTGGGTTGTCGTAACGATGTTTTACGCAACATTCGTTTTGACCCAAATAAATGTGTTTAAGAGAATGTTTTCCTTTAAGAATAAAATTTATATTTAATTGTGATTTAAGTATATTTAATATTTTCCAAATGTTGAAAATAAATAGATTGGTGAATTACTTATTATTAAATAAGTATGAAAATGTTTTCCAATATGAAGTGAATGTTTTGAGATTATATCTTTAAAGATAAATTGAAAGTGAATAATTGAAATCGATTTGAAAAATCGTATAAAAAGTGAATATTTGAAAATGTAAATTCACAATGGAAATTTATAAGGGAATTTTGTTTTAAAAATAAACATTGATTTATTTTTAAAAGTGTGGAATAAATTTGAACGTAAATTTAAAGTAAATCGGTAAGGATTTATTTAATTGTTTTAAATGAATCATTCTGAAATGAAAGTTGTGAAGGTGAAAAGTGATTTGAAATCTGTTTCCAAATGGTTGAAGTGTGGAACTTATATCTTGTAAAGATATTTTTGAAAATAAATAATTTGGAAAATTATTTGAAACCGGGTTATGTTGTGACTATTGATTGATAATTAAATAACCGACTATCAATATTGATCCTTAAATGACTATTTGTTGTGAATTGATTGAAATTGAATGCTACACTTATTTTTAAATTATTGCCCTCGTTATTCGGATTACTCATTGCGAATAGTGATACGACGTAATGGATAGCATTGAAGACCGGTGGTGAAGACCGAGTATTTGTGAAAACGGTAGGATGACCTGTCGATTGTCTCTGCACCGTTAGCTACGGTATAGGATTTCCTTTGTGATGGGAAATTCGATTGGGATTGTGAATACCCGGATTGCAAGGGCTTCTTTTGAAGTGCCTTCGGTTCTGTTCGAGCCCGGAACAAACTTGTATGGTTACGTGTCTGACATTACATTTTGAGATACAAAGCAGATTTCTTTCAAATATATCTCTGTTGGTGGCGGAGAATTTATTCTCTTAGCTTAACACCCTTCTCTGAGATGTACGAGCTCCGAGGTTTTGTAGTTGAAGGTTATCAGCGATATATTCCCAATTTGGTAATGTGGCATGCTGAGTGTTGCTGTGTGATGATTATTTATTGATCATTTGTTGATCAAAGCGTGGCTTTGTGAAAAAACGTAGCTTTGTGGACGAGACTTCGTCAAACCTCACACCTCGGAAATGGTTGAAACAGGAATATGCGGCAAGGTTATGAGGGTCGCTCCCTTTAGGGTATGTCATTTCCTTCTGGAAAAGGGTGGTGTCAGGTATGGAGCCCTGATGCTTAACCTATGTGGTTGCTCCAATCTCATTTTCTATGTGGCTATTGCTTGGTGATAGAGGGCCCTCGGATAAAGGTCCCAAAGGACCGAGGAGTGTCACACTCGAGTAGTAGTTACCTAGTTATAGAGGTAACCTGGCCTTGTGTTGGCAGAGATCCGGTTAGGTTCTCGGGACGTCCCGCCAGAGGCGATCCCATGTGGCAGTAGGAAGTTCCTTAGCCTGACCATTTGTTGGAAAATCCAAAGAAACAATACGAGCCTTGTACGGTTTTAGTTGTATTACCTTCAATTCACTTATGGTGGCGCCCCACTGTTTGGATGGTAGCTATAGTAGGCATAGTTCAGAATGTCTATGCTGGCTAAGATTTATATTCT
This sequence comes from Allium cepa, assembly GCA_030765085.1. Taxonomy (NCBI): domain Eukaryota; kingdom Viridiplantae; phylum Streptophyta; class Magnoliopsida; order Asparagales; family Amaryllidaceae; genus Allium; species Allium cepa. The sequence goes on from CM060928.1 coordinate 461,228,287, forward strand.
ATTTTCGAAATGCTTTCATCACTATGCACTAATAATAATATCAAAAATGATTTGTTTTGCGTAGTAAGCATCTTTGACTATCACAAGGAGAATCTCCTCCAATTCTGCATTTGCATTGTGTGTGTGCAGGGAGGCCTTATGGTAGTTTTATTTTCCAAAAGCATTGGGGATATTTTTCCACTTCCCTTTTTGTTGTTGTTTTAAAGATAACTAACTGTTTTGAGTTCTCACACCAGTCCCATGACTAACCTGGAGTTTATTGTTCTCTTCCTAAACTCTGGGTGCCCATAATTTTCCACACGGGCAGTCTAGAGTCAGGTTATCAGGTCATTCTATATTTAGAAGTGCTTCGGAGCTTGACGAGCTGGATGGCGAGACGTATTACTTGTATATGATATTATCTTTCCGCTGTAAAATTCACTTGTAAGGACATGTTTGTATAACTGTCCATTGTTTTGTTGTGTTGTATATTGTTGTTGTACACTCTGATGTGATGTAATGTAATAGCTGAGATAGTTCTTTTTTTTAAAGATATTCATTTATCTATTATATGTTGTTCCGCTGCGATTGTGATATTCTGATATTGTTTCTGTTCCGTTTTCTTATTTCTTATATCTTTTTCTTCTTCTTAAACCCTAAGAATTTGGTTTTTCGGCATTCGATTGCTCGGCAGTTGATACAGTGGACGTATTGATGTCGATTTTCGAAAGTCGAAGAATCAGGTCCTTACAACGTGGTATCAGAGCATTTGGTTAAGTGACAACATTGGCTCTGTTGGGTGTTACTCATTAGAGATAGAGTCAGTAGTACTCTAGAATGAGTTGAGTGTAATAATAGATATGAGCGCGTATTTGTTGATGAATATAAAATTGTTTTATGTTGTGATAATTGGTTTGTGGAGTGGTATATGGATTCTGGTCGGTATAGTCTATACAACTCTATCGATAGGGATCTCTAAACACTTGTTCGGAACAATTCGCCACGATATTGTTTTAAATTGGGTAAATGAAATAATTTTACCTCGATTATATTTTATATATAAAGGAATATTTTTTCAAAAATTATCAAAGTGTATGTAAAATTGAATTGTTTGATTGCTGAAAATGTAAGAAAAATATAAGTGAATTAAAGTTGTTCGAATAATCTGAATAAAAACAACAATTGTGAAAAAATAAATTTTATAAAAGCAACAATTGTATAAGTATAGAAATTTTAATTGAAATGATTTACAATTATGGAATAATTTTGTATAAGTATAGGTAAATAGTGAAACTATATAAGCAAGATTTATGAATGTGATTTATAAATAAAAAGGAAAATTTTGAAAGAATTTAAAGCACTGAATTCACTACTGTTGCTGGGAAATAATAAGGGTGATGACTGCAGCATCATCAGTATCATTTTCGAGTTTCTGTGTGATGGATTTGCTACCATAGTAAATTGAAATTGAATTTTGTTGTGATAAACAAATTTGAAATTAAAATCCAAGTTGAAATTGATGAATATAAGTTATCAAGTTTGAACTTATAATATGAAATGATAAAATTTTAACTTTAGTAAAGTTGAAATAAATTTGAATTAGTATGATAAAATGTATGATGTGAAATTTAACAAAAGAAAGTTAAATAAATTAAATCAGATTTGGAAGTTGAATAATAAGTTGTATAACTTATAAAATGTGAAAATGTAAGTAAAACCAATTATTAAAATGGTTAAACAACTTTGTTAAGTAAAACGAAGTATGAATCTGAATAAGTGATAAAATTGACTTTGGTAAAAGTTAAATGGAATTTACTTTGGAGTTGGAATTTGAATTGGATTTTAACTGGATTAGATATGTTGTTAAAATGGAAATTTAAGTTAAGTTAAACCAAGATGTTTAAAAGAAATATAACTTAAGGGATGTTGAATAGAGTTGATTTTGGTATTGAAGTAAAACAATGAAATGAATTAAATGGATATGAATTTGAGTTATATAAAGGAGATTCAACTTTATTTGTAAAATAAATTAGTAATTGAACTAATGAATTGAATATTAATAAATCGAATGTAATGAATTGATATAGAATAATGGATATAAGTGTTAATTCATTTAAGGCTAATTGAATGTTAAACCAAATTGAAGGTAAACAAAGTGAATATGAATGTTGAATGTAAAGAGAATAAATTCAGTTGTATTGGATATACATTGGTTGTTAGATTATTGTTAATTGATTGAATAAAAATTCATATGCAATTGAATGAATAAAATTGAAAGCTAAAGCAATTAAATTCAAATTGGAAGTTAAGTAAATTTAAATTAAATCGGAAATTGATTTGAATTGAAAATGAAAAATGTGAATGTAAATTAGTGAATGTAAACTAATTGAAAATGAATAATTGAATGTCGTTGTATATGAATTGGTTGAAAACAATTACAAGTAATGTCAAAATCATATAAGTTGCTTATAAACCTTGTTTAGTATGGATTTCTTTTAATATGCATGTGTTGTAGTTGTTTAAAAGATTAAATTGTTAATAACTTCTTATATATGTCACTTATGTGTTTATATTGAGTAAGTACAGGTACCGGGGCTGCCGTTAGCGGATTTGGGTTGCGCAAAATGCTAAATAAATAACTGTTTTGCTTAAAAATGCTAAAAAGGTACGCCTAAGCAATAAAAATAGGAAATATGAACTATTTTTCTGTTTTCCGACCGAGTGGGTCGATGTATATATATTTATCTCTACTGTGATATTGTAAAAGCTCCTCCATACAAAGGAGGTTATGGCCAATTTTTTTGGAAATTAAGGCGTTAGAAAATTTTTGGGAAATTTTGGAATTTTTTTATGAAAACTAAGTTTTGATTTGAAGTTAAAGGTTAAACGATATAGTTGATTTTGAAAAGATAACTATGTATGGATTTGAAAACTTAGTAAATATTTTGTAAGAGGCTTAACTATTGAATGTTTCGAAAAGATAAACGCTTAAGAGATTTGTAAATCAAATTTGAACGGTTTGTTTTGAAAAGTTAATGAATTCTGTAACTTTTTCTTACTTAGTAATTTCGAGAACGAAATTCTTTTAAGAGGGAAGTTTGTAACGACCCAGAATTTCTGTCATTCCAAATTCAGATATTTAATTGATTTTAAATATCAACAAGTAAAATTTGTAAGTTGAATAATTTATTTTTTGAATATTTAGATTTAATTGGATAATTAAATCGACATTTAGTATTTGAAATTGCGTAAATAGCTGGAAATTGGGTTTAATGTGATTAAAAATGATTTATAAAGTTATATTAAATCATATTGGAGTTAGAATAATGTTTGTGAACTTTTAAAATTGAATTAAAAGTTAATTTGTGAAAAATTGAATATTTTAATATTTAATCGACTAGTGAAAATAGTCGTTTTTCAAACAGCCTCGGATTTCGACGAAACTAGTTTCATCGGATCTGTAATGTCAAATTATTATAATTTTTCAAATTTCGTGTCAATCGGATTTACGGTTTGTCCGGGGCAAGCCAAAACGCATAGAAATTGGTTTAATCGATTTAATTTAAATTTGATCGTTTATTTCTGTAACTCTTACATACGACCAAATTAGCTTCCAAAACATATTCCATTATGTCCGGAACGTGGGTAAACCTTAAAAACGCCAGTCACCGCGCGAGATTTGGAGTTCGAAAATTTCGAGTGAATGGTAATTTGAGAATTTTCTATAAAAGGACTCAACAACTTCACATTTGCAAAAACCCTAAACCTAACTCTTCAGCCGCCACCCCATATTCTAATGGCCGAAAATTCACTTCTTTCTCCTCCAATTTTCTTCCAATCCACAAACAATTAGCTGAATCTCTCAACTACAACATTATAGAGCACGACGAGATCTATAACTTCAATGGTTATGATCGATTGTTATCGAGTGGATTGACAGCAAATCGTTCGTGAAGGCTGTGCGTTTGCTCATGTTTTTCGAATGTCACCTAGGGCTGAGCTTAATGATACTCACGGCGAAGGTAGAGGTGACGTAGAGGGTCGAAGTGGTGGTGTTTGATCTTGCTCTCGGCGACGGTAGGAAGCACGGTTTTAAACAATAGAACGTGACTAAATGGGTTCGGTTTCGTTCAATTTCCTGAAGCTAGCGTGCGTGAGTTAGAGAAGAAAAGGCATGTGGCCTGGATTTCATCAAGCAAGGATGGACGGCCCAGAAAATATGTTGTAAAATATAAAAGAAAATGTAAATAATTATATATATTAATGTGTACAAACTTCTAAATATCATAACTTTGTCATACGAGGTCGAAAAATTACGAAACGAATTGCGTTGGCTTTGTTTTGTCGAGCACTACGGAATAGAGCTTGTTTGGAGTCGTTTGAATCTAGTGAAAATTTTGGGTAAAATTAAACGCGTGTTTAATTTTATTCGAAATAAAACGCTACGACTGTTATCGGAAATTCAAGGTGAGAACTTCTCACTCAATTGAATTGTTTCGATTTAAATTTTAAATAGTTAGATTTAAAATTGCTTGATTGTGTGATTGGGTGATAGTTATTATTTGTTGTATTGAAATAGACCTTATACGCCGTATATTAAGCGGATGCTATTTATTAAACACATATACCGCGATAATTCCAATTTTATATGGAATTGGTATTATATATATACTTGGATTTTATTTTCCCGCATTATATAGCGGATGAGACCCTATTGCGCCGCATAATAGCGAATAGTATTTTATAAATCTCATATACCGCGATATTCCGTCTTGAAGCGGAATTGGTATTGTGCTAATATCTGTGGATGCAGGGAAATAGGTTGGAGGGATCCAACTGGATACCTCAAATGATTGAATTGATTTCAATGTTGTGTGTTGATCTATTTATAATCTGCGTGATTATCTTTGTGATTGAAATCGTTAAAGGCTAAATTTTAGCCGATTATATTTTTGGTATCGTTAGGTGCCGAAAATAAATAAAATTTGATTTTTGGAAATTAAGTTGAGAATTCATAATAAAATTTAATTTTGGAATTGATTCATTTTAAATAAATAAACGTTGAAATTTTTATGTTATAAAAATTATGATTTTTGTGAAATATAACCTAAATGTGATTTTTGAAATAAGTAGTTGATTAATTTATAAAATGGTTTAAATTGGGATTTTTGAATTATTATAAATGATTCACATAAAAGATTTATAAAATTGACATTTATAAATTAAAATATTGGAATTATAAAACTAGTTTTTATAAGTGTTAAAATGAAGTATAAATGGATTTCATAAGTGGATGAAATCGATAGATTTCTAAATTGTGAAGTTATAAAATGAACAGATTTTGTAAAATAAAAGATTTATAAGCAATTAACTTATAAATTGGATTTTGGCGTGTAAATGGGATATGGCTAGAATTTGTTAATAAAGTGATTTTATAAGTGAACTTATTATAAAGTATAAATGGAAATTATAAACGTTGTTTTATAAATCCGAAATCGACTTATTTTAATAAGTTTAATTATTATAGCTTATTAAAGGAGATATATCCACGATTTTGGGACAGTGGATAATCCTTTAAATAAAATATGTAGAAATTGAATTTGGTTAACGAAGTTATTCACGATTTTGGATAGCGAATAATATATTAAAGAAATATTTTGGGAAAGTGATATTTTAAATAGAATTAAAATGATTCAAAAATGTTTTAAAATGTGTTAAGTATCGAAACCATAGATTTCAACATTCATTTTTGAAATAGACGTTTTCGAGAAATACAAGGAAATGGTGGACTATAACACTATTGTTATAGTAAATGATTTCCGAAAGGAAAAGTTTTATATAGTATTGGGGTTTATATATCTATCTTAAATTTCGAATCCCTATACTAGTGATTTTGGGTTGTCGTAACGATGTTTTACACAACATTCGTTTTGACCCAAATAAATGTGTTTCAGAGAATGTTTTCCTTAAAAAATAAAATTTATACTTAATTGTGATTTAAGTATATTGAATATTTTCCAAATGTTGAAAATAAATAGATTGGTGAATTAGTTATTATTAAATAAGTATGGAAATGTTTTCCAATATGAAGTGAATGTTTTGAGATTATATATTTTAAAGATAAATTGAAAGTAAATAATTGAAATCAATTTGAAAAATCGTATAAAAAGTGAATATTTGGAAATGTAAATTCACAATGGAAATTTATAAGGAAAATTTGTTTTAAAAATAAACATTGATTTATTTTTAAAAGTGGGGAATAAATTTACGGATTTGGAACGTAAATTTAAAGTAAATCGGTAAGGATTTATTTAAATGGTTTTAACGAACCATTTTGAAATGAAAGTTGTGAAGGTGAAAAGTGGTTTGAAATCTATTTTCAAATGGTTGAAGTGCGGAACTTATATCTTGTAAAGATATTTTGAAAATAAATAATTTGGGAAATTATTTGAAATCGGGTTATGTTGTGAATATTGATTGATAGTTAAATAACTGACTATCGATATTGACCCTTAAATGGCTATTTGTTATGAATTGGTTGAAATTGAATGCTACACTTATTTTTAAATTATTGCGCTCGTTATTCGTATTACCCATTTCGAATAGTGATACGACGTAATGGATAGCATTGAAGACCGGTGGTGAAGACCGGGTATTTGTGAAAACGGTAGGATGACCTATCGATTGTCTCTGCACCGTTAGCTACGGTATAGAAATTTCCTTTGTGATAGGAAATTCGATCGGGATTGTGAATACCCGGATTGCAAGGGCTTCTTTTGAAGTGCCTTCGGTTTTGTTCGATCCCGCAACAGACTTGTAAGGTTACGTGTCTGACATTACATTTTGAGATATAAAGCAGATTTCTTTCAAATACATCTCTGTTGGTGGCGGAGAATTTATTCTCTTAGCTTAACACCCTTTTCTGAGACGTACGAGCTCCGAGGTTTTGTAATTGAAGGTTATCAGCGATATACTCCCAATTTGGTAATGTGGCATGCTGAGTGTTGCTGTGTGATGATTATTTATTGATCATTTGTTGATCAAAGCGTGGCTTTGTGAAAAAGCGTAGCTTTGTTGACGAGACTTCGTCAGACCTCACACCCCGGAAATGGTCGAAATAGGAATATGCGACAAGGTTATGAGGGTCGCTCCCTTTTGGGTATGTCATTTCCTTCTGGAAAAGGGTGGTGTCAGGTATGGAGCCCTGATGCTTAACCTATGTGGTTGCTCCAATCTCATTTTCTGTGTGGTTGTTGCTTGGTGATAGAGAGCCCTCGGATAAAGGTCCCAAAGGACCGAGGAGTGGCATACTCGAGTAGTAGTTACCTAATTACAGAGGTAACCCGGCCTTGTGTTGGTAGAGATCCGGTTATGTTCTCGAGACGTCCCGCCAGAGGCGATCCCATGTGGCAGTAGGAAGTTCCTTAGCCTGACCATTTGTTGGAAAATCCAAAGAAACAATAGGAGCCTTGTACGGTTTTAGTTGTATTACCTTCCATTCACTTATGGTGGCGCCCCACTGTTTGGATGGCAGCTATAGTAGGCGTAGTTCGGAACGTCTATGCTGGCTAAGATTTGTATTCTATTTTCGAAATGCTTTCATCACTATGCACTAATAATAATATCAAAAATGATTTGTTTTGCATAGTAAGCACTTTTGACTATCATAAGGAGAAATCTCCTCCAATTTTGCGTTTGCATTGTGTGTGTGCGGGGAGGCCTTATGGTAGTTTCATTTTCCAAAAGCATTGCGGATATTTTTCCACTTCCCATGTTGTTGTTGTTTTAAAGATAAATAACTATTTTGAGTTCTCACACCAGTCCCATGACTGACCTAGAGTTTATTGTTCTCTTCCTAAACTCTGGGTGCCCATAATTTTCCACACGGGCAGTCTAGAGTCAGGTTATCAGGTCATTCTAGATTTAGAAGTGCTTTGGAGCTTGGCTAGCTGGATGGCGAGACGTATTACTTGTATATGATATTATCCTTCCACTGTAAATTCACTTGTAAGGACATATTTGTATAACTGTCATTGTTTTATTGTGTTGTGTATTGTTGTTGTACACTCTGATGTGATGTGATGTAATAGCCGAGGTAGTTCTTTTGTTTTTAAAGATATTCATTTATCTATTATATGTTGTTCCGCTGCGATTGTGAGATTCTGATATTGTTTCTGTTCTGTTTTCTTATTTCTTCTATCTTTTCCTTCTTCTTAAACCCTAAGAATTCGGTTTTCCGGCATTCGATTGCTCGGCAGTTGATACATTGGACGTATTGATGTCGATTTTCGAAAGTCGAAGAATCGGGTCCTTACATATTTCATTCAGGATTGTAGTTTGAAATGATATATAACCATATTTATAATTTAAATTACAGATTGAAATAATAAATATCCATATCACTTGACCATAGGATAGAAAATTACATATAGACACCGCGGTCTATATATAAAAATATTTTGAAATGATTTCTATGTCTTTGTAAAGAAATATATGGGTTATATAAATATTGGTTTCAGATGTTATATAAATGTTATTTTATTATTGACTTTTAGCTTTGTATAATTTGTTTTGAAATATAAAATAAGATAAATAATAAAGTTTGATTGTTTTTATATAATATTGTTAAGTATCTGTGTAAATTATATTGTATATAGAGTTTATAATGACTTAAAAATTAAGGTTGGAAGATAAATATGAAATTGATTTGACTTAAATTATTTAAGAATTATACTAGAATAAATTTGATTTCAAATTTAAATAAAATTGACATTTTAAAGGGTATGATTTTTATAACTTGATTTGGTTTGGTGTGATTTAAATGAATATCAAGTTGATTTAAATGAATATATCAAGTTATATAAATTGAAAGAATATCCAGTTATTTGAAGTTTAAAAGTTTTACTTAAATGATAGTTGATTTATTAAGTAAACATTTCAAAGCTAAATAATAGTAATTGAATTTGATATGTATGGAGTTATCAAAGAATTAGTTTTGAAATGGTGGAATATTTAAAGCTTTGAAATATATGGAAATGGAAATGGTTTATTTGTGGGTTCAAATCTGTATTTGGAATTGATTTATGAAATTGAAGAAGTTATTTTATTATATAAAGTATTTTAATATTTAAGCCATTTAAGTGGTGTAGTTGTGTTTCAAAGTTATGAGTTTCAAAGTATTATGATTTGAAAGTGTTATACTTTAAGTATTTGATTTCGAAGTGCTATAAGTTTGAAAGTGCTATGATTTTGGAAGAAGGATATATTTGAAATAAATATGATATTATATTGATTTGGGTTTTTATAAAAATGATATCATATTGAATTGGTTATGAAATGGGAGTGATATCGTATTTATATGGTTTTGAAATGGATACTATATTCTGATTTTGAAGTATAAATTATTTTGAAATGACCGCGGTGTTATAATAACGTTTGGTTGTTAAAGAGACCAGGATCGGAAGTTGTCATACTCTCTACCAACTTCGAAAACCACTTTAACAACCGTGTACGTGGTGGAGATTTCAGAATGAAGTAGGATGGTGGCGACGTTCTATTAAGGTATATACGTGGACCCGACTCCCTTGAGTTGGCATAAGGTGGCTAAAACAGGAGCGATTCTTGGGACAAGGAGGTAGCCCCTCTTATCGGACATACTCCTTCGATATTATATTCTGACTTTCGATTGTTTTGATGGCCACTTTTGATTTTTTAGATTTTGAGGGTGTAGTTCGAGGTGGGCTGTAGTAGATGCTACGCGTTATCACCAGCCCGGATGCGTAATTGGTATATCTACCCCGGCATTGCCTTGTGTGCCGTGTCACCTACCCTAGCGCGCCATGAACGAGTTTGATTTGTATCGTACCTATGAGTATCCTCTAGTAGCCTCCCGATCAGGAGGAATTACGATACTGTATAGACTATTGGCACTATTTATGTGTTAACGGGAATATAGAGTCACTCCTTAACACTATTTTAAAGTAAATTTATTTTACTAATGGACATTATTATAGTACTACATAGTAAATAGTTTAACGGATCCTTAGGAGATGTGAATCCCGAGCATCTCTTAAGTTACTACACTCACGTTTGACACTGGATAGGAGATGTCAAATTTCGTAAACATCTCTGACGTCGTTCCACTCATATTTATTTCTGTTGATTTAACTCACATAAGATCTTTTAGTTCTGACTCGAGTGTTTTGTCTTTTCAATTCATTCGGGTCAACCTGAGTATTTCAGGATTTGAAGACTTTATTTCTGGAGGACGAAGACGAAGATTTTATTACTATTATTTATTATATCCACTACAACAAAAAGTGTCTTTTATAACACCAATTGATAACGCATTTTTGGTTAGTGTTAGTATTCGTTTTAATTTGTACTTGTTTTATTGGCTATGTAACGCTTTTAAGTGGGATCCCTAAATTATTTTCGTGGCCGCCACTTCTTTAAATTATTTTTCTCTTCCCTCTTCCTCTTATTTTCTCCAATTCTTACATAAAATCTCCTCCTTTTCCACCGCTACGCCCTTAAATTCTCGTATCTGTCGCTTCCTACAGATCCCATCTTGCCTTAAGTCTGTCAACATCCTCCAGTCCTAAACAGTTTGCTAATGTTTTTTACCTAAACATCCCAGTTTCCCTTTTTTGGAGATTTAGAATCTCCTAGCAGAGAAATAGTTCACATTCATGATTTCAACCGCCATTCAACTCCTTTCAAAGCAGTTTGAGATCCAAAGGTTTGTCATATTATTTCATTCATCACTCATTTTGAGCAAGCATTTTTTTTCTACCGATGCTTGGAAACTATATGGTAGCATAGTTATATTTTAGCAACCTGATTAATTTTGTGCAATGTTCACTTTATAGGCTGTAACTTACTCATTCAAATTTATTCACTTATAACTAGATTGGTTGGATTGATTTTGATAGGACATACATGGTGTGTTAGTTCCTCCAAATTGATTGTTGCTTCTTCTAGACTAGTGTGAAACAGATTAAAACTTTCGGATTATTTATCACTTGAACCCTCTACTTCCCTTTGTAAACTCTTTATGTAACTGCAAGTCTCCTTCAGCAAATTTGCTGCTGATGCCTAATATCATTTATACACACACAATTATTATAACAAGTTAGTAATAGACTTATAGTACTATTCAATATAAACACATATTTTATATTTGTTAATGTACACAGTCTTCGATTGCTGCTTCTTCTTGACTGGGGTAAAACAGACTGAAGCTTTGTTAGAGTATCAAGAAACTGATGCTAAGCTGTGTTAAAGAAATGAATCAAATGATTACAAGAAAGACAAGTTGCGTCAAGTAGAAAAACAATAAAATTAGCCAGTGCTACCAGAATTAAGTTACATTGGTGTCTTCAAATCATGGACCGGTCCTAATTGCTGCAACAAATGGTAAACTATTTACTTTTTGTTTTCCTAAGGATAAGCCAGCGAGCCCTTTTAATATGGTTGTTTATACCAAGAGTACGTATTAAGAAAAATAATTATAGGCTTATGTATTTATTATTTTATCAGTGCTGGAGTGACTTGAATTCCTATCTATGTTGCAGCCTGTTAGAAGTCTAGTTATAATTTGTGGCGACATTCATGGATAGTTCCATGATCTTGCTGAACATATTCGAATTGGAGAGAAGGTACCTTTTGTACCCTTAACCATTGATAGTACTTGATTTTTTATTAACTTAGTTGACCGTACAAAGATGAAGATAGTGGTTGGTGGTAGCTAACACAATACAGTTGAACCAATTGCTTCTGGTTGCGGAACAAAAATTGAAACTTGAAAGTGGACGAACTGCAGCTACAAACATGGTCGGAACGACAAAAGAGGATGGACTGAAGCAACAAGTGAACTGGTGCACCTGTTGAATTGGAGCTGAGTGCAAGTTAAAACTTAAAAACTGAGTTGTGCAAGAACAAAGCCATCCAAATAGTCACTGGCTTTAAAGCGCATCCGAAATCTAGGCAACAAAGGCAACCAAAATTCGGACTGAAGCACCAAGATGCAGTTAACTCTGCTAAAGCTAAGTAGAAATACATCCAACCTAACATGGTAAAAATAAGATACAAGGACATGCACAGGCTGCAAGAACAACTACATACTGCTAGTAAATAGAAGTGCATTAAGGAGTTTGGTGGAGCACACTGGAATATGGGGACATGCACGTTTACATAGCTACATACTGAGAGAATAACAACTACATGAGACTTATGGTTGCAGCATTGAAACAGAAAATGTGAGCAAAGTATGTTAGGTATGAGAAGTGCAACACAGGAGTGGCATGAGAGTAGATTGAACTGCAACACGAGAACAACAATAGGAAGTGCTAAGGCTGTGGTAATGGTTCCTTTTCACTACAACAAAAGTTCCTTTTCTTAGCATATGGATACAGCATTTTTAAGTCGGTATAGCATTAAAATCACCAATTAAAATCCATGGAAATTTAAAGAAGTTTGATTGAGTTTTTATATATTCCCAAAGAGATAATGTTTTCTCTAAAATATTATGTGCATAGCTAACAGTACATACCATACTTAATCCTCCAACATTGTGCAGTAAACATATGACAAATTTATCATTTGAATGCATTATAAACTAGACCATTGGCTTGGAACCCACATCACTAAAATTTTGATTCTCCGTTCTTGACCTATATCATGAGTAAATTTCCAGTTAGGATTAATTTTCCTTGCAACATTTTCAATATTATCAAAAGGCAGTTTATTCTTAAGAAGTGCCAAAAAGGACAATCAACAACATCTAATGTTTTGAATTACGTCTAGTTATTTGGAAGGGGAGTTCATTCCCCTAATGTTTCAAGCAATAAAATCCATTAACTAATTAGATTGTGGATCACATCTACTTTCTAGGGGAGAAATAACCTCACCTATTTTTGATTCTTTGGTTTTCCTACCACTTGATTTAATTTGGTTCACCATTCCAGTTTGGGTTGTCAATAATTTATAGCTGAGAGGCTTTAAACTCAAATGGGGATTCATCTGATCTAGTTTTCCTATTAGTTTTCTGTTTATGGTGTTGTTGGGAGTTCTGATCATCTACTTTTGGATTCAGGCTGTTTCCAGTTTGCATTGGTGTTGCATATCCTCCCCTGCAATAGTAGGATCTGAATTAACATTTGAGACATGGACTTTGTCATGCAGTTTATCTATATTTATATTGCAAATATAACTTTTCTATGACATTCATTCGTTGTGAACTTTCAGGCTAGGAGGTTTCAGTTTTAGCATGTAGGACTGTATTTCTGCTTTATTTCCTTATGCACTGTAAAATCTAACGGTAGGGTTATTAAGAAGGATTTGCTAATTCCAACTATTGGTCCACCGCCCGGTTTTCCAAAAATACCCATTAAACTTGCCAGATGCATTATAGGGGTTGAGATGAACTTATTTGATGGTGGATGTGGCTGATTGGGTATTGAAGGTTGATTTTTGGTTGTTGATTTGGTGAGATGTTTGGGGGTAAGCGACGGTGGGATATTGAGGATTTAGGGTATCGTGAAGGATTGCGGTGATTGAAGACTGCGTTTTAGGCTGGCTATTAGAAGTCGTAGGGTGTTTGTCATTCGACGATGGTCGAGTACAGCAGCAAAGCAGTGAGGTTGTGATGCAGTGGGGGATTTTGGTTTATAGTGAGGTTGCAGTGAGTTGTAGGGGTGTCGATGTTTGAGTAGATGGTCTTGAAGGTGGGTAGTTTGCTGTTGATGAATTATGTTGCTAATGAGGAGCGTAGGAGGTGAAGAGAGGTGGAACAGAGAATGTTATGCAGCAATGCTTGTATGGAGTTGCCAGTGAGGTTTGGTGATATTCAGGGGTGAAGTTGCTGAAATGTGCTACAGGTAGAAGGAGTTTGGTTATGTTGGATGGTATGATGTATGTGTAGTGGCAGTATATGGAAGGAAGTGGTTCTAGTGTGATGAAGATTGATTGAAAAAGGCAGTGTTTGGAGTGGTGTATTTTTGTGATGACAAAGGAATGTTGGTGATAGAGTTGTAGTTAGGAATGAGTTGAAGTAGCAGGTAACCGTTTAAGGTGAAGGTAAAGTTTGGCTGCGTGGTGGTTGGATTGGAAGGTGAAGTGCAGTAGGATGTGTTGATGTGCATAGTTTTAATGGTGATGGCAATGTATTGATGAAGTGTGATGGAAGTTGAAGATGGTTGGTTTGAAATGGCAGGGAGGAGTTTGTAGCGAAGCAAAGGAGTGTACCGATGGTTGTGGCTTCTGTTGTTTGAAACAATTTATGTTGATGGGCAGGGGAAAGAGGTGGAGCAGGCAGTTTTTGGATGTAAGTTGGCTGGAGTATTGACGGTAGGACTGTTTTTATTTGGGTTGTTTGAAGTGTATTAATTGTTGGAAGGCAGGTGATGTTTGATGTTGAAGTTTTTTTTGTAATGGAGGGATGGTGTATTGCTGTTGATATGAAGAAGGTAGTGTTGTTGTTGGTAGTTTGAGGGAGGGTTGTTGTTTATATAAAGAAGGAAGGCAGTAGTGATTGTTGTTGTTTAGGTGGTTTGGTGGTGATAAGTGGGTGAGGAGTGTGATGGTGATGGAGATGTATGGTTGCAACAGTAAAGGGGGTTATCAGGTATAAGCCCACTTTCTTTAACATTTAAGAAATGTGTAGTTACAGTTAGCAAATGGTAATCAGGGAGAGGCAGCAGATGTATCTTCTAATAATAATAGCACTTGTATGCAAATACACTTCTAGATATCCATTCTATTTGAACTTCTGTAGAAATTATTTCATTTGTAGAAGTGTATTTTAATAGTCAATGTATGCATAAATTGTGAAGTGAAAAGAGAAATGATATTATATCAATTTTATTGACAAATGCTACATGAATATGAGTCTACTAAAAACTGCCCATTTATGGTTGTTCCATCCATCGTAGCCAGTGCTTGATTTTATCAACAAAGAGTAAGTCATGTTTATTTTTAAACAAGTCACAAAAAAGTTTAAACTCGAGTCTTGTATGTTTCTGAACATTTCTTAAGTTTTGTAATATTCTGATTTTTGACTTGTGCTGCATTATTCTTATTTATACGCTCCTCAATACTTTCCTTTTTCGAAAAGCTAAAATTGTAGAAGCAATTAAAACTCTAAAAAATAGTGTGCCATGTTCTAGAACTTCTAATAAGGTCAGATATTCTTCCGTCTTTTGACCATACTATGCATTAAGGAGCCTTATTTTGTATGAATATTGCTGGTTTGCTCATTGAATATATTTATGCAATTGATATTCTGTGTGTGACAAATTGTCTGCTACTTGCCAGTGTATTGTATCTGTTTCTTATGTTTGTGGTGAAACAAAAATGGATCTTCCTTTCCTTGGAGAAGCGAGTATACTGTCTATTTTTTTTCCTTTTGCGTCGCATTTGCTATATTTTGGGCTGCACATCAAGATGCTTCATATGCATGGCTTTCTTGATATACTTTTGAATAGGCTCCGGGAGCTGCATACTATAAAAGGGCATGTAGAAAAAGTAGTTGCTTTAGTACGCAACTAGATCGGTTCTTGCATGTTGGAACTCTGTAATGTTTTTACTCTGTAATATTTGGAAGGATTGCTTTAATGTTTGTACACTTATTAAATTGAGATTATTTTCTGTTTCTCTGTGTTAACTTGGCTGCAGGCTTATGTTTTATTCAATGGTTATGCACTTGCTTTAATGTTTGTACACTGTAATGAGCTATTGAATGGTTGAGATTTAGTTATATTATAGCGGCTACAATGAGCTATTGAATAAATATTTTATAGCAGAAAAATGGTGCTATAAAGATTTCCAGTTCCGTTGAGATTTAGCTGTATTATAGCGGCTATAATGAGCTATTGAATTAACGTACCATAGCGGCGAATTTGCGTTATAAAACTAAGCTCAACCATAGCGGCATATTTTGTGTTATAAATATTCAACAGTTTTTTATAACATGTCGATATACATCGCTTATCAAACCGCTATGGTTGTGATTAATAGCGGCTATATGCCGCTATAAATGACACTTTTTATTGTAGTGATCGTTCCAATACATTCATACTGTTCCACTGCATTGTTATTTATTATTCTTTAGTATGTGTAACTCTGATTCTATATTGTACTAGTAATATCAAATGTTTGTAAACAGCTTCATCAACTGTTATTTGATTATTATATTTTGATCATTCCGCTGTGAGATTCTGTTTTGTTTTATTTCTTTCTTCCTTTTCTCATTCACCCCATTAACAATCCGCCCTTCTATATGGTTTGAGTCGGCATGTTTGTCTGCTTAAAACGTACAAAAAGGCGGGTTGTTACATCTGGTACCAGAGCGAGGTTTGGCGATAAACCTTATCTTTGTAGGGTCTGACTCTTTATTAATAGGGTATTAATACCCTATGATGAGTCGGTAAGAGTGTGTGTGTGTGTGTGTGTGTGTGTGTGTTTATATATATATATATATATATATATATATATATATATATATATATGAGAGCGTATTTGTTAGTATTATAAAAAGTTTTATATTGTGTTAATTTATTCCGTTTTGTATTTATAAATTTTGTTGCTGCATAGGACGCTATGACATCAATAGGGATTTCTAAACACTTAATAGGACAGGCCGACACAATATTTGTTTTGAATATAGGTGAATGAAATAATTTTACCTATTATATTTTCTATATATAAAATATTTTTTTTATAAATGATATATATTTGGTTGTAATATATTGGTTGTTAGATTGTTTAATTTATAAATATTAGTAAGGTTGGAAATAAGATTGGAAAAGTAAAATAAATAGGAATAAATTGGAAATTTAGAACTTAAGTTCCAGGGTTTTGGAACTTTCTTTCGAATAATTTTGGAATGTAATAACAATATTATTTAGAAGTATTTTCTGATATAAATATTTCAATATAATTTCAAAGAATTGTTTTAAAGAAATTTTGGAAAGAAATAAGTTCTGTACTCCCCTCTCTGTCGCTGGGAAATAATTTCGGTGATGAGTGCACGCATCATCGACATTCATTTTCGAGTTTCAAAGTGGGAAGGCCACTGTAGTAGTTTTACTACAGATTTATTTTGATAAACAAATATAAATTTTAAATTGATTTAAATATAATTGGATATATAAATCGTAAGTGTATACATCTCTCTATTATTTTAAAATGATTTGAAATTTAACCCGGTATTTAGTTCTTAAGTTTCCGTTAATTAATAGTTTAAATTATTATAGTGAAATGGAATGTAACTAATTAATAATTGGAACCTACAAATGAAATAAGTTGAACTTGTGCAATTTTCAATTTGCATTCTTTAACATATATATAACTTACCAAAAGATGTAGAAAGTTGAAATGTTAATAAGAAAATGTAATGGATATTATACAAGTAAAATTTGAAGTAATGAAAGTATTCAATGAAATCTTTAATAAGTAAGAATTTGATGTGTAAATGAAAGGCTATTAATTAAATATAATAGAAAGGTAAGTATTATAAATAAATGAAATGAACACTAAATGAATGAATGGAAATATGAAAATTTGCAAGAAATAAATGTAAAATTAAAAAGATAAATCATTATATGAATGAAAAGGAAATCAAACAACAAATGTTTTGAAATGAAGTTAATAAAAATGAACTCGATCTGTTGTTTGAAGTTGTTGTTTATTTGGTTTATGGTTGTTTGGACAAGAATACTTTAGAATTGTTTGGATGTATGAATAATCTATTTAGTTTCATCTAAGACTGTTAAGTAAATGGTGCACTTAGTAGTTTATTTTCCATTCTATACAATTTAAAGTTTTAAACCCGAACAACTATTTTTTTTTTTGTTATGGATATATGGATGGTTGATTTTATTGGCTTCATATGATGGTTGTATGTTGTGATTGCAAGTGATTATTATTGATTCGTTGGTTAGAGGTTGAAACAACTTTAAATATTTCATTTTGGATAATTATTAACTCTTTTGAATTATATAACTGAAGTATAGGTTTTGGAAGCAATTGCTATTGCTTTTGGTTTCATAAAATAAGCGTTAGTTGTCTGACAAATAGGTACGTTTTCAGATTACGGTTATAGCGCTATTATGTTGTTTTTCCCGTTATGGGATACATTATTTTGAGATATTGTGATATGTATTGTTATATTTGATATTATATTTTCTTCGGAGGCTTCCCGTACAAAGGAGACTCTGCCGAAATTTTCCATAAATTTTGGACTTAGAAATTTTTTGAAAAATGTTTCCCAAACTTTAATTATTTGAGTATAAAAAGATTTAATGGATATAAATTGGTATATTTTATTTAAATTAATTAATTTTGTAAATTTATTTGTTTATAAAGTTAATATATTTGAATAAGATGTATTTTTTACTTAATTCTTCATTTTTCCTTCTTTTTCCTTTTCGGGGACGAAAAGTTTTGAGTGGAGGAGAGTGTAACGACCCGTAAATTTTCGATAATTAACTTTTGTTAATTTAATAAGTTTTGGTAATTTAATTTGGAAAGAAAATAAAAATCTATAATTTAATAATGAAATCACTAAAATAAGGGTAATAATGTTAATGCAAGTTAATAAATAGTTAATTTAGTGCAATCCCCATTAATGGAAACAATTGTAAGGTTATAATTGACTGTATTTAGTAAATTGGGAAATAAATTTCAATAAATGTAATTAAATATTATATTAATGTAAATTAAGATAATATTTGAAAATAATGTCAATTCCATTTATAATATGACAATTGGTTGATTTAAAGAATGGAAATCAAGATTTATTAATTTATTTGAATTTAAATTACAGTGATTGGGTTTATTGCAAATAAATGGAATTAAATATTTAGATATTACGTTAATGGGAAATTAAGATGAAATTTGAAGATTTTAATGTAATAAATCATGAACATATGTTAGTTGCATCCTTATTGTGATAAAAGATGTGAATAACAAAGTTTAAAAATTTTAAAAATGGATTTTTGGGAATTTTAATTTATAATTTCCGAATTTAATGAAATTGAAATTAAACATTGAAATTGATGGATTAATCAACTTTAGTTTGACATCTAAATTTTTTTAAAATTATTGTAATTGTCTAAGAAATCAAAAATGATAAGATTTGTTAACTATGGAATTGAAATTGAAAAAATGATTTACATTTTTCTCAAAAAGAAATTGAAAAGGTGATTAATTAATTTATTATTAAATTATTTAATTAACTGGAAAATAGCCATTTTGGCCACTGACTCGGATTTTGAGGAAACTAGTTTCAACGGTGAATTATTGTAGGATTTCAAGTTTCATAACGATCGGACTTGTCGTTTGATCGTATGGACTCGAAACGCCTAGAAATCAATTAAATTGAAATCAATTGAAATCGATTTGAAATGACTTGATTTTAGCATAACATTTTCATACGATGGAATTTGGACTTGAAACATGTTCCATTGATTTTAAAATATTCAAAAACATATATTTTGATATATGGGTTGACCCATTTCGTTCCGAAGTCGAAATGGGCTTTTCGGGCCATTTATCGTTCAACGGTCCAAACCAATAGATCCGTTCTTTCTATATTCAACCCTACCTATATATACCATGTTATAAACCCTGACAGCCTTTCTATTTCTCATTTCTGTACGTACAGAAACTTCTGTTTCTCCTCTTCCTCAATGGCTGAAAACCCTAATCTTCCCAATCCAACTTCAATTAAATACAACTTCAGAAATCAAACTCCACAAACTATATCGAATTATATATGGATTTGAAGCTCTCGACGAGCGCAAGTCAAATATATGATTCGTTTTTCAATTTGGGTTTCTTGTGGCCGAAACTAGGTGAATTTGTCTCGACGGTTCGTATGTGAGGAAGTAGGTTAAAGGTGGATCTTCGTTTCTGTGGCGATCGAGTGGTACAGTAGCGGAGAGAGTGTCGAGGGGGTTCAGTCGGTATGGCTAGTTTGTGCTAAGGGGATCAGAAATCACCACGGTGGGCCGAAATACGTCATCGACGGCTGTTCGTCATTGATGAGACGGAGGAAGCCGCTTGGTGGGGGTAGACATGGCTCGAGGAGGGAGTTACGGTGGAGGTGCTTGATCAGGAGGAAGGCGAGCGTGTAAGCAGCGAAATCCGGTCAAAGTCGAACGATTGGTGGCTCCAGTAGGCTCGAGCACGATGTATAGGGGGAAGGGGTAGGGTTCCTGTAGTGATAAGGTAGTGACATGTTTCTTTTTTTAAATTTTATTTTCATTTGTTTCAAATTTAAATCGTAAAACTTCAAACGTGTATAACTTTTACATACAAGGTCTAATTCATGCACGGTTTCTCCACTGCGACCTTATCAAAATTCTGCACATTATGACGCTTGTTTGGATGGATACTGAAGATGTTTGAATTTTTGGATTTAAATTGGATTTAAATTCAATTTAACTTCAAAAGGTGAGTGTTTTAACCTACTCACAACTTCTAAAAAATTTTATGTTTGTTAAATTGATTTATGATGTGATTAGAAATTTATTTATGACCGTTTGGCATATTTTGAACCATCATGTAACGACCCGAAATTTTCACACCCGAAAATTCCAGATAGTTATGAAAAAGAAGAAAGAGATAGAAGAAGAAGAACAGAAATATCAACAACTCACATTCGCAGCGGATAAAATATAATAATAAATAATAACAATAACGGTTTACAAAGATTATTATATCTATCGATTACATTTAATATACATCAGAGTTTCACATATATATAGTCACTGAATATATACAACTATCATGTCTCGGAAATACAGCGGCAATACTCTATACGCTATCGCCATCCAGCTCGCCTCCTGAGCTCCAGAACGTACCTACCTGAAAATCTGTAATACTCGGTCTGACCCGAGCATTACATCAAAGTAACACCCGGGTCAGGCTGGAAACCAGCGTGAGTAAACCCAACTAACATGGAATACCAAAGCAATCAACTTATATAACCCGGGGTAACTTATATCAATTAACCAATTCACAATTTGCTATAGACAATGCTTATTTCATATATAAATTTATAAGTATCAAGCTTTGATAAAATAATCCAATTCACTTTAATCAATTCATTCCATCCTATTAATTTTACACATCAATTGATTTTTAATCCGAAGTGGATTCGGGTATTTCCTAATACCCGTCCCCGGTCTCTTGTAGAAACTTTATGTCATCCTAAGCCAAGTTATTCAAATAAAATACACAACTTTTCATATCAGAGGTATCAACTCATTCAAGGCATTTAATACCTTTCAATCATCCATAAGCAAAGCTTGATCACATCCAAATTAATTTCATTGATTCTAATTGGATTTCTAACCTCATTCACTTAGATATCTTCATTCAACATCAATTAATTAATCACCTTAGATTAATCCTAGATTAATTATCCTTCAATTTCATTCAAGTGATTATCTTCAATTAATTCCACCAGATTAATTTTTCTTATCCCAAAATCATTGAGTCATCTTTGAATACCCCACAAGGTAATTAACTATAATTAATTACATTAACCCTAAATTTTAAGTTACTTATTATCGGTTAATTCATCTTGATTAATCATTCTTTAATTGCATCGTTAATTATATAAATTAATGATTTCCAATTTTATTTTAATTGATCTGATTCTAAATTAATATCTTTAATTCACCCACAACATTAATCATTATCAATTTATATCAACACGTAATTTACTAACTTTATTTATTTCGCTAAATAAATTGTTTATTCCTTAATGAACTATCTAAATTAAATCGCTTGATTAACTTCCCGAAGTAAGTATATTCAAATTATTTTTGTTAACAAACTATCATTACATTAATTACATCCAGAAATTATTAATAAATTTACTTTCCCAAATAATTACTAATTCACTATTCCATAACTTTTAATTAATAACTTTCATTGTTAATTTATAAAACTTAATAGACCATTTGTAAATTTCTAACTATAAATTAATCAATCACTAATTACCCATCAATTTCTTAATTAGTTTTTAACTTATTTCATAAATTGTCAAATCTTAATCATTCTTAGGGTAATCACCCTCTTGTCAAGCACTAAATCACA
The DNA here is from genome assembly GCA_030765085.1 of Allium cepa. Classification (NCBI taxonomy): domain Eukaryota; kingdom Viridiplantae; phylum Streptophyta; class Magnoliopsida; order Asparagales; family Amaryllidaceae; genus Allium; species Allium cepa. Next base: position 461,250,376 of record CM060928.1, read on the forward strand.
TCACCCAACATGATTACGATATAAATATCCTTAAGTATTTAACATACTTACTTTAACAAGTAAACTGTTCTAAATTAAAGTTTGAAAGACCCTTGTTCTGACGAATTTATAAATGATTAAACCATATTACTTAGACGAAACAAGAAAAATTTCCAAAATTCAAACTCTGAAAGAGATAACAAATGAAAAAAAATGAATTTACTCACAGAAACACTCGTTCGCGAGTCGTCACCTCCAGATCGCACGCGTGCTTCCAATTCACCGAGCAACCCAAACCCTAGCTTGAATCCACGGCGACATTCTCGGCTAAACGAACAAGTCGCGCTCGCTTACATGCTGTTGCTACCTGTTCCTCTCGAGTTTGAATGCGTCGGAATTCGAAATGGAAAAGAACGAGGTAATTTAGAAGGCAACTTCAAGTTGGATGCGACATGCCTGACGCGACATAGCCTTGCTCGAATGCATCGCGACCTGCTTCAATCAGGAGCGTGCGACTTAGGGTTAGAGGCGGAGATTGCTTGGATCGAATTGAACACGAATGGCTTCCGTTCGTTCGACTCTTCCATTCGAAGGAGGAAACCACGGACGGTAATAAGCTCTCCCCCCTTTCGAATTTTGCTTGGCTCTGGACCGAAGGCTGCGGCCATGATTATTTTGATTCGAGAAAGGGAAAAAGGGTTTCGCTATTTTTTTTTAATTAATTGATGAAGGGCTTCGGCCATTTTAGTTAGATGATGAAATTCGATCTACTGCAAGAACAAAGAGGGACAGGGATGAGATATATGTTGGTGGGAGGCGTCTTGATTACGCTTGTTAACTTATAAAATATTTTGTGTTGTTAAAAATATCTCGCTAATTTACTTTAAATTTAACTATATATTATAAAACTTCCAAATGTCTCGTTAAGCATAACACGAAATCCCAAACCCCAAATCAAACATGCCAACAGGCGTTTACAAGGTTTTACCCGTGTTCCGAATACAATGGAACGTGTCTCGGAGGCTAATTTGAACGTATGTGCGAGTCACGGAATTAAACGATCAATTTAAAATTAAATCGATTAAAATAGTTCTACACGTTTCGAGCTGTTAGGGTTAAACGACAACTCTGATTGCTACGAAAATTGAAATCCGATAATAACTGACTATTATGGATCCAATGGAACTGGTTTCGTTGAATTCCGAGACTGTGCCTCGGAAGGCTATTTTTAAATTCAATTTAAACGATATACTATTAAAACTGAATAAATCATCTTTAAATTAAATTCCAACCATTTTATTATCTTCAGTATCATCATTATAAATTTTATAAGTCTTCAAATTATTTAAACTGGCTTAGAAATATCAGATTCAACAATTTACCCAAATTTTCAATTATTAAAATCAATATTTAAACTATACAATTCAATTATTTCATTATCAAGCAAGCATTGATATCTTGAATTTAAGTTAAAATTAACTTTAAATAATTTAAAATCGATTAATTGCTCCAATTTAATTTATTAAAATTTCCGGATCGTCACATTCCTCCCCCCTTAAAAGAATTTCGTCCCCGAAATTACTAGATAGGAAGAATGGTCCGATACCCGTTTACTATTCCCAAAATTCCCAATTCAACATCTTACCAACTATCTTTTATTAAAGATTCACTATCAGTTGGTACTAACTTCCCAAACTTCTATAGAATCAAACAATACCCTCTTCTCAATCATTTAAATGTCAATTTAAAACCTAATTTTTGAACTATCAAAATTATCTCAAAAAATTTCTAACTCCCTAAATTCCCAAAAAATTTTGCCAGCGTCTCCTTTGCGCGGCTAGCTCGGTACTACTACAAAAGGCCTCTATGGGCTCCCAAATTCCAAAAAGAAAACAAAAGCCAAGTGGCTACATCAAAAACCCAATCCAATTTCATACAGAAATTTAAATACATACCTTTTTGTCGGGCAATTCAAATTTATCTTTTGGAACCAAATCCAATTTCTTTTCTCTTTAATACCTGCATATCTCACTTAGCAACAATATCCAATCGCAACCTTACAAATCATTTTATACATTCTCATATATAGGTTTTCACATATACTGCTATTCAATTTTGTTGTTTCCGTTTTCATATGAATTCAATTTTATTTCGATTTCTAATACTGAATTTTATCTTTCATTAAAACTGATTCATATTAGTTTCATTTACTAGTTTACTTTAATTTCCAATTTGAAATTGTTTTGTCGTTAACCAATTTTCCAAAAAAATTCTAACTCCCAAAATTTTCAGAAAATTTTGACAGAGTCTCCTTTGTACGGAGAAGCTTTTGCAATTTGACAAGAGATATAAATATATATACATCGACCCACCCGGTCGGAAAAAGCAAAAACAGTTCATATTTCTTATTTTAATTGCGTAGGCGTACCTTTATTTAGCTTTTAAGCAAGCAGCTTATTTATTTTAGCAATTAGCATACCCAAAATCTAGCCAAATGGCTTCCCTGTACCTGTACTTACTCAGTTTAAATATGTAAGTGCCATATATAGAAATTCTATTAGCATTTCACTTACTTTCAATAGCTAAACACAAGTATTTCAAAAACAATACACCAAACGCTTACCATAAGCGATTTATATAATTTAAAGCTAATCCAATTGCTTTCAACCAAATTTATATGCCATTACATTCAATTCTAATGGTTTACAATGCAATTATTCACATTCAATTCATTTTTAAGCAAAACAAACTCATATTCACTTCAATTAACTCAAAAATCAATTATATTTGCTTCCACTAATTCATAAAATTTAATTAAATCCAGTTTACGTTAAACAACAATTATTTCTATGCAATTTGATAGCATCCATGTGAATAAATAATTACTTAAGTTTTATAACCTATTAAAGTTGATTCCAACTCAATTTTATTTACTTCAATTCCATTTTAATTTATTCACAATCATTTTATCTAGCTCGACACATACAATTCTTGTATACTACTAGCCATTCCCAAATTAATTCAATCCAAGCTTAATTTAATGGATTTTCACTCTTATTCGAAGCCAAACTTCCATAACTTTTAAACTTAAGTGAATTTACTTTAGTTTATTCCAACATTAAACTTAGGTTTGCCTCTATTTGATTCTCATTTAAGCAACTTCCATTAAATTTAGTTAACTTATCCATTTTAAATTTTGATTTTAAATTCACCTTCACAATTTCCAAAATAATGTCCAACCACATACTTATCTCATTTATACTTTAAATTAATATGCCACCGAACTTAAGTTCAGTCTGATAATCCAATTCCAATCACCACTGTGGTTTTGTTTTTATTCAATTAAACTTCATCCATTTATTATTTAACTCAATTAACCCATTTAAATTTTTTTAATTTACTTACTTAATTCATTTTCGAATTTATTTTATTAATACAAAGTCGTTCTCCAGTTATTCTACTCACTTGGGTTTTATTTGCATCACAAACCATTTTTATTGTCTTCCACTTTCATTTCAATCGACAACACTTCCATAATATCTAAATTTGCTTGCAAACTTCATTAAATATTATTCAAATCACACTTGAATTTTATTTATAATTCAAACCATCGCTATTTCGATCCAACTCTATTTTATTTTTATTTATATCTCCTCTTATTTAATTCATTATCAAACCCAAGTCGAATTCCATTCACAATTCGAATTCATTTCTAACTTCATTATTAACTTACAATCCATTTTATTTAACCGAGTTAAATTTTATTAACATACTCAATCAAGTAATTATTTTGTTAATTAGCTAACTTCCAACTTTCAAATCAATATGCGATTTTATTTCAAAGAATCGCTTCATTTAAATTTCCCGAGTCTAATTTTATTTTATAATTCCAGTTTGAAATCCCCTTTTTACTTTAAAATTTAGGAACGCCTTCAAATTCAGACAATACAATTAAAATAGCTTTTTAAAAAAAATTCTTATAACTCGATGTCTCAACCAGTCCATCCTTGTTCTCACAGAAATTCAGTCATACGTTGATCAGGCGTAGGCCTGAAAATCTACAAGTACTTAGCAGACCCATTTTCAACATCCAGTGAAAATACTTGGAAAACAATTTTATTGAAAATATCGAAAATAGTTTTTGAAATAGAGAAATATCTTTAGGGACAATGCTCTGGAAATCATCACCCCCATTCCATAGTGTCAGTTACATACCAAGGTTACGTTGCAGTCACAACAAAAGTCCATGTAACTGCAGGCTCTCCGCGGCACTCTCGATTACGCCATGGAACCCACACAACAGATCACAGTTACATCCAGGGTTACGTTGCCGTCGCAACAAAAGTCCATGTAACTGCAGGCTCTCCGCGACACTCTGATTTTCGCTGTCGAAATGAAACTTCTCCACTCCTACATAGGTCGCAGTCTACCGAGATAAACTCAAACGCAGACTGTTGGCTCTCAGCGGCACACACGACTTTCGCAATGCTACCATAGGTCGCAGTTACATCCTGGGTTACGTTGCAGTCACAACAAAAGTCCATGTAACTGTTGGCTCTCCGCGGCACTCACGACTTACGCTATGGTAAACTCAACTCATAATCCTCAGGAACTAGTTTTGTCCAGACTCCTCACAGGATCAACTTTAGAACCCCCCTTGGGGCTCAAGGCAGCACCACCCGGTGGCACTCCTGAGAAGTCCATTCCAAGGGAGCGCTTTTTTCCCCAGAGCTATCATCAAAACACTTTATACTATACACATATAGTATCTTTCAAATCATACACCTAGTATGAATTTTATCAAAGCTCCTTTACACAAAATCGATTATCCCAAAATCGATAATTCTCAAACTAGGCTTTACAAATTCCAAAATTGATTTTACCCAAAAATCAAAAGCCTTTCTAAATTCAAAGGTTCCCAAAACCTTTTTCAAAATCCTCATAAGATCCTTTATATATATATATACAGATATATATAATTTTTAAAACCTTGGATCACTTTAAACTCGTATAAAATTCCTTTTATACTTCAAACACTTCCAAAATCCTTTTTCTTCCCACAATAGATTCATCAAGGGAAGAATATATAACAAAGATATAACAATATTCCAATTTGATTACTCTTTTTAATATCAATTTCTTTTCCATTCACTTATCCACCTTTACATTAATCCCCATTTGGATTATCACTTCAATTCCTATCTCAGTTGGGTATTAAATCCATAACAGTTTAAACTCCGACCAGTTTAGAGAATAGCTTGAAAATTTTAAAAATAGATAAGTAGTTGAAAAATAATTATTAGTTTGAACTATAGCTGTAAAATAGTTGAGAAATAGCTAAATAGTTTCAGAAATTTTAGATAATTGCAAAATAGTTGTTAAATAATAATTAATTCATAACTTAGTTCAAAATTAGTAATTAGTTTATAAAACAGTTGTAAAATAGTTAAAGAGTTCCAAAAGTAGTGGCAAAAACTAGTATAAAATAGTTTGGATTTTAAAAAGAAAGTTTTATAGTAAATAGATAAGAAAATAGATTTAAAACTATTTATATGAAAACAATTTACATTGAAAATGGTCTATAGTCAAAACTGTTCACTTCCCCAACGATTCAATTTAAATTTCCACTCCATTTAAATTAACCCAATCCCAATTTAATTTACTCCAATTTCCATTGGACTTGATTCATTCCCAATTCAAATTGAATTGATTCTCAATTTCCTTCCAATTTCAGATCAAATTCCATTTGATCTTTAAACTTACAACCTTAAGTATAATTTCAATTTTACACCTTCTATTTATAATCAATTACATTCACATTTACTTTTAACTTAGAATTATACATTTTATTTAGCCAATATATTTTTATTATTCCATAAACATTTAATCATGATTCCAGAGTTTAAACAAATTTCCAAATTTCAATATCACCTTAGAATTCAACTATATCCAAAATTCTTTGGCGAATTCAATTATCCCTCTGAATTTCAAAACCAAACCCAATTCACAAACAATCCCAATTTAAAACAATTTGGTAGCAATTTCTCTTTTAGAAACTCGAAAATGAACATCGATGATGCTGCAGTCATCACCGACTTTATTTTCCAGTGACCGAAAGAGTTCAATGCTTTTATCCCTTTAAAAACATTTCCAAATATTTTTAATTTCAAATCTCCCAGATTTTCAAATTCAACACAAAACAAATATATTTTTTTTTGAAATAATACCATTATTTCTTCAAAACCTTTGGAAACCACTTTCAAATCCAAAGGAATTTTAAATTTTCCCAAAAATTCCAAATGCCCAATCCATCCAATTCATATTTAAACATTACCCTGGAATTTTCATTTTAGTTTATTTTCAAATATTCTATGGAATTCTATTTCAAATTATAATCTCATTTATTTATGAAGTTTTATTTCAATTTATAAATTACATTTACAATCTATATTTCAATCTCCATTTGTTATATAAGTTCATTCTCAATTCTGGTTATAAGTTTCAATTTGGTCGTATTTTATATTACTTCTTAATTTAATTCTATTAATTTAACAACCAATCACCTAAATATTCATTATAAGGAAATATTGCTTCATATATCAAAATATTTTTATTTTATTTTTTTATATATAAAATCATTTAAAACTTTTATAAGAAAATAACAAGTACGCTCACACACACACACACACACACACACTCACTCAACTCATTCTAGAGTACTTCTAACTCTAGTTAATGAGAAATCCCCACCAGAGCCAAGGTTCTCACTTAACCTCGCTCTGATACCAAATGTAACGACCCGAAATTTTCACACCCGAAAATTCCAGATAGTTATGAAAAAGAAGAAAGAGACAGAAGAAGAAGAACAGAAATATCAACAACTCACATTCGCAGCGGATAAAATATAATAATAAATAATAACAATAACAGTTTACAAAGATTATTATATCTATCGATTACATTTAATATACATCAGAGTTTCACATATATATAGTCATTGAATATATACAACTATCATGTCTCAGAAATACAGCGGCAATACTCTATACGCTATCGCCATCCAGCTCGCCTCCTGAGCTCCAGAACGTACCTACCTGAAAATCTGTAATACTCGGTCTGACCCGAGCATTACATCAAAGTAACACCCGGGTCAGGCTGGAAACCAGCGTGAGTAAACCCAACTAACATGGAATACCAAAGCAATCAACTTATATAACCCGAGGTAACTTATATCAATTAACCAATTCACAATTTGCTATAGACAATGCTTATTTCATATATAAATTTATAAGTATCAAGCTTTGATAAAATAATCCAATTCACTTTAATCAATTCATTCCATCCTATTAATTTTACACATCAATTGATTTTTAATCCGAAGTGGATTCAGGTATTTCCTAATACCCGTCCCCGGTCTCTTCTAGAAACTTTATGTCATCCTAAGCCAAGTTATTCAAATAAAATACACAACTTTTCATATCAAAGGTATCAACTCATTCAAGGCATTTAATACCTTTCAATCATCCATAAGCAAAGCTTGATCACATCCAAATTAATTTCATTGATTCTAATTGGATTTCTAACCTCATTCACTTAGATATCTTCATTCAACATCAATTAATTAATCACCTTGGATTAATCCTAGATTAATTATCCTTCAATTTCATTCAAGTGATTATCTTCAATTAATTCCACCAGATTAATTTTTCTTATCCCAAAATCATTGAGTCATCTTTGAATACCCCACAAGGTAATTAACTATAATTAATTACATTAACCCTAAATTTTAAGTTACTTATTATCGGTTAATTCATCTTGATTAATCATTCTTTAATTGCATCGTTAATTATATAAATTAATGATTTCCAATTTTATTTTAATTGATCTGATTCTAAATTAATTTCTTTAATTCACCCACAACATTAATCATTATCAATTTATATCAACACGTAATTAACTAACTTTATTTATTTCGCTAAATAAATTGTTTATTCCTTAATGAACTATCTAAATTAAATCGCTTGATTAATTTCCCGAAGTAAGTATATCCAAATTATTTTTGTTAACAAACTATCATTACATTAATTACATCCAGAAATTATTAATAAATTTACTTTCCCAAATAATTACTAATTCACTATTCCATAACTTTTAATTAATAACTTTCATTGTTAATTTATAAAACTTAATAGCCCATTTGTAAATTTCTAACTATAAATTAATCAATCACTAATTACCCATCAATTTCTTAATTAGTTTTTAACTTATTTCATAAATTGTCAAATCTTAATCATTCTTAGGGTAATCACCCTCTTGTCAAGCACTAAATCACATCACCCAACATGATTAAGATATAAATATCCTTAAGTATCCAACATACTTACTTTAACAAGTAAACTGTTCTAAATTAAAGTTTGAAAGACCCTTGATCTGACGAATTTATAAATGATTAAACCATATTACTCAGACGAAACAAGAAAAATTCCAAAATTCAAACTCTGAAAGTGATAACAAATGAAAAAAAATGAATTTACTCACAGAAACACTCGGTCGCGAGTCGTCACCTCCAGATCGCACGCGTGCTTCCAATTCACCGAGCGACCCAAACCCTAGCTTAAATCCACGGCGACATTCTCGGCTAAACGAACAAGTCGCGCTCGCTTACATGCTGTTGCTACCTGTTCCTCTCGAGTTTGAATGTGGCGGAATTCGAAATGGAAAAGAACGAGGTAATTTGGAAGGCAGCTTCAAGTTGGATGCGACATGCCTAACGCGACATAGCCTTGCTCGAATGCGTCGCGACCTGCTTCAATCAGGAGCGTGCGACTTAGGGTTAGAGGCGGAGATTGCTTGGATCGAATTGAACACGAACGGCTTCCGTTCGTTCGACTCTTCCATTCGAAGGAGGAAATCACGGACGATAATAAGCTCCCCCCCTTTCAAATTTTGCTTGGCTCTGGACTGAAGGCTGCGGCCATGATTATTTTGATTCGAGAAAGGGAAAAAGGGTTTCGCTATTTTTTTATATTAATTGATGAAGGGCTTCGGCCATTTTAGTTAGATGATGAAATTCGATCTACTGCAAGAACAAAGAGGGACGGGGATGAGATAGATGTTGGTGGGAGGCGTCTTGAGTACACTTGTTAACTTATAAAATATTTTGTGTTGTTAAAAATATCTCGCTAATTTACTTTAAATTTAACTATATATTATAAAACTTCCAAATGTCTCGTTAAGCATAACGCAAAATCCCAAACCCCAAATCAAACATGCCAACAAGCGTTTACAAGGTTTTACCCGCGTTCCGAATACAATGGTACGTGTCTCGGAGGCTAATTTGAACGTATGTGCGAGTCACGGAATTAAACGATCAATTTAAAATTAAATCGATTAAAATAGTTCTACGCGTTTCGAGCTGTCAGGGTTAAACGACAACTCTGATTGCTACGAAAATTGAAATCCGATAATAACTGACTATTACGGATCCAATGGAACTGGTTTCGTTGAATTCCGAGACTGTGCCTCAGAAGGCTATTTTTAAATTCAATTTAAACGATATACTATTAAAACTGAACAAATCATCTTTAAATTAAATTCCAACCATTCTATTATCTTCAATATCATCATTATAAATTTTATAAGTCTTCAAATTATTTAAACTGGCTTAGAAATATCAAATTCAACAATTTACCCAATTTTTCAATTATTAAAATCAATATTATACTATACAATTCAATTATTTCATTATTAAGCAAGCATTGATATCTTGAATTTAAGTTAAAATTAACTTTAAATAATTTAAAATCGATTAATTGCTCCAATTTAATTTATTAAAATTTCCGGGTCGTCACACATCATCTCAGTTTATTTAAATTTATTCGGATAAAATAGTTATTTAATTTATTATTGAATTAAACTGCCTGTAAATACCGGTTATTTATGTGAGAAATGAGGATTACGGATCTTAAGGCTAGGATAAACACTAAAGGGGGGTGAACAGTGTTTTAAGGGATTATTAAATCTTTTTGAGTTTTTGTTAAATTGAACACAAATGTATGCAATATTCATACACAGATATGATCACAGAATCAAACACAGATGCAGAAATAAAATAAAAGCAATAAAGGAAAGAACATGCCGGCTTTTATACTGGTTCGGAGTTACCCTGCATCCAGTTCCGCACACAAGTACAGATTTCCTTTCAAAAGCAATTGTACAATTACACCCTCGATTTCAAGGCTACGAGGTACACCCTCCAGATGCACAATCCTCTGGGTAGAGATACTTGATTTTACGGGCAACAAATTCACCCAATTGATTTCCAAGTCTACAACCACAATTTTTCTCGCTTGGTTGATTTCAAAGTCCACAGTCACTCCTTTTCTCGTTTAATTGATTACAAAAAGCCTATAACTCTGAATAGCACTGAGGATCTTGTTGAGATAGTGATAGAGAATCAAAGCAGAGATAATCTAGTTAGATTTAATGTTGATTTTGGCAGAGTAATGGCAGGAATATGTATAAAGAAAATGTGGAAGAAGAAGAGAAATGAAAACCAGAAAATTATGATTGAGAATTTGTTGAAACTAACCCCTATTTATAGAAGAACAGTAGCCATGTCCATTCATGAAGAGATATGACGAATAGACACTTCTTTTGAAATTTAAATTTTGAAATTAACCGACACTATGTTGACACGGGTATATTGAGCATGTCGACATCCCAAAGGAATTTTTGGTGGTTTGTTTTTCTTTGAAAATAACCTTTTTCTTATATTAAATCTGTTTTAAACTTTTATAAATATACTTAAATATAGTTAAAATACATAAATAAATATGGAGAATAATATATTGATATATATATATATATAATTTTACAATAATTTTATATTTAAATCTAAGTACAAATATAAAAGGTTAAATATATTATTACTAAAGATAATTTAAAACTAAGGATAATTTGATTTTGAAATTAAAGATTATTTTGAGGCTAAAAGTATTTAAAACCAAGATAGATGTTTTCGATTCTTTTAAAAGGAAGGTTTTGAAATAATTTTGAAAACAAGATATAATTTTGAAAATCTTTTGAATAAAAATTAGCGGATACAAAACAATGTTCCACTAGATTTTTCGTAGGTTCCATCCTACTCAGGGTTCCATCCATTTAACGGGCTCGAAGTGGATTCCATTCCACGAATAAATTGGATTTTAATATGCCAGTGCTTTTCTAGGAGTTTTAACAAAATTCCTAATAAATTAAAAGATAAATTACTTGAAATCTTGAACTCTTGATAATCTTGATATTCTTGATACTCATGAGTCTTCATTCTTGATATCTTGAATCTCGATACTGTACAGTGTTCATTCTTGGTATCAACTATAATGTTAGTATTTATATTTTATAATCCTATTCTAAGGTTGTTGTCATCAAAACCATCATCTCACGGAGTAACAATTTATTATATGTTCTATATTGTTGTTATTGATTAGATTGGATGATGATTGTGATAAATGTTTGATGATTGATATTGGATGAATGGATGTTGTATTTTATATTGTTATAAACTGCAAGTTGTTATGGATTTCATTTCATTCAGAATTGCAGTTTGAAATGATATATAGCTGTATTTATAATTTAAATTACGGACTGAAATGATAAATATCTGTACCATTTGACCATAGGATAGAAAATTATATACAGACATTGCGATCTATATATAAAAATATTTTGAAATGATTTCTATGGCTTTGGAAAGAAATATATGGGTTATATAAATATTGATTTCAGATGTTATATAAATGTTATTTTATTACTGATTTTTAGCTATGTATAAATTTGTTTTGAAATATAAAATATCTTAAATAATAAAGTTTGATTGTTTTTATATAATATGGTTAAGTATCTGTTTAAATTATATTGTATATAGAGTTTATAATGACTTAAAAAATTAAGGTTGGAAGATAAATATAAAATTGATTTTAATTAAATTATTTAAGAATTATACTCGAATAAATTTGATTTGAAATTTAAATAAAATTGAGATTTTAAAGGGTATGATTTTTATAACTTGATGTTGGTTTAGAGTGATTTAAATGAATATCAAGTTGATTTAAATGAATATATCAAGTTAAATAAATTGAAAGAATATCCAGTTATTTGAAGTTTAAAAGTTTTACTTAAATGATAGTTGATTTATCAAGTAAACATTTCAAAGCTAAATAATAGTAATTGAATTTGATATATATGGAATTATCAAAGAATTAGTTTTGAAATGGTGGAATGTTTAAAGCTTTGAAATATATGAAAATGGAAATGGTTTATTTGGGGGTTCAAACCTGTATTTGGAATTGATTTGTGAAATTGAAGAAGTTATTTATTATATAAAATAATTTTATATTTAAGCCATTTAAGTGATGTAGTTATATTTCAAAGTTATGAGTTTCAAAGTATTATGATTTGAAAGTGTTATACTTTAAGTGTTTGATTTCGAAGTGTTATGAAAGTGCTATGATTTTGGAAGAAGGATGTATTTGAAATAAAAATGATATTATATTGATTTGGGTTTTTATAAAAATGATATCATGTTGATTTGGTTATGAAATGGGAATGATATCGTATTTATATGGTTTTGAAATGGATATTATATTCTGATTTTGAAGTATAAATTATTTGAAATGACCGCGGTGTTATAATAACGTTTGGCTGTTAAAGAGACCGGGATCGGAAGTTGTCATATTCTCTGCCAACTCCGAAAACCACTTTAACAACCGTGTACGTGGTAGAGATTACATAATGAAGTAGGATGGTGGCGACGTTCTATTAAGGTATATACATGGACCCGACTCCCGTGAGTTGGCATAAGGTGGCTAAAACATGAGCAATTCTCGGGCCAAGGAGGTAGCTCCTCTTATCAGACACACTCCTTCAACATTATATTCTGACTTTCGATTGTTTTGGTGGCCACTTTTGATTTTATTTTTATTTTTGGGGTGTGGCTCGAGGTGGGCGGTAGTAGTTGCTACGCATTACCACCAATCCGGATGCATAATTGGTATATCTACCCTGACATTGCCTTGTGTGCCGTGTCACCTACCCTAGCGCGCCTTGTACGAGTTTGGTTTGTGTCGTACCTATGGAGTATCCTCTGGTAGCCTCCTGATCATGAGGTATTACAGTACTGTATAGACTATTGGCACTATTTATGTGTTAAGGGGAATATTGGGTCACTTCTTAACGCTATTTTAAAGTAAGTTTATTTCCCTAATAGACATTATTATAATAGCGAAATATTACTACATAGTAAATAGTTTAATGGATCCTTAGGAGATGTGAATCCCGAGCATCTCTTAAGTTACTACACTCACGTTTGACACTAGATAGGAGATTTCAAATCCCGTAAACATCTCTGACGTCGTTCCACTCATATTTATTTCTATTGATTTAACTCACATAAGATCTTTTAGTTCTGACTCGAGCGTTTTGTCTTTTCAATTCGCTCGGGTCAGCCTGAGCATTTTAGGATTTGAAGACTTTATTTTTGGAGGACAAAGACGAAGATTTTATTACTATTATTTATTATATTTTTCCACTACATTCATACTGTTCTGCTGCATTATTATTTATTATTCTCTGGTATGTGTAACTCTGATTCTATATTGTATTACTAAAATCAAATGTTTGTAAACAACTTTATGAACTATTATTTGATTATTATATTTTGGCTATTCCGCTATGAGATTCTATTTTTTATTTCTTTCTCCCTTTTCTTATTCACCCCAATAACAATCCATCCTTCTGTATGGTTTGAGTTGGCATGTGTGTCTGCTTAAAACATGCAAAAAGGCAGGTCATTACAATATATATGTATATTCTCTAGAAACATGAAGTGAATTTTAGTTAATGTCTGAAGTATAGTGAAGTGTTGTAGATATACTAAATATAAAAGTTCCATTAATATAAAATTAAAGTGATTTTTATTTTGTTTTTCTGAATCCTCATCCAATCATAAGGATTTTAGATTATATGAATGGTTCGCAGATGATGTGGATATTATTTAGCGATTTGATATGACACGATGATGACGTCCTTGATATGATTTTATGACATTTAGTTTTTTGTAACGAGAGACTTGAATAAATGAAATTATAATTCCGTTTGGGATGGACCATTCTGTAATATTTTTTCGGCAATTCTTTGGACTCGTTATATAGAATAGTATTGAGATGAGTGTAGTTTATAATCAGTGAATAAATGTTCAAGTATCGCATGGTGGTATAAGATGCTATTGTGATATTTATTTGGCTATTCGTTGTAAATAGATGACGCTTACGTGATGAGAATAGAGTGGATAGAGTGAGGTGATTCGTAGTGATATATGGCTACGTGCTTATAGTTAGTGAGACTTTAGGTCTAGATGTATTAGTTCTATATGCCATTATTACGATGTACTCTTATTATATTTGTTCAAGAGGACCAGATGACTAGTATCCACCCCAACGGCTTGATTGTGGGGTCGCACCCAGATCTGTGACACTCTAAATTTATGAAGCTCCATATATATATAGCTTCGTGCTTTTAGCTTAATGCTTTTTCTTTGTGTGTATGCCCCAATGTCACCTAGGCCAACAGTCTGTTACCTACAGGGGCATTTGTAGCGTCCTTACTTAAGAGTGTTCGCCTTGACGAGCACACCGGTGGATGCGCGTCACAATGATTATGAGATAATTTTTACGTTCCGCAATTTTTGTTCGTGGTGGGATTGTAAAGTGGAGGCGTTGTTAAATTTTTGTGATACAAAATCACAAATAGAGGGAAATAAATATGCAAAAGAAAAAAATTGAAGATTTTGTTTCTTCTAATTATTAGGCATATTTGAGCATGTTTATTTCTCTCTCTAATTGGCCAATCAAATTATTTTTTGTTATCTAATGGTAACTTGGGCATTAAATAATTGATTATATAAATAGAGATTAAAAGAGAGGGTAAAAGTGGTGTGGAAAATCTATTTGCTGATTCTCTCTTCTCCATCTTTGTTTTCTTCTCCAATAATTTTTGCCATATAGATATTTTCTCTTTTTCTCAATTTGGTTATTGATTCAATGGTAATTTGTTTACTTTAGCTTTGTTCTATTAGTTGTAAACAAAATTTTGTTGAATCAATAAAGTACGTGGTTGGGTGTAATACTTTATATTATCGCGTTTTGATTTCAATTCCATCTTGCTTTCAATCCAAGTTATTTCTTTATGATTTACATGATAAAGATCCTTTGATAAAAGCTTCCACAAAGCGCTACTATTGTTATAACAGGCGTTGTTTTGCCCTAGTATTGTTAGGGTTTGTCTAGTGTTATGTTTTGTATTGGGTACATTACCCTATGCTTATTTACTTTATGGATTTGGGCTTTACTTTTACCTAGTTTCATACAAAAAATGTTAGTAAAAATAGAAATCTTCTTCCTTAGGGCATCTCCTGTAACGACCCGCAAATCCGTACCCCTTGAGTCAACACTATTCTACAACAATCAACTCAAGTTGCACAGAAATACGAACCATTTGGGTTTAAGAAGAAGAGGTAGAAGAAGAGAAAACAAAATCAACATCAGAATCTGACCATCGCAGCGGAATAAAATATAATAGATAGTAAATAATCTTTACTCAAAATCAAATATATCTGTTTACATACATTACATCATCAGAGTACATCAGTCACAGCTCACATCAATACAATACAATGGATATACAACAACTCAACAGCGGAATATATATATAAACAAGTACGAATGTATGTATCGTCAATCCATCTCGTCTCCTGAGCTCCATAGCATCATATCCTGTATCCTATAATACTCGGTCTGACCCGAGCATTACAGTTAAATAACACCCAAGTCAGTCTGGATTACCAGCGTGAGAAAATCACACCCAATTGATTATTAAAGTTTCAAAAATCCTTTGAAAACAAAAGCATCTCGTAAGACCACGCCACAAATAAACATGTCGGGTTTTTACCTTACGATAGCTAAAACAATTTTTATAGAAATCCTCTGATATTATAATAGGGTCTATATACAAATACTTATAAAATAGCCGAAATTGTTACATTATTAAATTCCAGCTACTAGCCACAGAGTGGGTAATACAAACAAAACTCGTACAAGGCTCGTAGGGAGAATGGATTTCCAACCAATGACTAGGCACTGGGGTACCACCTGTCATAGTACGGGGCCTAGATCACCGTACCGAGGAGTACGCCCGCTCCCCTGCAACACAAGGCCGGGACTACCCCTTACTGGATAATCCCGAGTGAGATCACCCCGCGGTTGAGATCAGCAACCGCCCACTAAGCCGAAATAAAAGGGGACATCTAGACTGGAATGACCTCACCCTGCTTGGGTGCTACCCACCTAGCCTTGCTGCATAACCCCTGATTTTCAGTCATTCCCATTTGATGAGGCTTGAGGCTAAGCGTTACCTTTTTAAGAATATATCTCTTAGAATGCCCATCGTCCACCTGACGATGTTTCGCAAGCATTCATCCATACAAGTCCGTCCCGGGTTCGAACGGAACCGAAGGCACTATTCCTACTACATCCATTTTGAAAATATCCTCAGGATTAGTAGCGACTAGCCCTTGCACTTCACTACTTCATTTTCGAATCCAAAATCGTTTTCACGAAACGTACAAACCGGATCGAAGTGGTTTTCGAGAAATAAATCTCGATCCCGGACTCTTCGAAACGATCAACGTATTTGGCCAATACTGATAGTCGGTTATTAAACTATCGATTAATATTCACAAACATCCATCCAACAATAAATAATTTCCAAAATTATTTATTAACCTCAAAATATCTTCACAAGATATATTTTTTCTATTTTCAATCCTTTGAAAACAGTTTCAAACCATCTTTCTCCTTCCAGAATAAGCTTTCCCAAATATTTTCTATCTCCACTGAAATCACCAAGCACAAAACTAGATTTTTTTTTAAAAATAATAATTTAAAACACTTTACTTTAAAATAATTTTAAAACATTTAAGTTAAACTACTTCAATAATTTGTTAAAAATACATACAATATAAATATTTGAAAATAAGGTTACTTTATAAAATATAACTAAATTTTTAATCCTAAACAAACTACTAAGTCATTCTTTAAATGATTACTACTAAAATAGGTTAAAAGGGTAAGACTTACTTTAGAATTCAAATATTTAGAAATAATAGATTTCCCAAACTTGCTTTTAAAATCAACTTAAAAACTTTTAACTTATATTTAAAAACTTACTTTGAAAACGTACTTGGTTATCGAGGGAGAAGATCCACCTTCAATCACTTAAATCAATTTTTCCCCAAACTGATTTCAAACTTATCCCATTTGAAATAAATTTCTTTAATTACTTAATTCATTCCAAAAATTCATCAAGTATGGGCTTACTTATTGTTGTTGTTATTATTTTTCATTTGATTCTAAGCTTTTAACTGAAATACACAAATTCTAGATTTTCCACAATAATTTAAATCTTAACTTTTAAATAAATGGTTTTGTTCTTTTTTAAAAATAACACTGAAGATTAAAATTCATTAACTCTCAGTTAATTCAAATTTTCCCTTTCCATGTCTAAGATTTGTTTATTAGAATTTTTCAAGTCACTTTATTCCTTTTTCAAATTCATTCTTTAAAGTTATCCTATAATTATTTAACTTACAATTCACTTCTTTTATTTTCTTTCAAAAAATTCAATTTATATATTTTTATGGGGATTCATTATACCCAATTATATCCAATCAAAGCATAACATTCAATATTCCGCTATAATTCATCATAGAATATCAATATAATCACAATTGAGGGTATTAAATAATTTAAATAAAGGTTGAGGGATCCAGTTGGATCCCTCCAACCTGTTTTCCCTACATCCACAGATGTTAGCACAATAATACACCAATTTCAAAATATACTGTACTATAGTACATCAATCAATTTCAACCATTCAAACAATTATTTAAATTTAATCCTTTAAATTTAAATTTAAATTAACTGAGTGAGATTAACTCACATTTCCCTTTACATTTGCAATCCACTTCATTCTTGATTTGATTTCTCGATTTCAGACCTTGTAAAAACATTAGATGTTTTATTAATATTCGAGTCAATTGAACGATTTAAATTTCCATTTGATAATTAAATTAACCATCAATTTCATTTTAAACAATTAAATTTAAATTTAACTAATTCCCCTTTTACAGGTTATTTTAGTAACCAAATGATTAAATAAGTTAATCACTTTAGTTAATCTCCTTAATATATTTTTAACAATAACTAGTTGGTGAAGATATGATCCTACATTTATATATATATATATATATATATATATATATATATATCTACTTTAAAACTCATTCACTTAAAAACAGAATTTCATTTATATAGAATTAAAAATCTAATTTTTATAAATTCTTTTTAACATTTAAATTCCTATCCATTTTCAATTTAATAAATCTATTCATTGCTTAACCTACATACATATATATAGGTATAAATTTTAAATCTTTAAATTGAAACGAATTTCCAAATATGCCTTTCTAACCTGTAAACATATAATTTAAATCAGATTCAAATTGGAAATTAAATTGTTAACAAATATACCTCACTGCCCATCGCTCTCAACCATCGTGAGAAGTCCTCCATACTGTTCAAATGAACCCCACCGTGGCCCAGAACCCTAGCTTCATCGTCAATTCGAAACATGAGGATCCCCAAAACCCAAATCTTGCACACGTTCGCACGCCTCTCCGAAGTCGCCACGTCCAGCTCGCTCGAGAATGAGCTCCTCTTCATGTCGTAATCTGCTGATGTTCGCAGCCCAAACCACGTGAGTTGCCCCCCCTAAGTCGACCACCGCGACTTCCAATACGAACAACAACGCAACTCCCCCTCGATCGAACAACGATCGCCGCCTGTATCGCGACTTTGGATCGCGATGTCGGCTTTCCCCTTCACTCTTTTTTTTTATTTGCGACTTCGATTTCAGACAGGAAGTAAGGGTTTTCGATTTCATTTAAACAGAGGGCTGCGACCATTTTTTCGATTTTGAATCTTATTTTTGTTTAGCAAAGGAAAAGGGGACAATATGTTAATTAAAGCTAAGGGTGTCGTGCTTCAGAAGACAAAAGAAAAATCATAATTTAATTCTGTGCGTTGAAAACATTAGCGTGCCTGAGACAATTTACTACAGTGACCACGGAATGAAAGCTTTAAAAATTCTGATGTGAAATTATTCAATAAATCTCTATATTTAAATTCTGAATCTATTTTAACATTGAAAATCAACTCTTTCATATTCGAATCGATTATTATCAATAAAATTTTCAGCGCGTTTATATATCGTACGCTCACACACTAACTCCGATCAATACGAAATTTGAAATCCGATAATAATTTAATATTACGGATCCAATGATACTAGTTTCGTCGAATTCCGAGACTGTGCCTCGGAAGGCTATTTTTAAAGTCAATTTAAACGATATAAAATTTCAAAACTGAACAAACCACTATTAAATTCAATTTTACAACTTCTATTATCTTCAGTGTTCTCGATATAAATTTTATAAGCCTTCAAATTATTTTTAATAGGCTTAAAAATCTTAGATTTCATATTTTATTCAATTTCAAATTATTTAATTCAATAATTTAATTATCAAATAAATCGTGATATTCGTAATTCAAGTTAAAATTACACTATTGAATATTTAAAATCGATTAAATATTCCGATTTAAATTGCTTAAAAATTCTGGGTCGTCACATCTCCAGTGGTCAAATTCAACGCTGAATTGGGCGGAAAAAAATCTCCAGTCATTCGATTAAGGGATAAAATTAAGCTAAATGTTCAAGATTCAATTCAGAATCCTGAACTGGGCTTGGGCGCCCAAGCCCCTCTACCCACACAACCCACCGTCTTCCAACGGCTATAATCGGCCCCTGCATTTGAATTCCAACAGCTAAAAACGGTCATATTTTGACCCCAACTGCTATAAACGGTCATATTTAAAATTACAACGGTTATAAACGGTCATATTAAAAATTACAACGGCTATAAACGGTCATATTTATGATTTCACTGCATATATCGGAATAATATTCAGGTTGTAATACACACATCTCCTTTTCTATTACAATTCTATTCTCAATTCCTTAATATTGAAAGTATGTCTCATCCATATCAATCATATACCGAAGCGATGAATATGGATAGTTGGGATTTAGATTTTCAACCCTTTTCAAAATGTTCATCCCCAAACCGTCCCCCTTCTATCGTTCCATTCTTCTGCTCCATGGTCTGGCGATGAAGATAAGGATTTGTGTTATATTTACTGTCATTTTTCTAACGATTCGGTAAAGGGGAACGACCAAAGTGGAGAGGCGTTTTGGGCAAAAGTCATGACTGCGTACAATAAAAAACATGTTGAAAAGACGAGGTCAATGTCTGCAATCACGGGTCGTTTTGGGAAGATTAATCGACAAACACAATTCTACGAGTCGCAGATCCACAAAATAAGAACAACAAATCCAAGTGGAATGGGTGACGAAGCTGAATTGGTAGCGTCTTGTAAAATATGATTTTTAATTTACATTCATTTCTGATCACTTTGTTAATATATGATTTTGTGTTTCTGTTTTTGTAGAAGAGAATGACGAACGATCAATTCTTGAAATTATTTCCAAGAGAAAATGGTACAAAGAAATCCCACTACTATCAGTTTGCAAACTGCTATGACTTGCTTGTTAATCAACAAAAATGGAGCTCAAACACCGCAAAAAGCTTAAGAGATGTCCAGAGGAAGTCGAAGGGGAAGAAAAAACAAATAGATCTAATTATAATTCTAGCCCAGGCAATTCTTCTCATATGGACTCAAATGTATTCCCAGATAACGAAGACGAAGAAGCAGTACCCGCATTTGACGAAGACGCTAGACCGATGGGGCAACGAGCAGCTAAGAAGAAAATTGCTGTTCAATCTCAATCGATTCTCGTTTAGCCCTAATGCATGAAAAACATGCAAGAGAAAATGCAGAACGTCTGAAAGGAAGTGCAGAAAAGCTTGTCGTGTTAAAAGAATTGACTGAGATTGAGAAGGGCCGCTTTGAGCTAGAGCGGCAACGCCAAGAGACCTTAGTAATGGAAAAGGATGTCACCGGAATGGGCCCAATTACAATGCAATATTCGATGGAGTACAAACAACGCATTGTTGAGAGTAGATCGGGAACAAAACATATGTAGTTGACGTATTAATGTGATATTTTTAGTTATTGCAGTTTAAATATGCATGTACCTTCAGTTCATATTTGCAATCAAGTGCTATTTTCAGTTTTACAATATTCAATGGTATATCATTTTTTCGATGCATTATGTAGATATCAATATAGATTTACTTGTTTGTCGTGTCCTGCATGTGGGGATGCATGTTTGCCATGTACTCGTAGTACCATAACGGAAACATATACCAAAAAGCATACATTTGTCTGACATCGCCAAGCGCAAATGAATCTAGAGCGGTATATAGGGTGCCTAATATCGCTGTGCCCCAGTCAATAGTATGTAGCTGGTCTAATCTGGCAAGAGATGCTAAATAGCCTAGTCTAACCGTACCTTTTTGGTTCGAAAAAAAGGTCGAATCAAACAGGTACAACAGAAATGCTCTAGTAACTGCATCCATCATATCGGCTCTAGCTATATAACTGGTGATGTACTGCTGCAAGTAAGCCAACTTAACAGAATTACTAGTTACGCAGGTAACATCTATCAGTGGTAAAAAAATAATAAACAAATTGGGCGACTCGTATAAATCATCAAATGGAAAAGGTCGAAGACCATGTCGTCCAATCTCAATCCCAGTAAACATGTAGAAATCAACTGGGGTGATACCAAGCTCAAAATCTGAAAAATGAAACGTATGCGTGGTGGGCTACCACCTCTCAGCTAATGCCTGAATGAGAGGTCGATCAAAAGACTGAACATGCCTAATCGACAAAAATAGATTAAAAGGACTAGCTTGTAGCCCCTCAATAATAGGACTGAGAAGATGGTCATAAAACTGGGTAATGCACTTAGCACAACTACCCCGACAGT
Organism: Allium cepa; assembly: GCA_030765085.1. Taxonomy (NCBI): domain Eukaryota; kingdom Viridiplantae; phylum Streptophyta; class Magnoliopsida; order Asparagales; family Amaryllidaceae; genus Allium; species Allium cepa. The sequence continues at coordinate 461,272,480 of CM060928.1, forward strand.
GAATGTAATGGTCGTATAGATAATTTATGAATTAACAATTTTTAATACAGTAAGGGTTATTTAATATGAGTATGTAACGTGCATATTAAAATAACAAGCTATAGTAATTTGCAATTTATACATGTATGGTTGTCAAAGCGGTTTCGGCTTTATGTCGATAACCATCTGCCAGCTCATGTAGAACACGTAGATCGTCTAGTGAAACTCCAGGTGGTGGCAGAACGTGTAGTGGTTCAGCTTGCTCCGATGGATGTCTGTGAATCGTTTTTCGGACGATTTTGGTCGGACGCGGCGGCATTTCGTTTAAATTTTTTAATTTAAAAAAAAGTTAAACGGAAAAAAACGAAAGTGGAGTGAGGTGGAGGGGAGGCGGTGCCCATTTTATGGGCGCCGAAGTTCAGACACCCATAAAATGGGCGCCTGATTGTCAGACGCCCATTAAATGGGCGCCTGGCCACCGGGGCCCCAACCCAGATTACGAGCTGAATCAGCTCGTAATCCACTGGAGATGACCTTGTATGATAACATATCTGTACTTTGCTTGTCTATCGGCGTAGCTAGATCTTGAAAATGCTCACACTTGTACGTTTGATCTAGAAGTTATTTAACTCAATTGATACAAGTTCATGTATAGCAATAGCATATATATTTTTTATCGTGGGTATACTTCCAGGAATCAAGTAGAAGTAATGGGTGAACAGTAGCAATTATTACTGGATACCAAATAAGTGAACGCACAGCTGGGAATTCCAACCTCCACATGGTTAGTACCAAATTTGGGCAGAAAATCTTATGTTTACTGTTTGCACTTGACGGGATCTACCTCTGTTCCTTTGTGAGCCGTATACTTGTTTTCCTTCTTGATGCCTGTTGACTTGGTACTGTTCATCACAAGTTTTATCAACGTTTTAGAATGAGCTGGAATCAATCGACTTTCTAATTCTCTGTTTTTGTTCAGCTTCAAACCAAATTCCATTTGCGCTCAGTGAAAATCACGCTGTTGAATACTTGAAACCGTGAGGCACTGAGGCTCCACACCTTTAGGGGGCTAGTAGGCTTTAATTGACCATCAAGTACCTGTATTTCAGGGAATTAAATAGCTTGGAGTACTAGATTTGGTTATATTTATACTAGTGATGACATACCTAACACATATTTGTCTAGTCACATCCCATTTTTAACTAACTCATCTTGTTTAAATCATTGCTTTAGCATCACACTGTATTTCTGTTCTTCGTTGTGTACTTACACTTTGGCATCACATCTAGTCAGTAATGTTCACCTAATTAGCAGTAAAAAGAAAATGAACAGTCCCTAAGCTGCACTAAGATTTAAATGTGTATATTTCTAATTCTAGTTACATTCATGCTCTATTTGGCATGACTTGAACAATGGACTAGTTGCTTTCTTCCGTCCCACATATTTATACTGCATGCAAATCATCTTTTGATATTAGCAGTAAAGATAGGATACTATTGCTATGTGTTGTGCCTTTCCCCTTGTTTTACTACACCAAACATTCATCAGCTTAACATGTCCTGATTCATAACATGTTCTGCCTGTGAATCAAGTGCCTTTCATTAATACCCCAAATCTTCTGTTCAACTATATGTAATGCCAAATAATAAAAAGTATTTTCCGAATAATTCCTAATATTCACTGGCATGGTTCCAACTTTTAGTTTACGCTACAGTCATTGTCTTTCACACATCAGAACTTAATTCTTGTTCTTAAACTCTTCTTTTAAAACGTTCCAGCAGCTTCTGAATTTTGGACACCTTTTGTTATATTTGTCCCCACATGTCTACCTTACAATTCATTCCCCTTTATACAAAGATTTATTATTATACAGTAATATGAATTATAGCAGTCTGGCTCCATCTAAATGCATTCATTTAATTATTTTAATTACTTTCAATCTCCACATGCATGTTTTTATCATTCATTGCCTGCATCTATCCCACATGAGGATTATCATACTTAAAACAAGGTGCCTTTTTAATTCATAAGGTTAAGTAGTTGAATTGTCATTCAGAAAAGTAATCCGTCTCCACATTTACTCTTTTTTTTTTCCTGTCCGATTCAAATCACTATCGTATGTTGGTCAAACTTAGTTACTTGATGAAGGTCAATTTACTTCTGTTACATATGTACGATATATGATTTGTTGTGCATTAATTGCCGAATTGACGACAGGCATAAACCTGATATTGACCCTTATTTACTTTAGTATTTCGGCTTGATGCAATCCTATGAATGAGCTTTAAGACACTCTAAATTTCGTAGCAGTTGAATTTTGCAAGAAAAGACACATATATGTTAGGCGTTTTTGTTTGAGAATTTTGACTATTTTATTTTCCTACCTTCGCTTTTTGCTGGAATCCGTATGAAACCGAACTGCGTCATTTTATGAAAGAGTCGATGGATATGTTTACATGCATTGAATGAGTCATCTTTGTTCTTCTGCACAACAGCACAAGACTGTAAATCCCTTCAATGTACAATTACTCTGCAACTAATTGCGGTATCTTAAGCATACTATCAACCACATAATGCTGGGGGTCCACCCCTATGTTGCATAATTTAAAAGGAAGAAAAAATGTAATATAGTTAATTTGCTAATTTTAGTTAAATATCAAAATAGTAATATATGGAGGAAAAATAATTAGAATAAAAAAACAAAATAGATAAATTAGTATGCTACTATTGACACTCAAGTTTTTTCTTCTTATCACCAAATCTAAATGTCATCTTAAACAATTTTATTTGTCTCTTCCTAACATCAATTGCTATTTAATTTACATGAACATGTACATTATAGTCGTCTAGTAAGCGTTCCTTCTTAGTTTTTTACGATACCTTGAATTTTCATATTGCGATTGAATCAGTTACGGTTAATTGATTTGTTGAAGAAAAATAGATCTTAACAAATGAAGGAAAACTAACGTCTTTGTGATCATTCAATTGGGATTATCCGCTAAATTTTTACCTTTCATCATCTTTTAGGCCAAAAGAGTTTATTTTTTTATTTAGAGTTTGTAATTTTTGAGAAATATATAAGATTTGCTTAGAAAAGATGAAATGTATGGTTGTGTAACACTGAGTGAAAGAATAGTATATGACAGTTAGAATTACATAAAAATATCGATGTATAATAAAATTACAGTGATGATCGGAAAAAAGCAAAAAAAACATAGATACTACTAACAGCACACTAAAATTAAATACGTTTGAGCGGTATTCCAGCGGAAAATAAAATAAATAAAAATAAAGATATTGAATATGACATTTACGTTTACTGGTGGTGCAGAGAAAGAAAAATTATCAGAACAATGTAACCAGCTATTGGAGATTTAACTGGACATGTAAAAAATACGTTCTTTACATTTTTATTTTATTCTTTTTTGTTTACGCCATTTGGTTTTGAAAACATGCAAAATATAAACTCTTCTAACGGTAAATTTGATAAAGCTGCAATGTTTACTTATATCATGAACGTTTCAACTTTAATCCGCATATCATTTACTTTTATCTGAGTTTAAGCGGATATTTTCGTTATGGGTGCGAATCCGACAGCAGTTGTTGGCCACAGAGTTTCCGAACCCCCGGCCACGCTGCCAGTTTGTTTTTACATTTTCAGATAAACAAATATTTGCACATTTATGACTTGGCTGTGCAATTTTTGAAATTTATTGTATTTATTGCTGTTCAAGTGTCTTTTATTGGCTGGTTTCCATTTTAAATTATCATGGGACCGGTAGACTCGTGTCGGAACTGTACGGTATTTAACTACAAAAGTTTTTCCTATCACCCGTCTTCTTTATTTATTAATTTTCTATCTGTAATGTCTATTCAGTCCCTAATTTATGACTTTTTTGACATGCAAACCCCGTCATTTAAGCACGTTTGTTGGAGAAACCCAATTCGTATTTGACGTCCTAATAACGTTGTATTAAATGCAGTATAGTCTATTGAACTATCGGTTTTATATGGTTTGCATATTCACTCTTAATCATACTTTATTACTATTAATCATACTTTATTACTATTATTAGTATTAGTATGTCTAGCCTCGTTAGCTATTAGAATGCACATTGGCTTGTCCAAACAATTTATAGGGCTTGGTACTTGGCAGAAAAATACAAGTTGCAACGAGGTTGCTTGTATTTTAGTTAATATTGTATGCCCATCCATTATTGTGCTGAATAATGAGCTTTGGGGCTATTCTATGACAATTTTTGTCCGTCATCAATGTGTTATTATTTTAGGCCTTAAATGGACCTTAGCCTAAAAGCCGATCTTTTCGGTCATGGATGCAAAAGATGTTGCTATCCCCATACCTGTATGTGTATTCATACTGTTATTTTATGCAAGGACGCCGTATTCGTCTTAAATGTGCAATCACTGTTGTACGTTGGAAATTGTAGGAAAGCTTATGTATTGCTCTCTGAGCATTTATGTACAAAATGTTACTGTCTTTAATCAGCTACCTGTGTGGCCTCCTGCGCATTCTTGGACCATTTCGGCTTTCGATGGCATGGCCTTGTTTATTTGTTTTCAATTAAAACACACATTTTTTTTATCATTTACCTTTGCTCTTCAAGAGAGAAGAAATATACGAAAGAAAAAGCATGTGAAGGGTAAATTATACTTTTAAAAAGAATAAATGCATCACTAACGTTAATTTATTATTGCAGGCAATGGTGAGAAGATAACAAAATGACAAACAATTCGACTTCGATATCTCCGATTAACGGAAAGAATTGCGAACTCAAAATCGCTTTCACATTTTAAGCACTTTCGCTAGAGTACACTCACAACTCCGTCATCTCTCAACCACATACACGTCACTACATGACACGTTTCATGAATCACTTACCAATACTAGCAATTCATACTATTTCAATCCATATATAATTGGCCCCAGTTGGCACCTTAGATGCATTGTATCGGTCTATATCACTGTCTTATGTCAGATTCGAAATCTACAATCAAATCTGTTCCTCTCTTTTGTGAAATTTCAGGCTTCTCGCTCTTTTTATAACACTGAGGCATAACGCTTATAGAATTATTTTATACAATGGATTCAAGCTTAAGCCAAATAGAGATCGCTTGGAGCGAGTGACGTTTCTTAAGCTTTGTTCTTGACGTTTATGTCTCACTAATTGGTATTATTGTTCATTAAATACAAATCATTAACATTTGAACCTTTCTTCTGGTTTTAATTGAGCTTGATTCAAGTCAACCAGTACAAGTATAAAATCACTATTTATTACATTTTTTTCCAAGCTTTACACGATTACAAACGTCTATATCAAGCAAAAACTTTCACGCACATTGACAAAATCTCCAAAAATTTCTCCCATAAAATATAATTAAGGGGTATTTATTGTAAAGGACAAAATATCCAAATAATTTATCCTCAAGGACACATGCCTATAATTTTATCCTCAAGGACAGGCCCAAAGCCCATTTTTTCTCAAATGCACAAATCTCTCTTCCCCGTGCCTATTCAATCCCGTTTTCAGCTCCGACCACCTTATCCTGCGTCAACGCCATCTCCTCACCAGCGCCGCCGCCTCCTCACCAGCGCCACTATTGCCACCTCCTCCTTCACCCGTTTTGCAGCAACCACCTTGTGCCACCTTCTCCACCCGTTTTGTGTTCACCATCGCCGCAGCGTCACCTCCTCACCAGCGTCGTGCAACTACCCCATGTCATCTCCTCCACCCGCCAACGCCACCCCCTCACCAGCACCATGCTCTTAAAAGCTGATACTGATACCAGTTTTTAGGTATCAGTTTTGAAATTTTAGGTATCAGTTTTCAAATTTTAGGTATCAGTTTTTAAATTTTAGGTATCAGTTTTGAAATTTCTTCTGATGCAAACCCTACAAATCGCTTCCAAATACCACACACTATACCACCACCTTCACAGTTTCGTCAAACCAATAACCCATCAGAAATTTTCCACCACAAATCCATACTATTTCCTAAACCACCACAAATCCACTGATACCACATCGCATACAAAACTGATACCCAAAACTGATATTATGTTATTTTATTAAAACTGATACCATCGCATACAAAACTGATACCCAAAAACTGAACACAGTAGAATGATTTCCATCCTCTCGTCATCGCTTCCTCCTCTCGTCCACGGTCTCCTTCATCGTCTTTTCGAAATCCTCACTCACGTGCTTGATCTCCATCCCTAACTTTTCATAGTCGCTCTCCGCTTCCTCACGTGCTCTTTTCTTCTCCGCAAGCTCCTTCATCTCAGATTTTTTCACAGACTCCATCTTCTTCCGAATTCGTCTCTCGAGCTCGAACTCCGCGCGCAGGTCCTTGATTTCTACCAAGGTGTTGTCGAGATCTGAGAGGTCGACGTCTCGGTCGGAGTTTATCGGGTTGGAGAAGGAAGCGATGGTGTGGGTTTTGTAGCAAGATGTGGAGTTGGAGAGGCAAGTTGCAGTGATTTGTCCTTGAGGATAAAATTTTAGCGGGCTGTCCTTGTGATTAAAAAAGCCCTAATTTTTGTCCTTGAGGAAAATTTCCTGATATAATTAATTAAGCAAAATATACCCAAAAAAAAAAAAAAAAAATACTAGTAGCTCTCTGCCAAAACCGAGCCACTAATTAATTTAATTTAACATCAAAATTTACTCGCAAGATACTTTGTCTTACTGATTAGCTATAGGCAAGGCACCAAACTATCAAGCATAAAATCTGCTGGATCAAATTCCTTGAACTGTTCCTCCTTTTCAATATTGAAGCCAAAACTGACGTTCGTTAAAAATAACGGAGAGTCCACACTCATACCCAAAACATCCACATCACCAGAAAACCAATCATCAAACGGTGACGGCTGCTCCATCCCGCTCCTCAGCACTGACGTCGGCGACGGTGACGGAAAATCCAACGCCGATTCAATTTTCTCCTCTTTTGCCTCCGTTGATTGTAACGGGAAGTTGGTCACTGCCTTATCCCCTTTCAGTTTCACAGCGTATTGGTCGTATGCGATAGCCGCTTCTTCCGCGGTATCAAAAGTACCCAGCCAGAGCCTCTTCTTCTGGTTCGGATCTCGTATCTCCGCCGCGTATCGGCCCCACGGCCGCCTGCGAACTCCACGGAACTTCTTCCAGTCCGTCTTTGGCGCCGTCTGCTTATGGACTGGCTTACGTCGGACTACCGGCGGGGTTGTAGTGCAAGATGGTGCTGACGCGAGAGCAGTGCAAGGTTGTTGGAGGTTTATTATGTGCAATTGCTTTTTTATGCGGGGACGAGATGGAGAAGCTTCCGTGTCGGAATCGGAGTCTGTGGCATACGGGTCTGAGAAGGAGATTCTGATTATTTTGGTTCGGAGGTTGGATTTTGAAGAAGGCATCTGAGATTGTAGTTTCCGAATCATCTTTGAGAAAAAGTCACATGAAAATATTCAGGGTTTAAGAAATGGAGGGGTTTTAAAATGAAGCTTCCTTTTGTATTGATGAGAAAGAAAAATGAAGAAAGAGTAAAGTCAGTTGGTATATTTAAAGGTGAATCGAAAACGATTTGGTCTTGCAGCCTAATTTACAAAATTACCCTTTAACTTGATTTTTTTAAAAGATGAATTGAAAACGATTTGGTCTTGCATCCTAATTTACAAAATTACCCTTTAACTTGATTTTTACTTAGATGACACAGATCCAATCGATAGTTTTAAGCATAAATAGCTTAGGAATTTTTCTTGGTTCGTTTAATTGATAAAAAAACTTGCATCCCACTTTTGTAGGAGAACGGATCGGGTCTTCAACAGCATACGAGCGTCTCGTTACAACCTTGTGATGTCATAAAGTAAATACGTGGCATGTTTTTTTTAAGCGAAACGAGCTATCTCCAAAAGAAAAAAAATACTAATGTAGTTTTATTCTACATTTAGAAAAAAGTATCATACCTCAAACTTATAATAATGCATTAGATTAAAAATAAGCAAACTCATGAAAAATGACAATTAAACCTATGTTGATGGATAATCAAACTAGGTTTAGAACAACAAGCTAAAGCATCACTTTAAAATCTTTTGCTTTTATACTTCTTTATTTCTTAACTTTAAAAACAATCACAATAAATTTGTTGCCCTCTTAGTCATTTCCCAAGATGTTGTCATAGACGAAAGTCTTGGAAGACAATATCACTAGAGTCGAGCCTGGCCTGACATCTGCACTTAATCGAGAATAAAGATTTTGCTCTTGCTTCTGTCCTTGAAATCGCTCTATTGCCTGTAGTTATTAATCATATATTTCAGAGTACTAGTTATATGAATGTTCCTTTTGCTCTAAATAACATAAGTTTGGCAACCCACTTTCTCTTTATTGGGAATATTACAAAGCCTTGGTCATCTTTATTCGTCAAAAACCCGGGTGAAGCCGGTGAGTACTCTCCCCGTAAATTTGATATTGAATGTGTAAAAGCATAAACATACCTCTTATCGAAGTCGTTGAGGTGGGAACCTAGTGTTGGCATGATTAACTAGTAGGTTTCTTTCTTGATAAGAACCTTCCTTTCTCCTTATTTAGGAGTCATCTAATTCATCATTCCGGCTTAAGAGCAATACCGAGATGATGTATGATACACTAAAGAAACTTGGTTTGATTCACCGGCGTGAAATTGGTAAATTTCAGAAGAAAAAAAATCCACATTTGGGTTGCCTATATAATCTATTAACTAGCATTAGATCCAATCTATTTTATTAGAATAAAATCATATTTCATTTTAAAATACTTCACATTTATTTAGTTAAACGTAGTAATTAAAATTATAAATATTTATTGTCGATGTATCTAGTACACATTCACACACAAACATGATGTCACGATAATGAATGGACATGTGTATAACTATATACATACATATAGAAATTGAGATTTATATCTATTGTTTATACATATATATTATACCTACATATACATGCATAAATTCACATGTATATCAAGAATATAAATGCCTAAGTATGTGTTTTATACACACACACACAAACACACATACATCCTTGTTATTATGAAATTAACTTTATATAAAATATACATAAATGAGGTAATTTGGGAGCTCTTAGTAATTGCCATTTAAATGCCAGGTAAAAACTCCAACTCTCTCTAAATGACTATTTAATGAAAAATCAAAATCTTTTAAGTTTCCACTAAGATTTACGGTAGACCTAATTTATTTTTATTCCATTATTGTATTACTTATATCAAATCTTCTAAGGATGTATGTGTATAAAATTTACATTTTAAATCATAACCCAGAAAAGGACTGTTTATGCAGATAAGGTAATTAAAATTCAAACAAACGTATATGCATTTCAATTCTAGTTTCACATTATATGTATGTGTATGTATACACATATTTATTAAAATGTATACATAAAGAAAATGATTTATATATATATGTATGTATGTATATGTATATATCTATATGTATGTATATGTATGTGTATATGTATATAGCATGTGTATGTGTTTGTATGGGTTAATAGACATAAAAAACAAAAAGGTGATTTTTTTCAAACGTGTGTATAAATAGTCATAAATGTACAACCTTGCACAATTTAAATCATAACTGAAATGAAAATGTGATTATTTACAAATATTTCACATAATATCAAACATTAAACAAAGTATAAATAGTAATGACTAAAATACATCAACACAAATTTTATTGCATCTAAATATTTACTTTGAAATTAATTTGTAAAAAACACATATAATAATTTTTACATAAACTATGATTCAATGGAAATAACTAATGTTACATACATCTACATTGGTCAAGGGTTAGTATGTATTAATATGTGAAATAAAATAAGATTTGTATTTAGTCAAATGTAACACACCGTGAGACCTCGATTTGAGAATTGACTCATAGATTGTTTGAATCGCTACTTGATGTTGCAACGATCGAATGAAATATCTTTGATTTTATTTTGTTTGTGTTGGAAGTGGTCCAGCTCGCAGCAGAGTAACTGGGTAAATTTCAATTTTTTTTACCTCATTGGAACTTCGTTGGGACTATGTATTCTAAATTCATTTAGAACCTTTCTAAATTTTCTTTTAAATAAAATTAATATTTTGTTTAATTCATAAATAATGTCTTATTTAATGTTAAATTTATATTATTACATTAAATACACATATGTGTGTACGTGTACGTGCAACCTAAATAGTGTACGTGTACGTGTATGTGCAACCTAAATAGTGTACATGTACGTGCAACATAGAATAGTGCACATGGTTTAACATGCCGGTACATAGATGTTGAGATTTACATCGCAACGGAGATATTAGCCCATGTATATATATATATATATATATATATATATATATTTGTCTTTTAACATGTAAGTATATGCATGTGTAAATACCTAAATACATACATACTATGTATATTATAAAATGATATTTGCAAAACATATACATATTAATATAAATATATGCATATATATAATTAATGGCATAATATAATTTAAATTTAATAAATTAGAATTTAAATCAATATATTAATTTTAAATAAATATGTATATATCTCGAAAATTAAAATAAAATATTTTTTTATATTATATAAGCATAACCATATATACATATTCATATTATAATTTTAAGAATTATATACACATACACGCACGCGCGCGCACACACACACACATATACGCGCGCACACACATATACGTATATCGAACTATACTAAGGAGAACCTGGCGGACCGACAAACTTCTAAGAGAGAATTAAGTTATACAAAAGGGATCGGATCGGAATTAAAAAGGGATCGGAACATTCACTCTATAAAAAGGGATCGGATCGGAATATTCACTCTACAAAAGGGGCCAGAATAGAGGGATCGGAGTAGAGGGATCAGATTGAACACAATGCATACAACAAAACTCAGTGATGATCGTTCCATAACCCAACAACCACAAGGCGGATTGAAGTGAAACTTTGGGAACAAAAAGAAGTGACCCTAAGGTGTCTAACCTAGCAAATTGAATGAAGAATTTTGGAGGGATCGGCCCTCTTTCCTATGAGGGATTGGCCCTCTTCCCTATGTAGGATAGGCTATATTCAAGTTCATAGTAATGATCGGTTAATAACTAAAAATCTACAAACGCAATCAACATGAAATTTGGGAGGGGGGAGTACATCACAACAAGGGGAACCATTATAGGGATCACACCCCATAAATCACACAAAATATGGGTTGGCCCTGATCCCTATTATGGGTACTGATGGCCCAAAACCTTTTGGGCAGGCTCATCTTGGCTTCAGGGTACCAAATTTGGGTTTTGAGTGAGATATTTTCATGTCTTTTACTATAAATACAACAGACATGGCATCAGAAAAGATATCTTCTTTCTGCTTCACTTCATCTTCTATCTAGGCTACACTCCACCACTTTGATTACTGAAATTCATGCCATTGTAAATATAACAGCAATATAAACAAATAAAGGATTACTTTGAGATGGACATTGGTCGGAATTAGCCGAACCACCATAAACCAGTTTAAATCGGTGTCTTTCTTTACTTGCTTTCTTATTGTTTTAATTTTGTTCTTCATTTATTTTTCTTCGTATTACTGTGATTGGATTGGATATTGGTGCTTTCACTGTAACAACCCAAAATTTAAGCTATAGTAGTTAATTAGCGAATTAATTAAATTATAAATTAACTTTGTGAAATTATCAGAATTGGACCATGGGGTTGCACCATTTTATCTGTGTTAATTTTCTGGACAATTTCCATATATAGATTGTCAAAAACGGAGCTAAAATGAAGAAGTTAAGGAATAAACAAGAAATGAGAAAAAACAAAAGAAAATAAATAAATAGGCAAGGTCGACCCTTATCATAGCTAGGTCGACCTATAGATCGACCCTAGCATGTGTGGGTCGACAGGTAGATCAACCCGCCTTGCATTCTTTTGTGTGGCTTGTCTAGATCGATTTAAACACGTCATTTTGCTACTTTTATTCCATCTCATGCGTCCGTGCTTCCATCCGACCGTAACCATCGAGCCTATGATGTGGTTGCACCAAATTTAATCTCTAAATCCAACGGTTTGAGATCCATAAGTGGCACTATAAATAAGGCCCTAGGCCTAGCTATTTTTCTCATCCAGATTTTCTCCATCTGGGTTCATTTCCTGAGGCTGGACCCTAAAAAGAATATTTTTCCAAGGATAAGATCTTTTTAATTAAAATATTTTATACCATACAAGTGGATCAGGAAAGGACAATGAGAAGAGGTAAGGACCACAGGTGAGTGTTTAGCAATTATTTTAGATTTTTAAGTGATTTAAAATAATAGGGTTTCCAATAGTAGTAGTTTTTCTACAATTTTGGGATAACCTTTATGCAATTTTATTTATAATTTATTTTTAAGTAAATTTTGGACTTGCTTTCCAGTTTATTTTCTTTTAGCTATTCTATTTTAGTTATTTGCAATTATTTACTATTAATTATAGTTTTCCTAATTATTTATAGTTATTTGCTGTATTTGCAGTTATTTACGTTTTATTTGCATTTATTCGACGTTGGGTGTAACATCCCTATATTTTCAACCATTCGCATCCGCACATCTCGAACTTGAATTGCTCAAAATATCAGATTGTTAATTTATATTTGAAAAAACTCTGCATATACAGTAAATAAAATAATCACAGAATCATAGACATAGAGTAATATAATAATAAGCAGCGGAAACAAAAAAAATAGTAGTTCACGAAGCTACTATTATATAATAGAGTTAAACAAGATACAACAAAAGTCTCGAATACATAGAAGTCTCAATACAATAGTCAAATAAAAAAAATCTGAATATTTATCACTGGAGTCAACTGAATAACTGGAAGCTGAATAGATAGTTAGATCACCAAGCGAAGCTGCAAACTACAAAGGTGAGTCTCAAATGCTGTGACACTTAGTTTGACCCGAACGTAAAGCAAAACACAAAACGCTCAAGTCAGGATTAACATTCTTATATCAATAAATCCAACTCGAGTGAAATATCAACTGAAATACAAGTAACTTAAAGGATGTTTGGGATAACCATCCTCTAAGGATCCGTGGAACAATCTACTATGTAGTACTATACGCTATTATAATAATGTCTATAGTAAAGCAAACTATTAAAATAGCATTAAGGCGTTACCCATTTCCCCTTTAACACATTTGATATATTCGCATAGTCTATACAGTACCATAATCTCCCAAGTACTGGACGTCGTCAGAGGGCACTCTATAGGTATGTTACAAAACAAACTTGTAGTGGTCTCGCTAAGGTAGGTGATACGACACAACTAGACAATGTCAGGGTAAATATACCAATTACACTTTTGGGCTGGTGGTAATGCATTGCAGCAACCACCGCCCACCTCGAGCCACACTCCCAAATCAAAGGTGCGCACCAAATCAATCATAATGTAATAGAATGGTAATCGAAGAAGTGTGTCCAATCGAAGGAGCTACCTCACTTGGCCCATCAATTGCTCCTGTTTTAGCCACCTTATGCCAACTCACGGGATTCGGGTCCATGTATATACCTCATATAGAATCATCGACACCATCCTACTTCATTCTAGAATCTCCACTGCGTATACAGTTGTTAAAGTGGTTTGCCGTATTGGCAGAGAGTATGACAATATCCGATCTCGGTCTCTTTTACAACGAATCGTTATTATAACACCTCAGTCATTTCAAAATAGTTATACATCAAAACCAAAATGTCATTTCCGTTTCAAAAACCATATCAATACGATATCATTTCCATTTCAAAACCAAATCAGTACGATATCATTACCATTTAAAATATATTCACTTCCAAATATCATAGCACTTTAAAGTAATAACAATTTCGGAATTATAAAGCTTCTAAAAGCGTAACACTTTAGAAATCATAACTTAGAAATCATAATACTTTAGAAATCATACCACTTTGAAATCATAACACTTTGGAAATCATGATATAGAAATCATAATACTTTGGAAATCATAACACTTTGAAAATCATAATTTAGAAATCATAATACTTTGGAAATCATAACACTTTGAAATCATAACACTTTGGAAATCATAATTTAGAAATCATAATACTCTGGAAATCATAACACCTTGAAATCATAACTCTTTGAAATCATAACACTTTCCTTTAAACCATTTATATATTAATGATAGTATATATAATAGAGTAGTTTGTACAATAAAATAGTTTATATAAAATAGTTATAAGTTAAAATAGTTTATAAACAAAATAGTTAGTGTATTAAAATAGTTTATATTAAAAATAGTTTATATTAAAACAATTAGTATACTAAAATAGTTTATATTAAAAATTTATAAAGTAAAATATATAAATAGTTTTGAATATAATTTAAAAATACTTTATATAATAAAATATCTTCCTCAAATTTCACTAATCGATTCAAATAACCTCAGATTCAAAAAAATTCATATTTAATTCAATCTCAATTCGTCAATTTCAATTTAATTCAGTTTATCAATAACCCCTTTCAAATTATATCGATTTCAAATATAGATTTGAACCACAAAATAAACCATTTCAATTTCGATATATTTCAAAGCTTTAAATATTCCACAATTTCAGAACTAAGATTTGATAATTTCATATATATCTTAATTTAACTTCATTATTATTTAGCTTGAAATATTCACTTGATAAATCCATTACCATTTAAATAAAACCCAAAATTTCAAGCCACTAACTATTTCCTTTAATTTATTTAAACTTGAAATATTCATTTAATCACCTTAAACCAAAAATCAAGTTATAAAATCATATCCTTTAAATACCTCAAATTCAATAAGTTTCAAATCGATTTAATTAAATAAAATTCTTAATTAAATATCATTTCACATCAATTTCAAATCTATCTTCCCAACCTTAATTTATAAATATCATTATAAAATCTATTTAAAATATAATTTTAAATAAATACTTAAACATATTATATTTTTAATTAAATCAAACTTTATTATTATACTTATTTTATAATAAAACTAATTTATACATATTTTAAAATAGTAAAATTGTAAGCAAATTCTTAAAATTTATAATTTCAAAACTAACTTATAATTTTAAAATTTTCAAACATATAAATTTAAAATCAAGAATTTAACTAAAATAACATTTATAAATATAACATTTAAAATCAATATTTATATAAAACACGTTTATATCTTTTCAAACCTTGGAAATTATTTCAAAATATTTATATATGGACCAATAGTGTCTGTATATAATTTTCTATCCTATGGTCAAGTGATATAGATATCTATCATTTCAATCTGCAATTTAGATTATATACGGGTATATATCATTTCAACCCGCAATCTCAAATTCAATGTCAATGAAAATCGCTGGGGTTTATCAATTTCAACTCGTAACGATTTTCTCCTATTCTACAAGATTTTTTGGGTATGTATCATTTCAACCCATAGGGAATTCTATGCTAATAGGGAACTTGCAGAGTGATAACAGATATGATAATATTATAACAGGCATATATCATCAATATAAATAACAGATAATGGTGTCAGATGTCATAGGTGAACACAAACAGATAATAATATATAAGTAACAATATAAATAACTAACAACAAAATATTTCAATTGTCGTTTCAATTGAAATCAAATTTAATAAATATAAGAACGTTACACTACAAGGGGAAGGGGGATTTCCGACGGCTGAAAACCGTCAGCGGCCGTCGGAAGCCGTCGGCGGCCGTCGGAAAAAGCCGTCGGAAATGACGGCGTCGGGGAGCAGTGTTTCCGACGGCTACCGACGGGTGCTGCCGTATAGATTACCGGCGGCTTCCGACGGCTTCCGGCGGTTTCCGACGGCTTCCGTCGCCCGTCGGAAGCCGACGGAAACCGCCGGAAATCAGGCCGCCGGGAGCCGTCGGTAACCGATGAAAATTTCGACCTATAAGCCGTCGGGAGCCGTCTGAAATCTGCTGTTTTTTTTTTAAAATCTGCTGCAAATAGAGCCTTCCATCCACATTTCTCTTCCAAACACTACAATATCAATACTGCACAATCCAATAAACAATAATCCAACCAAACATGCAAACCAATACTCCAAAATATTCAATAGACACAGAAATAAACAAAATTGGAATAAAAATAAAATACAAAATATACATAACATTCCAACATTAGCAATAATACTAACAATAGCTGTTCTAATCATGCATATCCTGATACAGCTACAGAACCAAGTGTATTATACATAATTATACATATCAACAATGAATTGTTCCATCTACCAAATCACTGTAAACTAAAACTAAACATACCTGCACGAACGAATCAGAAAGCAATGAATCAATCTGCCCCAGATCCAGAGCCAGCCGATGAAGGGAAGCGGCCACCAAACTGCTGCATGTACTCAAATAACTGTGCCGTCTGCATGGCCTGTTGGCGGTTCTGCTCCTCCAACTGCTGAACTCTAGTCTGCAATTCTTCTATACTTGCTAGCTCGCTCTGAGGTCTACTCCGTCGTCTCCTACTCTGACTACTGGACTGCAATAATTGAAAAATAAATAAAATCAAAATTTATTGTTTTGAAAAGGTAAGAATATCATATTTTAAGTATTTTAAGAAAAATTAAATTATTTACCGCTAAATTGCCAAATCCGTATCGTCGACCATGCTCTGGTGGACTCATAACGGACTCAAAAATAACGTCCTCTTCATCGGTCGTCAGCTGCTCTCGACCCGTATCAGAAAGGAGTTTCTGTCGCTGCTCCATAAACATCTCCTGCATTGACAAATTAATAATATCATATCTTATTTCATAATAATTTGACAACTAAAACAATTACTAATACTGAATAAAATGAAATATGCTTACATGGCTTTTACTGGATTTATCGTCCTGCCATGTGTACGAAACAGTCCCGTCTGGATTAACATGCTCGACAGCATGCGTACGGGTGAACACGTCCATATAGCTGACATGACCATGTGCCTCGGCTTCCTGAAGTTGATTGTTACATACAATTATTATACATTTAAAATCATATAGCATAAACTATTTACATTTATTATTCAGTAATTAAATTTACCAACTCCTGCCGATACTGCTGAAACGACTTCGATCCTCCGCGATGAGTAACGGGATTCTTATTTCTATTTGCAGAGTTTCTATCTGACTCTGCCTGTACATTCAAAATTTGATACATTATTTTCCAATCACGTTAAATTAATAATTCAAAAAAAATTAGTATACTTGCCTTCGCCTCGTCCGTCTCCCAGTAGCTCAACCAAGCTTGCCACACGCTCTCCCCCATCCACCGTGGTCTCTTCCCGGATTTCTTAACCTCAGATATCGTGTCTCTGTAGTTCTTTCGCATCTTCCTCATCCAGTATGCTCGTGCCAGCTGCATATCATTTGTCTGGATGTCTATCTCAGCCTGTGTTAAAAAAAGATTACACTTTAAACGATAAACGGTAGAAAAACGACAAAAACGAATTAAAAATGGAAAACATAAAAATTACACATACTAGGACATCCTGCCATATGCACTCTATGATGTGCGGAGGGATGGTATCCCACTTCGGCCAGCACGCACTCATCCTACTACGATATGCTGCTCTGGAGACGTCCAACACTACCTTAGTGGGTAGTAGCTCGAACCCCCTGTTTTTAAGTACGATACAGATAAGTACGTACGTATAGTATAGAAAAAATAAGATGATGAATAAGATTTAATTTTTACCCATCTGCTTTGGGGACTAACGTAACAACTGGACGGTGTGGCGCTTGCGATGGGCCACCCCTCTTTCCAAAACAACATGCATCCTTTTAAATATGTATCTATTTTCTGATACGGTAAACCAAAAGCCGACATAAGTTTTTTAACTTCGTAGTGATTTTCACACATTAGATTATCGGGCGGCATATGTCTTTTTGCAGCTTGTACAACAGCTGTAAACCCAGCTTCAGTGATGTTGTATTTTGACTTCATCGCAATGTATTCTGCGATTACTGACAGCTGCGTGCCGCTTTTACAACCATCCCAAATAGGTTTCTTAGCTGCATCTAGTAAATCATAAATTTTCTTAGCTTCAATATTTGGTTCTTCAACATTTACATCATCGTCGTCAACTTCAACCATAGAAAACATTGATCGTGCTGCATCTTCGACCATATTTTCTATACGGGTCGTTGAAACTATTTCGTTAACGACACTTTCAGACTCTACAGAAGTATTTGCTACAACTTCTCCATGCCGATCCCAAACATAATATTCGGGTGTGAAACCGTGTTGGCACAAATGAACTTTCACAATATCTGGTAACAAAAACTTCAAATGTCTACACCTACTACACGGACAACGAATTTCTGGATCGTTTCCGTTATTACTTAAGGCGAATTCAACAAACACGTTTATACCATTATAAAAATCTTCTTTTATTGAGCCCCTCAGTCCTTTTCTTTGGTACATCCATCTCCTTCGATCAACAAAATAATCAATCATTTTTCCTATTTGACAAAATGAGAAGTTCAAAATTTAATATTTATTTTGAAGAATACATATTCGAAAAAGATTATTTTCATGTTCGTATAATATTTTGAATTTAAAGAACAACTTCACAAATTTAAAAATATTTTCAAATAGGGCACATTTCATTTTTTAACGTACGTAACGATTAAAAATATATATAATTTTTTTTCATTGGTCAGACATCCTACTTCCCATTACAAACACAGTAAGCATTTACATTTCGTATATTACTTCATCTCAAACGATTCAATAAAATTTCGGCAGCATTTTCCTTTTGTTCCCTGCATTGTACACAAATGCGTGTACGCAGAAAACAAAAAAGAAAAGTTAGGGCGAAATTTTATGAACCGTTTGAGACGAAGTAGTATACAAAATGTAAATTCTTACTGTGTTCATAACTTGTCCAATACAGGGACAAATCCGACAAACATTGTACCAGATGAATATAAATGGTCGTTTTTCGAAAAAAACGACTATTTATACAACGATCATGTACAACACTCGTCAGACGGGGCCAAAAACTCTCTAAGGGACATTTGTCGGTTAACATGCGCGCATTTTACTCAAAAATACAGTTTTACTCACTGTTCACATTTACAAAAATATATAAAAATTTAACACAGTTATTCGACGTATTACGCATCAAAAAGGCTGGTTTAACATTTTTGTCTTTTTTTTAATACACACAATTATAATTTAGAGTAATGCATTTTTTTGTTTCATAAGTAAATACGTGCACAATATAATACTCCTAGTTCATTCAATCATTTTATTGTATGCCAAATAACGTATACAATCGTCGAATCAGGACATACACAACAATTTACATATACATGAACAACCACAAAGTATACGTGTTTTTCACAGTTTCACGATAAAAGATGAAATATGTATGTCATGTGATGCTATAAACCATTGTTACGCTAATGCAAACAATTTCAATCGCTAATTCGCCCTAATTTATCAATTTATGCAAATCTAAAATTAGGGTAAAAACTGAAATTTTCAGAAAAATAAGAGATTATACCTGAGATTGAGAGAAAGAGGTGTTGAATCAGCAGTGTGGAAGGAGAAAAAATCACGAAATTGGCGAATGGAGGTGGAAAATGCGAATTTGGGGGTTTTTGGTGAGATTGGGGGAAGCTGGAAAATGAGGAAGAAAGGCTCGGCCGGCTGCAGGTATTCGCGAATTTCCGACGGCTTCCGACGGCCGCCGACGGCCCGTCGGAAGCCGTCGGAAATTCGCCGTCGGAAGCCGTCGCCCCCAGCCGTCGCTATTTCGCTTTTTTCTAGTAGTGTTAGTCGTGAGTGATTGCTCACCTTTCGAGGCTAGAGAGATTCGACGATGAAAAGAGTTGAGTTACGAATCCAAACATGAATTCCAAAGCAATACAAGATTGGCACGAATTAGAAGAGCAAAGCTGATAATGAGGAATCGACGAAACAATTAGAATCAGTTTGATATAAACGAAAATGAAATGTAAATCATATCGTTATACATTTTCCCAAAAATCAAAATGAAGAAAAACACATACAATATGATAAAACAAATATAAAATTCCAACATTTCAAATAAGTTTTTTAAAAATAAAATAAATCTAAACTATAGAATCAGATTAGATATATAAAATACCTTTATAAAACCGTACACACATATAAAATATTTAATATTATTATAACTTACACAAATCTATACATATAAACCTTTATGTAACCAAATCTTATATTCTATAATATGTATAGGCAAACTTGGTATATATTCAAACCCAAACTGCAAATTACACATATATAATAAAATCAAACATAATTAAGATTCCGATATATAAAATTTAAAATCAATATTCTTGAAACCTTTACCAAAACAAATTCTTAACGCATATGTATAAAATGGCTTTAAAACTAAAATATACATATACATATACATATATATATGAAAATATATAAACTAAAATAGGTAACATATAAACTTATGTAACATATATATACTGGCCTAACTCCATTTATATATATAAGGCAAATGTAAAACAGTTCAAGATATATAAAACACCTATACAAGTACAACTATTGTTTAAAACTATATATATACTTACATATATAATTAATATAGAAAATAATAGTGTAAACAAATAAGTGCAAGTCATATTTATAAACTGATATACATAGAACCGTACTACAAATATAACATATGAAAATCATATTTTAAGCAAAAAAATATATGTATATACTTATAACAGAATAAAATAACCCTATATATACAAACAATATATAAATAACGTATAAACTATAACCAAATCTTATTATATAAACAAGCTTATATACTGCAGCATATAATACAGTAGCTTGCAAAATAACTATATACTATGACATATATGTACTTCTGTGAACAAGTATATTGATGTAAAATATATAATATATACCGGTACGCAAAGAATGGAAGAGGCTACACGAGTGCAAGGGGAGCAGTTCGGTCAGATGTGGTAGTCTTCTTGCTTGTGGGTTTTGGAGGTGATAGCTGTGGGTACGCTGGCCATGGCAGGCCCTTGCTTGCGTGGTGGCAAGGAAGAAAGGTAAGAAGAATAGTCTTGCAGTGCTTGGTTGAAGCTACGGGAAGAACTATTGGGCGTAGGCCGAGTGGGTGCATTCAGCGTGGCCACGAATGGAAGGGCATCTCGGAGGAGTAGTGGAAGGGCAAGCGAAAAGTCAAGGTCAGGTTTCGAGTAGATATTGGACAAAGTGTGATCACGTGGAGGCTCGTACGTGAAAGGGAAGATGGGTGTGGTTGCTAGCAGAGGGGGAAAAACATGGCTTTTGGTGAGAGGAAGGTTACGAGAGGTAAATGAACAGGTGAGAGGGGAGGAGATAAAAGTGAGATGAAGTAGATGTAATGTACAAAATTTTATAATATGAACAGGTGGAAAAGTAAAAGTCACCCATTGAATTTCTGGATTTATTAATATGTAGTGGCTATAGGATTAAACATTGTGAGAAAATGAATGGTCACTAGAAGTTTAAAAGCCAAAATTTCAAAATTGATATGGTTGACCGTTTCACGGTTTCCGCGACATATTAGACCCCAAAACACACAAACAAATAGACTATAGAGATCAGCACGACGGTACGATCAAAAATAGTACACAGATATCAATGGTACGATCATCCAATCAAAAAAAATAATCGGTACCGAAAATACTGCTAAAACACCGGAAATAAGATAAACGAAGCAATAGCAGTTCAAATTTGGAGAAACGAAATATGACGTCTCTCTCTCAGAAGATGATTTACAAATTTATTATGTAAAAATATTTAGGTTTGGAAAACATTTTATTATCATAAATTTTTAACTGGTTTGAATTTAAATAAAATTATATAAGAAAATAAACTTCCATAATTTCTTATGAAAATTTACCATTTTCTATATTTAAATATATGTATTCCAAATATCAAATTTTATTATTTAAAATTTCACCAAAATTCAATTAAATACTTTAATAAGATTATTAAAAATTTACGGGTCATTACACTCTTCCCTACTCAAAAATTTTCGTCCCCGAAAAGGAAGGAGATAGGAGAATAAAAACAACCTGAAAGAAAAACAGACTGAATTACAAAATAAAACAATTAATTTAAAACTTTATAAATTTCATTTTAAATTAATTAATATTCAATAATTGATTTTAAAATTCAAGGTATTTTATTAAGTTGATTAAATTTTAATTTATAAATTCCTTCGAACAAAATTTATTTATGTATCTTATTTATTCATTCAATTAAATTATTATTCTATTTATCTCTATTAATAATTCTATAAATCATAAATTAAGTGTTTAAACACTTATTATAACCACTCAAGTTTATTTATAAATTCCTTTAACATCATTTTACATTATAAATTATTCAATTACATATTTAACTTCTAAATGATTTAGATAAGTTATATTGGAATGTAACTGAGTATTATACAAGTAAAAATTTCCCAATTCCATTATTCAAGTTTAAATATTTATTCAAAATTTGGCTTTATTTTTATAATTGAAATTATCCTTTAACAAAAAAATTTTAGAATTTAAATTTTTGATTCACTTCAAATCATTTAAAGAGAAACATATATCTATATACACACACACACACACACATATATATATCAAATCAAATCTATAATCATATATCTATATATATAATCCAAATCATACTTCAAAAATTCAAATCAACTTCTTTTTCCAAAACAAAAGGGTAGCAAAGCTACTAAATGATCTGTCCACTCTGAAACTCGAAAATGAATGTTGATGATGTGACCGCCATCACCGAAATTATTTTCCAGCGAAAAAAAAGAGAGTACTGATTTAAACCTTTAAAAATTCCTTGGAAACAATTTCTGTTCGAAAATACCTTTAAATGATATGCATTTTGAAACTTTAAAACAAATGTTTGGAATCACCGAAAATTTAAATTCTCAAATTCTAAATTTTAAATTCATTTAAATTCCAAACCATTTTATAAACCATGTTCAATAATTTTGTTTATTTATATCATGTTAAAATAGTCAATGGTTTACAAAATAATAAATGAAAATCAAATATTATCATTTTGTTAACCAATTCATTTTAACAATTATTTTCATAAAATTTACTTATCTCTACAATTAATAAGGGAAATTCGTTGAACTAATTTACTCGGCGTCTTTTTGAAATTCTAAAAATCCTTTGCTTTCCGTTTACATATTTGTGCTCAAACAAAATATCAACGTATACAATAACACAAACAGCCCGTGCGCGAAGAACGGACACATACTAGTATATATGATATAATCATACAAAAAATTCTTTCATTTACTAAATTTCAAACCATATGTGTCAGTTTGCTCTGTTCAAGTGTTTTGAACTTCCTATCCATAGCGTTGCTCAGATGAATTGATCAAAATCCCAAATCAATATTAACAACTCAAACAAAGCAATATAAAATATTTTTATATTAATTACAAATACACTTCCTCGCTCGATGCTACAAAATAGATTTAAAAAACAAGGATAGAGATTCCGATTAGAGATACCTAAATCAAAAGAATTCCAATTCGAAAATTGGCTTGAAACGGGGATAGGGAAATTTAAATTGCAAAATAGGAAGATGGATAGAGTTGTATAATCGCGGGTGACCTTAACTGAGTCAACCTTGACTTCTAGAATAAGATCGATACAGAATTCTGAGGCAAATCAACATATGCTCGATGGAATAGAATTCGGGCATAGCAAGAGATAGCAGCATCTAAACCGACGAAACAGAAATCTTCGGTGAACCGATGCTCGTTGTAAAGGAGTTTCACCTCTTTACAAATCATACAGTTGAGCTATGGGATGCCCCAGAATCAAGAAGAATATGAATAGGGAGAGACAAGAATGGATTTCTGAACGAATGGGAGAGTTCCAAAATTCAAAGGAAACCCGAATCAAAGAGGAAGGAATTAAAGCTTCTACGAAAGCGATTCTGTAATTAAATCTACTCTATATGCCGAGTTTTGCCTAAAACCAAAGATATGATACCACATGTAAAATCCCAATATTTTCTACCATTCGTATCTACACATGTCGGACATGAATTGCTCAAAATATCATATTGTTAATTTATATTTGGCAAAATTCAACATATACAGTAAATAAAAAAATCATAGAATCACAGATACAGATTAAAATATAACAATAAGCAGCGGAAACAAAAGAATAGTAGTTCATGAAGCTACTATTATATAAAAGAATTAAACAAGATACAACAGAAGTCTCAAATACATAGAAGTCTCAATACAATAGTCAAATAACAAAATCTGAATATCTATCACTGGAGTCAACTGAATAACTGGAAGCTGAACAAGTAGTTGGATCTCCAAGCGAAGCTCCAAACTCCAAAGGCGAGTCTCAAATGCTATGACACTCAATCTGACCCGAGCGTAAAGCAAAACACAAAACACTCGAGTCAGGATTAACATTGTTATATCAATAAATCCAACTCAAGTGAAATATCAACTGACATACAAGTAACTTAAAGGATGTTTGGGATAACCATCCTCTAAGGATCCATGGAACTATCTACTATGTTGTAATATATGCTATTATTATAATGTCTATAGTAAAGTAAACTATCAAAAATAGCGTTAAGACGATACCCATTTCCTCCTTAACACATTTTATACATTTCCATAGTCTATACAGTACTGTAATCTCCCCCATACTGGGCGTCGTCAGAGGGAACTCCATAGGTATGATACAAAACAAACATGTAGTGGCCTCGCTAAGGTAGGTGACATGACACAACTAGGCAATGCTAAGGTAGATATACCAATTACACTTCCGGGCTGGTGGTAACGCATAGCAGCAACTACCGCCCACCTCGAGCCACACTTCCAAATCAAAGGTGCACACCAAATCAACCACAAAGTAATAGAATGGCAATCGAAGAAGTGTGTCCGATTGGAGGAGCTATCTCACATGGCCCGTCAATTGCTCCTGTTTTAGCCACCTTATTCTAACTCACGTGAGTCGGGTTCACGTATATACCTCATATAGGATCGTCACCACCATCCTACTTCATTCTGGAATCTCCACCGCATACACAGTTATTAAAGTGGTTTTCGGTATAGGCAAAGAGTATGACAACATTCGATCCCAGTCTCTTTAACAACCAATCGTTATCATAACACTGCAATCATTTCAAAATAGTTTATACTTCAAAACCAAAATATCATTTCCATTTCAAAAACCATATTAATACGATATCATTTCCACTTCAAAACCAAATTAATGCGATATCATTTCCATTTCAAATATATTCACTTCCAAAAATCATAGCACTTCAAAGTTATAACACTTTTGGAATTTTAAAGCTTCTAAAACCATAACAGTTTAGAAATCATAACTTAGAAATCATAATACTTTGGAAATTATAACACTTTGAAAATCATAATTTAGAAATCATAATGCTTTGGAAATCATAACACTTTGACATCATAACACTTCGGAAATCATAATTTAGAAATCATAATAATTTCGAAATCATAACACCTTGAAATCATAACACTTTGAAATCAAAACACTTTGGAAATCATAACTTAGAAATCATATTACTTTGGAAATCATAACACTTTGAAATCATAACACTTTGAAAATCATAATTTAGAAATCATAATACTTTGGAAATCATAACACTTTGAAAATCATAATCTAGAAATTATAATACTTTGGAAATCATAACACTTTGAAATCATAACACTTTGGAAACCATAAGATAGAAATCATAACACCTTGAAATCATAACACTTACCTTTAAACCGTTCAGATATCAATGATAGTATATATAATAAAGTAGTTTATATAATAAAATAGTTTATATAAATAGTTATAAGTTAAAATAGTTTATAATAAAAAAGTTAGTGTATTAAAATAGTTTATATTAAAAATAGTTTATATTAAAATAATTAGTATATTAAAATAGTTTATATTAAAAACTTATAAAGTAAAATATATAAATAGTTTTAAATATAATTTAAAAATACTTTATATAATAAAATAACTTCCTCAAATTTCACAGATCTATTCAAATCAACTCGGATTCAAAAAAATTCATATTCAATTCAGTCT